>OZ030015.1:49292456-49949956 GCA_964023405.1 Apodemus agrarius | reverse complement strand
CACATACATGGAACCCGAATTCCTGCGTGTGCCTAGCATGAGGCTAGCAGCGGTTCCTAAGGTGGTGCTTTTCAGAAAATGTCTTGCGGCCACCCCGATGGTCAGCGGCCACAGTCTTCAGACCCTGGGCCGCGTGAACTCAGCCTCTCATCTCACCAGTCAGTCACTTGTTTGCTGTCACAGAGAGATGGCGAAGGCTGCTGGAAGTGGCCCAGTGGTAGGTCACTTGTTCAGTGTGGGAAAAGCTCTAAGTTTAACCCCAATGTCACCAAAATAAATGTCAGCAAAGGTAAACAAAACACGGTTGGTGCCAGCTAAAAGGAAAGGGGAGGATCTAATTCCATCGGGGAGAGGACGGGGTCCGCTGGGGTGGGAACCCGATTAACCCTGTGGGAGGTAGCTGGTCCTTTCCAAGGGAGATAAGGAGTCTGCGGTAGGCAGGCAGGGGAAGTGGAAACTCAGGGAAGGCTGATTGGTGATGAGGTCAGGAGCCTCTGCAGCCCGCGGGGGCAGAAGTTAGGAGTCCGCCGCCAACCTGGACAGGCAGAGCCTGCATCAGATGGTTTATCACCATGCTCCTGAGTTATAGAGGATACACAGCCATCAGAGGGACAGAGAGGCTTCACAGCTACAAGCCTATTTTAGTGGCCCAGGTACACGTCACTTGGGGCTAGAGAGACAGTTCAATCTTTAGTAGCCTTAACCGTCCTCAGGCAGAACTGTTTGGGGTGAGACAGTCACCTCCCCAGGCTAAAATTTGTTGCATCCGGTGAATAGCTAGGAGGAGATTTGGCTGTGGTTCCTGGACCCACTGGAGGTGATCCAGAGATCTCAGAGGAGCGTGGCTCGAGCCCTGTCAAGAACAGAAGCTCTGCCACTCCTGTTGTTTGTGAAGTCCAAGTACTAGAAGTCTCGATGGCCCATAATTGGCGTCTTGAATAAACAGATTCTAAGCCACGGAAGTCACAGGCTTTCCTTGCTCAGCCCTAAGCCAGGCTGTGTGAGGCTGACCCTCCCCCACGACGTGCACTTTCATTCTTGCTCAGCACCCTGCCTCATGCTTGAGCTGAGCGCTGCACGAAGCTGTGTGGCTCCCTGTTGCAGGCCCAGGCTGTAGCCCAGCCACGACAGACTTCCCTCCTGGACACAGCAGCTGCAGGGGACACAGTCTAGGGAAGCAAGCAATGCAGAAAGGATGGCAGTACGTGCCCTGGAGTGTGCTTCAGGCTGTGCAGGGCCTCGGTCCTGTGAGCTGCTCTCTAAGCTCAGCTAGGACTGTTTGCTGTGGCACCGGTTATCCGTTGTTACCTCAGAGCCAGCACCAACCAGTCTAAACTCTTATTAGGCTTCCCACTTTGGCCTGGCTGCGCCCTTGATGTTTGCTTTTGTGTTTTCTACATAAGGAATGTTTCCCTAGACGGCACTGTCAACCCGGGTGCCTTGAACTATTTCTGTGACACCTATTGGTTCCCTTGGGTCACCTGGTCCTGCTTGTCCTCTGAATCAGCGTATTGGTCAGGCCCCCTCTGTTACTAGATGTCAGGAGCTGCTCCTCTGTCCCTGCCCACACCCCTCTTCCTGCTCTTCTTGCTTCTTCTGCTCAGCCTTGATGTCTTCCTGAAGCCTCTTCCATGTGCCCAACTCGGTGACTTCTTACTTCACACTTAACCTGAACCAAGTGAGGGGAAAAGGTATCTTTTCCAAATATCAATATCAGTGAAACTTTTTTTTTTTTTTTTTTTTACTTAGAAATTACATAGTAAGCTAACAACTAATAATGGAATGGCTTTACTATCCTGTGACAAGTTAATGTGGATACTATGCGTTCTTCCTTAAATGCTGTTTGGCGCTTCTTTGTGGTGCTGTAAACTGAATGGTATGGTGCCCATGAGGTGAGATGGAGCGAGGGGATGTTGCAGGTGCCCCCTGGCACGGGTGAAGGGCATCAGCTTCACCACGGGGCATGGGACAGGCGTGAAGAACTGCTCATCTATTTTGAAAAGACACTGTTAGCATTCATGATAAAGCCTTTCTGTTTCCATGGTAAGCTTTGCTTCTGATTATCCCTTTCCTGTGAACTTAGCCAAACTTGGAGATACTGCAACCTGGCTGCCTCATTAGCAGCTTCTGGGCCTTTCCCTTGTTGTTGGTATGGCTGCCTTGAGCAAAACTATTACTCAGATAGCCTAATGGACTAAGCTTGGATAAGTAAGCACCTGCTTTCCTGAGTACTCTTAAAGATGCCCTGGGAAGTCTATGCTGAGGTCATAGTTGATCACTTCCACCCTGATGGCACAGCCACTCCAAGGACCAGTTTGCCTGGGTGAGCAGTGGATGCCTGCAAGGATTCATAACCAGCTTGTTCAGAGGGGGAACATTTCCCTGGTGACCTACCGGAGAGCCTGCTGGGAGCAGTGCTTAGAGACAGGGCTGCGATTGGCTCAGTTACATTGCTGTGATTGGTCTAGAATAAGTAGCTGTGATTGGCTCATGCACCCCCCCCTTCAGTCTGTTGGAGGCTGCTCAGGCTCACCCAGGCAGCCGGGAGACCCCCCTCTCTCTTACTGCTCCTGCTGGCATTATAGCATTGGGTCCAATACAAGGCTGCCCTCGAGCACTCCTTTCCTGCCCACTGTCAGTAGAGCAGTAACATGAGGACTGGAGAATCAGAGACTGCACAGAGTGACAGCAGCACTGACCAGAGGCAGCAGAAAATATGGCTGGGCAGGCTGGCAAGGCCACAGTGAAAGCATGCAGGCAGCCTTGGCAGCTGGAGTAACGGTGGTGAGCTCAGCAGCAAATCTGGCGGTGGAGGCCATTGCTGGCCTGAGTGCTTCTGGCTGCCCCAGCAGCAGGTGCCGGATGCCTGGCTCTTGGGCCTTGAGGGCGGGACCCTAAACATTTTGATGGAGGTTGAGGTGGGCACCTCAAGTAGTTGTGGGTAGTAGCCATGTTGTAGGAGGGGATAGCTGCCAGGTTTATGACAGCTGAGCTGTTTAAGAGTGACCAAAGCAGAGAAAAGAGGGGAGTGGCTGACAGAGAATGAGGGACAGACAGACTGACTGGAGAAGGATATAGGGCTAAAAGGCAGCAGTGAAGGTCACTGTAAGAGTTCATCTTCTGGACCAAGAGCTACGACACTGGGTAATGCCAGAGTCTTAGTAAGAGTGCCTCTGCCTGGGGCTCTCTTGAGAACTGTATCACAAGAATGGGCTTCTGCAGATTCCACCTGCCCACTGCTCCACCTGCTGCTGTCCAGCCCTGAGAGGACTGGAAGCTGCCAGAGACCAGAGTCTCTCCCTGCCAATCAATATCTTTCTGTGGTTAAAGAACCCAGCCTTCTGATGGGTGACAGGCCCACTACAGAAAGAGCACTCGGACCAAAGCAATGCAATGTTGTAACAGTCAATTTTGTGATCAAGATAGCTGCAAGGTAACTGATGGGTAGGTATACAGTGTGGGCACACTGGAGAAAGGAGGAATAATGTTCTACAGAGACATTTCATCATACTACCCAGAGTGACCCAGAGTTTCAAATTTATGAATTGTTTATTTTCTATTTATTTATTTATTTATTTATTCATTTATTTAGGATGGTAGTTGATTGCAGGTAACTGAAACTTTGAAAGTGAATTCACAGATTGGGATTTGTGGCTACTGTGTATCCTCTGTATAAGAAACATACCTGTTACAAGGGCTGTCAAATATTAGGGAACCAGCCAAATGAAACTGTACTCTATATTAGGGGACTCATCCACTGATGCAGTCGGGGGTAGGTGTTCACTGTGTCTTCTGCACTAGGCTGCACTGGAGATGGTTTCTTTCTTTCTCTGTGTAGTTTATTTTTTAATAAAAGTGATTTTTCTCAAAAGAGGTACTATGGTTGGATATTAGAGAATAATGTGAAGAAATCAATGGAAAACATTAATTAATGTGGGGAAGCTTCAGATATTTTTAAGTTTTCTTTTACAATGTGTCTTTTCATTTGTAATCATATAAATATATGAGACTTTTAATTTATAGTTGTATTTAGCCCACTAAGTAAAATTTATTTTAATCATTTGAAGCGTAATTGACTTTAATTATTTTAAAGTTGTGGTTGCTAAGGAGACTAAGAGGCAAGCTAGCTAAGAGGATGAAATGGTCTGAAAAGCAAAACATTTTTTTTCTTCATTCCAGAGCATCTTATATAAGAGACTGAGAGAGAGAGAGAGAGAGAGAGAGAGAGAGAGAGAGAGAGAGAGAGAGAGAGAGAGAGAGAGAGAGAGAGAGAGAGAGAGAGAGCGCATTCCTACAAACACTTGGATTCAGGATTTCATCTTCTAACAAAGCTTAATTTAGAAAGGGCACATCTAACCTGGAGAAAAAGCTTTGCAGCTACTATATAAACAACAAGATGGTGTCGGTATGAGTTTTAATTGGAAACCTAAAATTCAGTGGGGTAGAGGCTTGCCTACAATGGCAAGACCAAGAACAGTGTGTGCATGCGTGCATGCATGTGCATGCATGTGCATGCGTGTGCATGTGGTTGTGTATGGGATACTTTTGGTCATCGTGTTAGTTACCTTTCCATGTCCACAACAGAACACCCAAGATAATCATCTTGTAAAGACGAAAGGCCTATTTTGATGTGTTGTCTTGGAGACTGCCATCAAGCCTGATTGGCAGCGCTGCTTTGGGGCTGTAACGGTGAGTGCGTCAGTACAGGGCACGTGTGGCGGAACAAACTGTGCCCCTCGTGGCTGAAGATGAGGGGCAGAGACATCCTGATTTCACAGTTCTCCATGAAGGCATGCCTCTGACGACCTCCCCCTGGAACCTCTTGGAGCTTCTGGCTCCTCTCAGTTCTGCCAAACTGGAACCAGCACCCGGAAACTGCTTCTGTAGTCCAGAGATCCCATTGTCCTAAACTGGGCAGGGTCACAGCTTGTGTCCCACAAAGTCCAGCCCCTGGTCCTCAGAAGGCCAAGTAAAAGAGGCGAGTGAAGAGTGAGAGGTAGAGAAAGGAGCTTAGTCCAGTCTGGTCATGTCAGGAAGAGGGACAGAGAGACCCGTGACTCCCTTCCCCAGTCCATCTTCAGGGGCCTGACACGAGGGTAAGGATGAGATGGAAGACGAAAGCTACACCAATCTGCAGGGCCCAGCTGAGCCCTGTCCTCCTACCCGCTTCTGAGATCCTACCGTGTAGTCTGAGCAGCTGTAAATCTCTTCTGGAACCGTCTTCTGGAACTGAGTACTTCCTCTGGTGGGTGCCTTTGCCTTCTCCTGGTATTAGATCATGGGGGAAATTCCCATTTCTTTGGCATCCATTATTTGAATGATGTGATAGTCAGATTTGGAGATATGGGTGTCTCTTTCTGTCAGGCCATACCTAGCCATTACTTTTTAATTTTTTTTTTTTTATCTAAAATATATAAAAGCATGCTTGGCATTTCTGGGGACTTCACACTTCTAAACATCTACTTATGTAAATTTAATGCAACTTGTTCTTTTCTCTTGTTAATCAGCTTTTGGCTTAATTGGCTTCTGAGATTCAGCCAAAGATTCAAGGTGAAGGGGGTATCCCTCCCTGCTGCAGTGCTCTGAGGAGATGTCCTAGTTTCTAGTCTATCTGTAGATGGCGAATGTGCTTCACTGGGAACCCAGAATCTCTCCTTTGGTCTGTGGGGGATGGGCCCTTCCCTTGTGTCCCCTCTGTGTAACTTTATTTTTTTTTTTCAAAACCTATTTTTAGTGATGGTTCTTAAATGCTTTAACCTCCCTTTTAGCCCACCACCCGCTAGAGGTAGGGAAAGAAAGGATGCAGGGGAAGTGGAGCTGTTTAGAAAGGATTTTTGGAGCAACTTCTGTCTGTGTTGTCTGGAAATCTGCAGTTCAGTTCACAGGTCGGCAGGTGCAGCTTGATCCACTTGCAAACACTCCACGGATACACCAGCAGTCTAGTTCAGTAAAGTCGGGATAGCAAACAGGAATCAGCAGTGGTGACACAACCTAGCAGAGACAGCCAGGCCTCAGCTGGAGGGACCAGGAGGAACGCCAGGAGTTCTTGGCTGTGCCTCTCTCAGGGAAGTGAAGATCAGCAAAGACTCGAGACCCACAAGCTGCACAGCTGGCTCTGTAAGCAAGCAAGCTCAGCCCCCGTCACTGTCCATCAAGTCCTATTGATACCCTCTAAACGCAAGAAACTGCAGCACACCACCAGAAGGTTTTTTTGGTGTGTTTCTCTCGATGGAGTCCTGACAAATGCAGCTCAACTGCACAATGGAAGGCGGACCAACACATGCCTGTCAGCAAAGCGTCCTTCGTCACGCGTCCTTTCACGCGCTTGCTTAGCCAGAACATTGTCTCTCCTGTGTCTGCTTCAGCTAAGCGTTTCTTCATGTCTTTGCCCCACACCATCCTAACAACTTTCCAAAGAACCTTTACGTTTCCCTGTCACCTATTAGAGAGGGGATCCTCTTTAGGATTGAAACTACCAAATGCAAAGGAAGAGGTAGGTGGGATTTGTAGAGGTCTATTACAAAAGAGCCACTTCCTCCTGGAAAGAGAAGATGTAAGAAAGAGAAGAGAAGAGAAGAAAAAGAGGAAGCCGGGTGTGGTAGCACATGCCTGTAATCCCAGCACTTGGGAGGCAGAGGCAGGCGGATTTCTGAGTTCGAGGCCAGCCTGGTCTACAGAGTGAGTTCCAGGACAGCCAGGACTACACAGAGAAACCCTGTCTCGAAAAACCAAAAAAAAAAAAAAAAAAAAAAAAAAAGAAAGAAAGAAAGAAAAAAGAAAAGAAAAAGAAGAGAAAAAGAAAAGAAAAGAAAAAGAGGAGGAGGGGGAGGGGAAGGGGAGAAGAGGAAGAAATCTAATTTCTATCTCTGTCTGTGGTTGGAAGCAGGAAGCAGTATTCTAAGCTACTGTAGTCTCCTCCTTAGAGTTTATCCAGCTGGGCCCGTCAATCATGCTACCAGGAGTCCATCCCAAAGACTTGGTTCCCTTGAAGGCACGCTAAGGGGAGGAGAGGACTAATTATCCCCTTTTGGACACAGTGTACTTATCCTTCCAAAGGCGTCTCCCATGGGACTGCTCTTGCTCTTCTACAAGTCAGACCACAGACAGAACTGGTGCTTTTAGGTCAGAGAAGCTTAAGCTTTCCTTTTTCCGTCTCTTTTTCAGACACTGACAGAAAGTCCGGGCGTGCCCTGCCTGGCGCTCTGCTTTCTCAGTCGCTGGAGCCCTCCCTACTTACTCCCTTTCTTCCCGCCTCTGCAGAAGCCACGGCTGCCCCTCCTCCTTGTCTTCATCTGGGCAGCTGCTAAGATGTACAGCTTGCTTGCTCTAGTGTTTTCTCTCGGTCTCTAATAAAATCGCCCATGAGCTATCTTCTGAATTTGCTTTTAATTTCTTTTTTTTTTTTTTTTTTTTTTTAGTTATTTTTATTTTCTATATTCTATGTTTACATTTCAAAGGCTTTCCCCTTTCCCAGTTCCCACCCACCATAGTTCCCATAGTTCTTCTCCCCCCCAACTATTCCCCAATCATTCCCCCTCCCCCCTCGGTTTCTTTACTAAACTGGATGCAATCTTTACATGCCCAGGGTCCTCTCCTTTCTTCTTCTTGGGAATCATTTGACTTGCTATTTGTGTCTTGAGTATTTAGTGCTTCTGGGTTCATTAATATCCACTTATCAGTGATTGCATTTCATGTGCATTCTTTTGTGATTGGGTTAGCTCACTCAGGATGATATTTTCCAGGTCTAACCATTTACCTACAAATTGCATGAATTCATTATTTTTAATTGCTGAGTAGTATTCCATTGTATAAATATACCACATTTTCTGTATCCATTCCTCCTTTGAGGGATATTTGGGCTCCTTCCAATTTCTGGCTATTATAAACAAGGCTGCTATAAACATAGTGGAGCATGTGTCTTTATTGCATGTAGGGGAATCCTCTGGGTATATGCCCAGGAGTGGTATGGCAGGGTCCTCTGGAAGTGACATGCCCAATTTTCTGAGGAACCGCCAAACTGATTTCCAGAGTGGTTTTACCATTTTGCAATCCCACCGCTTTTAATTTCTTTTATCAATGATTAGGAGCCCAAAAGAGAAACCTTAGTCTCCCCAGGAAGCATGGTGGGCGAATGAGTAGGTTATGTTATTGTAAAGTTTCACTTCAGGCCGCTATTTAACTAGCCACTTACAAAACTTAGTTTGATCCTCTCATGCATAGTATTTAAGTATAATAGCTAAAATGTTCGCTATTTTTAAAAGTCGTGCGTTTACAGAATTTCTTGGGGGAATGCTACATGATATATATTTGTGTCTCTGGATAGATGCTTATAGTTATCCTAAACCCACTTTAGAAGATGTCTCCAAGAAAACACATCTGCTTTACCTTCTATCTCTGATGGCCTTGGGAATCTCCATAGCCTTGGGGAGACAAGGACTTAATTTCATCTTACAACCCTCAGGACACCTTCTGTCACTGACGGAAGCCAGGGCAGGAACTGGAGGTGGGACCAGATGAGAAGCCATGGAGGGCTGCTACCTAATTGCCTTGCTCCTCTTGGCTTGCTCGGCCTGCTTCCTGATACACCTCAGCATCACCTACCTGGTCATCTAGGGGTGGCACCACTCACAGCGACCTGGTCCTGCCATCAATTATGATCAAGAACATGCCTCACATAGTTTATGGAGGCATTTTCTCAGCTGAGGTTTCCTCTTTCTAGATATGTCTAGGTTTGCGTCAAGTTGACAAAAACCAGCCAGTGCACATGGCTGGGCCTGACCCCCTCATTTTGCTCATCTGTTTCTCTCTGAGTAGTCTGACCATGTTTACAATCATTCTTCCAATTTCTTTGTCTGGGAGTTCTTCCAGATCATTTTCAATAGGGGCTGTTATTGTGGGATTTGTAATTTTTGGAGGCGACATGTTATTTTGGTTTTTCCTATTGTTTTTATTTCTGTATTGGGATTTGTGCATCTGGAGTTTGTTAGTTGGTTGAGTTTTTCTTTTCTTTTTGTTTAAATTACCTGCTTTCAGCTGGAGTGGGCTAATTGTTTTCAGGGTTAATTACAAAAGGGCATAATTATTCGCAGGATTAGGATGTCGATGCCTCTGTTTGTCTGGCGTGTGGGGGTGCAGCCCTGATTCCAGGTCTTCTGTTTATCATCTATAGACTGGTCCCTACGATTGCTTGGTTAAGGAACAAATATCCTCTGGCAATAGAGACTAGTCCTGGGTCTCAAGGTCAGAAAGAACTGGAGGATACAGGACCAGTCTATACTGCCAGAGGAAATTTGTCAAGTGGTTGTCAGGGCTCTTCTGTGTGAGTGCTGAATGCAGGGAGTAGATAGGTTTCCCAACCGCATGCAGTAGCTGATCAGTCCCTTATGGGGAGGCTGGGAATTTGTGAGTCTCCAGCAAGAGGCTGGGAGGAAGCTGTTGTCCCTGACTAGTAGCTAGGGGTTATTGGGGTAACCCCACCTGAGGGTGCCGGGAAGGGAGTGTGGGTAGCCTCTCTGGGCCTCACTACTATGCGAAATGGTCTCGAGGGACATCAGGCTGGGATCTGATGAATTTCTAAAGGGAGGGAGCAAGGCCAGGAAGTGGTTGGTGATGATCCCTGGCAAGCTGCTGCTGGGCTTCCTCCGAGGTTGAGGGATCCTTGATGAGGAGCAGGTAGAGCTTGAAGAGCCAGAGGCAGTGATGAGTGTTGGGAAGCGGACAGCTGCACATGCGAGCTCGTGACATTTGCAGAAGGCCTGCGCAAGTCCACGCCAGACAAAACCCCAGCATAGAGAGGGGAGGTGGGCCTTCCCTCTCTAGCTTAGGACATATTGACAGTGGAGACCTGCTAGGGGAAGGAGAGTTAGCCTCCTTGAAGAGCTTAGCCCCCAGCTAGTCAACACTCCAGCAGAGAGCCACATAGCCAACAATGTGTGGACAGCACCAACTGGATTCAATGGGGGAGGGGATAAAAAAGACACAAAGTCAGTGTGTAGAGAAAAGGGGGGTAGAATCTGGAGGAGTAGTGGGAGGGAGCAATAGTACCAAATCACGTTGTATGAAATTCTCAGAGAATAATTAAAATGACAGTAAAAAGAAAATACATCTAAAAATTAAGAAAAAACTTGTAAATATGTCACCTCCCCCCACACCCCACAGTGGTCAACTTTAAAACTACGCTTGCTTCTACAACTTACTATGGTGGTTTAAATGTATACTGCCTCAGAGTTCAGGTTGGAACCGCAATCCACAAAGTCGCATACTACTGCTATTTGGGGATGGAGTTAATCAAAATCTGAGGAGTGGACGGAGGTGGGGACCCCCAGGACAGAACTAGTGGCTATCTAAGACCCCGGTGAGCACGCTTGCATTCTCACCGTTGATAAGATAGGAAGCCACAGAAGCAAGCTAGCAGTTCTTGGCTGGCTTCTATGTTCTCGTTCCATGTTCTTGGATTTCGCAGCACTTAGAGCTGAGAATGAGAACAGCAACAGCAAGGAGAACAAAGCCCTTGCTTCTAACTTATCTAGTGTGTAGTCTTCTATTACAGCTGTAGAAAATAGCCTAAGGTGGTTTCCTTACTCCATGCTCCTAAGCCCTGCTGAACTATGCTCAATGAGAATTTTACTCCATAGAATGACAACAGGAAGAGCAGAGCCTGTTGGATGGTTTCTTCTCGGCTGGCATTTCTCAGCCTGTAGGTTGTAACCCTTTGGGGTTTGACCACCCCTTTCTTAGAGGTCTCGTAAGACCATTGGAAAACAGATATTTTCATTATGACTTATAACAGTAGCAAAATTACAGTTATGAAGTAGCAATGAAGATTATTTTATGGCTGAGGGTGACCACAACATGAGGAGTTATATTATAAAGGTCACAGCATTAGGAAGGTTGAGAACCACTGTTCTAGACTGATTGTATATAATCTTGGGGTACATTCTTTCTCCCAGGGGCTTACCTTTATAAAGGCATGCCCTTTCGATCTCAAATCTGAGAGCTTGCAGGCTTTTGGCCATGTGTGTCTCCAGTGTCTGCTGCTCTTGCAAGTGGAACACCCTTGGGCTGCATTGCTTTCCTTTGGTGGCCCCTGGGGTGCTCTTACACTTCTGTGAGCCTCATTAGCAGCAGGAGACACGGGCTGTTTACCGAGGCCTCTCTTTTAGTCACTACAAATAAGCCCTCGTTCGCAAAGTAAAATGCGGTCGTTTCTCCGCAAGCTTTTGTTTGCCTGGGTGAGGCCTGGTCTTAAATAACATGCGTGATTGCCACATCTGAATTTGCTGGCAGTCGCCTTCACATTTTTCTTCAGAGTCTTCCAGTCTGGATGAGTAGGAACCTGCACAAAACTAGTTGAGAATTTTTGCCATTGGCTGACCCTATATTTTGAGTGGTTTTATTGTTTTATATTTTCAGTTGTGTGGTTTTTGTTTTTTTTTTCAAGTTCCTCTTGGTCCCTCCTCTTTTTCAAAATTCTTCTTCTTTAAGCAGCTTGTATTGATTTCCAGTATGGTGAAGAGGATGGAAATGGAACAGACATGGCCCCAGTTTGCTGATGTCACTTGTTTTAGGATACAGAGACCGAAATGAAAATGGTGAACAAATTAAAAATAAAACAAAACAGAAAACCAGCTACTATTCATGTGCAGATCTTTAATTTTTCATTTATGAAATCCTTGACATACCAGTTCTCCCTGTATTCCCCAGACATGACTGCCTGTCTACTAGTAAAACTCCATTGTGCTTTCTTGCCTCTTGTAGATTAGTGGTTCTTAACCTGTGGACCCCTTTTGTGGGGTGGGGAACGGGTGTCAGATGACCCCTTCACAGAAGTCATCTAAGACCATTGGAGAACATGATATTTATGTTATGATTCTTAAGAGTAACAAAATTACAGTTGTGAAATACAATGAAAATGATTTTATGGTTGGAGGTCACCACAACACAAAGAGGTCAAGGGTCGCAGCATTAGGAAAGTTCTGAGGACCGGTCTTTTCATGCAGACTTGTTCAGACGTCACTCATCGCCTCAGCTTCGGGGAACACATCTGGTGAACCTACGTTGACAGCTTATTGTGGCCAGAGGGTCTCGGACTCTGTTTTCAGCCTTGTAATAACGTCTCGGCCATGTCTTGGCTTCATTTTGACCTCAGGTTTTGTTTTGCTTTTAACATTAACTGTGTGTGTATGGGGGAGGGGTGATGCTGGCGGTGCACATGAGTCCAGTGTTCACCCAGGCCAGAAGAGGAGAAGAGGGTCTCCGATTGCAGTGCCAGGCAGTTGTAAGCTGCTTAATGTGGCTGACAGGGGTGCTGAGAGCCAAGCTTAGGTCCTCTGCGAGAGCAGCAAGTTCCCTTTTGTGGGGAGGAAAACAGAAGCGCAAACAAAGTCTCAGGAAAGGTGTAGAGAATTCGTTGTCCCCAGAGTCGGATATGGGAACTGGTATATGTTAAAATGTGATGGTATAGCACATCATCACAGTCCTTCCAAGTAGAACATGTTATTCCTTAAGCCACAGGCTTCTGATTATGTTGGTATAAACAGAAGATAGATAGGTTCTCCCAACTCCAGACATCTGGTATTTGTGTGAGACAGTCTCACTGTGTAGCCCAGGCTAGCCTAGAATTCACCATATAGACCAAGCTATCCTCAAACTTGTAGACATCCTTTTGCCTCCACCTCTCTTGAGAGCCAGGGTTATAGGTATGTTCCCACCGTGCTGCACAGCATCCGTTTTTTGTGAGAGCTAGGGTTATAGGTGTGTACCCACCGTGCTGCACAGCATCCGTTTTCTGTGAGAGCTAGGGTTATAGGTGTGTGCCCACCATGCTACTTGGCGTCAGTTCTCCCGCTGTGCTTAGGAGTAGGGAGCATTTACTCCATTCATACAGTCCTCACATTTCAGCAACCGTTTGTTAAATTAGCTCTGCATCAGCGGACACCGCGGCTGGGACGGGGTATCTGGTTACCCCCTTCCTTCTGTCCTTGCTGCGGCTTAAAGGCAATTCCGTCCGAGCTTTCCTCGCCTTCCAGTCTCCCAGCCGCATCCTACCTCCAGTGCTTCTCCCTGTCTCCTGTGCTCTGCGTGGATTCACCTGTCTTCCCCAGATCTCAGGTAACTGTTTGAATTTTAGCACATTAAACAGTCTCCCCACGCTTCACCACTAGTCTGGCCAGACGTATGGCAGCTCCCACAGCCCTTGTTGTCTGCTGATTGTGCTCGTTTCATTACAGGAACCTTTTTCTATGTCTTGGAACCTGGCTACAGTGACTTCTTGCCATGATGAGGTTGGGCCCTCTCATCCTGACACACCGTAGAACCCTCTAGGAGGAACACTTTGATTGAGGAATTACCCAGATTGTTCTGGCTCATAGGCATGTCTGGGAGATTGCCTTGGCTATTAGTTGATGTAAGAGGGCCTAGGCCGCTGTGATAGGCACCGTCCTTAGGCAGCTGGTCTTAGACTGTGTAAGAAAGCCATTCAAACATGAATGAGGGAGCAAGCCAGCAAGTAGTAGTCCTCTTAAGTTTTCTGCCTTGAGTTTCTATGACCTGCAAGTATAAACCAGATTAAAACCTTTCCTCCAAAAGTTGCTTCTGGTCAGAATGTTTTATTGAAGCAACAGAAAGAAGAAACTAGAACTCTCACTTAAGATCCTCATTTGGTAAATATATATATATATATATATATATATATATATATATATATATACACACACACATATACTTCCATAGAGTTCTGGTTGGTTTATTAGTCTTGACTGAACTCAAATTAAAAATTCTGTCTCCCCTCATGGATAGGAGCTGACCCTTTCAGTGTAGTATGGTCTTAGCTGGGCTGTTTGGAGCCTGGTTGTCCCTGAGTAATTCAGGAGTCAGTCAGAAACTTGGACAGAGTTTATATGTAGGTCTGAGGGCACTGTGGTGTTGTACGTAGCTTGCACTTTCGTTCTTACCTGTCAACTGCTAGGGTGTGTGATGGTTTGTATATTCTTGGCCCAGGGCGTGGCACCATTAGGAGGTGTGGCCTTGTTGGAGTAGGTGTGTTACTGTGGGTGTGGGCTTTAAGACCCTCATCCTAGCTGCCTGGGAGGCAGTCTTCTCCTAGCGGCCTTCAGATGAAGATGTAGAACTCTCAGCTCCTCCTGAACTATGCCTGCTTGTGTGGAAGCGGGAATCCTTGATGAATAATGTTTTCCTTTATAAGAGTTGCCTTGGTCATAGTGTCTGTTCACAGCAGTAAAACCCTAACTAACACAGGGTGACCTGGGCCCTGTGCCTGTTTTTTGACACAAAGCTAGAAAACAAGTGATATATTTTTGCTTCCTCTTTGTGTTGTGCATGCCTGGGTTCTTGTCTGCTTTGGCTTGTCATTCACTGCAGGCAGACAGTGCCATGTTGTGTGCATGTGTGTGCAGTAACGTGTGTGCATGTGTATCTAGACTTCACAGTTGTCTGTGGACGACACCAGGCCACTGTCAGAAGGAGAGCTGCATGCCTTTATCAAGAACCGTACAGAGCTACACTGATAGCCAACCCTTGTGAATGGGACTCGGGTTCTATCCTTTGTAGTCTGGGTCCACGCTGCCCGGTGCTGAGAGTCTCTGTTTGGTTTTGAGTCTTAGGAGCTTTGCAGAAGACTTAGGGTTGGGCAGCTCCTGCCACTACACTACCCATGCCCTTGAACTGGGATATCCTGCTCTTAAGGCTAAAATCAACTTGGGACATCTAGTGCCTTCTATCATCTGTCTCTGCTAGAGCTGGGGCTTAGGAGGATGAGAACTTTGTCTTAAATTCATTACCTTCAGACCTCTAAGACCTTTGCACACAGTAGGCTCTTAGTAGTAGCTAGATTGCTTATTGCTTACTGTAATGAATGAGCTGTAGGATATTATCAGTACACAGCAAGCCTATGGTTAAGTATTCACTATTTCTGATACATATATATTATTCAAACTATGTATCTTTATGTCTATGTGAGTGTAAATGTTCCCGAAGGCCAGAAGAAGGTAGTGGTACCCTGTTACAGGTGGTGTTACAGGTAATTGTGAACCATCCAGTGTGGTTTCAGGAGACTGAATTCCAACCCTCTGCAAGGGTAATACATACTCTGCGCCACTAGCCATCTCTAGCACCTACTTCTGATATTTTTATTGCTAGTATAGTGTGATTAATAGCTGCCATTATCATGTAGTTAGATCCCCCTTACCTCCCAGAAAACACACGTACACGCACACGCACACACACATCATATGTTTGTACACATAATGATGTATCTGAGTTAGAGGTTCAGCAGGCTTTGAAACTTACCTCTCATACTAAGTCCAGCGGTGTGGAGGGAAGCTGGTAATAAGTATGAGATAGGGCAGCCCAAGGTTTTAAACGTGGGCTTAAGAAAACATACTTAAAAGCAGGCTGGTGCCAACCTTTGTCCTTGCTTTTAAATTCCACTTTTCATTTTTTCATAATTGTGGCACAGAGAAGGGTTGTTCTTTGGGATACAGTCAGCCAGTAAACAAATGGGTGAGTGGACACTTGGCCTATGTTGTAGGTTGCAGACTTAGATCTATCTGGATGGGGGGGGGGGCGGGGCGGGGTCAGAGCCCAGTGAAAGATTATACCTCTCCCTTTGATTGGGTGTTTTAGAATGAGAGACATTCATGTAATCGTGTTTTGAAGAGAAGAGTGCAAGTAAAATGTGCTATTTTTCCAAACTCTAATCTCCCAGGCTTTCTCTTGAAGAGGCAGTTACAGTGGTCACTCGGCTGTGTACAGACCTACGCTCACTCGCACCTACCCACCTGCTTTTTGAAAGCCGTGAAAGTATGCTGTGCATACCTACACTCCTGCCCATAATCACATATATTTATTAGCACAAGTAGATGTATTATTTTTATGACTGAATGTTGTTTCATCATATTACAGTGTGTTTAGCTGGTCCCCTAAGAGCACTTAATGGTGGAAATGTAATATTTCATAGCATAAACCTCTGTCAAGGAATTACTAATGAAAGCTGGGCTCACAGTGTTGCTAGTTATCCTGAGTATTTGAACCATTCTCGAAGGCCCTGGGCCTGTCTCGGTGCCGTTCACAGAGGTGAGTGTGTTAGTATAAGGACAGGGTTGCTACAGAGGGTGTCACCTGGGAGCTTATTGGCTATGTGCTCAGTGTCCCTGCACAGGCACTCGACTTTCATTTCAAATCCATTATAAAGCTGGCTGTCCCACTGTACAGCAAGCTGGGAAGAAATCTCTGCACAGAGAAACTTACATGGTGTTGGAGTGGAGCTGAGAGTTCTCAGCAAGGCATTTTAGCCTGGGCACAGTTAACCCTGGAAGTGGCCGGCACACCACCTTCCTGCCTCTGACCCTTGTCAGTTTGTGCTTCTTACCTGTCCTCAGCCCAGCATAACCTAACTTGGTTGGTGAACTTCTTAGAATAGTACCTGAGGAGATCATCTCAGGCTGATGTGACAGGTTGCGTTTGCACGGCCAGTTCTGTCCCCAGGGAATGGAGCTCTGCGGTCTGGAGGAGCAGGCTGCCCTGCAAGCCGCTGCTCTGTCTCGGCAGTGCTTGGGAAGCCTGGGAAGGATGCAGTCCCACCTGATGGCTCTGCATTGTGCTCTCTTCTGCCTCGTCCCTCTCCCACACTTTCCACGAAGCTGCTGTTGACTTAAAAACCAAAACAAAGCAAAAACCAAACAAAACAGCAAAAAAACTTTAAAGTCTAGTTTATTTGTATTTTTCTAACAATTTCAGCTTAACCCAGCTTTGTGAGGGAGCCGACATTACTCCTAAGATCTTTGTTGTCTCTGCAGATGAGCAGAGCAGGCCTGTGGGATTCGGCTCATCTTTCGTAAGAGCAGTGGTCTTTTTAGTGTGCACTCATATAACGTATAGGTTTTCAGGAAAGTATCTACATCACAGTGTCAGAAACGTTCAAATTCTGCGGCTGCATATAACACCAGAGGGATGGAGGAAGAAGAAGTCGGTTAGAGCGTGCTCACGACCAAAGACAAGCGCGAGCCTGCTTTGGTACTTCGCTGGTTTCAGTGCACATGGAAGGGAGCCTGCACTGTGATGGAGCACACCAGAGGGGACTATGTTGTTATTATGGTATTGGTGCTGAGGTCACAGGAGGGAGTGGACGTGACACCTTTCACATCTCTATCCGGGTCGGCTCCTTTCCCGCTTCTGTGAGGGTAGACTTCTAGTTTTAAGGTGGCTCATTATTCCTGCATGGACATGCTGCTCCAGCCACGTTGTCAGTGTCCATGCATGCATTTCTCACTGTTTGTCAGATTTGTTTCCCTGGTGTGGAGCAGGGCTAGCTTTCAATCATCGATCCCTGGGAATCTAGTTGTCCTGTAAATCATGCTGGCATCTGTGAGTTTGTTACTGTCTTGAGGATGCTTCTGGAAGTTGGTTGTCGGTTGGATGGTTGTGCAGAGCCAGGCACTGGTTAGCTGTCATATTTTCTTACTGGGCAGTAATACATTTTTACCAAAACAAGTATTGGCTAGCTTCCAGCTTTTAGGTTCTTGACCATAAAAGCATTCAGATCTAAGTGCAGATACCAGTCAACATGTCTCTGTTCTGTATCCACTGGGTCCCAAGTAGAGTTTATGTATATGTCAGAGATCTTCTCTGCTTGTGGATAGACTTTTTGCTAGTATGTTTGGGACCTTTCTAACCTCTGTTTAAAGGCAGCTAACCCAGTACGGTGGTGTACACTGTGTTATCCCAGCATATGAAGGCTGAAAAAGGATGGTTTGTGAGTTGAAGGCCAGCCGGGGCTACATAGCCAGTCTTAAGAACACAGACACAGGGCTGCGAGATGGCTCAGCTGCTAAAGGGCTTGCTGTTGAAGGCGGACAACCTGAGTTCGCTTCCTGGAGCTCACATGAAGGTGGAAGGAGAGAGTCACTCTGCAAAGCTGTTCCCTGGCCTCTGTGCCTGCAGTGGCTGAGCACATACCACGCTCCACGCGCGCAGCCCACACAGCGATAATGCGTACGATTTTAATCAAGCAAACAAATCCCAAACAGAAGCCTCCAGGTGGGGCTGCCCTTTAGCCTGCTGTGCCGTTGCCTCTGTGTTGCTCATTGTCTGTCCTTGGCCAACGGGCACCAACCAGCCTGCGCGGCTGCCCCAATGCTTTCAGTGACTTTACAAATTCAGGTGACCTTGGCTGGTCTGGTTCGCCGGAGCCTGATTTTCTGTTTCACTGGAACTGGATCTTCTTGCTGCTGAGGTTATTCAAGCGACCATGCCTTTTCTTCTCTCTGGCCTTTTTGTTATTCGGCTGCAGTGTTTCCATCACGGATGTGTCTGACCCCAATGCATCCTGCTTGAATGGCAGAGACACAGTCTGACAGACACTGATAATGAGGCTTTGCAGGGTTCGTGAATTATTGACTCTGAAATAAAGATTCCTTTTGGATGTGCCTTGTGGCGACATGACTTGTAAAGAGATGAAACATCTCTTTCTTACAGGTTTTCACTGACTATGATGACTTAGAAAAGGAATGTTACCTAAGATCTCAACTATATTTTTATTGGTGCAGTGAAACATTGTACACCCCCCCCCCCCAAAGCAAGATGGGGAAGAAAGGGTTTATTTGGCTTACTCCTCATCACTGTTCATTACTGAAGGGAGTCAGGATAGGAACTCAAGCAGGACAGGAACCTGGAGGCAGTAGCTGATGCAGAGGCCATGGACAAATGCTGTTTACTGGCCTGATACCCATGGATTGCTCAGCCTGCTTTCTTATAGAACCCAGGACCACCAGCCCAAGGACGGCCCCACCCACAGTGATCTGGGCCCTCTCACATCAGTCACTAATTAAGAAAATGTCCTACAGTCCAGGGTATACCATTCAGAATTCTTTCAAGCATTTTCCCACATCCTAGCATTGTGTAGCGTCCAAAGGCCCTCAGCCTGTGAGTCTCCTGGCCAGGGCTTACAGGGAGAGGGCAGGGACAAACATGGACACTTGCAGAAGACTGAACCTGCTGTAGGGCTGGAACCCTGATACCTCGGAGGTGCCAGCTGTGAATGAGACAGAGGTAGACTGGAGCCAGCAGGGAAGGAGAAGGTGTCATGTCAGGCAGTCCTTCTGGCAGTGACCTTCATCCTCTCTGTAGTTCTCCATTACCCAGATCCACTGTGGAGAACCATCCTGAGAGCGGTAGCCAGGCTCCTTGCTAGTAGAATGGCCTTTGTGGCCAGCTGCGAACCTCCCTCGCGCACCTCTTCACCACGCTCACTCCCTGCCACCTCTGTGATTCCTGCCTCTGCTGCCTGAGCATCCTACAGCCTGCTGTTCTCTTAGCGGCTCCATCTTCCTTCCCCGCCTGCCTTCTAACCTGCCTCCTGCTCCCATGTTCTGTTGTCCTGGGCTCTGGCCAGCTCATCCCATCCCCACTAACTGACATCCTCAGAGCAGCCTGCTTGGTCTCTCTGCACCTCCTAGCAGCCTGTAATGACAGGTGTTGGGGGAGGGGGGCAGAAGAGGGACAAGGATGGGAGGGGTGATTTGGGACTTGGTGCCTAAGGCCTCCGTGATAGTGAGCAGTCTAGTAAAAGCCTTTCCTGAGTGGTTGCAGTGCAGAAAGGAGGGCTGTGGACAGGAGAGTTCACAGGCACAGTGTACCTGGAGGAGCAGCTGGTCACTTAGGAGCAGACCTGTAGGAAAGCAAGCCTGTGTGTATAGTGTTGGGCATTGAAGGAGCAAATTGCCATGTGGGGTAGAGCTCTGGAGGCCTGTGCGTCATGCTTGGCAGGAGGGAGACCTAGTTGGTGGAACCTTCTGTTGGATGCTGCAGGAGGATTGCAATCGAGCTTGCTGAGCTCAGCTTCTTGGAACTCTGACGTCCTAGTCTTCTTGGATAAGAAGACTATCCACTTGGATATGTGGAGGCCCACAGGAAGCTGCAGACCCAGCTTCCCAGCTCCCTCCGTGTCATGACACTCCAGCACAGTGCCCTTCATAAGGTGTCCACAAGCCACATTACTCCTGGCACCATCCATGTGACAGTGCCCTTCATAAGGTGTCCACAAGCCGCATTAACCCTGTCACCATCCACGTGCTAAAATCGTTTCTCATCATACAGTAAACCCTGTGCTTTACGCAGTGGTTAGGCACCATTGCATACACGCAGACACATGGCAGCGGCTGCTGGCCCAGTCTGCAAGCAAAGCCTAAGAGGGCCTGAGTGGGGTAGACACTGGCAGAGGAGTGGGGCGCTATCCTGGGAGTTTCCCAGCTGGAGGTCAAGGGTCAGTGTCAGAAGGCAACAATGATTAAACAAATGTGCCAACATAAAAGGCCAACAGCTACCAATATACTGCCATTGTCCACTTTACTGTGTTGATGTCACTAAATGATGGTGTCAAAGGCCACCTCAATCAATTGTTGGGGACAGTGTATCACACTGTCTAGGTTGGCTCAGAACTCATGGCATGCAGTCCTCCTGTCTCTTAGTCTAAGGGCTGGGATTATTGGCATGCGCCCATTACACTGTATCATTAGCCTGGTGGGGGCCACTTCCTGTCGATCTCATTTGCCCTGGGGATCAGGGGAGGCTGCTTCTTCTGAGATGGATTTCAAGATGCTTATAACTCCAGGCGCTGCTGGCTTAACTCTGCTTCTGTTCTGGTCCTCTGTGTCCTTCAGCCTTGGCAGCTGACTGCCTGGTGGCCACAGTGCTTCATCCTCGGGCTCTAGCTTGATGAGAGAGAGCAACCCAACCTCCCTCTGCTTTGGTTGGCTGTGCTGATGGAAGATTGACTACTGGGAGGCCAATCAGAGTGTTTAAGTCTTAACTTTTATAATGCATAAGGAGACTGTAGATTCCTGGCTGTGCACCAGTAGCTCCTACTTTCAGTGGTTCCATCCCCTGAGAACCCCGCTGAGATGCCAGCAGCAGAGGATGGAGAGGTGTCAGAGCCATCAAGTTTCAGCACAGTCTGAGTAATGCCACCATTTTGGAAGCACTTGGGGTGACATGAATGCTTTAGGGTAACCCATGATTCTGTTAGAGCCATGCTTCTGTAAGTACACCCAGTGGACTCTGGTTTACCAAGATGGACTCCTACAGAATCAATCCTTGGTAGGCCACTGGTTCCCTACTGAGCTGAAAGATTAGTTTGCATCTTCCTAATGAAGAGGTCTATAACACCATCCTTCAGAATTCAAACCATTCTACAATCCACGTCTTTCCCTGAGGATTAATTATCCTATTCATTGTAGAAACACTGGGAAAACCTTGATGAATCAAAAGCAAACATACCACTCTGTCCAGAATGTTCTTAAGGTTTCTTTTCCCTGTGCATATGTGTGCATGTCTATTTAATTACTTTTTTAAAAAACCAAGTTTGGGTAGTTTCCATGGGAAAGCCTTGTAACTTTTTCATTTGGTAATATCGACACAGACTCAACAAGACAAATATATAGAATATATAGAATGTCAGTGGCCATGTGCCTTATAACGATTCTGGAACTCTGGGTGGGAAGTACTTAGCTGTCTGCTGTGGCTGGGCCAAGTGGTCCCCGAAGGATCCTGGGTCAGGCTTGGTTACCAGCCTCTGGCTCTGCTGGCGTGGTGGAGTATCGAGAGATGTTTGGTCATTGCAACAGGACAGTGCTGCTGGGACTACAGTCGTCCCTTCATCTCTGTCCTCTTCTTAGCAACCATCTTCCCCTACCACCTGATGGTGCCATGATGTTCTTGTGTGACAAGTGCCTTGTCACAGGCCTAAAAGCAATAGATAGGGCTGATTTAACAAGAACTTGGATTTCTGAACTCAACCCAAAGGAGTCATGTTTTTCTTTTTGAGTCACTTTGTCTCAGATGTTCTAACAATGGAAAGGTGGATGCTGAGATACAGTAGACTCTGCTAATCCGGCTGGGAAAGCAGGTAGATATACATGGAGCACATTATGGGAGAAGGCCAGATTGCAGAATATGAACCTGAATACAGAGAAGAAATGCACATGCATGGCCTGCATGCTTATGCATGTATATATAGATGTGCACACAGCCCCAGTAGGATGGAGAGCGCGCGAGGGTTATTACAGGGGACGGTTTGCTGCCAGCTCAGTGCTACCTGCCCCCTTCCCGCTGCATCAGTGAGCCCCCCAGGACCTTTGCAAAGATTAAGTGCGTTCTCCAAGTCTGTCATTTGTCCATTATCACGTTGTCTTTTCTTCCTCTGCTGTGGCAGTTTAAGAACTTTCTCTTTCTTCCTTGTGACTTTTGAATGGGGAGTCCTGCCTGGGAAGGCCTTTCTCATCATTTCTGTACTCTAGACTTTTTTCTTTCTTTGGTGTCTTGTTCTCATGCAACTAATTACTAAACCCATTTTGACGTTTGTTTTGCTGTGTTGTCTGAGTGATGGAAGGCACCCAAGTAGATACTACCAACTTTCTTCACCACCATCTATCCAGCAACCAGCGGGTCCAGTTTTGAGCATTCTAAAGCCACACACATCCTTGGAATGCTTATTAAGATTTGCCTAGCTTTGGGAGGGGGCGTCTGTCTGTTTATAGTAGACTCAGGAAGTGATCTATTGAAAAACATTTGAGAAACCCTTGTGTGATGAAGTATCTGGAGGTAACCTGGCACCAAATGAAAGCCACTATTGTCCCACAGAAGCATAAACAACAAAATGTGGACATATGCCTTGGCCAGGGTGTGTGCCTTAAAAATGCCCTATTTGTTGTAGAGCTCAGGCAAGGTTTCAGACTGAACAGACAAAACAAGGCACAAACCCCAAGATATCTTAAGAAAGCTGAGCTCCTTTCAGAGACTGGACAAGGCACTAGACATACTTGGCAACAGCCAATAGTCCCTGCAAGGGAGAAGCCTCATGGGAGCAAGGCTGAGGTATCATATGACTTATCTCCTTGGCTTTTGGTGTCCTTGTCACCTTTTCTGGCAGATTCCTCTGCCCTTGGCTCATAGGAGCCACTGGTCTTACAGGTCCACCTTCCAGCAACTGTCTTCTCTTGTTTAAAATCCCAAGCCAACTGCCCAGGGTTGGGAGTTACCCCGCTGTGTGCTGTGACTGTACCTGGAGGTGGAGGCAGATGGAACCAAGGCAGCTTAGCAGGTGCACAGCCTTTCCTCTGCTTCCGTACAGTGAGTCCTGGAGTGAGTTTCTTCTTTAAGCAGCAGGATGACTCTAGACGCGTGCTGAAAGCTGGCCCCGGGCCATTGTGAAGTAGGTGAGTTTATTTTTGCGTACTCCTCCTTCACTATCTTCTATGATAGAAGGTTCCTCTTAGAAGGCACTTTAGAGAGTCAACAGCATGCCTAACTTATTCAAAGTCATTGCCATAGGCAAGGATACTGGAACTTTCTCCACTTAGCCCCTTTGCACCTGAGAATTATTTACCCAACCCTAGATCCATTGCTGTCTAACCCATGTAAACAAATGAAGCACTTACTGTTAATAAATCACAAATAAACTTATTTTCAATCAGTTCTTCAGTACGTATATAATTCTCCCATTTACCAAAGAAGAAATCAAACCTGCCTATAATGAGATGGATGTGCATGTTTGTCTAAAGCAGTGCTATTCAGCAATATACCAATCTGATATCTCCACGCAGAGGAATGTTGGTAGGAAGATAATAATTTTTTTGTTTTCTATAATGAATCTATTACGATCTGTAACTGGAGAGACACTGTATATACAGTAAATTCATAATGTACATTGGTCTCCAGTCAGAGTCCAGGGAGTTCAGGATGTGTTGCTTAGTGTCTCATGCTGTGATTCACAGATTTGCACAGTGCGAAATGTTCATGCTCTGTGTTCAGAACCAAGGATGTAATGAAGCCATGTGCTATAACCCTGGCAAATGCTTCCAGAAATTCAGTTTGGATCCATTGCATGTTTGATTTTGAATTGATCTTTGATTACTCATTGCACATTCAAAACCCTTTCTTTGGAGGAACTTCAATGCTATGTTACCCCCATATAGGGTTCTGACATCCAGAAGATGATGATCTGGATCTGACATCCAGATCCAGAACCCTTGAGGAAGCTTAGATATAGAAGTCATGGATGTAGCCAGCCAGGCCAGGCAGCTCATAATGACTTCTCCAGCCTTGGTCAAGTGCAGTGAGATTGCTAAAGCCCCGTTTCCCTCTCAGTTGTTTTCCAGGTTTAATGGCCTCAGCCTTAGGAGTGTTTGTAACCAGGAAACATATGGCCCACAATAATGTTTCCTGGGAACTTCCTAGTCCTGTTCTTACCCTGTTCTGAGATTTACTTTCTCAGTAATGAGTTTTCATTCCCCAAGCAATGCATTCTCTCCCCATCCTCCAAACAAAGTCTCCCCTTCCTTTCTTGCTACATTTTTTAAAACAAATTTGTCTTGCTTCTTTGAACTCCAGTGCCATATATTTTGAATCCCGTATTCTAAAGCAGAGCTTGCTTCTCCAGTTCCCATTCTGGGCCTCCCTAGGCAAGCCTGGTCATCTGAGTATTTGATCAGGCCTGGCTGTGTGATAAATTTCTGAATGATAGAGTCTTAGTTTGCTGAAGACAAGAGTGTTGAATTGTGGTATTTTGGGGCACTTAGAAACAGACACCTCTCACTAGGATGCAGGAGCTTAATTACACATGAATCCAGCCTCATGAGGAAAGGAAGATGTCACCTTTGCTGGCTTCTGCATCAGTTAGATTCTTCATAGACTCCTTGGGTCCATTAACTTCATTGGAAAAGATTTGATATCTTACAAATCAAGCTGGATCAGAATACTCATGGATACAACTGGCCTTCCTTATCCATGGCCTCCGCATTCATATATCCACCTCATCTTTATCTTCCCCTTTCCCTGATTCCCACCACTCAATTAAAACTGAGGTCTCGTGCATGCTAGGCAATCATCCTACCACTGAACCTCATTATCAATCCAGACTTGTCTTTGTTGGCATTATTCCCTGGACCGTGCAGTGTAGTGACATCCACCTAGTGTTTAGATTGTATTAGACAGTGCATGCAGTCTAGACAAGATGGAGTCTACTGGATCATGTACATGGCTCACTTAGAACTTTATCTTCGGGGTTCTCACATCCTGGAATTGCTATCTGTGGAGGTCCTGAAGCTCATCCCATATGGGTATTTATTAAGGGCGATTATATTTCAATTAGAAGAGAATGATGTCGCATTCTGTGAAAAAGTCAGTTATAGGCCATGAATCGGATGCCCCAGCCTGTGATGTTCCTACCAGCCAGCGTTATATCTCAACTGGTGTGCACAATGCCTGACCCATAGGCATGTGTGAGTCCTGAGGTCCAGGTACCAGCAGCACTGGCCATGGCCCAAAGAGGATCCAGTAAACGCTCACCATAGCACTTACACATAGTCTCAGTAGTCACGGGCCTCTGCTGTTCACTATATCCTCTCTGAGTGGTTTTGTTTGTTGTTTTTCTTCTTAGATTAATATTCTTAGAGATACAAAAGAGGCTTTTTAGCACAGCCTTTTGGGTAAGAACATTCTGTGATGGCTGGAAGCTAGCAGACGCTTTAAGGAAATGACTCGTGACCATGTTTCCTACAGCAGGATGCCCTGTCTGCCAGCACACGGGTTGCTTTAGCTGCTTGTGTTATTTGTTCCTTTGTATCTTGCCCTCATCTAGGGCAGTCTTGCAGATTTATCCTGAAGATATCGCCAGCGGTTACTAGAGATTATGTCCGATCTGAGGCAGATCTACTTTTAATGGGCTCTGATTACGAACGAGCAGGGTTCGTGTAGGTGCTCTCCGTGCCCTGGCTGCCACTGACGCTGCTCTCTCCTTTCCACTGGCATTGCTTATGTGAGGACTGGGTCAGTTCTCCCTTAGGTACATTTTGAGATGCCAGAATTTACTCAAGCTTGGAAGAAAATGAGCCTTATGCCAAGTTGTAGTAAGCCTTTTGGCTATGAAATAGCCCACAGTGTGTGGGCACAGAAATCCTAGGATGGAGTAGTACCAACTGAGTTTGTGCTTCTAGAAACATCCAGGTCAGCCATTTGTGAGACTCTCCTGCACACTGTCCGCATACCTTCCCTTCCTTCACCTGTTCTGCCCTCTGTAAACTGTGGTCAGACTCTGGAATCCCCCCCCCTCCCCGAGACAGCTCCCTCATTTCCCTGAGCTTACATCTCTCCGGGTCCACAGGAGGAAAGACTAGGAAAGCCTTTCAGGTTCTGGCAGTGGTTTTGGCTTTGTTGGCCACCCTGCGGGTGTGGTTCCTCTTGATCCACAGTCATCCAGCCCCTTTCCTATGGCTTAATTCCATGGCTTTCCAGGGGTACTTTTTTATTTGTTTGTTTTACTTTGTAAATCACAAGAAGAGTATGTCAGTGGGTGATTGAGAGAGAACAAGGAAGACAGGGAGCCGCCTTGGGTTGAGTGAGGTCCCCTCCACTGTTGCAGCCGAACTCCCAGTACATGCACATTTGACCTGATTTTGAAGTAGGCTTTTTGCAGATGATGGGGTTCTGATGAAGTCATTAGGCTGATTAGCCACACATGACTATATGCATTCTTAGAGAAAAGGATACTCAGACACAGACCCATACAAAGTGATGTGATGTAAAAGATATAGTAGGATCAACCACAAATCAGGAAGTCCCTGGGCTATCACAGTCTAGAGTGAAGATCTGGACAACTTCTGCCTTGGAGGCCTGATAGAAACTAGACTTGATCTCAGAACGGGAGGTAAAAGCTTCTTAGTCTACGATTAGTCCTCTTTCTAGTGTGAGATCAGCCCCAAATTGCTTTCCTGTCACCACTCCGTGTCATGGAGTGGCTGTAAGGTCCATGCTTTGGGCCGACACACAGGGTAACTGCTGCCATCTCTTGCATGTGCTCCCCCCCCCCACTGCTTCCTGAGATGGCCTATCATTACTCTTTCATGCTGAATCATAACTGCTGTCTTCTCATGCTCTGTAAATGCATCTGCAATTTGTTCTGAGAGGACACCGTGCACAGTTGAAGAAGATTATCGCCACTAAGGAAGGTGTTCTGTCAAGTTCGGATTCATTGGAAACAATACGCTGCAGTCACAGCACATCACACAGCAGGCCCACATGGAAGAGGATGAGCTGGTGGAGAGAGGGTGGGGCCTGAGGGCATGTCTGCATTGAAGTGCACGAAGGAAAGAGTGGGAGGAGCCAGGAAAACTTGTAGTTTCCAGTTGGGTAGCTTCATCGGAGTTTGAATGGAAGGATTGTGTCTTAGGGTTTTGCTGCTGTGAGCAGACACCATGACCAAGGCAACTCTTAAAAAGAACACCATTTAATTGGGGCTGGCTTACAGGTTCAGAGGTTCAGTCAGTTATCATCAAGGCAGGAGCATGGCATCGTCCAGGCAGGCATGGTGCAGGAGGTGCTGAGAGTTCTACGTCTTCATCTGGAGGCTGCTAGGAGGAGACTCCCTTCCAGGCAGCTAGGACTAAGGTGAAAAGCCCACACCCACAGTGACACGCCTACTCCAACAAGGCCACACCTAATAGTGCCACTCCCTGGCCCAAGCATATACAAACCATCACAGGATGGTCCCCAGAGGTCTGGCACCTGGGTAGAGGAGGCTAGAGGGGGTAGGGTGGAGGGTATAGATATGAGTTAGTTTGTTTGCTAATCAAAGCCTTGCTGGAAGGAGGTGGCTGGTTTTTTATTTTTTCTTTTATTATTTATTTATTTATTTATTTATTTATATTTTTATTTTTTATTTTTTTTTAACCTCTGAGAATTAGCTAGCTCTGGGAAAAGACTTTCCAAGTCAGGAAGTCCTGGAATACAGAGCATCAAGAATTTAGAAAATAATAAAGGAGTTATATGTCATCCTATTATATATATTAAAGTGTCTGTCTCCACCTCTCCTCCCCTACTTCATACTTTGTAGAATTCCCAACCATGCCTACCAACGGGTTCTCTAGCTAGCCCTCCTCCCACCCCACTCCTTTCAGAAGATTGGAGAATCCAGCCTTGTAGTTTGATACATTGTATCCATGCCTACCCGTTTTGCCAGTCTCTTTCATTGAGAGCTGACCTTAGGAAAGCAGTACTGTGGTGACCTCTACAGGGCTATACCTTTTTTCCCTCCTAGTTTCCGCTATTCTAGAGATATAATCAGAGTTTCTTTGGGGCGTTTCATTTGTCCTCAAAAGGCATGGACATTCGTTTGTCTGATTACCATTTTCTAGCCCACCTACCAGGTGTGACAGTCTCCTGCCTTTCTAAAGTAAGCTACTGTGTCTCACTCTGGGTCTGTCTAGTGAGAGACCTGCCCCATCTCGGCTCTAGGGATGGCTGTTTCTGCAGTTTGACCAGCGGCTCCTGGTTTGGACAAGTCTAAGGCTTGGTCCTTAGACTGTTGCTGTGTGGAGGTGGAACCTGGAGGAAGTGGGGCGTCGTGGGCGACCCTGAGGTCACTGCGACCATGGAGGCAGTAGGGACTCAGCCTCATCTTTTTCTCTCTTTGCTTCCTGGTCATGAGGTGGTGCAGTTTGGCCCCTCCATGCATTTCCACCCTGGTGCCCCAGCACAGGCCAAAGACACAGTCATGTGAGACTCTTCTCTTGCTATGACCGCATTACCTCAGCTGTTTTGATAAAGTCACAGAAAACACCCACATGGACGGGATTTTGATTTTCTTGTATCCCTTGTTATACCAGAGCAAAGGAGCCAACTTGGGCTAGCCAGGGAGTTGTGTTTGCTGCTGTTGCCGCTGCTGTAACTAATTGCCACAAGCTTAATAAAAGCTAATGCAACGCAGGCGTGTTATTTTAAGATTCTGGTGGCCAGGAAATTGCCATCAACCTCATGAACAGATGTCAAGGTGTTGGTAGGGTGGCATTCCTTTCTGGCTTCTCTGGAGAGAATTCCATTCTCTTGTATTTTCCTCCCCAGAGCTTCTGTCGTTGCCTCAAGGCCCCTCCCCCACCCTCAGAGCCAGCTCTATCAGGAGGCTCCTCACGTCACTCACTCAGGCCGCTATGTGGCCATAGCTCCTGGAGAAAGACCTGCTGCATGGCCCTGGACTCATCTGGTCAATCTAGGAATTCACTTCGCCTCCGTCTCAAGTTCTTTAGCATATCTGTGACGTGTGTTTGCTGTGGAGGGTATCATAGCCCCAGGTCCTGGGGACCAAGGTGGAAAAATGTTTGGAAGGGCATTGTCCCCCCTCCCCCATAGCCAGTGATGTCCAGTTCTGGGGCCGTAGATGCTGCTGTTTGGAAAAAAAACCACCCTCCTGCTGGGATCATTGAGCATATGTGCATCTGCATGAGGCTGCAGTCTCGGGAAGAATGTAGAGCCTCCTGAGAGATGAGGGGAGCAGGGCCGTGGCCCGTCTGGTGGAGTCCTTGACTCCGAGCCCAGTTCTGCCCTCAGACTGTTCAGTAACAGCCAGCTCACAGCTGCAGTCTCACCATGTCTTCCTTCCAAGGTGGGTGATGTCAGGGGGTGGGGATGGCACTCTAACTCCTCCCTCTCCTTGCTCTTTGGAGCTCAGAGAACATCTGGGCTTGGAAAACAGCTGCCTGGGAAGTGGTTTAGGGTGACATGGTTTTCCAGGACTGGAAATTCTGCTTCTTCCCCTGAGTCTGGACCTCTTCCTGCCTGCTGACCTCTCAAGTTCTCATGAGCTTTCTCCTCGGTGAAGGCTGGGTTTGGTGCACAGTGCCTGCTTGGTTTCCACACATGAATATTCACTTAGCTCGAAGGATTCTTTTAAATGTCATCAGGCCCAGGTTCCTTATTCAACATACATAGAAACTGGGTCTCCGAGCCTCTAAGCAGCTTCCCCTTGGAATCGGCCCAGGAGAAGCAAGGACTCCTGACTGCTAATCCCACAGCACAGCCCTGCATTTCTGAAATTTCTTGACCTACTTCACTCAATCCACATACGGGGTGTTCCCCTCAATCTGCAAACATCTAGTGTCATTTCCTGAGATAGTGCAAGATATTTTGAGTTTCTACACGAGAAGTGACATAACGTTTAGCCTGCCTTCTACCTCTAAAGCGTATTTTGTGAAAGAAAATTATTGTATTATGTCAGTCTCTCCCCGATTCTTACCTCTTAATAGTCATTTTAACGTGGGAGAAGAAGTTGGTGCCAGGATCTTCTCAGAGATACCACGAAGACACAGGGACAGATCTGGAGTTAACACTGATTCTTGAGAAACAGGGAAATTGTGCATCGAAGTATAAATCAAACCCTGGACGATTTTGGGGGGAACTTGGTTTCAGTGAATGCTCCAGGACTCTTCTCTGGAACACACTGAGCTTTTACATGGCAACATTTGATCATAACAGTGTCATGTGTTGTCCTCCCTAAACTATTTGGCCAGCACTTGGAACAGCATCCTCTTGTTGCACCCACTCAGGGATGTTAACAACTTACATGCTGAGAGTGTCGTGTGAATGAAGGCTTGTCCGTACCCGCACCTGCCCATCACTATTGGCTTTCCATGGAGGGCTTAGGCGGAGGCGTTAGTCAAACACCCTCACGTGACCTTGCTATTTGGGATTGACTTCGTCACAACAAGGAGGCTGAGAGCCTAGGCTGATGCTCTTTGATTGACGAGTCTGAGCCCTTCCAAGGCTCAGGGGGATAAAAGTCAGTTCTCCCTGTTTGAGACAAAAGTTCTACTGTGGCAGTTGAGTCTGAGACCAGGATTTTATTCAGCACATCTGGAAATGAGGCCAGGGCTCCCTTTTCCTACTGGGCTTGGGATCTTTTTGTCAGCTCCTGTGTCGAGAATGGTACCTTCCTGAATTCTCAAGGGAAGTACTGTGTGTAGTCGAGGACAGCTTGTTCCTGCTGGTCACAGATTCAGAGGCCTGAGGTGGGTTCTGGATTTGCCCTTGTCGGTTAGGGAGGGATAAGCGTTTGGATACAGAACCCTCTCAGTGCCTCACACAACTAACTACTTGAGCCCCATTGTCTCAGATTCCTTCCCTTTGGCACCACTGGCCAGGCCTGGGCAGGGGCTGAGGTCACCTGGCTGCGAGAGAGAGGAGTCGGGGGCTCACTGAGGGGCTTACCACTGCCAAGGAAGGAATGCAACCTGTCCAAGAAACTTGTAGGGCAGCGTCACACCTCGGCATGAACCAGATGCAGGGACTCACTAAACAGCTGGTGTAGTGGAATTTGAGAGCTCCAGGTTCGGGAGAGACCCTGTTTCAAAAAATATACTAGAGGGGCTGAGGACGTGGCTCACTGGGTTGGGCTGACCGTGCAAGCAAGAGGACCTGAGTTTCAATCCCCAACAATCATGGAAAAAGCTGGGCATGGTGATGTGTAAAGCCCATGCATGACCCAGCATTGCAGAACAGATACAGGCGGAGGACAGGCGCTCTCTGGCCAGTCAGGCTAGCCCAGAAAGTGAGTTGCAGGTTCAGGGAGAGACCCTGTCTCTACATGTACCTTCACACTCACATTCATGCATTACATACATATAACATAACACACATATAACATACACAAACATGCATGTTTGCACGCACCCACTCACAGAGGGAGAGAGAGCTTTCGATTGATTTAAAAGTAAGGCAGAGAGTGATAGAAGAGGATCCCTGTTGTCAAACTTCCGTCCTCTCTATGCATATTCACACATGTGCATTCACTAATCAGACAGACAGACAGACAGACACACACATACACCCCCCCACACACACACACACAGAGAGAGAGAGAGAGAGAGAGAGAGAGAGAGAGAGAGAGAGAGAGAGAGTTGAAGATGTGAGAGCAATATTAGGAAGATAAATATGTTCAAATGTTTCTTCTCCCAGCTCAGCTAGTGACAGGATAGTATGTTAGCTTCAGTACGGATTTCAGGGTGGAGATCCCGTGTTGAGTGTGGAGTCTGCCCAGCATAGGGACAGGCAGTGCGGGCTCTGGGGCTGCAGCTCATCTTCTGCCATGATGCTTTTGACCCCACACACTCTAGGGCTTGGCAGGCTACTCTGGGGCAGCTTGCTCCCTCGGCCCCAATCTCAGAAGCATCGTCATAGCCTTTGCACCCCATAGCTCTAGCCTCAGCCCAGGGTGACTCAGCCATGGCTTCTGGTCCAAGAAGACTCCAGAACCCAATAAGCCTTTTTCCTTTATTGTCTTAGTTACCCCCACTGGGGCACTGGAAATCAGACTGCAAGAGAAAAGCAGAATTTCTGACCATGTACATTGAGCATGTGTAGCCCAGGTTGGCCTCAAATGCATGGCAGCTCTCCTGCCTCAGTCTCCCAAGTACTCGGATTTACAGGTGTGAGCGCCTCTGGCTAGCTTTTATAAAGAAACTCAACAAAGACTAGTCAAGAAATGAAGCAATGGGAAGTGGATGCTGTGGTGGCGCACGCCTTTAATCCCACTACTCAGGAGGCGAGGCAGGGAGATCTCAGTTCACACCCAGCCTAGTCTACTTAGAAAGTTCTGAGATAGCCAGAGCTGTGTGGAAAGACCTACCCCGTCTTATTATCCCCCCCCCCGCCAAAACAATAAAACGAAGGGAAATGAGTTTGGGGGTCCAATATCGGGGAGCTGTGGGGATGTCTCTATGTAGGAGATCAGGAGGAAGACAGGGGCTATGTCAGCAAGGTCAGTCTGTGCGGGTCCCTCTCATCACCTCCATTCCTGCAGACAGTTTTCAGAAGTCTTTGCTCTTGGTCAGACATGGGAAGCTTGGGGAAGGACGACTCCTTTTCCTGCTGCTGCCTCTTTGCTTTGTTTACGGCAATCCATGTGCCACGCTGCCAGGCTTGGGGGTGAAATGTCCTCATCCTTCCATCAGTGTGACGTATATATTGATTCACACTTGAGAAGGAAGATAGATGTACTGGCAGGAGGGTGTGGGATCACCAGTATTCATCTGTCAACCACAGGGCAACGTGGCAGGACACAGTAAGACAGCCTGCCCTCCGAGGGGCTCTTGGGTACTAAGGAACCACATTCTCCTGGAAAATGGCAGCCCATCCTCTGCCTCTGCACATTCAGCCAGTGCTGATGAGACACTTGGAAAAAAAAAACCCATCTCTTCTGAATGTGTGTAGCGTGATGCTTGTTTTCTTTTCGGTCATCATTTCCTAAACAGTAGCACAACAGTGGTCTGACAGTTCTTAAGTCTAACAATGATGAAACACAGACAAAGCCGTGGTAGGTTCTGTGAAGGTACTATACTGTTTTCCATGGGAGCTGTGTATGTGTTTGTGTGTGCGTGCATGTATGGTGTCAAGAGCCTCTCTGGATTCAGCTCCCATGGGTCTTGCTTGAGGAATTACTAATGAATTGGTCTCTGGCCAAAATGTCAAGGGCACAGGGAGGGAAGATCAAGTCTGGGCGGTGGCATTATACTCACTGGACAAAAGTATTCCCACATTTCTGTTTGCCCGATCCCAGGGCAGGCTTTCCCAGGGAAAATGTGCAAGTCACGAAAATACCCACTGGGTATTTGTCATTGCCTGTGTCACAGAGTTGCATCCCGAAGACCTATATTTACAAGTCTCTTTCCATTGCTGTGTAACCATAGGTTTATTTTTGCAGCTGTGCCCAGAGCCATGGGCCAGAAAAAGACCTTGGTGGGTCATTGAGTCCATTCTCACACGTGAAAGAGATGCCTCAGCCCCACCCAGAGGACCATTCCCTAGGAATCATGGGCAGTACTGATCTCCCCTGCCACTCATTAGATGGGATGACACTGTGGCTCTCACAAGGAACAGACTTTGAGCAGAGGGACACTGTGGCCAGGGATGGAGCACTTTGAGGTCTGTCTATTCTATGGCTCTGTGGGGGTAACAATCCACATTCAGACCACATAGCCCTGAACCCGTCAGAACACAGGGGCAACGGATTTAAGGAAGAGCACAAAGATGCCCCTGTGTGGGCCGCCCCAGCCGGTCTCTGCTCCTTCCATGAGTCAGCTGCTCCGCAGTCAAGCTGGAGGAGCACGCATGATTTTCTCTCACTTCCATGGCTGGAAACCCAAGACAATCAGCCGGGCTGCTTCCTCCTGTGGGCTAGCTCCCAGCTTGTGGGTGGCGTCTTAGGCTCCATGAAGTCGCTCTGTGTGCCTGTCTGTCCCTGTCTCCTCTTCTGCAGCTCCAGTTGCAGTGGATCAAGCTGCACCCTAACCTTGCTTTTAATCACACCATTACAGATCTTGCCTCCTAATATAGTCCTATCCTGAGATACATACGGGTTGTGCGATATGGTATAACCCTTAAACAGCATTAAAAGTCAGCTAACACCAGCACTATATCCACAGCGGTTGGAGAGAGAGAAAGCTTTCTTCTCAACCCTGCTCCAACTGTGGTAAACCGAAAGAGCATAAACAGTCTGAGAGACATTAGACCACACGAGGGCTGGGAGGAGGCTGTGGTGGTAAAGCGGTAGCCGTAGCGACATGAGGACCAGAGTTGGCCTTCTCAGCACTCATGTGGGAAAAGGAAAAGCTGCCTGCCGCATGACACACCTGTAATCCCAGCTCTAGACAGGCAGAGACCGGAGGATTGCCAGGACTCGCTGGTCATCTAGTGTGGTAGAATTGTGAATCAGATTCAGTGAAAGACATCGTCTCAAAAATTAAAGGGAGATCAATAGAGGAGGACATCCAGTGTTGACCTTTGGCTTCTACATGAATGTACTTGTACACACACACACACACACACACACACACACACACACTGTGCAGACACATGCACAAACTTATACTATGTACATGCCTATACTACACACAAAATATATATACATGAGAAAAAATATAAGGGCTGGTGTACAGATTTAGTGGTAGTGTGTGCTTGGTGTGTATAAATAAGGCCTTGGCTTCATATTTTTTTAAAAAAGGAACATAATTGTTTGGAGGATGGAAGAAATATGTACCTAATAATTTAGTATAGTAAATGTCAGGGTATTTGAAGCTTAACGTCTTCCCACTGACAAGGAGATATTAACCCAGGACTGGCAACCACCCCAAGAAAGGTTCCTGCTGTCCAAAGCTCTCAGAGAACAATGAAGAGCCGGTAGGATTTAGATTAGGGGTTTAAGGTAGTGTTCAGATATTTTAGAAGCCGCATGAAAATTCTCATTTTAGAACTAGGTTTGGGGGGAAAAATGTAGTACTTCAGAGTTTCATTTTAGAAATGTAGTCCTTGGTTATGACGAGTTATATGAAGGCATGTTTTGTAAGTTGGTTTGTTTATTAACCTTTTGTATTGTTTTGTATTAACTGTGACCCCCAGTTTAGCAGTCACCGTGCTGGCTGTCCCTGATATGTACAGGTAGCATTGGGTACATTCTTTAGTTACTCCTGTTTTTCCGCCTGCCAGACCACTATTTGCTTTACCTTGGGATCGACACGCTGTACCGGTGGGACCTGATTCTGTTCCTGGCCCCTGGCTGCCTGGGCCATTCATGACACAATACACGCTCTGTTCATTGTAGAGGAACTGACAGTTGTCCAGCAGCATGGGCCGTTACAATGACACATACCTCAATAGGCCTTTTCTGAGTATGTGTGCCTCTTTTAAAAGAGATTTATTCATTTTTATTCGCTGTGTTTGAATGTTTTGCCTGCTCATATGTGTATGGACTGCAAATATGGCTGGTACCCACAGAGACCAGAAGGCAGCATCAGTTCCCTTGGAACTGAAGTTACAGATGGTTGTGAGCCACCATGTGGGTGCTGAGAACCTATCTTAGTTGGGGTTATTATTGCTGTGATTACCAAAGCAACGGAGGGATGTTTCTTACTGGCTTGCTTCCCCTGGCTTGCTCAGCTTGCTTTCTTATAGAACCTAAGACTACCAGCACAGAGGTGGTACCACCCACCAGGGGCCCTCCCCCCTTGATCACTAATTGAGAAAATGCACCACAGCAGTGGGGAGAAAGGGGCTTGTTTGGTTTCCACATCACAGTTCATCGTCAAAGGAAGCCAGGAACTCAAGCAAGGCAGGACCCTGGAGGAGGCGCTCATGCGCAGTGGAGGGGTGCTGCTCCCCAGATTGTTCCTCTAGGCTTCCCCAGTGTGCTGTCTTACAGAACCCAGGACCACTGCACAGGGGTGTGGCACCACCCACAATGGGCTGGGCCCTCCCCTGTCAATCACTAACTAAGAAAACGCCTTACAGGGTTGCCTGCAGTCTGGTCTAATAGAGGCATTTTCTTAACTGAGGTGCCCTCCTCTCAGAAGACTCTGACTTATGTCAAGTTGACATAATGTTACGCAGCAGAGAACAGAACCCTGGTCTTCGGAGAGAGCAGCAAGTGCTCATAACTACTGAGCCGTCTCTCTGGTGTGCAGCCTTTCATATTAAAACCTTTCCCACAGCTTTACACGTGAGATAAATAACAATAAATGTTACCACCTAACTAGGAGTCCATGCATTTAAGCTGTCCACTTTAGGCTCTCTAAGTAAATGGACCTTTGTCCTCTGGCCTTCCCGTTGGAATTAGTTGTTCTCCATACCTCAAGCAGACATTCTTATCCCGCTCTAGTTTACACGTACCCACCACACATACATAAACAGACACAAGTGCACACACATGAACATGAGCACACATGCATGTGCTCACATTTACAACTGCACATACTTACATGTTTAAACATGTACACACACAGATATACTTTAATATTGTGTGCTTTCTACCAGCGATTCTCTTATATGTTGTCTTTTTACTCCTCTTTAAACCTGTCCATCAGTGTCTTGTGACAGGCTCTGGCGAGCCCTGATGATTGTAGCCCTCACTGCCTTTCTTTGCTCAACTGTTTCTTTCCTACCTGCCCTCTCTCATCTCTTCCCCTTCCCTTCTTCCTCTCCTTTTTTTTTTTTTTTAAAAAAAAATACTTTTTATACATTTTAAAACACAGATGGTTTCTATTCATTCTACCCTGGAGTAATGGTTATGTCTTCTTTATGTCATCCATAGTGTATTAGTCAGGGTTCTCTAGAGTCACAGAATATATGGGTAGACTCTATATAGTAAGAGAATTTGTTGATGACTTAGTCTTTAGTCCAACTCCCAACAATGATCAGCAGCAGCTGTGGATGGAAGTCCAAGGATCTAGCATTTGCTCAGTCCCACAAGGCAAGCAGGAGAAGAAGAGAGTAAATCTTCCTTCTTCCAATGTCCTTATGTAGGTCTCCAGCAGAGGGTGTGGCCCAGATTAAAGGTGTGTGCCACCACGCCTTTAATTCCAAATGGCCTTGAACTCAGAGATCTCCCTATCTTAATCTTCTGGAATTCATAGCCACTGTACCTCAAGATCTCCATGCCAAGATCCAGATCAGAAACTTGTATCTCTCAGACTCTCAGATTAGGATCACAGGTGAGCCTTCCAATTCTGGATTGTAGTTCATTCCAGATATAATCAAGTTGGCAAGGAGTCAATTGTACTGGCTGGTTTTTGTGTGTGTGTGTCAATTTGACACAGGCCGGAGTCATCACAGAGAAAGGAGCTTCAGTTGGGGAAGTACCTCCCATGAGATACTGCTGTGGTGCATTTTCTCAATTAGTGATCAAGGGGGGAGGGCCGCTGTGGGTGGTACCATCCCTGGGCTGGTAGTCTTAGGTTCTATAAGAAAGCAAGCTGAGCAAGCCAGGGGAAGCAAGCCAGTAAGAAACATCCCTCCTTGGCCTCTGCATCAGCTCCTGCTTCCTGACCTCCTTGAGTTCCAGTCCTGACTTCCTTTGGTAATTAACAGCAAGGTGGAAGTGTAAGCAGAATAAACCCTTTCCTCCCCAACTTGTTTCTTGGTCATGTTTGTGCAGGAATAGAAACTCCAACTAAGACAACATAGGTTGATTCTTAACGCCTTCAGCCAGTTAGAACTGGGTGAGGTGGAGTGTGCCTGTAATCACAGTACTCGGGAGGCTGAGGTTGGAGGATCTTAAGGTCAAGGTCAGCTTTGCTACTTGGCAAGATGCTGCGCCAAAGGAGAACAGCAGTAAAGCGCTGTACATGTTACCCGCCATCTACATGTATACAGGATTCCATATCATTCTGTATGTCAGCATAGCTAAGATTGAACTATGGTTTACCCTGCAGGGTATTTTGGTCCTTTGCTGTTTCAGTATGACTCTCTTAATGAGGCACTTCATGGCCAGTTTTCCCTTAAATCATTTTTCTACAGAATCTTTTTCATCTACAGTACCTTAGGAAGCTCTTCTTTAATGGAAACATTTTGGGTAACCATTGTGACCAACCACCACCAAATATATATGACACTGTGACAATCAAGGTTTCTGTGGGTGGTGTCAATTGTTCTTCTGGGCTTATAAATAGAACAGAGCACCAGTTTTGGATCAGCTTGCCTGCTCCCTGTTTTGATTTTAGTCTGTTGAGTGTGAAATTGAAAGAAAATCAAAAAGTCATGACTTGTACCCAGTGTCTCCTCCACAGTGCCTGTCACCACAGTGACTCATCCCTTGAAATGGTGGAGAGGGCTTGGTCTGGCTATCAAGTGATTTTTGTCTTTCATGTAGGAAGTTGAGGCTGAGACCCAGCTTCTTTGCACAGTCTGGTGCTGGGTCTCCTGCTGGGCACTGTAGCCTGGGGCATAGAAGAACTTCCCTACTGGCTACCTGGCCTCTTCTGTTTCTTCCAGTTCCCCTGAGCAGTTCCTCCAACCCCCTGGGCAATCAGGTGTGCTCCCCATTTTTTAAAACCCCATTTGACCTTCAAATTAGTTTCCGAACACCAACTTCTAGGAACAGACTAGAGTAGGCTATCCCTAGTAGAGGGGGTACTTAGTGCACTTTCATGGCTTCACAGCTCCAGGGCTCAGTCTGACCCTGGAGTCATTGCTATAGGTAGCTGTCACTGCTGCCAGCCAGCTGGCCTTGTTGATCTGTCCGGGCAGACACTGTGGGTGGGCAAGGTGAGGCTCTGCCAGCGTGGGTCCTAGGTCACTCCTGTGACCCTCTGCTTCTGTCTGCAGTACCCCTTTGGTGCTCAGTGTGCTGACTGCAGAGGCCAGAGCTCTGGGTCTCTGGGAGGCACTGAAGCTTGGCATTCTCTTACCATGGCTGGAACCTCTAGCTCGTGGCCTTTGAGACTGAGCTGCTCTCCAGAAGCCCCGAGCTGTGTCTCCTTGATACAGCTGCTGTGTTTGCGTCCACATCGACCACAGTAGAGGGTTACTGATGTCATCTCCATTCTCTGAACCCCCATCCCAACTCAAAAGTGCATAAGAAATGTATCTTAATGTATCCTGTGATTGGTTCTAATGCTGCAGCACAGGGGGACAGGAGAGCAGCAGCTTGCCTACAGCTCTTCGAAAAGGATGTTTGCTTATCAAAATAGCTAGCTGTTCCTACTGTGTTCAGGTTATAAACAACAGGCCCTCTGCTGGTGACCAGGAGGACTGCTACTGCTCTGGAAGTGGACATGATTAAAGAATCATCTAGACATCAGACTTAGGATGGGGAAATAAAAAAGCTGCTTTAAAGCCTGGGGCTGTGATGAGGCCTTGAGCCTGAACCTTGCCCTGGCAGCAAGCAGCTTTGATAGATAGCCTCCTCGGGGCATGCTGGGAGTGTGAGGAGAGCCGTGATGCCATGAGGGCAGTCTGACGGCTTGCTTGATGGTGTCAAGGCAGCAGTAAGTCAGACGGTATTTACTAAGTAACTCCTCTCCTCCCCTTCCCTCCTTGCTGATCTTAGATGAGAATGCATCTGGCATCCACCAATCAGAGCGGGTCCCTTCCTGGATAGTATCTGTGGTCCAGTGGTCAGTGTCCACAACAGTCTGATTAATCAGTACCTCTGATGATCATGGAGGCAAAAATTTCTCAAAAGAAAATACTTGCAAACTAAATTCAAGAACACAGGAAAAACTGTCCACTGTCGTCAGGTTGGCTTGCATCCCAGAGATGCAAGGATGGTTTACAATACTTAAATCATTATCTTTCAGTAGTTATTTAGTCTCCGTGCGTTTCTGTACTCTCTGTGTTTTCTGTTGCTTACTCATCTGTGGTCTCATCGAATGCAGGGCGGGATTTCACCATTCTTGTATTTGTTGAGACTTGCTTCGCTTCCCCATATGTGGCCCACTTTGGAGAAATTTCCATCAGCTGCTTCTCCAGTGTTTGGGTTCAGTCTTCTGTAGATGTCTGTGAGGTCCATTTGAGTTACGAGGTCACTTAAGCTGAGAGTTTCTCTGTTTATTTATTCCAGATGACCCTGGCTCTCACAGTCTTTGTGGAAAGATCAGCTGTTATTCTGATGGGTCTGCATTTTTATGTGACTTGGACTTTTTCTCTTGCAGCTGCCAGTGTCCTTTCTTTCTTCTGCACATGTAGTGTTTTGATTATTACATGACTTGGGAAGTTTCTTTTCTGGTTCTATTTGGTGTGCTATGTACGTCTTGAACCATAATAGACTCTTTCCGCAGTTTATGTTATGTTGACCCAAAGTTTCTCTTTTTCTATATCTATTATTTTCAGTTTTGGCCTTTTTATGTTATCCCAGAGTTCCCGTATATTTGTATATACACGTGTGTGTGTGTGTGTGTGTGTGTGTGTGTGTGTGTGTCTGCCTGCCTGCCTGCCTGCCTGTCTATGTTTGCATTTAACATTTTCTTTGATGAAGTGAACGAACTTTTTCCTCTACCTTGTCATCAAGACCTGATATTCTCGCTTCCGCTTGGTCCAGTCTCTTGCTGAGACCGTCTCTGAGTTTTCCCTGGGGTTTTCATGTCATGTTTTATTTCATTTGGGATTTCTTCAGACATTCTATCTTTTTGCTAAATTCTATTTTCATATACTGAGTTGTTATTACTGTGTTTTATGTTCGTAACCTCAGCATTTATTCCTATCCTTCTTGAGTTCCTTGAACGTACTATCACTGCTACTTTGAAATCATTGTCCACGTTGCTTTTCTCAGGGAGTAAAATCATCTTTAATGGAAATCTATTCTTTTGATCATTCAAGTTGTTTTGTGTTTTTGTTTTCTGGTTACTTCTACCTCTCAGGTTGTAGACCAGGTTTATGGGGACTTAGGCCCCAATCTTGGGGCATTTCAGTGTTGGTGTTTGAGTGTGTCTCAGAAGTAGGGCTAGGTGACATTTCTGATCTGAGGAGCAGAGATTCTGTAGAGTTGCAAATCCCACAGCCAATGCCCAGGCGGTGAGGGCGGGGGTGGGGGTGGGGGGTGGGGTGGGGGGTGCCGCTGATTTTTCTGTAGACAACAGGTGTGGGTGGAATGGCAGCTAGAGTCTGGGGACAGTGGTAAGGATCTCAGACAGGCTGACGGTACTGATGGGACTTTTTAATTACATTTGCTGGGATCTGAACTCCAGTCCTCGGGCTTGTGTAGTAAGTGTTCTTACCCACAGAGCCATCTCCATGGGTCTCTCATTAAGAGGTTTCGCTTCTTTTCTTCTCCTTCTTCTTCTTCTTCTTCTTCTTCTTCTTCTTCTTCTTCTTCTTCTTCTTCTCTTCCTCCTCCTCCTCCTCCTCCTCCTCCTCCTCCTCCTCCTCCTCCTTCTTCTTCTTCTTCTTCTTCTTTTACAATTTTGTTATTATTATTATTTTCTCTCTATTTACCTTCCAGCCATTGCCCCCTCTCGGTTCCCTTGATTGTGTTTATTTTCAAAATAAAAAATATTCTTTGACCGTTTCTATGCATATGATGTATTTTGATGGTATTAATTCTCTATTTACCATTCTCTTCCTCCTCCTTTCTCTGGAACACCCCCAACCCCAGTCTGTCCTTCACCCCTTATGGCACACTGCATTTGGTTAAGATTGACTCCATGGGCATGATTGTGTTACAATTTACTGGATTCTAGGCAACTTACTAATGGCTACGATGCCAAAGAAAAGGACTTCCTTGTTCCAGCAACCATTACCTACCGCCAACCCCTTCGCTAAGATTTGGTGGTTTGATGGGCCTTTCAGTCCCTTGGGAATGTTGACATGCATTCTTCTGTAGGTAACCACATTTGCCATGAGCTCGTGAGTGTAATGGCCATGCCCTGTCCCAAAGGCAGCATAAGTGGCTGGGGAGTCTAGATAACATGATCAAGAAAGCTCCTTACAGGAGTACCCAGTGGCCTGTGTGTCAGTTAATTCCTGATCAGTCAAGTTGACAGACAGGTTTAGCCATCATCCCCCCACTAACATTTTTGCCACTATTAATTGTCCCAGTGGGTATATCATGTCTGGAAGGTCATTACTGTAGCATGCAAGGTTCAGCACTGAGTGAGAGTGTCGATGACTGTAGTGCCACAGACCGACTCAGTCGGAACACACACACCCGTGGGGAATCAGGGTCTTTGGTATGCAGGAAGGTACAGGTCCGGCGAATGACAGACAGACACACACAAGATCTGAATGCGTCTGAATGCACTTTACTGTTCTGAGGCAGGAATTTTTATACACACAAGTTGGTATTACATTACTGAAGAAAAAATGTATCCAGTGAAATGTTTACAAAGAATGGTTACCATGAGTATCTGGCACAAGGAAATACAAAATCAATCAGGTATGAACGTTAGAGAATACACACAAAGTCATCGCGTCCCTCTGTAGTTAATGATAAACTAGTAGTTCAAGAGTCCTTGGAAACACTATGTTTGCTATCTTCTTGTGAGACTCCCTCAGGCCTACTTAGAAACTTTACTTAACTGATGGTTTCCATGTCAGAGTGCCAAAGCCAGCTAACCATACAAATAATATGAATTGTTGGGAGGTTAATTCTTTAATGTATCTAGGTAATAACTGTACAGCTGATTAAAAGCAAAGCAATGGATCTCTAGAAGATAAATCATGGCCAGTGCTGTAGCTCAAAGAATAAACTCTCAGTGAACCATCACGCCTGGATGCTCGCACCTCCGGCTGGCAGGGACATCTCGTAAGTAAAGGAACAAGTCAGAAACAAGGGTCACACAGTTTGCCATGAGAAATTCAGCTCAGCCCTATCTGCGGCCAAGGAGGCTCACAGCAACATTCACCTTGGACAGCCCTGCCAAACAAGGCTTTTCCCAGTAAATATCACACAGCTTCCACCGGGATTACAGCTTGGCTGCGTGAAATTACGGTGTCCAAGAGATGCGTGTGATACTGTAGTAGCGTACGTAGGATATTTTGGCCATGAACACTAGGTAGCAGGGAGAAATCCAGGTCAGTTCCAGTTTAACTTGTCTGGGTCCTGCAACCAAGGAGTATGGTGTCTGTAAAAATAAGGTCTTACCATCTCTTTATGCCAGTGTCTTAGGGTTTCTATTGCTGTGAAGAGACACCATGAGCACAGCAATTCTTGTAAAGGAAGATACTTAGTTGAGGCTGGCTGACAGTTTCAGAGGTTTAGCCCATTATTATCATGGCAAGAGCCATGTGGCCTGCAGGCAGACATGTTGCTGGAGAAGGAGCTGAGAGTTCTACATCTTGATCTGCAGGCAGCAGAAAGAGACTGTACCACATTGGGCAAAGCTTAAGCATATGAGACCCCCCCAAGGCCCGCCCCTACAGTGACACATCTTCCATCAAAGCCACACCTACTCTAACTTCCTAATGGTGCCACTCCCTATAGGCCAAGCATCCAAGCACATGAGTGTGTGAGAGCCATTCCTGTTCAAACCACCATAGTCAGTCATCCAAGAGAAACACAATAGCTTATGTTTAGGCAGCCTCTGGAGCCTTTGTCTTAGTCACTGTTCTGTTGCTGTGAAGTAACACCTTGATCAAAAGCAACTCTTATAAAAGAAAACATTTGACTGGGGACTTGCTTTACAGTTTCAGGTGTTAATATAAGATTATAACGGCAGGAATCAGACAGACACAGTGCTAGAGCAGTAGCTAAGAGCTGTACATCCCGATCTCCAGGCATCAGGCACAGAGATCAAGACCAGGCCTGATGGCCATTTGAAACCTGAAATATGACCTCCTGTGGCATACCGTCACCAAAAGGCCATGCCACATTTTCTAATTCTTCCTAAACAGTTCTACTCTCTGGGGAAGCAAGTATTTTAGCATATGAGTCTATGGAGCCTTTCCCATCCAAATCACCACAGCCTCCTAGAGCAAGAACTTTCAGGGTTTGGTAATAGAATTTTTATTTAGTAAACCATGGCTTTTGGGGACAGCATGATCCGCCCATGCTTATACATTTTAGATAGCTTACAAAGTAGTGTTTTTTCTTTCTTTTATGTACCTTTTTACAACTCTGTAATTTTGGTTGCCCCTCCCATTCCCTGCCTCATTCTCTTTAATCTTCCAGTTCCCTCCTACTTCCTTCTCTCTCCCATATCCTCCACACTGTCCCCGGCAAACCTTTCCGCCCCAATAATCATACATCTTCTATTATCATCTTCCTCCTCATTAAGATTTTTGAGTGAACCGATGCATTTACAGGATGAACCTGTGAACCTGTCTATGTAAACCTTTTTTGGCCTCATCTCTAATGTTTTTCCATGTACATATTGGCGTTCTTTCAGGTTTAATTTTTTTCTGCATTAAATGAATTTTAAAATTGGGTTTTCTGAGCATTTCCTGGTTACATTAATTTCATTGTATTGATTTTATATCTAACTTACCTTTTCCAGATAGATTCTATTATAATAATTTCTTTATGGTATTTTTGAATTTACTTTAAGATCAAGTTAACTTATAGATGATATAGATATAGTTATAGATATAGATATATTTCCCTTAAAAGTCTATTTTAAGAGTAAGCATGCCTATATTCCTAGTAAAGGTAAAACAGGGGCATCAGAACTCAAAGCTATTTTCAGCTATATTGAGAGGTGTGTTTCAAAAGACAAGTAAATAAACATATAACCCTTCTGTTTCTGTTGTGCACTATAGGATAGAGGGATCTGACCTCAGTTACATGAGAATACTTTTTAACATAGTCCCATAAGGAATAAGGTAAGCATAGGAACTTTTTATAAAGCGAGGATTTTCCTTTTCATTTTTTTTCACAAACATGCATTGCATTGTGTTAAGTATTTCTCATTTATGAGATAGTCTTGGTTTTGACGTGTAATTAAGCAGTACGATTAACTATACTGAGAGATTTCTAAGATTAGACCACGCGTACATTCTAGCTGCTAATCTAACTTGTTCATAATGTGCCAGTTTATGCTATGGTATCATTGCTGAGATAATTTTTTTTTCTTGTACTGTCCTTTGCCAGTTTGGGAACTGTTATTTATTTATTTATTTATTTATTTATTTATTTATTTAGAGACAGGGTTTCTCTGTGTAGTCCTGGCTGTCCTGAAACTCACTCTGTAGACCAGGCTGGCCTCGAACTCAGAAATCTGCCTGCCTCTGCCTCCCAAGTGCTGGGATTACAGGCGTGCGCCACCACGCCCGGCGGGAACTGTAATTTAAAAGTGACATCTCCCATCAGCTCATGTATTTGAACAGTTGTTCCCAGTGTGGTGGTGCTGTCTTGGAAGGGCGTGGAACCTTTGGGAGGACAGACTGACTGATAGAGATGGCTCCTGGGGCAGGCCTTCCGGCTCTACAGGAGGCTTCCCCTCCTGACTGCGCCTTGTTTCCTGACAGCAGACACTGTGAGCTGCTGCCTCTTCCCCTTGTGTCCTTCCTTCCTTGCCGTGCAGTTGGGATATGATAGTGACTAAGGCGGGTAGCAGCTGACACTTGCTTTGATGATTCTTATATTATTATTAGTTTGTCAACATCTGGGGGGAGTTTTTTGTTTTGTTTTGTTTGATTGTTTGAAAATATACCTGTAAGACCTCTTGGCTTTCTGTTTTCTTACGGGAAAGATATTTTGTTGCTCTCTGAATGTCTTCCAGGTGGATAGGGATACCCGTGCTTTCTAGTTGTCGAGTCAGCGTTAGCTTGCTTGTTCTAAGCCTTCGGTCCACTTTGTCTTGTGGACAGCCTCATTGATGCTTTAGTCTCTGCAACACCTGTTTGATTTCTCCCATTTCTGTTTCCCAAGTGAATCCTGGAAATCTGCTTTTCTGTTTGTCTCTCTTCGGAGAGTTTTTTCAATTTAATTTATTGTTTTTATTTTTTTCTTCTTTATCATTGTGTATTCTGTTTATACTTTTCAAATATTGTTGCAACTCATAAAATAAGCAACAGGGAGTGTATGCTTTACTTTGCTGATAAGATTGATGTATTGTTTCTTTATTTTCTCTTTTTTAAAATTAATTTTTTTATACACTCCATATTTTATTCTCCACCCTGCCAACCCCTGTCCACCTTCCGACTGTCCCACATCCCATACCTCCTCCCCTCCCCCTGTCGCCATGTGGATATCCTAACCCCCCCCCACACACACACACATCTGACCTCTAAACTCCCTGGGGCCTCCAGTCTCTTGAGGGTTAGGTGCACCATCTTTGACTGTGCTAGGGGCCTCATTGTATGCTGCCTGTTTGGTGGTCCAGAGTTTGAGAGATCCCGGGGGTCCAGATTAATTGAGACTGCTGCTCCTTCTACAGGGTCGCCCTCAGCTTCACTCAGCCTTCCTAACTCAATATCAGGGGTCAGCAGCTTCTGCCCATTAGTTGGATACAAATACCTGTACCGGACCTTTCAGCTGCTTGTTGGGTCTTCCGGAGGGCTGTCATGCTCGGTCCCTTTTGGTGAGCACTCCATAGTCTTTCCTTAATTATAAATATTGAAAAGTTTTAAACACAAATTGTTTTAAATCTATGTGCCATCGAGAAGTGTTTCCAAATGTGCGATGTAAATCTTCAATTTATAATTTTCTTGCTTCCGCTCCATCAATGCTGGGATTACAGATGTGCACCACTGCTCCCAGTACCAAGGAGTGAACCCAGGGCTTTGTGCAGCTCAGAAAGCATTTGCTTGTCTAGCATGGGTGGACCTCACCTTCCATGAGTAGCTCTGCAGAGAAACAGCAAACGGGTTGCTTGCCATTCTCCTCCAAAGCCTGGTATTTCAGAAGCAGCTTTGTGCGAGTGTTCTCGCTCTCCTCCTCCCCCTCCCCTCCCCCTCCCTCCCTCTCCCTCCCCCTTCGAGTTTCTTCCTCCTGTTAGATGGAGCTTTATAAATTAGCACTGAACTATCCAGACTATACATCTTTGAGCTACATTTTTTTTTAAATCTTTGGTTTTTTAGCTGGGATTTATTATTTGCATATGTTTTCTGATATATTGGGTGTCACTGACCATTCTTGTTTACCTTTGTTTCAGTGGTTAAACTTTTCTGTTGTTTTTTGTTTGTTTGTTTGGTTGGTTGGTTTTTGTTTGTTTTGTTTTGTTTCCGCCTCTGATAGTTTGGTAGATCCATATTTCACTTCCTCCCTACCAGGGATGTTCTTGAATGTTCATTGTGTCTCATCTTAATTGAGAGGATCCAGATGATCTCTTCAGCCTTGCCTAAGGGAGATAGATGCCAGGAGCTCAGAGCACTTACTTTCTCTCCTGAGCTTCTTATGTTTAAAGAGATTGCTGCTGTAAAGACTCACTTTATGCTGCCTTGGTACTATGTGAGTCTGAAGGCATATGCTGAACTGTGCAGTGAGTACTGCCATCAAAATTCCACAGCCTTCCCTCATCAAGACAGAGGCTGGTGGATCTTGGTGAATTTGAGGCCAGCCTGGTCTATGTAGGAAGTATTTTGGGACAGCCAGGGCTACAAAGGGACTCTGTCTCAAAAAAACAAAAAACAAAACAACAACAACAACAAAAAAAACCTTTCCCATGCTGCCCTTTCATAGGCAAACCGGCCCCAGATACCATCGAAGCTCTGGTTTTAGTTTTGTAGTTGAGTTTTCTCTAGCATGCTCCATAAGTAAGTCACTGTATAACCCTTTGTGATTGGTTTGTGTGCATCCAGCATGTGCTTGATCTTGACCTGGCTGATGGTGTGTGTCAGCATCCACCCCAGGCCTGGGTAGTGTTCTCCAATATAGATGTCTCAGAACCTGTTCACCTGCTGAGGGACATAGAGATTGTTCCCAGGTTTTGAGCATGTGTATGTGTGCTTTGGTATGTAGTGTGTGTGAGCTCATTTCTCTTAAGCAGCACTTCTCCGGTCATATCAAGTCTTCAAGTTTATAAGGAACTGCCAGTGATTCTTCAGTGGCTCATACTATCTGTCGGGCTCAGGCTCAGCAGCTCGGGAGCTTTCCAATGCTGGATTCTTTGGAGCTTGATGTGGAGTGTGTGTGTGTGTGTGTGTGTGTGTGTGTGTGTGTGCGCGCGCGCGCGCGCGCGCATGTGCGTGTTCATATCACACGAACACGCATGTGCTATCTGTCTGTCTTCCTTGGTGATATTCTGCTCACCATTTGTCTCTTCTTTCAGTACTAGGGATAGAAGCCAGGGCTGTGCGCCAGGAAGCGCTGTGCCACTGAACTCTAGCTCCAGCCCTTTGTCCTTATTTTAGTAGATTTTTTTTTATTACTGACTTTGACAATTCTGTATGTAATTTCCATATTATTCTTTTCTCATGTGATGTGCACCATATTCTCTCTAGGATTTTCCTTTATCTTTTAAGAGGTCTTTTCATAGACCAAAGGCTTTTCATTTTGCTAGGAGTCTGATGTCTCAATTCCATTCCTTTTACACAGAGTGCTTTTGATCTTTTCACTTAGAACCCATAGCTCTAATGAAGGTCACAGATATTTCTTCCTGTATTTAAAAATTCCACCTTTTTATGTTCTCTTGAAGCCTATGGTCTATTTGTGATTAATTTGTACAGATGTACAGGGCCAGGATTCACACCTTTGCATGGTGTCTTCCATGACAGCTTGCTAAATTTTTTCTTCTGCCTCTTATAATCTTTGTTCCTTTTTCAAGATTCCTTGGTCATGAGTCTGGATCTATTTCTGGCTGGCACGCTCTATCCTTTTGTCAAAGCCATCCTCCTGGTTATTTCATTTTAAAATTGGGGTCATGTGAATGTTATAACTTAATTTTTCTTTCTGGAGATGTGTTGGCTACTCTCTCTCTCTCTCTTCTGTATGTTTCTGTCCATGTTGGCATTGGTTTAATCTCTATAGTAAGTCCTGTGGTAGCTCTGGGCTTGCATTCCATCTGTGGTCAGTTGAGGGGAGAGTGGGTACCTTCACTCTGTTGAGTTTTCTACTTCTATGTCTCTATGTCTATTGCTATGTCTCTCCACCTAACTTAGATATTCTATGAGTTCTTTCATAAACACTGTAGTGTCCCAGTGTGGTCGGTACATTTCTGTTATTGTGGTAAAGCACATGACCAAGGCAACTTAGAGAAAATGTCATTTGTGCCTATGGTCCCAGAGGGTTAGAGTCTGTGATGGTGGGGTGGAGACAGGGTAGCAGGAGAAGAAAGCCAAGGCCTCATAGTTTGAACTTCAAGCGTGAAGCTTAGAGAACAAAATGTCATGAGTCTTCAAACTCTTAAAGCTCACCTCCAGGGACACATTTTTTCTTACAACAACACACCACCTAAACCTACCCAAACATTGCCACCAATGGAGACCAAATGTGCAGACATCTGAGCTTAAGAGGGACAGTCTCCTTCAAAGCACCATACCTAGCTTGCAAGCTCTGTATATAATCTGATAGACTGACATCTAAGAATTTAACTATTTGAAACCCTTGTTAAGAGTATTTCCAAAGGTCTGTTACTAGGATTTGGAGATAGTTTACTTATATACAAACTATGTGTCTTAGTTCATTCAGTCTGGATGAGGGTTTTTTTGTTTGTTTATTTTTGCTTTTTTGTTTTTGTTTTTATGTTTTTGTTTTGTTTTGTTTTGTTTTGTTTTGTTTTGACAGGGCCTTACTATGTAGCATCAGCTGGTCTAGAACTCTTTGTATATATCAGTCTGGCCTCAAACTCAGAGATCTGCTTGCCTCTGCCTCTTGGGAGCTAGGATTAAAGGCAAGTGCCACTGTGCCTGAGGTGGTGATTTTTTTTTTTTTTGAGGGGGAAGTTTCTCATTTCCTTGCAATTTTCTTCATTGATTATGTCATCTGCAGTTAGTGACCTAACAGTTGATGGCCAAGCCGTGGCAAGCATCTCTGCGTCCATGGCTGGGATTCCGCGCTGGCTTTGTGAATTCTCTTCGGTTATTGCCCTTCCTCTGACAATCTTTGTCTGCTGTCATGGGGCACGCCTGAGTACGTAGGTGTGGCTGTCTTCTTCAGAGAAATATAAAGGCCTTTTTGTTGTCCTTGATGCAGGTCCCAGTTTGTGACAGGACACTTAAGTGTACCTTGCAAGTTGTATTTTGCTGGCATTGTACGTAATTAGTGTTTCTGAAAGATTCTAGAATTGTCTTTAACTTCTTAAGAGTTTCTTTTTTGGAGGGGGGGAGGTTGGTAGGGGTGGGAGTGTTTCAAGACAGGATTTCTCTGTATAGCCCTGACTGTCCTAGAACTCACTCTGTAGACCAGGCTGGCCTCGAACTCAGAAATCCACCTGCCTCTGCCTCCTAAGTGCTGGGATTAAAGGGCGTGTGCCACCACTGCCAGGCTTCTTGAGTTTCTACAACTCATAGTCTGCTTCTATGGAGACTATGAGAGAAGAGTGGGACTTGTCATTAGATTTACCTAAGTATGTATATATGTATGTGTGTGTTATAAACATATGCATTTGTATATATGCCTGTGTATATTAATATATGTAAGTATTACAAACTTGTGCATAGGTATATATGCCTGTATATATTAATGTATACATGTATATATATATTATAAATGTATGTATATGAACACATTCCTATATATAGTAACATGCATATATGTATGTATGTATTATATATGTATGCATACATGTGTGTCTATATGTATTAACATATATATATGTTTGTGTATATGTAAAAATGTATGCATGTATTTGCTGACCATTTTCTCCACTTTCCCTCTAGGGCAGAAAAGACTGAAGTTCTGAGTGAAGACCTTCTCCAGGTGGGTTGTCTTAACCTTGCCTGCTAGACCACAGATGGCTCTCTCTGAAATGGAACCATTTTCTGTTCAGTTTCCATGCCTTTGGTGCTCCCACACAGACTACTGGGGTGGGGGTGGAACTCTTGTTTCTGGCCGTGCTTTCCATCCCCCCTGCCCCCCCCCAAGACATACAAGCCCATGCCCATGGTTTCAGCCAACCACATATTCCGAATACTGGGGAGAAATGTTTCCACACTGAGCATGTGCAGACTTCTCTCCCTGCCGTTCCCTACAAAAGGCAGTGTTTTAGCTGCTGTCACAAGATTTACATTGTATGACACACAGTGAGTAATCCAGAGGCAATTTCAGGTACACCAGGGGATGTATATGGGTCACATGTAAGTACATGTATTTAAGCACATACAGGGCGTGGCATTTGAGGATATCCAGGAGCTAATCTCCCTAAGATACAGATATAGGTAAGATTCTTGGAGGAAAGATTTGAGGAGTACCAGGGGAGCCCCTCAACCAGGGGCTGTGGTCACCCTCCTTCCAACTGTTCAACACTGGGCATTTTCTTCCCAGAAATCCTTGCCTCTATGGTAACAGGCCAGCACTGTCGCCTCCTGACCTCTGTCTCTCCGTGTCCCCCACTGTCTGTGCAGGTGGAGAAGCGCCTAGAGCTGGTGAAACAGGTGTCCCACAGCACACACAAGAAACTCACCGCGTGTCTGCAGGGTCAGCAGGGAGCAGAGGCCGACAAGCGCTCAGTAAGTGCCCTGTGCAGAGAGCAGGCCGCTCGGAATCTGTGTCCTGGCACCCCCTGTGCAGAGAGCAGGCCGCTTGGAATCTGTGTCCTGGCACCCAGGGCCCCACCCCAGGCAGTTACTTGCTGAGGCCACTCATGCGTCTGCACATCAACCAAGTGAGCCTTGGTGCTTATTTCTGCTGTGGTGGACTCTTTGGCCTTTAGCCCTTGCCTGAAGCCTCACCCTCCGTCTGCTCCCCAGCCAAGGCGAGGCCCCTTCCTGGGGCGGGCAGCCAGCAGGGTGTCAGGAGCATGCTTCAAGACCCTACTTCTGAGGGATGTTACTCTTCATGAACCCCTTTTCTTGATTCAGTTTTATTTGTAGGTTATCTTTACCTTAGTATTGACAGTCCACAGAAAACTCCATACCATAAGTTCTGAGGTTCCCAGGAACCTAGAAATGCCCTTGGGAGTTGTTTCTACTGTAATGAGGTATCAGGGAATGTCTGCTAGGTAAAAAGTACTCTGATGCTGTCTTTTTAACTGGCAATGCCAGGCATTGTGAATGTGTTTGTACTCTGCAAGGATTGGTATAGACAGTCTTTCTAGTCTTTCCTTTGTACCCCTACCACCTTCCATGCTACCAAAGAGCAAAAGATACTTCTAGAAGAGTCTCTCTCTCTCTCTCTCTCTCTCTCTCTCTCTCTCTCTCTCTCTCTCTCTCTCTCTCTCTCTGTGTGTGTGTGTGTGTGTGTGTGTGTGTGTGTAAGACTTTATGCATGTATATCCATGAATGCCTCGAGAAGGGCTTCACATTGAGAGTAGTGTACTTTAGGTATTGTTACTTAGAAATACACACACACACACACACACACACACACACACACACACAGTCTCTCTCTCTGAAATAAGGGCCTTTCACTGGTCTGGAGCTTATCAAGCAGGCTAGGCTTACTGACCATCAAGCCCTGGGGATGTTCCTGTCTCTGCCTCCCTAGCGCTGGGATTATAAGCATGCACCACCACACCTAGATTTTATCTGAAAAAGAAAAAAAAAAGTTCTGGGAATTGAACTCAAGACCTTGTGTTTTGCATGGCAAGCAAGCACTTAACTGACTGTGCTGTGTTGGTTTTATTATGGATGGTTTGCAATCTGGGATGGTATCCATTTGATATTTTGGTGTGTCTCTGTTCCCACTGCAAGCTATCACATGTGGCCAGGTATGGAATCTTTACTGGCGGCTTCCGGCCAGTGCTCAAGATGTTTCAGATCTTGGAACATTTGAGATTTTCAGGGATTTCAGATTGGGTAGCTCAAACTCTGTTTTCAGTAGGAATCCCTCATGTCTCGTATAAATAAAACTCCCTTGGCTCTGGAAAATATCTAGAGAGAATCATGCGTGGGTCAGGGATTTTAGGAGAGGCTCACCCTGAGCAGTCCTGAAGAGGAGCTTGGAAGCGCCTGTGGGCCTGAGCTCCCTTTACCCACACCCTCTAATGTGGGGCTCAGGTCGCTGTTCCAGGTGGCGACCTGGAGCTCAGGTTACCTTTGACCCCCAACCCTTCTTCCGCTGCAAAATAAATGATTCTAAGTGTAATATTTTTTCCACGAGTGTCATTTGAGTGCCAAGCATGGTCACCTGTAACTCCCACACTCTGGAGGTGGAAAAGTGTGGGGTTTGGCTGGGCTGCAGGAGACCCTGCTGAGAAACAAAACAAGAAGAGTTCAATTTCTCTGGTAACTGCTGGAGGCTTGAAGCCAGACTCTAAAGTTGTCAGTGAACTGGCCCTTACATATTTCCTAGACTAAGACAGAATTACCTAAAGTGTGAAGTTTTAGCTGGTCTGGGAGTTCTGCAGATTCCTTCCATTTAGCAGATGTTGGCTTATTTCTAGAGTATTTGAGGTATGTCCTAGTCAACAGGTCTGAAGGTAAGAGTGTGTAGGGAGAATGGGTCATAACTCAGTCCACAGGAGAAGAGGACATGCAAGGCTTCCTGGGGACACAGAGGACAGCACCCACCCGATGGTGGTCAGGAAGTGGGAGTGAGGTATAAATAAAAATCTTTATCATGGTATCTGAGGGAGGAAGGATCAGGCAGGTGGAAGGCTTCTGGTTAGGTTGAGTCCTTTCTGCAGCTGTGAGGCGCTGGGCTGTGACACCTTGATTGGCACCACCTCCTAGTAGCATGACTGGATACTTGAATTATGATCAGGAGAGGGCGTGGGAAGGCAGATGATGGAGCAGGGCCTTGGGATTGGTTGCTTGCATGCATGTGGAAGGCATGTTCTGGCTGCATTCTATGTTATGTGTAGGAGTTGGTTAGGCCTACAATGTTGCCTCCTTTAGCAATTGGTCCTGAAAGCTATAGCCGCTTGCCCATGCAGGTGGAAAGTCTCTCCTGCCTTGCTGATGAGAAGAGTGTTATCAGCTCATGGTTGCTTGGCTTATCTGGGTTCCCAGTACAGGATGGAGAGGGGCAAGGATGTGTATCTCATTTCCATTTTGCATTCTTTAATGGTTAGTTGATAGGGGTCTGAGCTCTGCATATCTTATGAGAAGCTCACATACAATAAAATAAATGGTTTGTCTCCTTTGTTTAACAAATATTAAAGAGTCCCATGTCTGTCACATACGGAGGTGTATATGCCAAGAAGCGTGTTTGATGGACCTCTGTCCTGGAAGACCCAGGTTAGAGACGAGCAAGTTCTATGATGGGCATCAGTTCTATGGATTGTGTCCTAGTGCTACTGAGCAGAGCACTCGGAATCCCATGGTAGGAGGTGGGCTTCTGATAGACATATACAAGGGGGTCAGATCCAAAGGATGCAGGGCCAGGAAGGAGCCAGACATTCTTCAGAAACAAAACTGTGTGGAGAGCAAGTGGACGTGAGAGAGAGGAGGGAGATGGCAGAAGAATTACAGGGGATTCGTTACACCTGATAGGTCAGGGCTAGGGCATAGACCTCAGCCTTACAGGTGTCATGGCATCCTGTTTGCTCACCGCTGAGGGCATGGTAGGAGGGAGGGAGGGCCACTTAGACATATGTGGGCATGGCCTAGGTAGGCCACAAGGAACAGGGGGCTGGAAAGGCCACCAGCATACCAGACAGATACCACTGGCAGAGTATTCCGAATCTGCTCTGAATGGATAAGGAGTACCAGAGGGGGGGGGGGGACCTGAGTGGCCACTGACTCTGTGGAACTGAGATCACCCAGAGGGGACTAGGAGCTGAGAAGACTAACGGTCTTTGAATCAGGAGCCCGGGACCTATAACACCGGAAGCTCTCTTAGGAGGACCTAGCAAAGGTCTACCCACTGTCTCCAGCCTCCGTCCCAGATCTACGTTATTCTTGCCTTTCCAGAACCCCCAGCCAAGCTTGCTACCCCCTCCCCTGTGAACCCTCAGCAAAGCTTGCCAGAAGCTCTGCTTCTGTGAATTTCCATTTTGCTTTGTCGCGCAGCCCCGCCCCCTGGCTCCTATGGTTGTCATTCGATGGTGGTTCCCATCAGTTTAACCCCTCTTCATATTTCATCAGCTGCTACCTCCCAGGCAGGTATTTAACACGGGCACCAGATGAGGCCGCTGTCCCTGCTGAGTCCCGCCAAAGGACTCCCATCCATTGTGGAGCAGAGGAGTCTGGACTCCTCACTGAGCCTTCCATCTGTGGTTTCGAGCTCAGCTTTTGCTCCCGTCTTTCTGTTATTCCTTCTCGAGCTGCACTAATATGTTTCAGAGCGCCGCAATCCCTCAGAGCCTTTGGATTGGCTCTGACCCCTGTGTGCCGTTCTTTCGGAGCATTTCAGGCCAGTGACTTTTATTCATTGCTTTTCTCGGAATCCATCTTATCATCAAAGATGCACCCAGGGCACCATCTCCTTCCTCTCCAGTAGCCCATCACCCCGCCTTGTTTTCTTCACGGTGTCTGAAGCACCATGATCTCTTGTCTCTGTCACTTGTAACCAAGCTGCATGGGAACAGGGGTCTGCTCTTCACCAGCTGTGTTCCCCATGCCTAAAACAGGGCCCGCCACATGGTAGGCGGTGATAAAAATAGACCAGTGTCAGGAACAGACAGTCCATGAGTATTTGAGGCACAGGATCTGCCTGACACACTGGTCCACCAATTTAAAATAATAGGCAATATAGTGAGGGCTCTGAGGTCCAGCCTGGGGTCTCCAGTGAAGTGAAGCAGCTGCTTCTTGTTGCCTGCAGAACCTTGAGGGAGTGAATGACTTCATAAGCCTTAGCTGTTCGTTTGGAAAGTGGTGTTAGCAGTGATTTCTTACCCTGTGGTGGCATGTGTGAGTTTAATGAGATAGTACTTGTGAATTACTGTCCTTAATTTGCATAAGTACTAAGGAGTTTCAGCCTATGGCTGTTAGCAAGGCCCTGGGCCAGCCTCAGGTGCCCATGGAAAACTAGTATGGTCTGAGCTAGAAGCTTTGGCCTTTAGGGGACTAAATCACACACGCTGATTTCTAGGACTGACAGAGGATTAGAGGAAAGTGGGAAGTAGCTTTCAGAGTTACACAAGAGAACACAAATGCAGAAAAGTGTGGGGAGCAGAGTATAGGAGATTTTATGCCTGAGTCATCTTACAGCCCATGCCTCTTAAGCCCAGGATAATTTTAGAAAGAACAGTCATCTCAGAGATGACAGACGGGTGCCTCTAAACCTGGGGGACACTCTGTCTTTTCTTGTCTTATTCTTAAGATTTTACCTGAACTCTAGAAGTGGGGACAAGCTAAATTTAAGAGCTTATCTTCAACCCCGAAAACCACGGGCTAGCTTGAAGCCTGCTACAGAATTCATTCATTCAACAAGGATCAGGATCGACATGCACCCTTGGCAACAGAGGGACATGTGTTTCGCAGCCGAGCGTCCTTTTATATGAAGTGGAGTTTGGCAGAGGGCGGGATAAGACCTGGGTGATGGACACTTACTTAGTAGGGATGAGGTGGCTACGGAACCTGTTGATGTGGAGCCCTTACCCTGGCCTCAGGGAATTCCTTTAGAAGTAGAAGTGAGTTGTAGCCTGTTTGGGATACAGCCTGTTGGCATCCATGCCATCTGCTGCCTTGACGATGGGCTCCCCATCTCCCTCAGAATGAAGGTACCAACCAACTCACTTCTTTCTTTGTCCCTGATGTCTTCCTTCTGATTTCTTGATTCCCAAAGCATCTACTTAAATAAAAACATCACTTTTCTTTTTGTTATCCATCAAACCCCCTTCCTGACCTTGGAATTCAAGCTCTCAGATTCACTTCCATGTCTCTCCATCTCTCTTCATTTTTAAAAACAACGGGGAGTCAGGTCTAGATGTAATAATAAGAAATGATAAGAAAGATACCTCTGCATACGCAGAATGACAAGACCCAGAGACAGGAGTGACGTGTTGCTTACAGAAGCTACCTAAGAGGGGGAGGATTATTGTGGCTCATGGTTTCAGGAAGTGTTGGTCCATCCTGTGGAGGAAACATTTTACGTTCAACCAAATTGTATACTGACATTTGTGAGGAAAATAGAGAGTAAAAGTGAACATGCACGCCCAAGAGTGAGATGAGATATGGTTAGACTTTTAATAGAAAGGCGCATAAGAATCCAGGTACCATCATGGTGTCTGGTGAAAGCGGAGGGGGGGGGTAGCTTTTCACAGGGATAGGCAGCATTCCTTTAGCTTGTGGAGATTTGAATTGTTTACACCTTCTTCTAGTCACACTGGTCATCGTGTATTTGTTCTGATACTTGTTTGCACCTCGTAGGGGCATGTGGGCATCCCAGGAGTTGGAACAGCAGCTTCTGTTAGTCTTTAAGCTGCTACTGAGCTTTGCCACAGTGAGGGACTGTTTTAAATTTCCAATAAAAATGCTCTTCTAGGGCTGGGAGAGATGGCTCAGCCGTTAAAGGCTAGGCTCACAACCGAAATTATGAGACTGCCCTTCCACACATGCTAAACCAGTGCTCATCTTCTATTTGAGTCAGTGGGAAGTAGAGCTGTGCAGGTGGACGTGGGTAAGGGTTGGATGACTGACTGGGTTTTTGAGTCACGAATGAGCTGGAGTGCGTGAGCTCGCTGGCCTTTGCTGTGCACGGCAATCCTATGTGGACACTTTCCCTGTGTTGAGTGTGCGCGGTCTTGGTTATAAAATGGGGTGGGTAGTCTTACCAAGGAAATGGCTGCATATTGGGGGAAATGAATGCATCACGCACACCTTCACTGACTTGGCTTTGGAATAATCTGTTTCTCCTTTTTGTCACCCCATGTCACCTTTAAAATGTAGCGGCTGGGCTCCTTCTCCAGAGCAGCAAGTCGGTCACTGTCGGTCACTGTGTTTCCAGTTGTTATCTCTTAAGTCCGACCATTTTGAGCACTTCAGGATTAAACACGTTTTGAAGTTAGCTTGTTCCACAGCTATATTAGTGAAATATCTTTCAAGTATTTGACTTTGGCGCTTCAGAGGACGCAGAGGGAATGTTTTCAGTGTGGCTCTTTTTTTTTTCCCCCTCATCAGAAAAAGTTGCCTTTGACGACACTGGCTCAGTGCTTGGTGGAGGGGTCTGCGATCCTGGGAGATGACACACTGCTCGGGTAAGGTGATGCCATGTGTGTGCTTGTACTAAGGCCAGGTAAGTGCCCCTCGGTCATGAGGGTCTAAGACGCCTCATGGAGCCCCAGGTGAAGCAACTCTAGTCAGCTGACAAACACGCCTCTGGCAGGCCTCGCCCTACTCCTCACTGTCTGCTTTGCTAATATCCATTGGATTGCGTTCGTCAAGCTAGTCAGGAAGATCTAGTCCCTTCTTGGCCCCCTCCTTCCTTCTGTGGTTGGCCACCAAGGTCTAGCTATCAAAGTCTTGAAGTCCAGCAATCAAAAGTCCCTTTTGGCTAATTAACCTAATTAATCTAATTAACCAGCCCCACTAGAATTAGACACCTCATGCTAACACGGGTTGGTTTCCCCCTTTACCTTTATAAACCACTATTTCCCTGATGGGCCACATCTGCTTCTTCTGTATCTAGAGCCAATCTTTTGTCCCCTGGGACAATATCCCTGTCCTCTCCCTTGCTCCCTTCCCCTTCGCCCCCATCCCCTATCTCCTGCCTCTGTCTCTTATTCCCTGCCCTTTGCCCCTCTTGAGAACTTAATCTGCTTCGTGCTGGGAACTTGGTCTTGGGGCTGCTGAGCTGATATGGATCCTTTCACCGGAGTAATCTAGTTCTGGGTGAGGAAGGAGCTGTCACCAGGAAAAACCAAACCCCCTAGCCAAAGTGCTGTTTCTTGTGCCATGAGGTAAGTCACCATGACAAAGGGAAGTCTGGGGAGGGACATCGAGATCCCCAGGCTCCCGTGGAGCCCACAGATGGCCGCCATCAGGTGTCTGAATGTGTGTCGTTCCCAGCAAAACAAGACAAGCCCATTGGAGTTGAAATCGTGAGAGTGTCCTCCACTCCGCAGCCTGCTCAGCACCGTAAGAAGCAAGAATATCAGAACAACACGTAAGAAAGTGCAAAATTATAAACTAGAGTTAAACTGTGTAATGAATCGAAAACGAAGTCCTTGACAAAGGAAATTGACTCACATGGGCAGAGCTGAATAAACAAAAGCAAAAAGAAGAACTCTTTAAAGCAGAAAGCAAACTGCTGCTAAAACTTCAGTGAGCTAGAGTAGAGGTTATCCACCGAGGGAGAGTTGATGAACTCGGAAACAACACAATGAGGTCGAAGCCGAGGAAGCCGTGAGCCGATACGGGGCACTGCGCAGCCGCGCCGTCTGCCTAGACGGAATACCGAGGAAGAAAGTGGAGAAGGGGAAATTTGGAGCTGAAGATTTTCAGCTGCCGTCTGCCTAGACGGAATACCGAGGAAGAAAGCGGAGAAGGGGAAATTTGGAGCTGAAGATTTTCAGCTGTGGGAAGGAAGACAAACATAAATGAGCATAAAAACGTCTGTGATCTATAGGAAGATATTCATGATTTAAAGTCAGCCAAAGGATCAAGATGCTTGCCTCCAAATGGGCGTGAAGCTGATAAACAGACCATGAGCTAAACAAATGCCAGGGGATGGTGGAGGATGTGTTCCGGTACAGAGTAAGGATTCAAGAAAGCTGGACGTTTATGCTCAATGAAGTCATTATCTAAGAAGAAAGGGGAAAAACAGGATTTTCAGGTATAGAGTTAGTCCTTACAGAGTGAATCTGCAGGTACGGTTTGCATCTCAAGCAGACTGAAGTTTCACAGAATGGACTGTGTCGTGGGGAAAGCTGTGAGGTGAGTGGGACACAGAAGAACTTGAAGCCACTGTGCTGTAGGGAGGGAGATGTTTATTTTCCCTCTTGCTTCCTCGGTGCCCGGGCCAGCGCCCTGCAGATAAGATGAACAGCTGACAGATCGCCAGGGGAGAGCAGACGCCATGCGCACGGGGTAGTTGGGCGATGAGTAACCAGGGCGGCGGCGGGGCGGGGTGGGGGTGGGGGGCGTGGGCTTGTGCAGCATTTCGACAAAAGAGTAGCAACGAGAAGACAAAGGGAAGAGGAGTTTCTTAAGTGGCAGATTGTGGGAAGGGAGAGCTGTGGGGAGGTGACAGAAGGCAGGACGAGTTGGCAAAAAATTACAACGTGGGTTCCTGTGGCTCTGCCTTGGGATCTGGAGGTACCTGGTGATTAATATCTGTTCTTCAAGGTGGAAGGGCGGAGGGACACGTTTGTAAACCTAAATTCTTGCATTTAGGTGAGGTGGGAGAAAGACCACAATTTTTATTTTTTTCCTATTTGCCTTCACCTCAAAATAATCTTTATGCCTAAGGGGCATGATTTGGGTGGCTTACTCTACTGTCCTTCAGTGTAAATGAAATAAAGTGCTTAAATTCCAACAGTGTAAGAATAAAATTTGATGGGTAATAAACTTGATAAAACTGAAACATTAGACAGTATCAACAGGAGACACAGAGGAGAGAGCTTTTCATATTTTAAAGTATTCACAAGTAAGGTAGGATATATTACCTTTAAATTTATTCTCTCCCCCCCCCCCCGTGTGTGTGTGTGTGTGTGTGTGTTAAGCAAAAAGTAGGAAACCAGGTGTGGTAGCTCACACCTATAATCTCAGCACTCAACAGGCTGGGGCAGGAGGATTGATACAAGTTAGAGGACAGTCTGAGCTATCTAGTGAGCTTTAAGACCATGAGATATCTGTGATGTCTTCAAAAGGACAACCTTGAAAAGAAGTACCAGTGCACATATGACAGGAACTACCAGTGCATGCACGGACAGGGATAGAATGGTCACGAGTATCTTCCAAACTAGGAGAAAGAGAAAACGAGAGACCAATAGAAGGTGAAAGAAACAAGGGACTGAAAGCAAAACCTGTCCACAGAGGAGACAGGGTAGATAGGAAATAGCAGTGAAGGCACTGTGGTGTGATGGAAATGTCCCACGCAGGCTCATGGGTTTGGACATTTGGTCCCCAGCTGGTGGCTGCTGGTTTGCGAACCTTTGGGAGAGAGTGCCAAGCTAAAGGAGGAGGTGCTTTCCTGGCCATCCTTGAGGACTATCGCCAGCCCCACTCTTGTCTGGTCGCTGCCTCCTGGTTGTGCTGAGACATGATCAAGCAGCTCCCTGTGCCACCTCTGCTGGAGAGCTGTCGGCCGCTTGCCGTCCCCACCACGGTGGATGGCACGCTTTACAACCCCAAGTCGGAAGAAGTGGTTTTCCGTTAAGCTGCTTTGTATCAGGTGTTCCTTCAAAGCAAAGCGGAGACCGTGATGGCATCTGCCGCTTGTGTCCCCGTCATCACAGATGCGAATGGAATAGACTGTTTAAAACATAGAGCATCGTAGGCATGTACACATGGACAGAAACACATGTCCACCACAGGGTTTATAGAAAGATAGGCTGGCTACCTGTTGATCTTGTTCCATTCCAGAACCTACTAAAGCTAGAATACGGACATTTTTGTTTTCCGTAGCCATATAAACCCACGACGGTGGCAAGAGAAAAGAAAAAGACACCAGTGTCGTGATTTCATGATCTTTCAGCCATAGGGATAACCAAGAACAGGCCAGATGTGGCTCAGTGTGCATGCTTGCCTGCCCTACATGAAGTATCTGGTTTGATCCTCGGCATTATAAAGACAACAGTATCAAATAAGGACTTTATTGGGCATATCTGAGTACAGTACCCCCACTCCCACACATACACAGCAGCTTTTGATGCACCAAGGTCTGATATAACATACTGCAAGGAATTCTTTCATGCTGAGAATGACAGCGTCAAGGGACATCATGGGTCTTTGAGGTGGAACTGGTTATTCAAATAATGAATGTGGATTTCAAGCTTTCAGGTATCCAGGGAAATCCGAAGCTTGTACTGCTCATATCTGCAGATTTCCCTCCTCGTCCACCCCCAGCAGAGCTCTCCATGGGGCATGAACGAAACACGTTTGAAATATTGAACTCTGGGCGCAGCACGGTACAGCAGCACCAGCCACTAAAGATGAAGATCTGGGGTTCCAGGGCATAACGGATGTGACACCCCTCAAACCCAAGGCTCCGGGCTTTTCTCCTCCTGGAAAGAAAGCAGAAAGAAGTGTCTTTCCTGGAGAAGCTGTGCGGTTCCAGGGAAGGACCTGAGGCTGTGAGGTCGTTAGAGAGAGGAAGTGCCCGAGGCTCACCTGTCCATTCAGCTGACACTTCTCACCGCTGCCTCCCCCACCTCTCACACGCCAGGCTCGCCACCCCCACCCTTAAACAGAAGCAAGCCCAAGATTCCCTCAAGCCTCCGAGGAGAGTCTAACCTCAATCAATCCAGGAGAGAAATACAATTTGAAAGAACCGGAGTTGGGGTAGAGAGGGAAGGTTTTAGGTGAGCTGCTGGGTACGTCTTCAAATGGTAGGACAGGCAGGGCAGCCATGAAATCAAAAGGAGATTGGTATGAGATGTTTACAAGGCAGGAGTGTTCAGAAATCAAAAGCAAATTAGAAGAAATGAAAACAAATGACTGCAGATGCGAAATTCTCAGTCGAAGACGATTTGGGGGAAATCATCCAGAAAATGAAGCCTGAAGACAAAGACATGGCACATAGACAAACTTGGAGAATTAGTCATGCTTAAATAGCAAGGGTTTTTAAGAAAGAGAGGAAGACATTATAATGATAATAAAAAGAATAATCTGAAAACATTTTCCAGATGGAAGGACTTGAGTTCCTGACTGAAAGGGCCTGCTGAGCTCTACAACAGTGGAAAAAACATTCATCAGAGCTCGAGATTTGGAATCCTGAACAGTAGTGGCGGAACACCGCACAACCTTCTGGAAATAAGCGTTGTGCTGTCACAGAGACCCAGAATCGCAATGCTTCCTGGTCCACCAAAAGCAACAAAAGGAGTTAACAGGACGAAGATCTGGGGTTCCAGGGCATAACAGATGTGATACAAGTTTAAACAAGTTAAAACAGCCTTCAAAACAGAAAGAGACACTGCTCAGTGCTGTACCCAAGGGCCAGCCCATGGACACATAGAGAGGGATTTGAGGACTGTGGTCCTAAAATGTGACTTCACTTCCTAAGGAGAGTGATCAAAAGAGGTAGATGCTGGGGGAGTGGCATGGGGCGGAGCCATGGCAAAACCTAGAAATGCATGTGTCTAGGGGAGGGGAGGTCACGAAGGCGTGGCTCAGGGTTTACTGCCCTGAGCCAATTGGAAGAGTAGCTCATGTTTGGGGCTCAGTGAGCCACACAGCAAGCAACCCTGAGGGCAGAGCTTAACTCCAGTACAGGTGAAGTAAGCCCTTCTCTAAATGCTTGAGACCAAACAGTTTGTACAGTTTGGGATTTGGGATTTTCATTGTTTTAGAATAGTTACATAGCTTCCCTCAGGTAAGTGTCATTATATATATATACATATATATACATATATATGTATGTATATATATGTATATATGTATAGATATAGATATATCTTAAATCTAAAATGCTTCAAAGACTCCAATTTTTAAAAACTTGGCTTTGGGGAGATTGTAGAGCACTTGCTATTCTCCCAGAGGATCCAAACTTAATTCCTAGCGTCTCCATGGCAGTTTACAACTGTCTTTAACTCTAATTCCAGGAAATCTGATGCCCTCTTATGACCTCCACAGGTACCGCAATATATTATGAACAAAAGAAGGGAAACACCCATAGACATAAAATAATAATTTAAATAACAAAATTATAATTAAAAAAATATAAAGTTTGGGGTTTTGGATGGGAATGGACAGCCAGTAATGTAGAGTGAAATATAAATAATCTAAATAAACAAAGAATGAGGAAATGTGAACACAAATTATCAGCTTATATAGTTAGGGAGTCAACAACTAATGAGTAACGTTTTACAAACTAAGACATGGCGTAGGGCTATTAAGGAAAGTGCCAGAAAGTTTGGTTGAAAGCATGCTCATAAAGGCGCAAAACTAAAGCCACAAGCTGGGAGTTGACATTTACAGTAAATGACAGGTAGAGAATTAGAGCCCATTTTCCATTTCCCTCTAGATGCATGAGTATATAAAGAATTACAAGTAAATTCAAATAACTAGATACCAGTTCAGAAGTAACCAAGGATGTGAGGAATATTTCATGGAGCATGGGTCTTGGAGACCCTGAGAGAGATGGCATACAGACTCACCAGTTTGATAGGTATCAAAATTTCTATGCTCAGAGTCATCAGGGGAACAGAGCAGTGGAAACCCTCAAACATAAAAAAGAGGCTGTGTATGTATGTGGGTGTGTTATACGGTATATGCATACATACATACATACCACAGCAGTGTGTATGTGGTCACTAAAATCTTTTGATCGTGGAAAAGCTTAACATAGAGGTAGACAGGTTCATAAAAAGGAGCTCTACATCACAAAGTGATGCAAATATGAACAAGTCCTAAACATCAATGCATTGGAAAAGCAAGTAGAGCCAAGGAAGCTTAATCAATAGTGGCATTTTTGCTGGGCGTGTGTAAGCCCCTGGGTTCAGTCCCTGCACTGGGGGAAGAGCCACGTATGCAAGATAAGTTGAATCTAGAACCAATGCTGGAAACATTTTTAGCCAAGTGGTAGAGCATGTTATGTGCAGGCATATTAGAACAGAGAAGGCATTCTGTCACCTGAGAGTAAATGTCCGCTTATTCTTTTGTTGACATTTAAAACCTACCTGAGTTTCAATGAACATTGTACTGTGTAAGGAAGACAGCCATTTTGGGGAAACTAAGGTCTTTGAAACAGTCTCCCTTCTCAGATAATGGACTTTCTCTTTATTATGTTGTCTGTCATTTGGTCAGTATTGAGCAATTTGTAGGGTGACTTTCTGGGTTTTTTTTTCCATATACACACTAAATATTCATCGCATACTATGTAAGTTTTCATGGCTTAGGAGTATTTTCTCCCAGTGAGGTCCTATCAGAATCGAGTCTCAGGTATTTGCTGGAAGGTGTGGTGGGTTAGAGGACCCATCTCACTTACTCAGGTGATCCCAGAGGAGAGAGGAAGCAATCGAAACCCAGTGCTGGCGGATTGGGCTTGGGAGACCCTATTCCTCCCCCACCCCACCCCTGCACCCATTTCTCATAGTTTCCATGTATCCCCGTTGTCCCTGACACTCAGCAGTGTTTGGAATAGGTGATAACTTCAGACATGGAGACGATGGAAACGGCTTGGTCACTGGTAGCCATGGAAACCGCCAGCCTATTGATGCTGACTTGAAGTGTGATTCTGCCTAATGCCCAGGATATTCAGGATGCCTCTCCGGCTTGCTTGCAGGAAGATGCTGAAGCTGTGTGGAGAGACGGAGGACAAGCTAGCTCAGGAGCTGATCCACTTTGAGCTGCAAGTGGAGAGGGATGTGATCGAGCCCCTGTTCCTGCTAGCTGAGGTGAGACACTGCGTGAGGCTGAGCCTGGGACAGTGACATTCTTCCCACGCCCAGCCTTCCGCTGCTTCCTTCCTTCTCCCCAGACGGTGACCTTGTGGTCCATCAGGATGTATCGTGACGACACCGTGAGCAAGGATGGTGGAGCTTTCAGCTTCTTTCCCTCCCCCACCGTCTTCTCTGGTCACCTTCGGATGGATAAGCAAAAAAAGCCAGGCAGACTCACATCTGTCTCCAACCAGAGTCGCAGCCCATTGCCCCGGCCCCTCCCAACACCCAGTTCCATCTCCAGTCTTCAGCAGCTAGTAGCATGAATGGCAGCTCCCTCCATAGCAGTCTGGGGAGCTGGTGCAAGAGCATCTTAAAGCCTCTTTGCTTGATGTCCTTTTCTTCCTGGATTTTTCAGGGTGCTAAATTACACTATTTTATTAAAACGCTATCTTAATGTCTTTGTGGAAGTTTCCCTAATTGCCACCTCACGCAGCTTTATTCAGTGAGACGAGGGGTGGCTCACTGTTCACGGGCCTCTCCGTATGCATCTCAGTTGTATTTCACTGACCATACAAAACCTAAACGTTGCTCCATGTGGGAAATGGAGCTGTCTGTCCCTGTGCTGGGGGCTAGCCCCTAGCCTTCTTCAGCCATGACACTCATGGAATGTGCTCATTAGTGCAACTCGGGAGACTCAGGATTAATTCTAGTTATCTTCTGCCCATTTAAATTTAAAATGACATCATCTGCCAGGCGGTGGTGGCGCACGCCTGTAATCCCAGCACTTGGGAGGCAGAGGCAGGCAGATTTCTGAGTTCGAGGCCAGCCTGGTCTACAGAATGAGCTCCAGGACAGCGAGGGCTACACAGAGAAACCCTGTCTCAAAAAAAGAAAAAAAAAAAAAAAGACATCATCTCACAAAACTAGACATTTTTGAAGCTTCCAAATTCACATCTGGTTTCATCTCTGGTTCACCTTCGGTGTGTCCTTGTCTCGCCGTATTCTTTCTGAGACACAGGTATAAATAAAATTACTTATGCACCTAAAGAAGATGGAAGAATAAATTGACGTGGTGCTTTGGCGGTTCAGCATAGAGCAGCTGTAAGCCCTTGGATCACACACTGTGGACGGAATCAATTAACCATTGACCTTATTCCCATCTGCCCCTGGCGGGGGACGCTCAGGAGAGGCCCCTGCTCCTCATAAGGCTCTGACCAAAGCCCAAAACAACCCCAAAAGTGTGTGTGTTGGCTCAGGTGGGGGAGGACACACGACTCAGCAGGGAATCCAGGCCCCTTGCTGAGATTTGAAGAGCGCTCTCACCCCCCCACCCCACCAGCACTGTGCACTCTGATGATGCTCCTCCCAGTTGAGCTGTCCCCTCCGTGGTGCATGCATCCCCCAGCCCAGCTTAGCTGAGTGGGCGGGAAGTCCCTCAGAGCACTAGGGTTTTCTCATGTTTTTCCCCTTGTGTAGAAAAGCCTCAGCCCCAACATGATTTCCGTTCAACTCAAAGCCAGTTTTCCTTCTTAATTCTCTCATCCTGCCCTACTTTTGCTGGGCCTGGAACCAAAACCCTGCACTGGAGTCTTCAAGGAAGTCATTTTTAGAAAGAAAAATATAAAAAGAGCATCCACACACAACCAATATGGAAGAAGCCCTTGCGGAGAACTCCACGGAGGCCGAATTATTCACTGCTGACTGTGGGAAATCTTGCTTTATTTCTATAAATATGCTAACATGGCTCCTTTGTTTCCATAAATATAAACCGTGTATCCTAATGGCATCCCTTAGCAGACTGGGTCTGCTGAGGCCACGGGGAGCTCAGCTGTTCATTCGGTTAGGCCGGCTAGCTCCGAATGGGAGTGCAACCTTCCTTTCTCCTGCTTTTGGCTGTGATGGAAGTAGACGCAGAAGCCATTGGCTCTGTTGTTGTTGTTGTTTTGTTTTTTTCTTATTTGTTTGTTTCTGGTTTGGCTAAGAGCAGGAGTGTGGTGTTCCCTGGGCAAACAGAAATACACAGAACCCAGAAATGGCCCTAGGTGATGAGAGGCCTGCTGGGTATCCAGGGAGGAGAGAACAGGTGCAACTCAGGGAAGGAGTTGAATATTTCATCTCCTACTGGTCAAGGAATCAATGTTCCATGTGTGCAGGATGAGTACCTTCTAGAAATGCAGTGGGCAGCTTGGGGTGAGTACACTATACTGTGTCCTTAAAATGTGGGGGACAACTCTCAGGTGGATTTTCACACACACACACACACACACACACACACACACACACACACACACAGGCGAGGGAGGGAGGAAAGCAGTAGCTATACTAGATGATACATTCATGAGCTTGACATCAGGTTGTAAACATGAAACATAATTCCTATTTGTGGACGATTCGACTCAAGACAGTGACAAAGGGGAAAGGGTTTTTTGCTCTAAAAACAAGGACGAAGAGACTTGTAGCAAGCCTTCAGGTGTGACTGCCAGTAATTCATCAAGTATCCTCTGAGAATCTAGCTCTTCAGATATTAACCTTGACCTTGGGTTTGACTGCGTGTCTCTTCTCTTCCGGAACTACAGGTGGAAATTCCAAATATCCAAAAGCAAAGGAAACACTTAGCAAAGCTGGTGCTCGACATGGACTCCTCCCGGACCAGGTAGAGTGTATTCCCCCCTTCTCAGCCTCTGTGACAGGACTGCGGTGTCTGGTGTTTGGGGGTGGGAGAAGGCTCATGTATGTGCAGGGGCGGTTCTCATCCCTTAAGTTTTTCTTAATACCTTCTGTGTACCAGGCACTGGAGATAACAGCAGAGACCAGAAACAGATGGTCTCTGCCCATCTGGAGGTTACGGTTGAGTTTGGAGGTAGACCTTGGGCAAGAGGACAGTCTTACATTGAAGAAATAACAAATCACAGTGGCTAATTTTTGGAAAGTAAAGGTGGTTCCCCAGCATCAGATGGGGAAGCAGAAGAGTGCTTTTTTGAGTAGGTGTTTCTTGGTCGGAGTCAACAGTGCCAAGATGTGGGGGGAACTGTCTAAGCAGAGGGGATGGTGCACAGGGCCTAAGGTGCCGTATTTGGGATACGGGAAGAAGGTACCTGTCCTAGGCGGGCATGAGAACCAAGAGGCCGAACATAGATACGCTGTGTGTGTGTGTGCATCAAGGAGATGTGTGCACTGCACACTTTGGACTTGGGTCAGTTGCTGAAGTGGATGCTGTAGACTGAGGGTCCCTGCGATAGCCTTTCTGTGAGGGTCCTCCAACGCCACCCTGTACCTGAGACTCAGAGACTACCAACTAACTGTACTTTGAGAAGGAGGCCCTGATGTTGACTGTGGCTATCATATGTGGACTTGGTATATATGTGCCTTCTCTGTCTCTCTCTGTCTCTCTCTTTCTACCTCTCTTTTTGTGCATGTGTGCATGTGCACACACAAATCTAAGTTAAAAGAATTAAAGTTCACACACTGGTCTAGAAGGATCTGTTTGTTTCTACCCTAAATCCTTTGTAATTCAGTCTGAATCACTCCATCTTATTTGACTCATTTGAAATAAGTAAAACCAGAAAGCTCTTGGGCAGAGAGATTTAGGGGTTCAGAAGTCAGGGAACAAGATCCAGGCGTGCTCCTCTGTGGCCCCGTGGCTTTGGATGAGTCAGTTCTTAGAGTGTATTTCCTCACCTCCCACGGGGAGTAACAGCCATTGTCATCTGCAGAGGTGTTAAGAGCATCAGGGAAAGTGCTCCCTGACCAGAAACAGCACGGGTTGAATCAGCAGAAAAATTTCTTTCATCTATATTTACCAGGCCTCCATCCCCCTGAAAGACTTTTTCAAAATACATTTTAGAAAGAAATTTCACAGCCTGACTCTAAGTTGGAACCCTTTGCTACAAATAATCAGGTGAGCCCAGAAGCAAATGGCTGTAAACAAATTTGGTATTGTTGACATTTGTCTCCTGTTGGCTGTGGAAGGCTGTAAAACCCACCTCCCTTCATGGGAGGCTGCGGAGGTTGCAATGAGACATGTTCCCACACAGTCCGGTTATTTGAATTCTTGGTCTTCCTTTCATGGCACCCTTTAGGGGGCTAATGGAACCTCCGGGAGATGGAGCCTGGCGGGAGGAAGCAGTCACTGAGGGTGGGCTTAGACTGTCCGGTCTCGCCCCACTCCTGGTTTGCTCTTTCTGCTTTCCGCATGCAGCTGGAGCCGTGGCTTCTCCGCTTCCCAGCTTCCAGCGCAGTGCGACTTCTCCCCTGACACTATGGACACAGACGCTTAGTAATTAATACAAAGGGGCGGTGACCTAATCCGTGCCATGCACTCAGGACAGGAGTGGGGTGTAGGAGGAGTTTGGGGTTGCTGTTATCACTGTGCCTCTGTGCTCCAGAAAGTACCATCCCATGGCACAAGTGTCGAGGGCTCAGATGAGAGTCATGTAAGTTGATTGGAGTAGTGCTGACTGCTCTCTGCTGTGATGAGTTAGACACCATGTCCCTCCCTGGGGTTGGGGGTTTTGTTTCCTTCTTTTAAAAACGTGGGGATTCACCCAAGGTCTTCTTTGCTCTACAGGAAGAAAGAACGCAGACATCGTGTGTATGGTTGCGTGTCAGTGTGCAAGCCTGTTGCTGCCCTCTCACATATTTTTGTGTAATCTTTTCATGAGGAAGGGAGTGGCCACCAAGTCTTAGTTATGGCTGGTCTTGTTTAGCGAATTTAAGCAATGCACCCATTCCACAAGCCCGAGGAAGGATCGGCAGGCCTCTCATCCAGGCTCAGCGCTCAGCTCCTCTGGCACATATTTGAATCTGCTGAGGGAACTCGTAGCTCCCCTTTTCAATGTCTGTGCTTGCGGATTTCAGCCTGGACCCTGTATTAGTCATGTTCTCTTCCACTGTCCGTGGACACTCGACAGAAAGCTCTTAAGTGGGAGGGTACATTGGTTCACAGCTCATGGTGGGGAAGGTGTGGTGGCTGCAGGAGTTGGGAGCTGAGGAGGCTGGGCAGGTTTCCCACTAGTCAGGAAGCAGAGCTTGGCTAGAGGAAAGGCCAGGCTATACATTTCTATCCCAGCCTTTACAGTCACATTTATGCCAGGTTGGCCCCATGGCCAGAGGGTTCCACAACCTACTGAAACATTGCCACCAGCTGGTGACCAGCGTCAAAGCACACGAGCCTGCGGAGGACATCTTACCTTCAAACCCCAGCAAGCAAACCCTTTGGCACCTTTGTATTTTAGATGAAAACAAAACAAAATGAAACAAACCCCAAATCCTTATCCTCTTATAAGTGCAATTTATCTCCTTTATCACATTGGCGGCCTTCTGTTTTCCACTTTGTGTTGTGAGTTAGGGGATAGAAGTTCTCTTGGCAGACAATGTAGGTAGCTCAGGCCCCTCACGACCTCGGCTGGCTTTTCTTCATGGCTCTGCTCTAGTAACTGATGAGAGGACCGAGCCAAACCTCCGAGATGCTGGCCCTCCATCAGTTCAGGTGAGGGTCTTCCGGTTGAAAGGGGCATCCCCAGTAAAGGTTCTTGCCCTCTTCCTGGACTCTGAGTGGCTGGGCTTATCTGCCTTGTGTGACTTCCCTGGCGGCTACATCAAGCAGCCAGCCAACCTCTGCTCCCTGCCATCTCCCTTCAAGCTGCATACTTAGTCAGCGAGGAGCAGCTGTCAGGACAAGGCCATGAATTCCCACTGACTTCCAGAGTGATGTTGAATAGCAGGGATTGCAAGCTAGGGCTCCTGAGGCAGCTGGCTCTCGGCATCCCCACCACCCCCACACCCTTTCTCCATCCAGCCACATTTGTTAGGTCCTAGCACTGGTGATGAGCTGCGCCTGGCCATCAAGGCATCTTCACTCCCGCCTGCTGCCCGTGAACTGTACTGTATACCCCAAGTGCTTCCGCTTGGAGACCCCTTAAAGTCATGTTTATCCTCATTCAGCACATCTTGGTCAATACGTCCATGACTGGATCTTGAAATTTTAGCACAACTCCAGTGGATCCGTCAAAGCCATCTTATTTGTTTAGTGTTTAATGAGGGTTGAATGGAACACAGGCATTTGTCGGTGTTTAAGTACTTCTGTCCTATCTGCTTCAAATCAATGAAATAGATCTAAATATACTGAGAGAAAACTGATGTGAGCACTGAGATCTGAACTACAGCCCTCAGCTAGAGCAGCAAGCCCTCTTAACTGCTGAGACAACTCTCAAGGTATGCCTCTCTCTCTCTCTCTCTCTCTCTCTCTCTCTCTCTCTCTCACACACACACACACACACACACACACACACACATTTTAAAGCATCTATTAGCTGGTTCTTCTTAGGAAGCTTGGTCAGATGGTGGCTCTATCTTGATCCTGTAATCAACATGTAGGTGTATTTGCTGTCTCATATAACTTACAGTTATGATGTCCCATGTTTTGTTATGACCCAAGTCCCTTGGTCCTCTAATGCCTTTATTTGAGTAGCTGACTCCAGAGAGTTGCAGTCGGTGCACAAATGGGTTGGTTTTTGTAGAGCGCATCTCTATAGGAAGAATTGTTCCAGATTCCTGCTAGCTTCTCTTGCTAGCAGCTTAGAGAAACCGCTTTCCAATTTTCACTAAATGATTCTCTTGGAATCAGCATGGTTCTCAGGGCTTGTATCTTCCCAGTAGCCTGTAACCAGCCCAGGGTCTGAGAGCTGTTGTACAGTGGTCTCTCATGTTGCATTCAGAAAGGCTGAGGTACTTTCATTTTGTGACTTTCTGCTATTAATGCCCCCTTGAATCCTACACCCCCACATTCTCATGTTTGTCCTACAGTTAAGAGGAAGAACAACCCAGCAGAGCTACCAGTTAGCAAGCTGCTCATTAGATTTTTGACTTAAGGCTGGGGCAGGGGAGGATGTTGTCCTGGTATTTGCACCCCTCGATTGCCAGGCTGCACGCGATCTAGGGGTTGGGGGAGGTCCTTGTTTAGTCTGCACTTACATTGTATTTTAAAGAAAACCTCTCATCTTGGTCACATTTCATCAGGACACTTACCAGGAAGATTCCTCAGTTCTCTTGTTGAAACACCTGGCAACCCATGAGCACATGCCTACGCGAGCCCCACCAGTCCATCGGGGCCAAGGCATCTTCCTGCCCATTTCCCCAACCCTTCATCTTCCTGATTTCCCAATCTGAAATCAGGCTTCGCTGCCATTTGTCATCCTGACTTCCCCACTGTGCTTCTCACAGGCCAGAAATAGCTCTGTCTCTCCTGGTGAAGATAAAAGACCCAGTGGGCAAGTTAACAGTAATGGACTATCCTGTCGTTTTCTCCTACCGCTGGTCCCCGGTGAGATCTCAGCCTAACCAGAAGAGGACCCCTGCCGAGCCTTTTCTTCTGTTCTTTCTGCCTCTCTGTGGTGCAGACTCCAGCGGCTAGACAGAGTGTTAACATTTATCTCTCCTATGTTTCCTGGGTGTTTTCCTCATGAGGCCAGGGTTCTCCCTGCCAAAATGAGTTTTTACAGAATGACCATGTGTCTCCTAAATGTCTACCCGATGCTATTGCAGATTTCTCAATGCAGAGTTTTGCCTTTAGACTGGCTTTTAGGTCTGTCAGTGTTTCCTTGAATCCTCTCAGTTTCTCTTCCTTTTCGCCTCGCATCCCTTATTGGCTTCGGCCACTTAGGTGCATCCAAACCCAGGAGCCTGTGAGGGACTTCAATGAATGACAGTGACCGCACTGAATGGCAGAGCTGGCCATTTCGAAATATGGGCTGCATTGTTGTTCACTATGGTGGGCCTGATTACGTTTCAAATATCTTGTAGCAAAGTCTGAGTGAGGTGCTAGGTATTAGTTTGATTTAATCATGTCGCATTGTGCACTTACATCAGCAGGTCACACTTTGCTCCATAAATGTCAACAGTTGTCATTTGTCAGTGAAAGAGGACAACAGTGGTGACTGTCATTTGGCTTTAGTGTGCAGAAGGTCATAGAGGACACAGTGGCAAACTGTAGGATGTTGGTCCTGTGAGTAGGGACTCCTGTGGAAAGGTGTGTCTCTCTCCTAGTGTGGCACTGGTATGTCCTGGCCAATCCTCCTGGCTAGCAACTGGAGGCCAGGTGTTTCTTCAGCACTTGGCCATATCCCCAGGGATCCACCTGGGCCCCACCTGGGCCCCACCTGGGCTCTACCTGGGTTTCACCTGGGCCCCACCTGGGCTCCACCTGGGTGCCCCCCTGGGCCCCACCTGGGCTCTACCTGGGCCCCACCTGGGCCCCACCTGGGCTCTACCTGTCTCATGTGTGTCCTTTTTCTCTCTTGTTTTCCATCAGGTGGCAGCAGACTTCCAAGTCTTCAGGGCTTTCCAGCAGCCTTCAGCCTGCGGGTGCCAAAGCCGATGCCCTCAGGGAAGAGATGGAGGAGGCTGCCAACAGAGTGGAGATTTGCCGGGTACCTGTTCCCCTTGCTCTTCTCTCCTGGGATAGGCTGAGGAGCCCTTAGGGATTGTCTGTGCTGGTCAGTGGAGTATCCTTAAAACTCGGCTGGTGATCCTCCAGTCAATCGAAGTGTCCCATTGCCTACTCAGATCTCCAAAGAGTACATGACGAGCTCAGAGTCGGGACTGTGAGGGTGACCAGAACTGGGAGGCACATACTGTCCTTGGAGATCTGACACTGTAAGCAAGGAGGGCACGGCCTTCATTTTTGTGGGGAGCTTTAGGGCAACTGAGTCCCAACGAATACATCGTAGGTGCTGGGGTCCAGTGAGAATTTAGACTGAGCCTCAAGTCCTGTGATATTAAAATGTTTCTTGTCTTGTTTGCTTTTTAATACTACCCAAGTCACTGCATCTAGTATACCTATCGGGAGACACTTAAGATGCTAGCTGTGGAGATCAACAAAGAAAACAGATTTCCTTTGTAAGAGAGAGAGGCTAATTCTAAGAACTGGGATCGGGTACTTGTGGGATTGTTATTCATTGCACACATTACTATATCCACCTACTATACCCACATGCCGAGTAGGATGTAATGAGTCATAGACCACTCATAGCGCTGCTGTGTGTATGTCTCTTTACGTGTCTTTGTGTTAGGTTGGGTCCCTAAGAAAGTTAAACCTGTGGAAACCAGGCTTAGACCCAAATATTAGAAAACTCACTTCTGCAAATACATTGCGTTCCTATTCTGTGTTAGCTCTGGACGTGTGTGTGTGTGTGTGTGTGTGTGTGTGTGTGTGTGTGTGTGTGTAATGTGGGACTTTGCCGTGCTAGGCGAGCAGTCTGCCACAGAGCTGCATCCCCATCCTTCCCAGGCAGTTTTAAGGAAAGGGACGCTTTGCTGTGTTGCAGATGGCCGTGGCTTTCTTGTCTGGTCCACTGACTTTTGCAGCCACACTGCACAAGTAGCACTGACCTCGCATTCACATGACATTCAGTTTTTCTCTGGGATTTGAAACACTGAAGGACGTTTTTAAAAGTATCCTCGGTCTCCCCGGCCGCCATCCTGTGAAAGCCAAGCAGAGGAACGCAGATGCTTCGGATCCCACACTCACTGTGATTGAGGCCGACTGGCCGCTTGTGCTGCTGGGTCAATGGCGAGCCCAAGCCAGTGTGCTATTCCCGAAACGTGCTTCTCTCCCCTGCTGATTAGGGCATGATGTATATTTTTTCTGTCTAATATCCTGTTATTCAGTTCAAAAGCCTTTTTCCCCCCTTAGGGAAGGAAGGTTATTTAACAAACTTTATTTATTACTTTTACCAAATGCTATAAAGATAGATTAAAAAATTAGAAAATCTTTCCCACAAGTCAGGTCATATACATAATTAATCCAATTTTAATGTATATTAGTTATATGTTATTTTAAAATTCATAATATGAGTTCTTTTTTATGATTTTTTTTGAGACTGTCGTTATAACCTTTTCTCCCTCCCATCCCTCCAGTCCTTCCCACGTAACTCTTCCTTGCTAGCTTTCAAATTCATGGCCACCTTTAAATTGTTTGTTGTCACATGCAAATGTGCATCTGCATATACATATATAGTCTCCAACACATAAATATACCCTGCTTAGTCTATATAGTGTGACTCGTATATAAGTTTTCAGGGATGATTGTTTGGTACTGGATAACTAATTGGGGTGCTTTTCCCTGGGGAAGAATATTACTACCGGCCTCACCATCTCTAGTTTCCTGCAGTTCTTTGTGTAGGAAACTGAGTCTGTGACTCCAAAGGCTACCCAGGAATTTCTTACAGCTGTGTACACATGGCAGCAGCTCCCAAAAAGCAGGTCAGGGATGCTTAGAAAGATAAAACTGGTCCACATCAAATATTTCCCTCTCTCAAATCTCTCAAAAAATAAAAAAAAAATTGCCATTTTTAAACCTTTAAAATAATATTTTAAAGTAGTAAAACCACTTTAATTCTGTTTTGAGAGGAACTTTAACATCACAGCAAGAAGTAGTATAGGATAAAGATGGCTCCCATGCCCCTGTTTATAACAGCGGTGGGGCTCGCTCGCTCACTCGCTCGGCCTGCACCTGCGCTCATTTCTGGGTTGTACTTGAGTGGAGGCGGACAAATGTGTGTCTGACATTAAAGTAGCATAAGAGTCACCAGAGTCCTGGTAGCCCCTCATCTTCCTGCCCTCTCTGTCAGTTTACAGATTTCAGAACTACAGCTGCCATCATGGAGCAGACAGCCCCTCCCACATCGGCAGCTTTCCCTTCACACTGGGCGTTTGGGTTTCCCTCAAGCTACCTTGTGGTTTAAAAGCTTATATTTAGAATTGTGAACCGTATGCATTTTCTTGATGTGACACCGATCATCTGTCCATCCAGCTCCCGAGAGGCGTCTTGGTTGCTGCCGACTCTTGGCGGTTCCAGACACAGATGCTATTGTGTGTGAACATGTTTTCATTTCCTTCTTGTGTTCCAAACAGCAGCAAGGAGCAGTCCTGTTGCTCCTCACCCGACTCATCATCCGGTGTTGTCAGTATCTGAGATTGTTGGCCCTTCTAAAGGGATGTGTCAGGACACTGTTCATAACTTTCCTTCTAGTTGAAAAGTCCTTCGTAACGATGTTAGAATTGTTTCCTGTGCTTGTTTGCCCTGGGTGGGCAACTTTCTTGAGGATGACTCTATTCAGATATTTTGCATATGCGTGCGTGCACATAAATATGGAGGCCTGCAGTTCTGGTCGTGACAGATAAATTGAATAAATTCTTAAATAAAAACAACTAAGCAGGACACTTAAAAGGAAAAAATATCTGGTTTTTAAGTAATTTTTCTGTAGATAATGATAATTTCTCCTATATACAATAACTGTATGCAAATAGTTATAATGTTATCCTTGTTTTTATAATGATAAATGGGAAACATTAGAATCTTGCGATTGACCACGGTGGTTTGGGTAAAATAGCATTGGGAATAGGCTGTGAGAGCCAAAGAAAGCGTGTGTTTTCATAGAACTGGTATTTCCCCATCTGCCTTCATTTGATATTAATCAAAACATACTGTTGGCCATTTGGTTTTTGGAAGGCAGATATGATTCCCCATTCAGGACTCCCTTCGTGTGCAGTATGGAGCAAAGGGAGGGGACTCTCCTCTGCAGAGGCCAGAGCGTGCTAGGACACTCAGAGCTTTGGAACTGAGAATGTGTCCCCCGCTCTGTAGGAAACAGGCTCTGAGCTCAGGTAGCAGGATGTTTCTAGTAGGCATGCCAGCTCCTGCCAGTGGGAAACAGTGGCATCTCCACCCTCTGTTTCCACATTGTGTGGGTGTCTGGTCCATCGGTTGGCTGCCTGACAAATTGGGATCTGGCCTACTTCACTGGTGAGGATTTTGTACTTGTATAACAATTGCATTCACCCAGCTTCACAAGAGCTGTAAAGCCCACGATCAGCACACATCGGGCACAAAAGACCCCAACATTTGATTGGGTTACTGGTTATCAGTGTGCTCTTCAGTTCCTCAGGTGCTTGGGACAGTATTCTGCCTGATACCAGTTTCTCATTTAACTCCACCGTTTAAATCATTTAAGTCCACTTTGTGAATGGTGTGCATTTGCTGGGGTTGAAGGTGGCCTACCTGTGCCATTGGGGATGCTGCTGACAAAATGCAGGACAGAGGCAGCTTATGGAAAGAAGAATTGACTTTGACTAATACTTGGAAGGTGTATTAGTTAGTGTTTCCATTGCTGTGAAGAGACAACATGACCAAGGCAACTCTTATAGAGGACAACATTTAATTACAACTTATTTATAGGTTCAGAAGTCCAGTTCATTATCATCATGGCAGTGTCCAGGCAGGCATGGTATTGGAGTTGTTGAGAGTTCTACATTTTATTTAGAAGGCAAACAAGAAAAGACTGACTCTCAGCCAGCTAGGAAGGGAGTCTCAAAGCCCACCCCCACAGTGACACACTTCCTCCAACAAGGCTACACCTCCTAAAAGTGCCACTCCCTAGACCAAGCATATCTAAACCACCAGGGTACGGTGGTTCATGATTAGCGAGGCGTGATGGCAGGGGAGTAAGGGGCTTGGTTACAGCATAGTTTGGAAGAAGAGAGAGTTAACACCAGTCTCTTTCTCTCTCTATCCCGTTTTGTACAGTCAAGAACTCTAGCCCATAGGTCGGTGATAACCACCTCATTCAGAGTATGTCTGGCTCCCCAGTTAAACCTCTCTGGAAATGCCCTTCAAGACATGTCTCTTAGGTGTTCTAAATCCCATGAGGCTGTGAGATGAAACGAACAATCAAAATTACCCATCACATCTTGGGACTCACTGTTCTGCAATGTGCTTGCTTTCTGGAGCTCTGGGTGTCTCTTCGTGTCGTATTCTTTCTCTGTGGAATCATCTTAACATGCTAGACATGCCGTTTCTAGGGCAACACAGCTCTTCTGTCTCTCTTTGCCTGGCCAAGTCTGTATTTCTCCTTCACTTTTGAAGGATAATTTTTCAGAGTACGGTATTCTAAGTTAGTGCTTTAATGTTTTTCTTTTAATATTTTAACCGTCCCCTGCTGTGTACTAGCTTGCAAGTCTTCTGAGTTAAACTCTAATTCCTTCTCCGCTATGTCACTTTCCCCAAGATCTTGTCTTTGATCTGCTGAAATGTAAACATTGTATATCTCTGTAATCTTTTTCATTTTATTTGCTAAAATGTAATTATTCACTTTACATCCTAATATCACCCCCTTCTCTTCTTAATATCCCCTCATGCAAGTCCTTCACCCAGCATACCTTCTTCTCTTTTGGCGCGCGCGCACACGCACGCACACACACACACACACACACACCATGTTGCTGAGGACTAGCCTCATCCTCTCCCACTGAGGCCAGACAAGGAGGTCCATTTAGAGCCATGGGATTCTCAGACAGGGAGGCAGGCAACGGTGCTCGGGGACAGCCCCTGCTCTAGTTGTTGGAGGACCCACATGAAGACCAAGCTGCTCATTTGCTGCATGTTTCAGGGGGCCTAATTCCAGCCTGTGCTCACTCTTTGGCTGGTGATTCAGTCTTTGGGAGTCCCAAGGGTCCAGGTTAGTTGACCCTGTTGGTCTTCCTGTGGAGTCCCTGTCCTCTTCAGGTCTCTCAATCTGTCTACCAACTCTTCCATAAGACTGCCCGGGCTCCATCTAGTGTTTGGGTGTGATCTCTGCATCTCTCTATTGGCTGCTGGGTGGAGCCTCTCAGAGGACAGCTCTCCTTGGTTCCTCTCTGCAAGCATAACAGAGTATCATTGATAGTGTCAGGCTGAGAAGCATCTAAAAAATGTTCGATGTCCTTAGTCATGAGGGAAATGCAAATCAAAATGTGTCTGAGATTGAGCCTTATACCCATCATTGTGTAGCTAAGATCAGAAACTTCAAACAGCACATGCTGGTGAGGCTGTGGAGCAAGGGGAACACTCCTCCATTGCTGGTGGGAATGCAAATTTGTCCAACCACTCTGGAAATCAATGTGGCATTTTCTCAGAAAATTGAGAATAGTTTCTATCTCAAGACCTAGCTATACCACTCCTGGGCATATACCCAAAAGATGCCCCACCACCCCACAGGGACATTTGCTCCACTATGTTTCTAGCAGCCTTATTCATAATAGCCAGAAGCCTGGAAACAACCTAGATATCCTTCAACTAAAAATGAATAAAGAAAATATGGTTCATTTACACAGTAGAATACCACTCAGCCATTAAAAATGAGGACATCATGAATATCACAGGCAAGTGGATAGAACTAGAAAAATATCATCCTGAGTGAGGTAACCCAGGCCCAAAAGACATGCATGGTATGTGCTCACTTATAAGTGGACATTAGCCATAAAGTACAGCATAATCAACAGACCCAAAGAAACCAAATAACAAGGAGGGCCTAAGGGAGGACACAAAATAGATATAGAAGGTCAGTGGAAGGAGGGAACTGGGGGAAGAAGGGATCTGGAGGGAAGTGGCCTGGAGAGGAGATCCTATGTAGGGAGAGCCTGGAAAGAGAAGGGAGCTTGGCAGTGGGGGGACAGTCTCTAGAACATGCTAGAGACCCGGGATGGGAGAGGCCCCAGAGGGTCTATGGGGGTGACTTTCACCTAGACTCCTAGCAGTGGGAGATACGGATCGGGAAGTGGCCACTTTCTATAGCCAGGCGGGACTCTCAGTGGATGGATAAGGACAGCAACCCAATCACAAAACCTTCAACCCAAAATGTGTTCTGTCTACAAGAAGTGCAGGAACAAGAGCAGAGCAGAGACTGAGGGAATGGCCAGCCAGTGACCATCCCGTGGGCAAGAACCAGTCTCTGAGTATTAATGAGAGTATGTGTAATTTATGTGTGTTTATTGAGCGTGGTGTTCCCTGCCTTTCCTGGATCTATCAGTTTTTGAAAACTTGGGGACATTCTTTGTAATTGCTGTTTTAAGTCTTTTGTACTGTTCCTTCATTGTCTCTTAGAATTTATTGAATATTCTGCATAAAAAAGCATTAGACTCAAATGTTTTTAATATTGGATTTTTTCCAGATTGTGATATATCTCTGTATATACAAGTCTAACATTCACTTATGTTTCATATTCACCTTGTACAAATAACCTCAAGGGAATTAATTTTTTTAATTTATTTTTTGACAATTTTATACATGTATGTAACACATTGTACCCTCTCATTAACTTCTCTTACACACACCCACTCTTGCTGAACTATAGAGGAAAATTTTCAAAATAATCTATTTATTCTCGGATGTGCGTAGGGTACGTATGGGTGTGTGTATGTATGCATATACTGTGTACATATTTGTGTGTGCATGTGTGTGGAGGCCGGAGGCCTGATCATTCTCACCTCATATATTGAAACAACATGTATGACTTGCACCCAGAGCTCAAAACTTATCTTGTCTAGCTGGCCAGCTTATTTCCTCTCCTTGTTTAAGGGGACCCAGCCCATCATGACAGAGAATGCACTGCTTCTGTGGCAGTGGGAATGTGGCTGAAACTTCGCCTCACACATCATGACTGCCTAAGGTCTTACAAGGCCAGCTCTTCCCGAAGCGCGGGGCCGCCTGCTCGTTTGTTCAGGATCCGTGTTGGCTCTGTGTGTTATTGCTCTGGTTCCAGCGGGCAAATTCTTCTCAGGGAGTGCTTCTTCTAGGGATCAAGGCCTATGGATGCCACATGGCTTCCACAGAAAAGGACAGAATGATATCCCCAAGATGCTACTAACACCAAGTATGCTGCTCAAAGAACACGTACAGTGCCTGCTATGGCTATCTCTCTGGAACTGAAACCCTTTCTTCCCAGAATAAAATGTTCCAGATTCCAGGGCAGCATTAGGCCATTGCCGCCCACGTGGATGGAAAGCCTAGTGGTGAAGAACTTTTAACTCTGTTACATCTGTGTGCAATATAGGAGCAAGTCAGAATTTGCCAGGTTTTCAATCAGCAATCCTTCCCCACTGTGGACCTGGTGTATCCTGGTTTTCTGCAAAGCACTGCATTTCTGTTGCTTTCCTGTGTGCGCGCGCGGTCATCCAGTCAGTTTGAGGGTGAAGGCTAGCAGGAAGGTGAAACAATCCAAGCCAAGAAGTGGCAGAGGGGGGCCAGCCACTGTGTGCTTGGAGTTGTTGCTTCAGGGGACAGGTGGCAGGTGGCAGGGCAAGCTTCGGAGGTGTAGAGAGCTCATTTGCACACCACTGTCCCACACCAGCCCCTAAGTTAAAGCTCTGGGAAAACTACTAGTGTGGTAGACAGTCATTCATTTCTAGAACCAAGGCTGGGAGACAGGAAGTCCTCTGGGAAGAGTATTCGACACGTCACATACTATTGAAAACAAGGTGCGGCAGAGTTTAAGCCCTTTCTTCCTGTGCTATCTGGGACAGGTGTTAGCCACCCTCCCCTCAACATTCTCTTTTTAACCTTGCTTATGTATTTTTACCTTGCACAGGACCAGCTTTCCGCTGACATGTACAGTTTTGTGGCCAAAGAAATTGACTATGCAAACTACTTTCAAACGGTAAGAGTCCGCCAAGGTAAGACTGCAGAGTCTTTACAGACTGTTACGGTGTGGACAGCAAAGGAAGGTGGGCATCAAAGGGGACCTTCTGATTGCATGAAAGCATCAGTGGAGGAGGTGAGGGGGCGGGGTGGGCAGTGCTTTGCTGGTTCAGTCTGTAGGTGAATTCTGTCCTCCATGTATAGATTTGTCTCCAAACCTAAGCTTAAAACAGACCCCATCCCTGAGGGTTATCACAGCTTAGTTAACCAGTAGCAGGGATTCTCATCCAAGAGTGGTGCTTCCCCCTTTCCTCGAGGGCTTTGGGAGTTAACAGATGCCTCTGGTTGTCCCTGCTCAGGAAGGCGGTGGCACTGTGTCACAGGAAAGTGCTAGGCCTCTTCAGATGTGCAGGCAGCTCCCACAGCACAGTTGCCCAACCCAGAAGGTCTGAGGACCCATGCTGAGAAACCTAGATTTGTGACAGCAAAGGGTTTGAGAAGAATGGGAAGAGATTCAGCTCCCCACAAAGGCAGATTTGTTTCTCTTGAAGATCTTTGCCAACTTCAAAAGGCAATGATTGATTTGGCCTGGTGACTGCCTCTCCTCGGTGAAAAGCAGATTTAGAGTCCAGAGACAGGAGCTGAGTCACCTGAACTTCAGTCAGCCAGTCCTGATAATCTGGACCCTGGCTCCTCGCCAGAGTGAACATAAGGCTCAGTAAGGAAATGATAGAAAAGCATTGGCAGAAATCATACATGGAGACCAGTTGAGTGTACCGGTTCGCTTAAACCCACCAGCTTTTATTTCATGACCAAAGAAATGGTGGGAGAAGAAAAGAAGTGACTCAGAGAGAGTAGCAGGCAGACAGATCTGAAAAATACAAAGTGCTCCATTATGTATACCTGGTGAACAGCTCCTGGCTCTGCACTTTCCTGCATTAATAGGGGTGCAGACTTTCGCAGTTCCCCCTTACACACACACACACACACACACACACACACATACACACACACACACACAGCCCTACACACACCTACAAAAGAGCTGCTAGGTATCACTTCCAATATGGAATGTCTAGTTGTATTGATTACTTTTCTGTTGCCGTTGTCAAACGCCATGCCCCCAAAGCAGCTCTTCCGAGGAAGGGTTTATTTGGGACTCATGGTACCAGAGCGATATGGGGTCATCATGGCGGGGAAGCCTGGCAGCAGCCAGCCAAGCATGGAGGTCCAGGAAAGAAACTAAGAGCTTACATCCTCAAATACAATCGGGAAGCAGAGAGCCAGCAAACGGGAGAGGAAAAGGCTTGTTCCTCTCCAAGCCCACCCCTCCAGCAAGGCCCATCATCTGAACTCCACCTCCAAATAGCACCACTGTCTGGGGACCAAGTGGTCAAGTGTGGGAGACTGTGGGGGCCGTTTCTCACTTCAGCCACTACAGTAGTGTATATTTTCAAACGCATTCCATGGATTTGACTTAAGAAATTCTAGCGTCACTGAGGCCAACGAAATCACCAGCGCCCAGGCTTTGTCGGGCTGCTTCCCTGGCTTGCATGCGCTGTTTTCTCAGGCCTCAGGTTGCTTTGGCCCCACACTGATGCTGTCATTGTTTATGCTCTGTGCCAGGCTTTTGTTTAGTTTGGGGGAGACAGACAGCCAGAAAATAAATGAAGTCACGCTTGCTCATGAGTTTTCCTTGGCCCTAAGCAACACTGCAGTTGTTTCTTTAATGGACTGGGTGGTGAGGAGAACACCTTGAAGGAGTTTGTTCCCAGGACCACATGACTATAGGCAGAGCCATTGTGCCTCCCGGGGTATATGAAGTCGAGCCACATGCTTTTCGAGCACTTACATGTCTAAGTGACTCACAGAAATCAGTGTGCACACAGGCTGCTCTCACGCGTGTGCATCTTACAGGCAAACAGACCTCGGCATGGACTTTATAGTCACCAGTTCTTGCACCTTCGTTGACACCTTCAGCTTAGGGGATGGGGGTCCAGGTGAGGGCGGGTGATCCAAAGCAAGTTCTCTAAGCCAGGCTCAAGCTCGGGCAGCATCCCCTATTCCCTCCTGTTTCTCCTACCTCCTCCATTTCCACACACTGGAGGAGGCTGACGGTTATCCTGTCATTTATGAAGAATAGAGGAAGGCAAAGGGTAATGTTCGTTCTTGTGTTTTCTCAGCTAATAGAAGTGCAAGCTGAGTACCACAGGAAGTCGCTGACACTGCTGCAGGCTGTGTTGCCTCAGATCAAAGCACAGCAGGGTAAGTGCAAGCCTCCCTCCGAGCTGGGAGGCTGGGGAGCCTGCTGGCCCTCCTGGATGAGAAAGGCTCTCCACCTGTGCTCTCCTGGGAATGCTCATGTTTATTTAGAAGAGCTGGTAGACGACCTCCCTGAGCTGGTGCTCACCAGTGACCCAAAGCTGAGCTCATCCCTCCACCCTTCAAGGGGGATGAGTTGGGTATGTGTAGTGTGGCTGTCACATTAACCCCGGTGGTGCCAGGTTCTGTTCTCTCGATGCCTTTCTATTTTTCAGTAAGAGTGCATGCTCGTCTGGACCCTCTGTTTCTCTGTTACTCTGTGCAGAGTCTGGATAAGGGGAGAAAGAATCTGACATAAGTGTCCCTGGGAAGCTACTAACTCACCCCTTTCTTGCTCACTGCTCCCCAGAGGCCTGGGTGGAGAAGCCTTCCTTTGGGAAGCCCCTGGAGGAGCACCTGGTGATCAGTGGCCGTGAGATCGCCTTCCCGATTGAGGCGTGCGTGACGATGCTGCTGGAGTGTGGGATGCAGGAGGAGGTAGGCACAAAGCAGCCACAGCCCGCTTCCACCTGATTGGCTCTTCCATGGGGTAGGGTCCTCAGGAGCTTCTCTCCTGTAGTGTCCTCACCCTGGATCCCTAAATTTGCTAATTGGGGCAATATTGTCTCTTCTACAGATACTAATAGGCACTGCATTCTGTTGAGAAGTTTTACTTTTACAGAGAGACTAGAGGACTATGGGAAATTGACAGGTGCCCATGAAGTCTATGTGATGATATTTTAGACATCAGTTCTTCATATTAAATGTGATTTGGTGATTTGAAGAATCTGTGGCTGCTTTTACCTCTGTTCATCTTTTCTTCTCCCGCTCTTCAACCTCCTTCTTTTCCATGTCTTCCTCTCCCTCTTTCCTCCTCCCCACTTCCCCTTCTTCCTCCTTGTCTCCTTCTAATTACCCTCTTCCTCTGCTTCCTTCTCTTTCCCTTCCTTTTCTCCTTTCCTTCTTTCTCCTCTCCCTCTTCCTGCTCCTTCTCCTTGGCTTCCCCTAGCTCCTCCTCCTCTTCTTCCCACTCTGCCTTTGGGTTAGAAAGTTTCTGATTTTTAGGATAGCACTCTTACCCATATGTTTTGAACAGATCTTCAACATTTCACTGATCAGGACACTGGAATGTTCTTTTCAGAGCGTCTTGTAAGGTGGGGCACTCTTTGTCCTGCCTCATCATTTCTCTGGTTTTTGTTGTTGTTGTTGTTGTTGTTGTTGTTGTTGTTGTTTGTTCTTTTTATTTTGTTTTGTTTTTCAAGACAGGGTTTCTCTGTGTAGTCCTGGCTGTCCTGGAATTCACTCTGTAGACCAGTCTGGCCTCAAACTCAGAAATTTGCCTGCCTCTGCCTCCCAAGTGCTGGGATTGCAGGCGTGCGCCACCACACACGGCCATTTGTCTGGTTTTACCTCCAGGCTATTTTACCATCTTCACTCCATCTTCCTTTAGCCTGGTCAGCCACTCTGTATTGGTGTAAGGCATGCTATGTATTCATTATTTGTTACTAAACAAAATATAAACATGGAATGAAAGTCATAAACTTATCAGAGGAGATGAGTCTTTTGATACTGAGAAAAATATAAAAATGGGATGAGGGCTTATAAACTTACTGGAAGAGATGAGTCTGGCATTCATCCAGTAAGCATGATTAGTCCAAGACAGGCTGTATTCTTTGAGTGCAAGGCCAGATAGGACAAACTAAGGGATGAGGAAGAGAGGAAAGGTAACATAATGCACATCTTTGTTGGCTGATTTTTTTTGGGTACCAAGCCTGTTCTACATAGTAGATATTGAAAAATAAAATTTAAACGACACGTGACCTGAGGAGGTGGCCACTTGTGAAGTCATTGGTATACCAGAAGCTGGAAAAACCAGGACTGAAGCACAAAAATGTGGGTGATTTAGTTCCAGGAGGGCAGATTTTGTCTGATGGCTATGATGAAGAATATGATTGTCTCATTTTAGACAAAGTTTACAAAGCCACTGATGTGGTAGAGAGTCAGATGAGACAGGGCAGCATTACTGCTGATTAACATGGCTATGAGTCCTTTCCTGAACACTGACTGGGTCAAGTAACATATAAAGGTAGACCTATCAGAATTACACCAGACTTCTCACCAGAGACTATGAAAGCCAGAAGAGCCCGGGCAGATGTCACACAGACACTAAGGGAACACAAATGCCAACTTGGACTGCTATACCCAGCAAATCTCTCAATTACCATAGATGGATAAACCAAGATATTTCACAACAAAAACAAATTTACACAATATCTATCCACAAATCCAGCCCTTCAAAGGATAATGCATGGAAAACACCAACAAAAGGAGGGAAACTACACACTAGAAAAAGCAAGAAATTAATCTTCTTTCAACAAACCCAAGAGAATATAACCACACAAACATAAAAATTACATCAAAAATATCAGGAAGCAACAACCACTATTCCTTAATATCTCTTAACATCAGTGGACTCAATTCCCCAATAAAAAGACAGACTAATGGACTGGTTACATAAATAGGATCCAACATTTTGCTGCATACAGGAAATGCATCTCAGTGTCAAAGACAAACACTACCTCAGAATAAAAGGCTGGAAAACAGTTTTCCAAGCAAATGCTCCCAGAAAGTAAAGTGGAGTAGCTATTCTAATATCCAATAAAATAGACTTTCAACCAAAAGTCATCAAAAAAGACACAGAAAGACACTTTATACTCATCAAAAGGAAAATCCACCAGGACGAACTCTCAATTTTGAACATCTATGCTCCAAATGCAAGGGCACCCTCATTCGTAAAAGAAACTTTACTAAAGCTTAAAGCACACTGCACCCCACACAATAATTGTGGGTGACTTCAACACCCCACGCTCTTCAATGGGCAGATCAGGGAAACACAAACTAAACAGAGACACAGTGAAACTAACAGAATTTTGGACCAAATGGATTTAATAGATATCTATAGAATATTTCATCCTAAATCAAAAGAATATACCTTCTTCTCAGCACTTCATGGTACCTTCTCCAAAACTAACCATAAAATTGGTCACAAAACAGACCTCAACAGATATAAGAAGATCCAACTAATTCCATGCCTCCTATCAGATCACTACGGAGTGTAAGGGTGGTCTTCAATAGCAACAAAAACAACAGAAACCCCACATACACATGGCAGCCGAACAATGCTCTACTCAATGATACCTTGGTCAAGGAAGAAATAAGGAAAGAAATCAAAACCTTTGTAGAATTTAATGAAAATGAAGGCACAACATACCCAAATCTATGGGACACAATGAAAGCAGTGCTAAGAGGAAGAGTCATAGCTCTGAGTGCCTCCAAAAAGAAGCTGGAGACAGCATACACTAGCAGCTTAACAGCACACCTGAAAGCTTTTGAGCAGAAAGAAGCTAATACACCAAAGAGGAGTAGAAGGCAGGAAATCATCAAACTCAGGGCTGAAATCGACCAAGTTGAAACAAAAAGAAGTATACAAAGAATCAACAAAACCAGGAGCTGGTTCTTTGAGAAAATCAACAAGATAGATAAACCTGTAGCCAGACTAACCAGAGGACACAGAGACAGTATCCAAATTAAAATCAGAAATGAAAAGGGAGAAATAACAACAGAAACTGAGGAAATTAAAAAAAATTATCAGATCCTACTACGAAAGCCTATACTCAACACAACTGGAGAATCTGGATAGAATGGATAATTTCCTAGCAGATACCAACTACCAAAATTTAATCAGGATCAGATAGACCATCTAAACAATCCCATAACTCCTAAAGAAATAGAAGTGGTCATTGATAGTCTCCCAACCAAAAAAATACATATATTCTTATATTTTTAAAATAATTTTTTCCTTAGAAACCTAAACTCCAGAACTGTCACTACAGCAGAGAGCTAACTGGAAGTAGAATGAAGCTTTTGAAACCTCAAAGTCCATCCCAGTGACACACCTCTTCCAACAACGCCACACCTCCTAATCCTTCCCAAACAGTTCTACTAACTGGGAACTACGTCTTCAAACATATGAGCCCATGGAGGCCATCCTCATTGAAACAACCACAGACCCCATCATCTTAGAGCTCAGGTTACCCTCACTGATCTTCCAAGCCAAGTCCAGTGACAAGACCCAGCTCCATTTGTCTCTTCCTGCTCCAGCTACTGTGGCAGTCCCACATCATGGCCCCTGGGGCCTCAACATCCTTGGTAAACATAGGCCTCTGCCCTCCTCTCTGTTGGTTGTTTTCTATTAAAGTCATCTACTCCTCAGTCTGTACCTTAGGCTCTCTGAGGATTCCTCCCATGGCATCTGCCCTCCCTGGATTGTGCCCCAGCCTGAATATGGATGTCTCCTACGTGCAGGCTCCACGCTGCCTTTGTTGGCATTTTTCCAGTGTGCCTTGAAAACCCCTTACTAACTAACTAGCTAACTAGTACTGAGACTAACTAGCTATATTTGTAATCCTCCTTTCATGAAACAGCCTTTAGTGTTATGTAGCCAACTGTACCTGCTTATACTATCTGTTCCCCACTTTATCCATAAGGCACACAGTGAATGCCCAAAGCATGAAAAACACCAAGTCATGTATGCTTTGTTCCTTCCTAAGTCTGTACAATCCTATTAGAAAGTTAGATTTATAAATTAGGCACAATAAGAGAGCTGTTAATTACTCTTGGATGATAACAGACTATAACCGAAGGCAGGAAAGGAGAGGGATGAGAGTCCCTCTTGGTGGACACGCACAACACAAGGAGGCGGCATGGTGGGTGGGCGGGAGGCTGAGAGCTTACATCTTTAACAGTAAACATTAGGCAGAGATAGCAAACTAAAGTGTCACGAAGCTTTAAACCCTCAAAGCCCACCTCCAGTGATGTACTTCCCCCAGCTAAGCCACACCTCCCAGACCTCCCCTAAACAGTACAACCAACCAGGGACCAAGTATTCAAATGTTTAAGCTTATGGAAGCATTTATCATTCAAATAACCATAAAGACTAACAGTAATTAATAATAAAACAGAATGGCTCTAATAGCATGTCATAATTAAAGAACCTAGTCTATTAGTGACTCCTTTCCAGAATTTTTTATTTAATGTTTCCAAACTGCAAATGACTGTGAGTAAATGAGACAATGGGACATGGAAAATACAGATAGGCCCGGGACCACTGAGTTTGACAGCTTGGTCCCTCCTTCCCAAACGTTCCTGGCTCTTCCTGTGTAGCCGTTGTGTGGCTCTAAGTCCTAAGCCAGTCTCCGCATGTGCTCCGTAGCTTGCTATCCTTGTCACAGCAACCTGACAGCACATCTGCCACACTGGTTAGTGTGACCTCCGCACACATGCCAGCGAGCTCTAGGCATCTGCCTGTCTCACCTCCTCCACTGAGAAGGCACCGTGCCCTCCCATCAGCTCAGAAGCCACCTCGTAGACTGGGAACGTTTTCTTTGGAAGGAACTTGGAAGTCTGAGCGGCCATAAAACCAAAGAGGAATGATAGCTGGCCAGCCAGCCTGCTTTTCAGTTTGGGGGGGCACCTAAGGAGGTACAGCAGAAAGCCCAGGGTTCCACACTTCACTCTGCTGGGACAGGGGCTTCCTTCCCTCTCTGACCTGCATGTATCTTCTCTTTCAAATGCCCTCATTTACCCCAGCTCTACTCTATAATCTGAGGCTGCTCATTTGGACCTAAGTGGAGTAGCACCGAAGTAATGTTAGGAATGGAACCTGGAGCTTTGCAGGCCACGGCTGTGTACCATTCTTCTCGGGACACAGATGCTACTTAGTTCATTTTGTGCTTCCCAGTGTATACTCAGGGACACACATGCACATGTGTGTGGACCAGTGGTCCTCAACCACTGGATCATGATTCATTTGGGGAGGTCAAATGACCCTTTCACAGGGGTCACCTAAGACTACTGGAATCCACAGGCTGATATCACTGTTCATAGAGGTAGCAAAGTTACAGTAGCAAAATTATAGTTATGAAGGCGCAACGACAAAAGTTTCATGGCTGGGGTCACCACAACATGGACTGAATTAAAGGGTCACAGCATTTGAAGTGAAAACTATTACCACAGACATATGTCTGTTCATGTTATTAGACCTTCATGTTTGACAGCTCTCAGGCAAATTCTCCAAGATTTACTTTAAGTGTGAAAAGAACCAGGCACCTGCATGTTCGAGGTTCAGATCCCCAATGCACTTAGTTTAGTGAGCCTCCAGGCATGAGCTGCCACACTTCCAATAGCTCGAGTCTGAAGGAGATGCCTAAGAAAGCAGGCAGCTGCACCGTCAGAACAAGGCATTAGGTGAAAGGCTGGAGGACGGTGGATCAGAGGGAAGAGCAGGTAGACTTTCTGTCCGTTTTTCTCTTGTTCCTCTGAGTTGCTGTCCACCCTCTCACCCCTCCCTCCTGTTGGCAGGGCCTCTTCCGGGTAGCCCCCTCAGCCTCCAAGCTGAAGAAGCTGAAAGCTGCTCTGGACTGCTGTGTGGTGGATGTCCAGGAGTACTCGGCAGACCCCCATGCCATAGCAGGTAGGCGCCCTCCGCCTCTGAGCCAGGGCTCACGGGGAAGGGATAGCAAGGGCAGCGTGTGGCTCTGTGTCTGGAACAGTGGCTTCAGATGTCCACCTGGGGCCTCGTTCAGGCCTGATTGTTCTGATCATTGAAGGAAGACTACCTTGGCTGAACAACGAGCTAAAGGCAAGGTGATATGAAAAGCGAGGGCATGGCTATGTCATGTTCATCCCCGGTACTCTCAAGGCCCAGCAACTGTTCACACGGGACAACACTATTTAATCGTGTGTTGCCCAAGGAATCATGTCCACATGGAGCAGTGTAGGCGGGTGCAGTTTGTCCCGCTGTGTTGTAACAGCTTACTTACTGTATTTATGCCCAGGGGCTTTGAAGTCTTATCTCCGAGAGTTGCCAGAGCCTCTTATGACCTTTGAACTCTATGACGAGTGGATCCAGGCTTCTAAGTAAGTACCCTGTGTCGGGTTGTGCTGTGGGTTGGGATTAGGGGGATGATAATCATCCGTGTGTGTCTGTGGACCATTGGATGCTTAGGTTCCTTATACAAAGCAGCCAGCAGAGTGTTTGCATAGAACCTCATGTGCACTTTAAGCCTTCCGTAGATTACTTAGAAAGCCCAATGCCATGTAAATAGTTGATAGACTCCATTGCATGTAGGTTCATTGAACTCTGAAAGTCCGTGAGCTGGGTTCCAGCAACTGGCCTTCTTTCCATCATGAAGGCCTGTTGACACATGTTCCCCAAAAGGCATGTGCAGGAACACTGCCAGCTACTCTATTTGAGAAGCTACTAATGGCTCTTGAGGAAGGGACAGAGGCATTGCTTAATGTTCTGAGGCAAGTAAGAAGTTGACAGAACCACTCTGGCAACCTAAGGAGGACACATGAGGTTTATATATATAAATATATTGAAAATTATAATGTAATTACATCATTTTCCCCTTCATTTTCCTTCCCCCAGGTATAGTTTTTAAAGAAAACTAAACACCCAACACTCAATAAGATAGAATTTTAGGAGTGAACCTATCTGTATACGTTAAAGAAGGTTCTGGAAAGGCCCAACTAGGTAAGGACAGTGATTTCTTTTGGTAGAAAGGGTCTTTTTCCATATCTGTCACAGGGATATTTTAGCAACAATGAATTAATAACACTAAGGCGTACGATGTGGGCAGTGGATGTATCTATGCCCTCAAGGATCTGGAAGAGGGAGCAGAATTAGGAGGCCAGCAGCCAGTGCATCCCAAAGGCAAGGCAAGCCACAGACCGGGGCTCCTCAGTGAGGCTTGCCTTGGTGACTCCTCCCTCTCTTCTCTTTTTGGTGTGGGCCAGGGTACATGTTCCCTTTGTCCATAGGCTAAGAACTATCTTAAGAAAATACAAAGGACCACAGTGAGGAAGTAGACAAAACGAGGCAGGAGAATTCTTACCAGAGCCAGGATGGTAGAGACCATGCAGGTAGAAGAGGTCAACGACACTTTTCTGAGAACAGGTTAGGAGCCAAGGCGTCTGGTCATGGGATCTGGCCACCCAAGGCATCCCGCCTAGCTTCTCATCTCTGTCATTCATATCAGCTGACATGTCATCTACAAGGTCCTGGGTGTGGTGTGTCAAGGTGAGGGTATATTGTGCAGTGATCAAACCAGGTTTATCAGTAGTACACTCATCCCCTCAAATGGGCCTTGCTCATTACTCTTTCATTGTTTGAACTACCGGGAGCTCAAAGAGATCCAGCTCACCTCAAGATGGGGGCGTGCCTAAATGTACCAAGGTAGAGAAGGCCGCCTCATGTCAAATGGCCTGGTGTTGTCTGTTTTCCAAAGTAGAATAGAGTCATACTTTGGTGAACATAATGGTCTGTGTATTTTACTATCAAAGGAAGGTCTCGGGTTCCATGGTGCTTTTAATAAATGGTACCTTCTGTTGATGCTCATGAGAGGCTTGCCACTGTGCTAAGCTGATGAACATCTTTAAACAATCTAATTTTCATAACTCTCTGAAGTGGACTAGACTGTTTCCCTCACTATTCAGATGAGGAGGCTGAGGTGGAACAGAGCTGGGACAGCAAGAGCCTTGCCAGCTAACGCACGAGCATGAGAGATAGAATCGAGCGAGTCCAGTCCTATGCATGCAGCCCCTGCACTTTATGCCGCCTTAGAACCAGACAGAGTTTCTAGTGAGAAATGAGCGCATAGCCCTTGACAGAAACTGCCTTGTGCTTTTCCCGGGTAGATGAGAACTCTTGATAAGAAACTAGAGAAAGAGAGAAGGGCCGAGGGTGGCACTGAGTGTGCTGAGGGCCACCCTGGTCCCAGTTCATTTGAAAAGGTAGGTGTCCACCAGAAGAAAGGCGTGGTCCCGGTGACTCCCAGACACTGAAGCGTGGAAACACAAGGACTTGTGTCTGGCCCTGGATGATAAGCATCTCTAATGCTGAAGATTCATGGGGAATGATGGGACCTGCCTTGCAGGGTCTCATCCTGTAAGCAAAGAACTTTCCACAGTGGAGATGTTCACCACCATCTGTAAGCATCAGAGTCTCTTACTTACACTTTCAGAAGATACCAGGATTTGAGCCTGCTTCTCAGAGATCTGGATTGAACTGCTTTGATTTCTGTGTCTCCATAATCCCCAAGCGGCTGAGAGGATGACCTCAGTCCTGTGAAGAGGCTAGGTTTCACACAGGATGGCTCTCAACCGGATTCATTTATGCTCCAGGATGTCACAGCAGGGTGTAGACAAATCTGAGGGGTCTTAGGACACAGGATACCGGTGGGACAGGAAAGAGAAAAGGAAATCTCCGATCAGGACTAGTGTCAGAGAAGCTTCTCTTTGCAGTGAGCATCTTTAATGCAAAGACTCAGAGCTGGTCACTGATTATCAAAACCGCTCCACAAAGCTCGGGGGACATTAAAGAAGAAGAAAAAGAAAGGAGGTAAGAGCTGGAAGATAGTGAGGAGTCACTGAAATAGCGGCTTCTGGGTAGGACATGGCCCTTGGACTCCAAATTCACCGCACACCTCATAAGATTGAGCCAGCGAGATAGCCAGCATTCCAGAGGGCTGAACTGATGGAACTCGGTGGGTTACAAACCAATAAAAAAGATAAGCTGTGACAACAGGAAGGGAACGTGCTGGAAGGGTTCCAGAGGAATGGGGTGAGGTCGTAGAGACAGGTGTGACTACCGTGTATTATATATGTGTATGAAATGGTGAAAGTATAAATAGAATGAACTCTCTAAAATGAGAGCTTATCAGGACAGTGCAGACTGACTGAGAGGGAGGAGGTGTTTTGGGGAGCCTGGTAAGTTAAGTGCCTCTGTGGTAGAGCTTACCGAGATGGAGGATAATAGAAGAGGGAGCAGGGGTCATCCCCAGGACAGGAGCACTGGCTGATTCCTCCAATGGGCTGTTCTGTATCAGCTCCTGAGAGAAGCCTTCCCTGGCAGCTTTCCTCCTCGTCCCTGTTGCTTCTGCACCGGGAGAGTATGGATGTCCAGGCTTGTTGGTATAACTGACAGGTTAAGAACTCTTCTGAGGGCTTCTTCCCAGCACACAGGGCAGTTCCGGGTACAGAGGGACTCATTTTAATATGTGTCTGTTGACTTACATTCCTTGAAAGGTCAAGTATCATCTGCCCTTTGTCAAAAGACAAAGCTTAAAAATCCTACGGCTTTCATTTCCTACTTTATAACTGGGCAGCACTTGATTCCATAAAGTGGAATGAGTCCTTCCGGTGAATTAAGTAGGAGCTCTACAGGCAGAGAAGCCTGAAGAGACAGAAACCACAGAAAGTAATGCCTTTAAAGTAACACAGGCTTCCTAGGACTGGTTCCTGGGAGACAACTGTTTTAGGAAACTAGTCCCAGTTTTCATAGTTCACTTTGCTTCCGCGGCTTTTTAGCACAGTGGCCCCATTATAGCTCAGCTTGTGCTGCCAGGCCCAGTGCTAGATGTTAGCAGAAAAAAAAAGTAGCTTCCTGCAGACTGTTCCTTAAGAAAAGTTGGAGAGCGGAAGAGTGCGTGGGGCTGGCTTGTTGCCACAGAAGGTGCCTTGCACAGGACAGAACAACCCTTGCATGACAGAACCCATCCTGTTCTGGTTCAGTATTCACACCAGCCCTGTGAAGCAGGTGTTACTCCTAGAGGACAAAGTTACCAGCAGGCCATGGAGTGGAGACTTCAGGCTCTCCACAATGCTTCATGGCTTCCCAGTGAAGACTACTTTAACCATGCGGTACATGAATATGTATGTTCTGTTCCTTGGCGCTCATATAGGTAGCTTTTGTCTGAAGGTCAAGATAAGTAGGAGGACCCTAGGGACACCCAGTAATGACAATGACATGTAAAGGGGATGTCACACCTTAGGTGTGGGCCTCTCCCTGCTGCTGTTTACTCTTTGGATCTTCTGAAGAAAGGATTCTCTGGCATCAGAATTTTCTTACAATGTAGACCTGAATATAGATTTCTATAAACTTGGTCCCATAAAGAATGATTTAGTTCTGAGAGACTGATTAGTAAACCCACAGAGGAAATTGTTATGTGTCATGGAAAACCTTTCAGCTAATGGACATTGTCCACTCACTGATGTAAAAAAGCTTTGAAAAATTGGATTTACTTACATCTTTGTAGCCTACTTATTCCAGTTATCTGTTGACCATGTAGTTTATGTTGGATATGGAGGGTTTTAACGTGCAGTGACTAATGTGTGTTGAGCTGATCTGTAGGCTGCAGCATGCAGCTGGGTCGGTCTCCCCCAGCGTGTGTCCTATGTTCTCCCAACAGCCCCAGAGCTCCACAACGGACTAGCCTCTTGACCTCACTGTTAGTCTGTTCAGTCTGCTCCCCTGAGACCTGAGATCCATGCAGAGGAAGTTCTGTTAAAGCAGTGTGGGGCAGGACTGAAGGAGAGCAGAAGGAGAAATGATAATCGCTCCATGTATTTAAGTGATTAAATACATTGCAGTGATTGCCTCCGAGGTCCATGGTGAACACTGGTTAGGATTGGTGACCAGTGCTATGTCAATTTCTGTTCAGCCAATGGCTTTTCCTGTCAATTTCCCAGTATCCAGGAGCAAGACAAGAGACTTCAGGCTCTCTGGAATGCTTGTGAGAAGTTGCCCAAGGCCAACCATAACAATATCCGGTAAGTAGGGAAAGGAGAAAGTGGGTGGGGCTTACGTGAGCCCAGCTGCCCAGCTCTCTGGATAAAGGTCATGGAAAGTAGCACGCATGGGCACCCCGTGGGACCCAGGGTACCGATGACATGCATGGTCCATTTTAAGCTTCAGACAGCCTATGAGATAAGATAGGCAGGGGGCTCATTCATAGGTTTTGCTGCTAAAGGACAGAGGCCAGTATTACCAGGGGCCAATATTACCAACAGCCATTGGCTAAGTCTTTGACGGTTTCTCGGGTGTGTTTCTCGGGTGTGAAAGAACAAGGAGTGATGCAAACCCGCCATCTGCAGTGTCAGCTCTGTGGGCCCCTGGGAGTGGCCGCCCTGCTCTGGAGCTGAAGGAGGCGAAGGTCCCAGGCAGGGCAGTGAGGGAGAGAACCCCATGCGTATAGCTGTCTTTTCTGGAAGCCACTTAGCTTCTTGCTGTCTCTTTGCCACAGACCCTTCCCCACCCTTGGCTTTTGTTCCTCGCCCTGCCCTGTTTCTCTCCTGTTTGCTTCCTCTCCTCCCAGTTCCTTAGGATGTAGGCTTTCAGCCTCAACTTCTGCCTCTTTCTACCTGATAATTTTTGTTCCTGTTAAACATCCCTAGAGCGGTGGTATGGCTGTTCCTTAAGCAGAGACTGGATATGTATGCGCCTATATTCACAGCAGCGAGATTCACAGTAGCCAGAGTGAAAATAACCTAAGTGTTCCCAGGCAGATAAATGGATAAATCCAATGTGTTCTGCACACACAGTGGAACTGTGGTTCTTACAGTGACATGGACAGAAAGGGTTGGTCCCACGTATATGAGATGCTGAGAGTAACTGGAGTCGGTAGGTACTGAAGATGCTTGCTTGTCTGGCCTAGGCAGTGGGCAATGCCGGGGTTGTTGTTTAGTGTGTACAGTCTCCGTTTGAGGAGGTCAGGTGGTCCTGGGGATAGGTAGATGGTGGTGCTGGTTGCCTAACCATGTGGATGTACCTCATCGCCCATCAGTATACGCCTACAAATGGACAAATAAACTATAGGTCTATTTTATTAAAATCTGCACTTAAAAGTATCCAGTGCGAGTCAAACGTGTACAACTCACTACATGTTTGGTGGTCCCAGCCCTCAGCCACTGGCAGGGACCCAGGTCGACTGCTCTCAGAGCTGCCACATCCTGTTCTAGTTCTAGAGTGTGCCAGGAGAGGCTGTGGGTAGAGCCTGTGCAGGAGTCCTGCAGCTGCTGCCCAGCTGGACTCCACCCCAAGGCTGCTGCACTCCTGCTGGGCCTAGGGGAGAGGAGTTAAAATCATCCTCCAAGGAACTTCCTTTGTTGTGACCCGAGGGAGGATGACGGCCTTTTGTAGCTAGGAGTCCAGAGGCCCTGGGGCCTCTAGGGGGGACATGCTTATTCTCAGTGTGGCGTGCCCAAGCTGGTCTTGGATGTTTACCTTGTGCACAGCTCCTTCATTCTCATTTTTAAAAGCTGATGTTATTGAGACATAATTCACACGCCACTGTGTCTTTCTAAAGGTGACATTTGGGAGTGAGTCACATTTGCAAAGCTGTGCACCTGTTAATAATGTCCGGTTTGGGGGTGTCTTTAAACACTGCACAAAGAAACCCCATTCCCACTGCAGCCTTTCCTCACCACCCCCAGCTCGGTTCAGCAGCTAATCTAGCCTCTTGCATGGTGTACTTTCCCGTTCTGGATATTTCACAATACTGCACTGTGTAGCCTTTTCTTTTCTTTTCTTTTCTTTTCTTTTCTTTTCTTTTCTTTCCTTTTCTTTTCTTTTCTTTTCTTTTCTTTTCTTTTCTTTCTCTTCTCTTTCTCTTCTCTTCTCTTCTTTTCTTTTCTTTTCTCTTCTCTTCAAGATTTATTTATTTATTATATCTAAGTATAGCATAGTTGTCTTCAGATACCAGAAGAGGGTGTCAGATCTCTTTACGGATGGTTGTGAGCCACCATGTGGGTGCTGGGATTTGAACTCAGGACCTTCGGAACAGCAGTCGGTGTTCTTACCTGCTGAGCCATCTCTCCAGCCTCCCTGTGTAGCCTTTTGATTGCCATATTTCCAGTGATCCCCCACGAGACAGAGTGTCAAGTCTCCATTCTTTTTTATGCCTTAGTAACATTCTACATACACTCATTCACTCCTCCAAGAGCATTTGAGTGGCCTCAGCTGTGGGAATACCACAAATAGTGCCTCTCCAGATGCTTTTTAGCATCTTGTGCATGGGAGTATTTCTCTTGGATTTACCAATGGAATTGCTGGGTCTTCATTGGATCGTTCCAAGAAGCCTGAGTGAGGGTTGATAAGACCCCTGTCTGTGGCTGTCCACAGACACTTTGGTCATGCAGTGAGAATGAGAGGTAGCAGGGTATGGTGAGAGACAGACCGTGAGCATCCTACACCTAAGGCACAAGGACAGATGTGTGTTCTCACTGGTTCTTCACTGGAGTAGGTGTGAGCATCTAAGTGGGTGAGTTCTGGGTCTGTCTGCTTTGGGGAAGAGAATCCAGAATTCCCATTTGATGATATGGGGTACTTCTACATATAGTCCTGGATCTGTGAGTCTCCTCGTCAAGAACACGCTACAGGAGAGAAGTTTCTATTTGGTCCTGCAAGACAGTGGCTGGTGTTGAGCCCCAGTTAAACGTGACTCTTCTCATTGCCTTTCAGATACTTGATCAAATTTTTATCGAAACTGTCTGAATATCAGGATGTAAACAAGATGACTCCCAGTAACATGGCAATCGTCCTGGGACCCAACCTCCTTTGGCCACAGTCAGAGGGGTGAGTACACCTTAGGGTGGCAGGCATGGGGCAGGAGGCCTGGGCTCTGGGTCATCTCTGTGGCAGTGAGTTTGGTTTGCTTCCTGTTTGGTTGTATGCTTCCACTCGCCCAGGAGCTATCTGGATTTCAAATGGAACACACACACATACACACACACACACACACACACACACACACACACGCACCAGTTAATTTTAAAATGCCTTGTCTACCTTAAGGCTGGTCACTCCTTAACCTCCCCCGGCTACCCCAGGTCCAATTGGGGAAGTAGCCAGTGGCCACCCACCCAAATTCTCACATGGCTGGTTGGCTTTCTCTCCTGTAGCTCCTGCGTCCCATCCTTCTCCCGCAAGTCATGGGAATTCTCTATCTCCTATTTCCCAGTTCCTAGCCCAAGTAAATATAAACATCGTACCCCATCTTCCTTTGTCCAGCCATTGGCCGCTGACATCTTTATTGATCAAAAACCAATTGGGGACAAGGACCTTCAGTGTTTGGATATGCAGGTTCCTGATTAAGTCAGAACATAGCCTGTTCTTTTCTCTTGAGACTAGGAGGAGGAACTTAAGTCTATAGATCTTCCTCACTGACAGGCTCAGAGCTATGGGTCTGAGTGTGGTCTTCTGTGACTAACCTAAATCACCACGGAGGGTGACGGAGGCGCACAAGGGACAGGAGAGCACTTCGCAAGAAGTCTGGGCATCTAGACTCGGGAGAGTGGAGGCCTGTCTGCAAGAGGCAGCAGAGGTGCGGAGCAGACAAGCTACCCGGTGCTGCAAAAGCACTTGTGGGTGTTGTGTGGTCACCAGGAGTGATGCTGTTCACAGAGTTACCGGAAAGCAGCTGAAGACCTGGACCTGCAGGATTCCAGGGCCCAGAGGCCTGTGGAGCTGTCCTCCCGCCTCAGCTGCTAACCCCGCGGCTCTGCTCTGTTTGCAGGAACATCACCGAGATGATGACCACAGTTTCCCTGCAGATCGTTGGCATCATCGAGCCCATTATCCAGCACGCAGATTGGTTCTTCCCTGGGGGTATGTGTCAGCTCCCACATCTGGGGGATGGAGGGACAGAAGTGGGGACAGGAAGTGCACTGTGAGCTTGAAGCCCGGGAAGCCAGGGGTGTGCACCCAGTTTTGGGATGGCTTTGGGGCACACTCCTCCCGCACACACCTGCCTACAAATGCAGCAGGCACGGGAGTAGAGCTCAGCTGCTCCCTTCTCCACCCCCGCCCAGGAGACATTTCTGTCATCCAGGTGTCTGTGCCTTGTACCAAATAGGTCCATAGATCCTCCTAACCTAACAGCTACACTGTGGTTTGTTCACACCTACAAAATGTGGAAACTGGCCCCAAATAGAGTGTTCCTTAGCTCTAAACTCCCCACTTTCCAAATGCAGAGGGTGGCTGAACCTGATGGTACCGTGGAAGGAGGGGAGGGGGCGGGGAGTACCTCAGCCCAGGTCCAAGCCATCACCTGGACGCTACCCTTTGACTGACTTTTACATGGTGTTCTTTGAGCTGCCCCTCAGCACATAAAAGCAGGGCTCCAAAGCAGTGACTTGCTCTTCCGTGCCTGGTTCAGAATTCGGCACTTGAGGCAGCTTCTTACAAGGGAATCTACAAGATGCCACGAGCCACAGAGGCATCACTGTGTGAGTGTTTCTCTGCGGTGATCATTTTATGGAGACAACAGTTGGAGTCACAGTTGTTAAAACAACACCATGTTGCTCCTGTCCGTCATGCGTAGTAAGTGTTGAGGGTGAGCTTTGAGCTGCCAATCACCACTAACTCATGTGAGGACAAAATGTTACGAAGGCCAGGATACCAGCAGTCAAGGCTGCCCTGGGGATCCCCCTCTCCTAAAGGCCAGTCTGCTGATCACATAAGTCTCTTTGTCGGCTGGTTAATATGGTGAGTTAATATCGATACAGCTGGTGTAGACCGTTAGGTGACTTTTTCTCGAGGCAGCTCTTGTGAGCATGTCTCTTGTCCCGGAAGGGTATGCCCTCACAAGAGATCACATACACTGATTCTTTCTCCCTGCAGAGATAGAGTTCAACATCACAGGCAGTTATGGGAGTCCGGTCCACGTGAACCACAATGCCAACTACAGCTCAATGCCTTCCCCAGACATGGACCCTGCTGACCGGCGCCAGCCAGAGCAGGCCCGCCGGCCCCTCAGTGTTGCCACAGACAACATGATGCTGGAGTTTTACAAGAAGGACGGGTATGATCTCGTGCCCCTTCTTCAGCATTGGGAAAACTGGTCTGGGGGAGGGTGTCTTTAGGAAAACCAGGATGGACAAGAAGGCAGCACTTACTGTGACACTTGAGGCAGCTTGTAGCAATTCAATTGGGACCTCATTCTGGATGCCTCCGTCTGTGTGTGCCAGGACAGGTTTCTTTGGCCTGCTTCCCTCTGGGGCCCGAGATAAGTACAGCCTTCTTATCCGACCTGATTGCCATCGGTATGGCTAGTTCTCAGCAAAAAAGAAATGTTGGTCAATGAAGAGAATTTAAAAAAAAAAATCATAATAAGCCGTATTTATTGTTTTATTTATTTCGAGACATAGTCTTAAATTAGCCCAGGTTAACCATGCACTGTCTATATAAGCAGGGATCACATTAAACTTATAATCGTCCTGTCTCCATCTCCCAAATACAGGTATTCTAGGTGTATATACATAGATTTGGTTTTAGGCAGTGCTGGGGTTTGAACTCAGGGCTTTAGGCATGCTGGATAAACCCTCTGGCAGCTGAGCCACATCCCCAGCCCGTAAACTTTTTACCTTGACTTAGAATTCACCCATATGTAGCTGGGAGTGTGGCCCAGTGACACAAAACAAGCTTTGCATATGTGAAGACAAATATCTGTACTGTAGAACTTCAGAAAGCCCAACGTACAAATGCGTGGCCATTCCTGCCTCTTGACTGGCGGTGCTTTAGTTGTAGACCTGCTCATCTGCCATCTTAAGCTCCCATATGCGGCACCGTTGATGAATGTCTTTCTCTGTGAGGCTGGAAAGAAACCTGGAACCTAGGAGTGGCCCAGTGGTACAGGTTTTCTAGGTTTTTTCCCCAGGGTCTGCCTACTTGAACACAGTTCAAATACACCCAGCTCAGTGTCTGAGTGTGGAGAGGAGCAGTCTCTCCACATTCCCATTAAATCAGTTTACATAATGTTTAATTACACAACGTGACTGCCTCAGTAAGCAACAGAGGCAGAAGCAGGTTACATAACTCACTCCAGTGAGTCACGGAAAGCAGCCACTCAGTGGCCTCAGAGTCTCTGGTCTGACGAGAGTCCAGCTCCCTGAGGGCCTTAGGAACTTGCTGCAGGATTGGATTACCATGGCTTGTCAAGCCAATCAATTAAGTAAAGTGTGATTAGGATTAAATCCTTACAACCACACTGTACAACTGCTCCTTCAGGGTGGGAACATGGAGCCCTGAGTGCGGGGATCAGGACGTGGGTGGTAGGAACTAGAGCGGCCTGAGCTTCCCTCCCCAGGAGCCTCCAGGAGGTGTTGCAAAGGCACATGAAGGGTTTGGACGAAGTCTGCAGAGGAGGCCTAAGCCTGTGTCCTGTGCTGTCTGAGTGTGTCGGAGGAGGGGCAGCTGTCTTCAGTAGGTTGCTGTCCCTGCTTGTGACTTTACAGAGATCACGTGTGGTGTGCATGGGGTTATTTACGTATGTGGTGTGTTTGTGTGCTGTTCACTATCTAGGGGGGGGGAGGGAATAGAAACTCTTAGGTATTCAGATATGGAAGAGAAAAAGTGTAACATTATCAAAAAAAAAAAAGTAGCAAAACTAGAATGTGCAAGAGACAGGAAACTGACTAGCAATCCCCAGGTCTCACATGGCAGAAGGAGAGAACTTAACTCTGACAGGTCATCCTCTGACCTCCACCTGTGTGCATGGTGCATTTGCACAAGCACACACACATACACTCTAAATCTAAGTTTATAAAATCAAAATTTTATTTCTACCATCTACCCTATGAGTCTATGTATTACAGAAATACATGAAATAAAATGCATTGTGTGTGTTTTAAAATTTGTATTCCATAGAAAATATTGTTTAAGCCAACCCTCAAAGAGCTGTCTGACAGGGCATGGTGTGACGCCAAGAACCACATGATGGCATTTAGGCAGTGGAAGCTCACATACATAGCTGTCATGTGAAATTATGTCACCAAATGGTGCCCCAGCCAGCATAGTTTACTCTGTGATGTTCAGGCAAAAATGAAATTGTCCAGTAACAGATTTCTCAGTACTATGGTCACTTCTGAACTCTGGAAGAAAGAGGAGCCTACAGGTGTGTTGTTTGAGGAGAGGAGGACATGGTGCTCCACTGAGCACCGCCAGTGTTCGCTAATTCTTGACATCCGTCCCCATCTCTGAGCTTTTAAAATATTTTGAGAAAAATGTTAAAGTTGCCCATTGAAGTGTGGACACAGTCAATAGATGTCATTGGAGGTTTTTGCTCAAGATAAAAAGAAAGAGAACACTGAGCTCGCGGACAGCTCAGTTTACCAGCCTGTCAGGGAGTCTTAAGATTGATAAACCATACTTTAAATGACACCCCCAACACACGCATTCATCTGTAAGATACCAGAGCAGTGCACTGAGCTAGAGGGATGATGTCTCAGCAGTTAAGAGTACTTGCTGCGTTTCCAAAGGACATGAGCTCAGTTCCCAGCATGGTCGGCTGGATCACAACCACCTGTATCTCCTGTTATGCATGATTCAGTGCCCTCTTCCAGCCTCCATAGGCACCCTCATGTGTCACACACAGACAGAAGCACATACATGTAAAAAGTAAGACTTTAAAATAGTGGTAGGCAAGGGCCCACTTTTCTGCCATGCATGTTCTTGGCTTCTTAAGTACTTGATGTTTTTGTCTGTCTATACCATGCCAAAGTCTTTGAGTAACTCTATAGGCACAAAATATACTAAAGTAGAACTGGCCAAAGGCACCTGAAGATCATAAAGGGCTCTCTGTAACTTACAAACCATTCTGTAGATTGGAAGGTTGTATCCCTCCATAGCAGGGTTCTCTCTCCAGTGTCAGTTTGTTCTCAAGAGATCCTTTCTTTCACGATGACAGTCCTCATCACTGCATCCTCTGCCTGCCTGCTGTCCAGGGCTGACCACTGAAACACACAGATGTGGTAGTCAGATCTCTGCTAATGTAACTGAAGACTGGAGTCAGTCAACTGAGGCTGAGGGAAGTTTATTGTAGTTGATGGTTTTAGCATCTTAAGTGTTGCTTGGCCCCATTGCCTTTGAGTCTCAGTGTATAAAAGTTCACAGCAAAGGAAGAGGAAGGGTCCTAGCTCCTTAGAAATGTCTTGTAAGGCATGCAGCTGGTAACTTAGCATCTTTCTCTGGCACCAGCTCCTAATGGTTCTACCATCTGCCCAGAGGGCAGCAGGCCAAAGATCAGGCTTTCAGCAGGTAGACCTTGGGAAGACACATCCCAAACATTCTGGGAGGGAGCCCTGTGGACCCCTCCTTATTTCCAGCCCCTCTTCTATTAGGCTGCCAGTACCCTTCCACTAAAAGCCATCTCGATGGCTCTCCTAGGGTCTGCCCTGCAGGACAAAGCAACACAAAGAAGAGGGGCTCTGAGTTACTCTTGTGTGCTTTATTGCTAGGTGTCTGATAGCAGCAGAGCTTGGCAACATTACACACGTGGTACTGGTTTTGCAGGCATGGAAAGTGCAAGATGGGTGGAGTCATTGAGTCCTTTTCCACAGATTCAGAGACCAGTAAGGACAGGACATGCTGCAGGTTTGGATTCTCTTCAAGCAGGCCCCAAGAGTTCATTCTATGAATCTACAGATGGTTGCAGATGGATCCAAAGGATAGATACTGGAGATGACAGGACCATGGGACATATGCTGAGAGAAGCCATCACTATACAGACACCATGACCAAGGCAACTCTTAAAAGGACAACATTTAAATGGGTCTGGCTTACAGGTTCAGAGTTTCAGTCAAGGCGGGAACATGGGATTATCCAGGCAGGCATGGTGCAGGAGGAGCTGAGAGTTCTACATCTTCATCTGAAGGCTGCTAGCAGAATACTCACTTTCAGGCAGCTAGGATTAGAATCTTAAAGCCCACACCCACAGTGACACACCTACTCCAACAAGGCCACACCTACTCCAACAGGGCCACATCTTCTAATAGTGCCACTCCCTGGGCTCAGCATATACAAACCATAGCACTAAGGAAGAAAGAACTCTGATGTTAAACCCAGCAGGAGGATTCTCAGTGTCTGCATCTCCTGCTGTCCCCACTTCACCAAAACAATATCTTTTTCTGCCTTCAGCAAACGCCATCTACATCTTCTCTCTCAAGTAGACATTTTATTGCAGAAAAAGGTCTCATCATGTAGCTTTGGTTGACCTGGAACTCACTAAGTAGACTAGGCTTGTATTCAGAGATCTGCCTGCCTCTGTCTCCTGAGTGCTGGCATTAAACGTGTGTGCCATCATACCTACTTAGGTATTTTTAAAATCAAATTTGCTTGGCATCTTGTGACAGCCATTACAACTACTGATTCTTCCTCAGGGTTGTATGTCCCTTATGTAAATAGTTTAGGACTAGACATATTTCAATTTTTGGTGTATATACTTAAACACTTGAAACATCTTGGGGGTGCAGCCTGAGAATAAAATATGGTATATATATATGTTTCACATATATATCCTGAAGGTCATTTTACATAGCATTTTCTCTGCAAGTCACCACTTGAGGTCAAGTATAGAATTTCTGACAGTCTCAGCAGCTCACACGGCTTTGGGATTTGAAGCATTCTCCACGCCAAATTTTCAGATGAAGGGTGCTTAGCCTGTGCTTGGTCTCCAAGGGCTGAGGGTCTTATGTTTATGTTCATTTTTCTATAAACACCCCCAAGGGAGAGAGAATGTGTCACTCCTACTGTACAAAGTATACTCAGGGGTCACTTGAAGAAGCTAGGTCCCGTTTCTTCTTTCCAGCCCCATTATTCCAGAAATAAGACTCAGACTCAAAATATATTTACAAGTACCTTGACCATGTAGCTAGGCTTTTCTCTTATTAAATCATAACTTAAATTATCCCATTTATTCTAGTCTACCTTCTGCCACGTGGCTGACTGCCTGTGCTCACATCTTCAGGGGTTGGGGGTGGGATTTCCTGTCCTGGTGCTCTCCCTGTATTCTTTCTGCCTCCCGGATGTCCCACCTTGTAGTCTACCCTTTCTAAAGGCTGTAGGTTTTTTAACTGACATGTGGTGCATCCCTACAATACATAAGATATTCTCTTCACACTCACCCCATCTGTATTTGTATTCTATGGCTAACAATGGGCAAGTCTGGGATTCATGCCAAAATTTACTGCCCCCATGGCCACTCTGCTGCTCTGAACAGAGGAAGATAGGTCATCACCACGAGTCCACTGTATCACCTCATAAAATACAATTCTTTTATAATCAGGCTCACTGCTTCTTAGATATGCTTTGTGTTTATATTAGTTTGCTTTCATTTCTATAACTAAATGCTGGAGGGTGGATTATATATAAAGAAAAGAGGTGTTATGGGAAATATTACAGAATTTATTTTGATACATCATCAAGGTTTCATTGGTATAAATTTCTTATATTGATATGAAAATTTTAAAAGTACAAGGCTTGGACTCAGTCCTTCTCTAACTTTAACTATAAACTGATCTGATGTTTAAGCCTGTGAGTTAAGGGCGAAATAGCAAATTCATGGCTCTGAGTTTATGTTTAGGATGCTTTCAGATATTTTAATTAGAAATAGCTGAGGGTAGTTAACAGACAACAGTTCAGATTATTTTACATAGATAGTTGGTTCTCAGAAACATCAGAAGTCCACAGAATGTGACATTAAATGTTATTTATTCACTTGTTGTTGAGACAAATCGGCTCCTAACAGCTTCCCAAATTTGTGGGTTCAAAGAGGCCGCTGAGCATCAGCACCTCCAGGTGAGGTGGTACACTGTGGCTGGGTGGCCACTGGGCAGAAACTGCCTGTCTCTCCTGCAGACCTGTACTGTCCTGAGAGGGCACAGGTTACAGGTTAGGACAGCTTAGTTCTTCCGAGACAGAATAAGCTAGTCCTTAATAATTCCTGTTTTTCAAGATCTGTCAGATTACCCTGGGCCAGAGGGCTGAAGGCTGATGCTCCAACTTCCTGACATACCGGGGCTGGATAGGCAGGCAGCCGTCTCTTCAACTTGTCTCAGTTCTGGAAGCTGTGTTAGGCTTCCTATATTTTCAGAAATGTTGGTCGTTCTCCGATTTCTGATGGAGTTGAAAGACTACTTATAGCTTCATAGCCAAGCCAGGCTATTTACATTGAGAGAACAGACTTGAGAGGATGGTTTTCAGATGGCATACACTCTAAAGCCAGGACACAAGCCAGGTGTAAGGATTCTGTCTTTCAAGTTAGAATAGACGATAGAGTGTTCTATTTTATTGACAGAAATGATGGACTGGATGTTAGGTCTATCTTGAACTTTACAAATTACGAAATGATAATAGTTGTACTCAATTTACATTGAGAGAACAGATTTATTTATCAATAAATCCTCAATTCACAATAATTTCAGAGCCGATTGATAATGATACGAGCTGCCCCCCTAGATTAGACAAGCTATCCCAGTTATTCTGTCCTCTTATAGTATCCATAGCTACCTGTGGCTATTTAGAGCCGAGTGGAGTCTGGATCATCTTCCTTCCTCTCTCTCCATTTTCCTTCCTTCTTTTTTTTCTGTCCCTGTCTCTGAAACTCTTTGCCCCGCCTCCCTTTTTCCTGTCCAATCACAGGCTTCTTGCTGTATTAATATTTAAATTAATTGGACAGGGAAAATTCTGCTACAAAGAGGTTTGCATAACTCATAGTTTTGGAGCTTCTGAGACACAGTACCAGTCTCTGCTTGGCAATAGTGAAGGTCCCCTTGGCTGCTTCCCATGACAGTAGGCGTGTATGTGAGAGCAAGAGATGACAGGGCAAGACGGAAGCCAGAGAGAGGTTCGGGCATTATACTTGCCTGTATACCATCTCTCCTGTGACAGGGCAGGTCCCATTAGAACTTCCTTGGTTCCTTCCGAGGACAGTGTTACTTGTGACTGCATTATCTCATGTGAGGTTCCAGCTCTTACGGTTCCACCAGCTCCTGCCGTCTTTTACCATATTCTCAGAGGATGCTCCATAGATAGGCTCCCCCAAACCACAAAGCTCTCTCTCCTCTCACACATGCACAACCCATCCTGTCAGAACTCAGCCTCTGCTGCCCAGCAGTGCTGTCAAGGTGTACCAGGTCTGCCATCCATCTTGTATTGCTTAGTCAGTCCCGTGAATGCTGGAGGCAGGAGGGAGGTGTTTGTCTCATACTGTCTATGAGGAAAGAGTTAGAACAAGTCAATAATTTATCTACCTGGAACTAGAGGTGTGGATCATCTCAGAACCTATTCCTTGCTTAAAAAAAAAAAAAAATCTCACTTAAAAATCCAAAGTGTGATCTAGAACAGATCTCCTGCAAACAGCACTTGGCTGTGCATGGTACCATACACTTGTAATGCCAGTACTTGGGAGGGTTTTTGTTGTTGTTGTTGTTATTGTTGTTGTTGTTGTTGTTGTTGTTGTTGTTTTTGGTCAAAAAAGCCCATAAATAACAAAGAAATAAATGGAAGGTTCTGGTAGGCAGAGAAGAATGAAGACTCTGCACTTCCTGTTCATAGATTCCCGTGTTTGGCTTTGGTCAGGGACAAAGGACTAAGGCACATATTTTACATATCAAGACAAACCTGGACCCTGGTTTCTCCCAGCGTCCCTCGGTTCCTACCTGGCATACCCCACTGCCAATGCTGAACTTTCCTGCCCAGGCTGCCCTTCCCCTCAGAGGTCCCTTCCTATGTAGCCCAGACATTTTGGTCTCCTTGCTTTCTCCTCGTCTCTCTCTGCGAGCGCACCCTTTCTCTCATTCTCTTCTCCACTCCCACCTCCTCTCCCCCCACGGTGACTTCCCTGACCTCCTTCCTTGGGGCCGGTGAGCTCGCCCATCCAAGAGCAGCTTCCCAATAACCCTGCCTTTCATATATTCTAATCTGGCTTGAATTGGCTCATTTCACTGGCGGAGGAGGAAGAACCTTCATCCAACCTTAGCTTCTCCGAGTGTCCTAGCCCAGTGTTTGCTTCCTTTCTCTAAGGCCGAGCTCTCGGTTCTCAGTCATGGGGTTGCTGGAGCCTGCATATTGGCTTCGAGTGTCCATCCACGGCACCAGCTGGAGTCAGCTTCCATTTTATCATCCTTAAACACAGCCAGCACCTTGAGCCTGTTCTGATCTCTCTTTTGAGACAGCATTGAGCAGGGACTTGTCAACTGTTGATACAGACATCTGGTTGGATGCTCCTTGTTTGTGTGCCACCACCACTCCCCCTTCCCTCCCGCTCCCCCAACCCCCCCCCCCCGCCCCACCCCACCTCGTCCCTCTAGGCAGAGAACTGAGTTGCTCTGTCATTGCTGCCTTTGGGATGAGTCTATCTGGACATCCAGACATATACACAATTAGCATCTTGCTCCTTGAGTGTAAATGAGTGTTCAGGTATCCGAGAATGGAGCTGTCACCCCAAGATTTATGTCATTACCTACAATGTCCTACCCATCCGTCTCTTCGACAGGCGGAAGGGGGACTGCCCAGCATCCTCTGGTGAAGGTGGCAGTGTGCGCTCAGCTTGTGGTTCTTAACTGCTGGCCTTTGCCAGAGCTTGTTTAATACCTAACTGATGCCCAAGCCCGCTCCTTCCATGGGCGAGTCAGTTCAATGGATACTCTGGAGTCTGAGGTTAGATGCCGTTCTTGGAAAGAGAAAGCACTCTCCCCACCCCCACAGCCCTGTTTCTAAGGACTTAGATTCCTCTCCCTGATGAGGGAAGGGCCTTGTAAGCAGAAGAGACTGTGGTGAGGAGTAGAGGCTGGACCACCTCCCATGGTCCTGACCTCTGCAGCTGAGTGTTAGTAGTCTCCACCCCTTGAGCAAGAATAAGCTTTCTCCTTTTTCCTGTTAAAATCCTGAAACCCAGAAAGCAGCTTGCTAATCTTTGGCCTGCTGGGACTACCAAGGGACATACATTGACACCTGGCCCAGAGTTTCTCACCTTCCTGAGGTTTTCTGCCCTCAGAAGGCGTCTAAGTAAATCCTGTGAAGAGACACTCCCTTTCTATTTCAAGGTGCCTCCTTGAAGCCACAGGGGATCTGAGGAATGCCAACCAAGACAGTAGGTGTGAAAGTTTCAGGAAACTGAGGCAGCCTAGGGTTGCCTGCTAACACCCGTACCAATGCCCTCAGACAAGATTTCTGCTTCAGCATGCTTCCTTAAAGGAGCCGTCCCACCTGTAACAGCTCATCGCTGCATTTGAGTTGGTCCTTTATCTCGTTACACCTCTGCAAGGTAGATGTGACCATTCTAGGCATGCAGGGCTCCACGGTGGAGTGGCTCAGTGCGTCCGACCACTGAGGGAGAAGAACGGAGAATCAGTACATGGGTGTTCTCTTACTTTCGCCCTGCTGTGCACTAGAGATGGGTGTGCCCTGGACTATGGCTTGTCCTTGTACAGAAGTTCATGTCTCCCTCCATACTAGAATTCTTGCTGGTGAGGCTGTTGCCTAAGTGCACAGGACCAGGTCCACTGGACCAGATGACAGGCATTAACTGCCTTCTGTGTCCATGCAACTTAAAAAAAAAACCGTGCAGGTGTCTGGTTCCCGGATGAGTCTATCATCCTATTGCCCTGTCGGCTCACCTGCGTGGTTCTGGCTTGGAGACCAACTAAGCAGTAGTCATCACACAGTGCGAGCACTACATCAGGACTCAGACAGGACACCCCCTGCAGACACTCCACCTCTGTGTCCAAAGGAAGGGGTAGATTTGTTGGCACTAATATCTGTATGTTTCTGTCCTTGCAGCCTTAGGAAAATCCAAAGGTACAGTATCCTCTGGTAGCTATGAGGTCACTTTGAGTCTCTTAAAGCAAGCAAGCTGTGTGGTAGTGAGCTCGGCAAGAGGGTGAATGTGCCGTGTTTGGTTGCTTGGCCTACTTACTTGGAGCTATGTGTCCATCATCAGAATAGACCGTGAGCCTGGAGGGACCACAGGCATGAGCAGCCCCCTCCACACTATCTAGATAAGCAGCTGTGGCCTACAGAGGTCATGCCTTGACAGATTCCCCAGCAGGAGCAGAGCTGGGACTAGACCCCCAGACTGCACAAAGGATGCATTTAGAAGTCTCCTGCTGATCGATTCATGTCCAAGACTGGTGCTGTCTGTCCGTGTTCCGCCCCCCCCCCTTCATCTCACATGGGAGGAACGTTCCCCTTGCCCCCCAGGTAGGCCACATTCTGCTGAGGACAGCTTGAGTTCCACACCAAGGATGCTTTGGGGGCCATTATCCCAGGGCCTGCTGCCTTTGGCCGAGGGTGAAAGCACAGCTTGTGGACTTCCAAGCTGCTGGCTGTGCCCCGTTGTGCTTTTCCACTGAGGGAGGGCAGCTCATGCCAGGCCTGGGCTGTGGGACTGCGTGCCAGCAGGTCCCCAGCAGCCCAGGCACTGGAGTGTCGCTAGCCTTACCTCCCCACCATGGGCATTGCTTCCCAGGACCCAGGAGGGTGCTAAGCCTGCTGCTCTCCAAACACAGATTGCTTGAATGTCTCCGCTTCTTGGGGGAGGGACCATGTCACCTGTCACATGTGGGTAAGCAGATGTCTTTGTGTCCCTCGCCAGCATGGGTGTGAGGGTCATGGACACATCTTGGGTGGCACGAAGAGGCTCCTCTGCTGGTCGGAAAGCATCCTGCGCCCCGCCTTCCATGCAGCCTCCTGCCCCACCCTCCGAGCTGGCTGCACCCCTGCCTTCACCCCTGCCGGAGCAGGTCCCAGACAGCCCTGCCACTCCAGCTCCTGCGCTCTCTCCATCAGGTGCCAGCCTGCAGCCCACCCCTGAGCGCCCCAGGTAAGCCCAGCCCCGCCATGGAAGGCTGGCATGTATGCTGGGGTGACTGGGCTTTGGCTCTCCCTCCAGGCCTCCTGGATCTGCTCACCCCGCTCCCACATCTAAGCATTCATGTTTGGCTTTCTGCATCCTGCCAGTCATCTGCACCCTGCCCTGGAGCCATGCGAAGTCCAGGCTTTCCAACAACAGCATCCCCAAGTAGACATAGAAGGTGGCACTTCTCCAGAACTTCCCAGAACCTGCTGGGAACTTCCCATGGTCCATGTCTCTCATCCCATTTCCTGGTTCGAATTTTAAGATGTCAGCATTTCTCCCTTCTGCCTTTCAGTTTGTAGGGGCCATTTTTACTACTAAAATTAGCGCAAACCAAGGTGTAGAGGATGTGGTAACCCTCACAGTGTACTATGTAGTGGGGTTGCCTTTCGGAGAAGAGAACATCCATCCCATCGCCAGTTCTGTGAACATTACCAGAACTCCTTCTGCCCAAAGCTAGTAACATGATCTCCACTATAAACCTCATGCCCCAGTGACAAGAGACAATAGCGCTGAGCTTAGCACGGCCCAGGCTGTAAGGAAAGGACACCATACCTGGTGAGGGCCAGGCGGAGGACAGGACTTGGGAGTGGGAGCAGCATCGTGGAGGTGGTTTGTTTCTCACGCAGCAGCCCAAGAAGTAGAGAGCAGCTAGCTGTTGCTGTGCTGGAGACACATACACCTCCACGGCCACTGGGAGGGGATGCTGAGTTAGCCCCGGCCTTTAACTTAAGACCGTTCCTAAATGAGATTGCAGATTTTTTTTTTTAATCATTTGCTTCCTTTAATGAGTAGAACACAATTCCATTTCAAACTATAAACATGATGAAGGGAAAACCATACATTCTGGAGGGGCTCTCAATGCTGTGGATGCTGGAGAGGCTGCTGATGACTGTGTGCCTCAGATAAGGCCTGACCCTGCTGTGCACCTGCAGAGCTCTGAGTCCATGGGTGCTGCAGACAGGGCAGTGGGTGCTTGGAGATGTAGAGGCTGGCAGCAGTGGGCCAGACAGGCTGATAGGGAGGCCAGAGACACATGAGCAGGTTGAGGAGGTCCAGACTGACTGAGGTGGACCCCTCTTGCAGTACTCTTCTTTATCGCTTGTATTTCCCATCTTAACAAAGATACTGTGTGGTACATCCCTGTCTTACAAATACTCTCTGAGGATGGGTCCCCCGGGCTCGGCAAGCATCCTAAGGTTATTAGCCGCTGATGCCCCTCAAGGGCACTTCTGGGGAGGGCATCACTCATTGGTGCAGCTGATTGCAGAAGTCACACAAACTGAAGCAAGTCCCTTTTGCCTGGAGAGCCACAGCCAGAAGTGTGGCAACAGAAGGAGTGTCAGAAACCCTTGCTGGGAACACAGAGCCCTCTTGGCTCTGGTATGCCATGGTGGAGGCAAGAAATGTGGAGATTTGGGTGTTTGCTCCAAGTGACTTAGAACTCCCTGGTTGAGGACAGCACATAAGGTTGCCACTGGTATGTTCCACATTCGCTCTTCGGTTGCCTGAGGGCACAGGAAGCTGGCTGCGGATCCCAGCTGAGAGTGGAACCCAGGATCAGCACTCCGGGAAAGGACAGTCACCTCACCTATTTGGGGCCATCCAAGGCTCTGAGAAGGGACTGAGAGGAGGTGGTGCGGTGATGGTTAAGCAGGGCCCAGCCACTCGGCACTCCAGTGGGCGAGATAGGCACGGAAGTTGTCCGCACTCAGGGGTTCCCTTGTCCCGTGTGCTTGTGTTTCAGTGTGTCTAAAAGCAAAGAACTGTCGCCAGGGTCTGGGCAGAAAGGAAGTCCAGGTTCCATCCAGGGGACAGCCTGCCCAGGGACGCAACTGGGGCCACAGCCGGCTGCCAGCCCCAGCCAGCTTCCTGCAGACCAGAGTCCTCATACCCTCCGGAAAGGTAGGCTCCCTTCTTCTGACCATTAGGCCAGCGCTGGATGTTCTTCCCATTAGCAGAGGTTCCCAGAGGTCCTTACTGAGTGAGTCATTTCTAGGCTTGCCACTAGAGCTCGGAGAAAGTACCCATCCCACCAGGGAATGAATGCACCGCATATGCAGTGGGCCAGGGTGAGGTGGATGAGGAACACAACTTTTGTAATATATCATGATACTATGGGTGTTTTACCACTAAATCCCACTGAATTACCGCACTGCTATGGAGAAACCACTGTTCTTCACATTATACAAAAGAGGCCTATTTATTTTTTAGAAGAAGCTAAAATAATTACCCCCAAGGCGTGTAGTAACAAATAGTAGAAACTTGACCCCAAGTGGCCAGAGCCTGTCTTTCGTCCACACTGCAGGGTCGAATAGCCCAGGAAATGAGATATCCTCAGACTGGCTTTTCTTTCATGGAGTGGGTATGGGGAGGGGCCTGCAGCCTCTCTGGGGACTTACACAGAGGTCCGTCTAGCACCAGTCATGTATGGACAGTCGCTCCTCAGTTATAGAGACCCGTGTTCATCTTCTCAGGATGTTTGCCTAACAGTCTTTAAAAATGTAGCCAAGGTGGATGTGGCTCAGTGCTTGACCACTTTTCTACTCCCCGGCATTGCCAAAGAGAAATTACAGTTGGCTCATGCATACTTGTTCCCAGGGAGAACAGTTCTTGATAGAAAATTGGTAAAAGAAAATGACCCCTAGCCCTGTAGGCTAAGAAAGGGGAGGGGGCAGTTACCAAGTTACTATTGTGAGGAGTGGAGTTCTAATGTCCCATCGCACAGTTGGGTGACTATAGTCCACAAACAGCAATTAATTAGACATCTCCAAAGAACCGGGGAAGTCTTGGCAAATTCCCAGCACACTGAAGTGATCACACTTGGGGACATGGAAATGGTCATGACTGTAATTTGGTCTTTATGCATTGCGTTCCATTGATACACAAACGCTATTATATTTGTTAACTCAAAGATTAAAAGCACTAGCTTGAGGTGGGGATCCGAGGGTATGTGGGCTGGAGGTGTCTAGCTAGAGAATTTACTGCTGTGGGGGACCAAGTTCATTGTACAACTTCAGACAAAGACCATTTGCTCCCTGGGAAGCACCCCATCAATGACACCTTGAATTAGAATCTTCCCAGTAGAGCCAGCCTTCCTGACTCACTCAGAATTCAGTGAGGAGAGAGAGATGAGTTAGCAGCAGGTGGCCAGTTAAGGAACCTCGAGCCTCGCTTTGAAAAGCTTATGGGCTGCCCTTGGCCTGGCAGGCCGAAGCAATGGGCAGTCACACCCATGAAGATTCACACTAATGGGCATCCTGGTGGGCCTCCCTGATAGCCATATGTCCTATGTTGTGTTCTCTTACAGTTTCAAAGAAGTTGGCACCAATTCCTCCCAAGGTCCCCTTCGTGCAGCCCGGGACTGTTTCTGATCAGCCTGTTGGCCAGCCTTCCCCAGTCAGCCTGTCTCCTACTCCACCAAGCACCCCATCACCCTATGGACTGAGCTACCCTCCGGGGTACTCCATGGCCTCTGGCCAGCTTTCTCCTGCCTCGGCTCCTCCCCTAGCCTCTCCCTCTGTCTTTACAAGCACTTTAGCCAAATCTCGGCCCACCCCTAAGCCCCGACAGAGGCCCACCCTGCCGCCTCCTCAGCCTCCCAGTGTCAGCCTGTCGGCTTCGAGTCCACAGTCCACAGAGCACCCCATGTTAGATGGCATGTCGCCGGGGGAAAGCATGTCTACAGGTAAGTGGGTCATGGGCTGTCTGCAGGGCTCCCGTGAAGCTAGCTTAGCAGAGTGTGCCAGAGGCAGGACCAGCAACATTACCACTGGCCACAAGCTAGCTCTCCAGGCGGCTCCCCTTACGCCTGCAGGGGAAAACTGTCCTGGAGAACAGCTGTTGTGCAGGAGAGCTCACGAACTCCTCCAACAGCTTAGGGATCTGAGTCCATGGTGTTTGTGAGATTGCGTCCTTTGGAGTGAGACCTCCAGAGAGGCTGGCATCAAAGCACAGAAGTGGTGTCACCTTCCTCCAGACAGAGCTCAGCAACTGGGCCATACAGATACTTATCTGGAAGAGAAAGGCTAAGAACTAGAGGGTTTTCCTGAGAAGAAAAATAAGCCTTGCTAGGAAAATATATTTGCAGATACATATTACATGCTCAAGGAAACTATTCAAACCCACAATTGCTTAGCTGAGTTTTAGTCTAAATTCAAAACAGAGATGGGGTTGTCTTCCCAAGGACAATATTATAGTTACTAAACACCGTTGACTGTGTGTGTGGGGAGAAATGAAGCATTTTAACAATGTCTCCCAGTCACTTGCCTTATACAGTTAAAGCAGGGGCAGACCTCTGGTGGCTGCTAATGCCACACAGGCTCTTCCTTATTTAGGGAGATAAGCATAGTGCTGGGCGTGTCCTTGTACAGGTTCATTTTATAGGGCAGACAGACCTGAACACCACTGTAGAGCACAATCCCACATAGCAGATGTGGCAGCTTGGGAACACTGCATACCCACAAATACTGTCACATCAGGCAGGGCCACACATGCACACAGCACATGCACATTGAAAATTCATATACTCTGTACACTGATCACATACATACACAAAACCGCAATGTGTGCACAGTATACACGCACATACACAATATGTACATATACACATATGCACACAGCATACATATATGCATATTATGTATGTCCATTGCATGTTAGCACCACATACTCAGATGTGCACATAGCATACACATATACATACCACACATACACTGTCTTAGGATTCCTACTGCAGTGATAAAAACACTAAGACCAAAAGTAACTTGGGAGGAGAGGGTTTCTTTCACCTTAGAACTTAGAGTCCATCATCTAGGGAAGTCAGGAAAGGAACTTGAGGCAGGAGCTGATGCAGAAGCCATGGAGGGGTGCTGCTCACTGGCTTGCCTTTCCTTTGCTTCTGTAGCACCCAGTACCACCATCCCAGACATGCTCTCACTTCAGTCAATTAGGAGAATGCACCACAGGCACCAGAGGCCAATCCTGTGGAGCCATTTTGTCAATTGAGGTTCCTTTTTCCCAGATGACTCTGGCTCATGTCAAGTTGACATAGAACTAGGCAGTGCACCACACTACACACACAACAGCCCCATATGCACACACATATATTTGTTATACCACACACATAGATGCACCAGACCTGCATGTTTACTTAGCACATAAATATATAATCACATATGGACTACACATCCACAAGCAGCACACACAAGTATTTACACCACACTTGGACCACATATATACATATCACACGTAGACCAAACCTACATATGTATATACCACATATACCACACATACATACACCTACAGATTGCATGAACACATCACACATGACACTTATACATGTGCATACTGCATACTCATACATGTAAGCCATATACCCACATAAGAATCATGCTGGGGCATAATTCAGTGGCAGACCTTTTGCTCTACCTGAGTTTATCCTTAGCACACATATTAAGAAATCCACATACATTCATCACATGCCACATACATACAAAGACCCTCAACCTACCTGGATACAGTGAGTGGGACCTTGCATTAGATATTGCCTTCTTTCCCCACCACATTGTCACAGAAGTTGGCATGCCACATGAGATGGCAGCCAGAATTTGTGGGGTCCAGCTCATGGGTGCCAGTGAAAATACTAGTCAAGTAGCAAGTGCTTTTGATGGGCCAGGAGTTACCGTATTATGGGGAAAACCACCTGGCAATCAGGCTTCTGTATTTGTGAAAGGGATGTTGACTATAGCTGCTTTCACCCACTGTGTAGCATAACCAAACCTAGGCACTTCCTGGAAGAGGCAGAGAGCAGTCCCCTCCTGTGCACACTGCAGGGGTGTGTTACCCAGGGGGCCATTGTGGGTGGCGGTCAGGGGCAGATTGAGGGGGCTGCGCCACCAGGGCTACAGCTCTGCCAGGTTTTTCAACCACTTCCAGGCAGGATTACAAAAAGTAGCCCATTCTACAAGGCATAGGATGAGCAGCGATGTCATTGAGGAAGCAGAAGAGCAGAGTGACAGAAGTGGTTGGTGGGTGTCAACAGGCACAGAGGAACAGTGCCTTGCAGCTTGTGAGGCATGTCGTGAAAGGTTACTTTGCATAGCTAAGGATCAATATCTGTGACGCTTAGATTCAAATGACATACTGCCCGTTTTCCCTGTTGTTTTAATGTTCTTTGGGCAGCCGACCATCATGTGTCCTGTATGTGTAGGTCTCTGACAGTGTAGAATTGTAGTCGGTGTGGCCTATCTGGGACTGTGCCTTGGGCAGTGTTTTTTGTTACGTGTTTCATCCTGTTTGTTCCTCTCTCCGAATCCTATCATTATGTTCTTGCAGCTGTGTGACATGAGTGGCGCAGTGTTGGATACGTGTGAGGGGGATTTTCAGGGTAAGCTGGCCCCAGCTCACCTCGCTTTACCCCCCTTAGCCAGCCCAGCCAGCACCTGGCCACCACCCATCCCACCAGCCCCTCCTCTCACTGCATGTGGCTCAGACCCACCAAAAGCATGCCTACTTCACTTACTGGCTTTCCCCGTCTCAGGGAGGGCCTTCTGGCTTAGGAGTCTGTTTTTCCTTTCTTCTCATTAGGAGCTGAGAGACACACCCAGAAGAGGGGGCCTGGCCCTTTCTTCCTACCCATGTCACCATCTTAGCAGCAGATCCCCTTTCCTCAAAATACCAATTTACCCTGATAACAGACCTGCTCAGATAAGCATATCTGCTGAAGCTTGTGCTCTGCTCAGGGACTGTTCCTTGCACCCCTTTGCTGAGGGATATGTCTTCAAGAACACTCACCAGGTGATGTCTGACACAGGGCCACTACCTTGGTTGGAGGCCATAGATTTGCGCCAGCTGATCTAAGTACCATTGGTAGTACTAAGGCAAAGCTTGGCAGTCCCTAGGGCAGCACCTGAGGTTCTGACACTCAAGTGTTTGAACACATCTGGTCAGTGGTCATAGCTACTGACAGATACTCTGTCCAAGCCTGGGAAGTTCATGGAAATTTTTTTATCAGTATCTACTTAGGTTTCCTCTCATCGAGAATAGATACTCAAACCTAAAAGTCAGGCAACAGCATGTGAAGCCCAGAGCACTGAGAGGATTTTGTCCTGCTGACAAGCAGCTAGGCATCTGGTCCTCAAGTCTCCTGAGGAAAAATCTTCCCTGAGGCTTCTCCCACACGTGCTGTTGTGTTCACCAAGGCACCATCGGAACCGTCATGTTCATTCTCGGTGGTTACCCTGATATGACTGCAAGGGAGCTTAAGCTCGTCCAAAGCCAGGCCTGCCGTGACAGACCTGCAGGTCTGTATCCAGAGCCTGGGCAGTCTCCTGGTAGACCCCACTCCCACCCTACCCTCACCTCTGGCAGCCCACCACCCACATGCAGAAGAAAGTCAGCCTTTAAGTATCCTGCAGGATCCGCAGCACACACTGCAGCGAGACCACTTAGTACTGGCTGGGCCAAGTGTCAGACCACCCAGATCTGTCTCACCACCGTAACCAAACAGGCTACAATGGGTAGAGTAGGGGTGTCCCAGTGCTCGTGTGTCTGTAAAATGTCTGAGGGTAGTAGTGTCCAAGTGTAATAATGCCTGTACACTTGATTTGGTGCTCCTTATTCAGAATGTGTTTTATGACATTTTTAAAGCCAACAAAAAGCGAAGTTACCTTCTGAGTGGCCTAGGGCTGAGTCCTAGGCAGGCTGGGGTACTGTCTGTTGGGATGCTGCTGCCAGCTAAGGTCAATACAGCTCAGAAGTCTGGAACTGAGTGAAATGGGCAGAGGGAAGAATCAACCAAGAGGGAAGGGTCCAGAGCATCCATCATCCCGACTCACCTGAGAGCCCAGGGCCTCAACAGGCCGGGACCTCAGCACGACTCCCAGTGGCACCCAAAGGGCTGAGTTCCCAGCTGATGGCCCTATGGAGTTGTTTTATTTTTGCTGACTCCCAGATGTCAAGACCCCAAACATTGTAACTTCTGGCAGTTTCATTCTCCTGCCTCTGTCAGGATGACCTTTTAGTGGTTTTTTGTCAACATAAATCAAAATGGGGGGCTGGGGTATATTTAGCATCCTAAAAAAAGATTCTGCCCTGCCTCCCTGAGCTGCTGACACAGAGCAGTTTCTGAATGAGTAGTGACTGTCTCTGTAGACTTGATTCTTAGATGTTACCGAGGATTGCCTGGGACTACCCTGCTGATCAGACTTGGGATTGGAACAGGGCCTTGTCCCCTAGCCAGGCTCCCAGGCAGAAGCAGATCAGACACAGCCACACCCTGATCCTAGAGTGCCCAACTTCTGACGAGCAAGCCCGAGCACACCCAGGCCAGCCTGCTTCCTATGCTGTCAGTTTGCAATGCCCCCTTTCACCTCTTCCTCTGCAGATCTCGTCCACTTTGATGTCCCCTCCATCCACATAGAGCTGGGGTCAACGCTCCGCCTGAGCCCCCTGGAACATGCACGGCGGCACTCGGTGACTGACAAGAGGGACTCAGAAGAGGAGTCTGAGAGTACAGCCCTTTGATGTGGCCCACCCCAACACGTGTACATGCATCTCTGGGCCCCAAGACACCACCCAGGGCAGTGGCTCCTAGCCTGCCAAGGATTTTCCATCAGCCCTTTGCTGTCATGGCAAACACCAGGGTGGAGTTGGGCGGAGGAAAAGAGCTCTCCTGGCCATGCGGCCAGTGTTGGTGGTGCAGATTCTGTTTGTTCAGTTTGGGTGATGATTCCAGCCTTTTTTTTTTTTTTTTTTTTGACCTTTGCCTTTTGACTTTGTGCCTATTTTGATCCGTCTTTGGCCTCTATGGCAAGCAGCATCCACCTCTCCACTCAAGGGCTTGTCAGAATGGCCTTTGCAGGATGAGGGTGCAAGAGAGTCCCCTTACTGCCTTGACTGGGACATCAGGTCCTACAGCATCACCATAAGGGCCAGAGGGGAAGCAAGACAGGAGACCCTTTCACTAGGCCAAGAGATGTTCTGGGCATTGTCTGTCCTCTGCCTGCTGCCAGGGTCCCTGCCAACCAGAAAGACCTTCTAGGCTACTCTTAATCACAGCTCCAAAGTAAACAGCTTAAGACATCTACTTCTGACAGCTTTACTTCCCCTGTGTGATAAATGCTTCCTTGACTCCACGCTGACAATCTGAATTGAGGATTTGAACATAGATGGCCCTATGCAGGCCTCCATGTTCCCCAAACACATTAGGTATCTTAGAGCACTTTCGCATTCAGGCACCCAGCGTAGTAGGTATGTGGGGCCTGACACTCCTCTTCTGGAGGTTACAGCTGACTAGCAATAATTCTGTTTCCCAAAGCAGGTAGAGGGTGGTACTGGGCATCTAGCCCAGGGCATGGCCTGCGGTGCTCACCAGCAGACCCTGCTCATCCTCACCATGTCCCATGCTGCCCTGGGGCAGGGCACAGGAAGCCTGTTCACACTTTGGGATTAAGGGAATAAAACAGATCTGGGCCATGCATGCACAGTCAAAGTTTAAAGTTTGTTCCTCTGAAAATAGATATACCTATACATGATATATTTGTATATATGAAATCTATATTTGTTTAATTTGAGCCATTCAATCTAAACCTATGTACAGGTGTACAATGAAAAATTCTAAATGCTTAGTTACTTTTCCCAGCAGTGTAAACTCACCCTTCTCCTCTCTGAGAGTGGGTCTGCAGATGAAAGACGTTACAGCTTTGCTCCCTTCCTGGCGAGGGCAGTCCAGTTCCCATTTGTAACGGAGCCTGGGGGGGTTGAAGGTTATCTTTACATACATGTACAAACTGTTGTCAAGAGTAATGTTATTAAAATAGATTTATTAACCCTGAGCTTGGCACATGGTCTGGTTTCAGTGAAGGCTGCGGGGCAGTGACAACATCCTGTGCTGCCTCACGAGGAAGTCTGAAGATCGCCACCAGGGAAGGCCAAGTCCTTGGTGTCTCACGTTCGAGTTTCTAAAGTGCTTCCCACACTCTCCTGGGTAGGGAGAATATATGAATGTTAGAGTCGATTTTGAACATCCTTCGATGTTTCAGTCACTAACCTGTTTTCAGATTCAACAGGCCTCTAGCCCAAGGTGACATTTCTTCATACTTTCATAGTGATTTCATTCTCATCATGGACCAAGAGTACAACAGGCTCCACACTCCTTGCAGCCATGAGAGCATGCAGGCCTCACCAGGTAACCCAGCCCACAGAAGACCCCACACTGAAGCAGGATTCCAAACTCGAGCTTTATTGAGTCTGAGTCCTTGCAAATACTATTCTTGGAGCCTGGGACATAAATTCCCAATGTCACTTGTAACATGGCTTGACTCTGGCATGCAGAGAAAACCCCTGTGCTAGGGAGGAAGGAGCAGACACCTCAATCTCCATGACTTCTTTAAAGACCGGCTTCTGTCTTCAACTGAGTAGTTTCCCATCCTGCCACTGTTTCTCCAGGTGTCGGGAGGCACCTGGCAGACGGGTGCTCCCCCAGCCGTGGCTGTGGAGGACTGCATACTCTGACTCCATGCTGCCTCCTGGCTAGTGTGCGGTGGCTCCCACCAAGATGACAGATGTGGCTTCCATACAGGGCAGAAAACACAGCCTTCAGCCCAGAATGGTTTAGAGCTTCACTGGGCTCTGACCTTCTTGCTCTGCGGGCTGTGTGGTTCCTCTGTGTGGGCCCGCTTCTGTTGGGGTTCTCTGTCCACTGGGCTGTCTGCCTGCTGGGTCAGGAGGGCTGCTCGCACCAGCCGTAGCTCCCTCTTCTCCCTGCGTTCCACCATCTCTTCAATGTCATCTGCAAACAGGGCCTTCAGTGGGGGAATCAGCTTGGGCACTGTTGGAAAGTCTCCAAAGCAGACCTGGAAGGACAGACAGGACAGAGAAACACTGAAAGAATGTGCGAGCTGGGGTGTGGGGTGGGACTACTCCTCCTTACTTGGATACCCTCAGGCCAATGGGCCTTAGCTTAAAAGAACGCTATTTAGAAGGGGAGTACACATAGTAATAAAGAAGGGCCAATTGCCCACACCCAGACTAAGGGCAGGGACCAAATGGAAAAGAAACAAAAATTCCAGACCTTTCTGTCAAGCTCATAACAACCAGAGCTGGCTCAAGCCCCACTCCTTCATTTGGGAAGGTGAAAGGGGCAAGCCCCACCTCTGCTACTCTTGGGGACTAGCCCCTGCCCCACAGGTTTGAGCTATGGCTGCAACAGGAATGGTCCAGGCATGAGACATTCTGGACTCTCCAGGGGCCCTGAGAGAAGGAAGGCCCTTCAGGGGCAGACTTTGTCAATCTGCTTTTGGTTCAACCTGGCTAGTGATAGAGAAAGTTTCTTCCTTTGGTGGCCCTACCCCATTAAAGAAGCATCAAATGAGGGTCACTTTCTTATCTGGCCCTGCCCTGCAGAGCCCTCACAGTCCAGTGACATACAGACCTTCATGTGGTCAAAGGCGATGCCAACTTTCTCATTGAAGTCGGGGCTGAAAAGGGGGATCTTGGCGTAGCGCTGGCTGAAGTGGTTCAGCATGATGAACTCAGCATTCATCCGCATCCCCACATTAATAGCCTGGGAGGTGGTGCTGTAGCAAAGAAGCAAGAGAGAGCCTTAGGGCAGGGTCTACAAGCCTGTCCCTCCCCTGCTTGACACCACCAAGGAAGGCTGCTAGGAGTCCTCAGAAGGCTCCTGAGCCAGCAGGGATGCTCCTGAGGGCCAGAGCCTGCTCACACTTCCCAAGGAAGCCCTGCAGTAAGGGCTGGCAGTCAGCTTGTCAGGATGAATGGAAGACAACCCCTGGGAAGGTCTCTCTTCTTAAGACACCCTGTATTCAGTCATGACCCCACCTTTCCCTTAAGTGACAGTTTATTCCAGCTGGTTTGTTCTTTTAAAAAGCCCATGCCTCACCAGAGAATCCTGCCTGGGGAACATGCAAGACCAGAGGCAGAGTGCCCAGGAGAGCTAATGTGGGTTCAGGAAATTAGACAAGCCGGGAAGGAAGCCAGCCAGTCCTCTATGGATGTGGGCACCCCTGCAGGGGTGAGAGAGAGCTGCTTAGCTTTCACTCGACAAGGAAAGGATGAAGCAGCACTTCTACCTGTGTGTCTTCTCGACTGCTTCCTCTTCCAAGCCATCCTCCAGAGTGGCTTCATGTATCAGGAGGGTGGCATCTTTCCCTGGACAGGAACATGGACATCAAGGAAAAGTCTAAATGAGCAGCATATATGCCTGGGCTCCACAGCCATGTTCTGACCCAAATACTCAGCTCTCTTGGGCCTGTGATGTGTCCTCAAGACAACAGTCAGGGGATCGAGTAGGTAAGAACCAGTCACTATGTGATGGCATCACCTATACACCCATCTGCACACACCTTGCACATGCCACTTGTCCTATGCATTTCTTGAGGCCCACTTCCCTCACTTACCCATCTGGACCAGAGCCTCACAGGGCATGGTATCCCCCGAGTAGACAACTTTCCAGCCAGATGAATGTACCAGTGCACAGCCAAAAGCATGCTTGCAGTGCCGTACAAGGCAGGTCTGAAACTGTGGGAGCAGAGGTGGAGGGCTCAGGCTTCTACTCCCACCCTGCCTGCCCAGTGGGTTCTGTACCCAGGCCACTTACTTCTTCTAAGTCACATGCTTCCAACAGCAAGCTGATCAGCTTTTCCACTGGTGGATTGGAGACCTCTGCTCCCTTCTGAAGGCATTTGGCAGGAATCATACTAAGAGAAGACAAAGGCATTTGAAAAATGATAATGAATGTGTACTTTAAAAAAATCATTTAACACCTGCAATCAGCACTTCTGTTCTCTGGATGAAAAACCTTCAGCGGTTCTGAGAATCATGATTTTAGTCCAGTAATGAAGACAGGAAAACTCCTCAAATGAAAAGAGCTGGGCCACACATCCAACTTATCCAGCTCACTTCAAGAAACTTAACAAACACTGCAGGGGACAGGCAGCATCTGTCAGAAGGGCTCCTTTTCATCCTTCCCTGGAGGCGAGGCTGGGCCATCCCTGCCCTGTACCACCTGGCTTGATGTCTGAGCGAGCAGCTGCTTGTGCACTTGACCTGGAACTGCCAGCTGCAGAGACAGAGGCCACAGTCATGGTGGCACACAGCTGCAGTGAGAACTGGGATACTTAGGCTCCAAGGGTAGAGCTGCCGCCCAGTCTGCTGGGGTCGGGAAGGAGACAGGAGAAGGCAACAGCCTGGTGCACATGATGCTCACCTGATGTGGTGCAGAATCTCCTGACACTGGTTGTGATACTGCTGCAGCCAGGCTCTGAGCTGGGTAGGGGCCACCACTAGCAAGGGCTGGAAAGGTTTCCCCAGAGACGCCTGAAAAAAGATCCCAGTATAGTTGAATAAGGGGACTCCCCCGTAAAAATTACTTGAAATGAGTGGTAAGTACAGCCTATAATGAAGCATGTAATTACCAAGGTCAGTCAGGTGCCTCACTTACCAATGCACGCTCTCTCTGCAGCAAGATATTCAGTAAGCCCTGCGGAAGGGAGCACAGGTGATGAGCCAGGTCCAGTTGTCATCCCCACAGCTTAGGGCTCAAGTCCCTCCCTACAAGTGGCTATCTCACTGACCCCATGTCACAGGTGGGTGGCACGTGCTGACTAATAACTGAACTATTACAGGCATAAAAACATAGCTGTGTTAGAAGGAGGGCAATGGGGTAACACCTACAAAGCCTATAAAAGATCCAGATCTGGACAGTCCTGCTGGGCAGGCTGTGTGTGAAACAAGTTTCATTCAGCAAGAAATGCTGAGTAAACTCAAAAGCTTGGTACTAGAGGGGAAAAAGCCCAAGGGAACAACACCTCCCCAGCTGATGTGTGGGATCCCACACTCACCGTGTGGTGGTCTGCGTGCAGGTGCGACACAAACACAGCAGTGAGGTTGCATAAGACTCTGTCTATTTGCTGTCCATAATGACGGCACAACTGCCCAAAAGTGCCTTCTCCACAATCCAGCAGCACAGACTTGTCAGGGCTGCAGAAGACAGTTACCGACAGGCTTTAATCTAGATTTTCCAGAATGGCATTATTGCAGAAGAGAAAGAGCAGGCAGCAGCTGTGGACACCACCCCATCCTCCACAGCTACACCCACCTGTCCTTTGGGGAGCTCATATGAAAGTCAACTAATTAAACCACATGGGTCATTTTAGACCAGTCTATCTTCTCTGTGTAAGAGAAAGATCCAAAGAACCCTGAAGCCTTTAAGGCTATGTGTCAACACAAATGCTGCCTATCAAACACAGAAAACAGAAAAGCAGACCATACACAGACTGGGAGCCTGCCCCACAGCATACCTCTGCTTCCCCTAAGTGTGCTACACTCAGCTGAGAGTGCCAGAGACAGCAATCTATCACAGAAGATGGCTCTCAGTTCACAAGTGTCCCTGGTCCTCAAACTGTCTTGAGACAGGATGGGCTTCATGTACCTTCTCTGGGGAGGAGGCTAGTGTGACCCTGGGCAAGTCTCAAGTCCAAGCTCAGCATTCCAACACAGAGGCACTACTCTCAGGTAGACAGACAAGAGGTATCCCTCTGGCTTCTTTCCTCTCTGAAGGAAGCTACAAAGATCGGAAGGGCCACACCCATCTAAAGACAGTTACTTCTAGAGGAAAGCCTATATGAGAGAGAAAAAAAAAAAAAAAAAAAAGACTTTGTTCACCTCAACAAGGGTACCAAGTTCAGTTTAGGGATCAGAAACCGGAAGTCCTAACTAGAGGCCAGCCAATGATAACCTACCTTCGTACATTTCTCACTCATAAAGAAGCCATGCTTAGATTTGAAAGCATTTGAGCTTGGATGAGCCTAGACTGCAGTGCACCTAGTCTGACGTCAGGTGCGCATGGGCAATACAGCTGGGGGAAATACAGGTATCAGTTAAGACACCAGCTCAGGGCCTGACCTGAAGCTTAGGCTACAGAACTGAAGCGCCCTCTTTCAGCATGTGCTTACCAGTGGCACAGGCTGTAGTCGCCCGTCCTTCACAGACTTAAAGTACAAGTTCACTGGGACACCCCTCAGAACTGTGCACAGCAGAAAGAGGTTTCAACTCTTTTTCTCCAGTCATGAGGGATGGGACTGCATGTTTCCAAGAAGTAAGCAAGTAGATACGATAAGCCCAACACTTGGGAGGCAGAAGTTTCAGGCTAGCCAGCACTATATAGCAAGACACTAGCTTAGTAATATATTCTAAGTGAAATAAAGCACAGCAAAGCACTACTTCTGCTCCAGGACAATCAGCCTAGTGAGTGGAGGACTGTTTAGCAGCAAGCTCTGGTGGATAGCAGCTTCTGGGGCAAACATGGTGTGATGGTTTGAATATGCTTGGCCAATGGAGTGGCACTATAAGGTGTGGCCTTGTTGGAATAGGTGTGGCCTTGTTGGAAAAAGTATATATATATATATTGGTTTTTCGAGACAGGGTTTCTCTGTGTAGCCCTGGCTGTCCTGGAACTCACTCTGTAGACCAGGCTAGCCTCGAACTCAGAAATCCGCCTGCCTCTGCCTCCCAAGTGCTGGGATTAAAGGCGTGCACCACCACGCCCAGCTTGGGAAAAGTATATTATTGTGGGCCAGAAGAAGCCAGTCTTCTCCCAGCTGCCTTTGGAACAAGAGGTGGAACTCTCAGTTCCTCCAGCCCCATGTCTGCTATGCTCCCATCTTGAAAATGGACTGACCCTCTGAACCTGTAAGCCAGTCCCAATTACGTGTTGTCCTTTATAAGAGTTGCCCTGGTCATGGTGTCTCTTCCCAGCCATAGAACCCTAACTAAGACACATGGTACCTTAGGTTGACGAGTGTGGAACTGACGTTTCGGATCTTCATTGGAATGGCAGACCCCGTACCCAGGAAGACAATTTCAGGATACTGGCTTCTTTTCTCTGTTGAAATACAAGTGAATTTGAATAGAAGTTGACAGAAGCCAACATTCTGTCATGAGGTAGACAAGCAATCCAGTCCAATCCACCTTCCCAGAGGGGCCCTGGGTGAAGGTATACCATTTCAATATGAGGCCTGCAGGCTGTTGAAGAAAAGCATCTGGAAGAGAGTACTTCCTCAGGCCTTTCTTTAAAAAAATCAAAACAAAACAAACAATCCCCACTAAACAGCACAGGTTTCCTTAGCTCTGACTCAGCACGTTCTTCATAGGGACAGTACCCTGCCTGTGTATGCACCCTCACATCTGCTGCACGGGTACACAGGGCTGGCTTCAGCCTCACTTGGGTGGCCATGGACTAATACACTGGGGCACCAATCTAATCAGAAAGGATGAAGAAGCAATTCCCAGGAAATAGTTCTTCCCTGACACACACAGGACGAGGAGTGGCTGACCTAGCACTAATCTTCAGAAAAGCAGGGGTGAGGATGGGCCATCTGGCTAGATTAAAACCTATTCTCTTCTATCTCAGCATTCTCTTTATCAGTAATTGAAAACGCAGAAAACCCCCAAAGTATAGAAGTCACAAAAGTCTCCAATTGATAGAGCACTGAAACTGGCTGGATGACGGCCATCTTCCACAGCCGGCCTCAGCCAAGCAGGAGGAGACCAAGAGCAACCATGGCAAGGGAGGGTCTCCATGGTCCCACAGGGGTTCTGCAAACTATTCTCCTACAGATGGGCCCTCAAAAAGCACTGTCAGTAAAGGCAGAGTTTACAGAGTGGAGGGCACAGGTGCCTAGATCCTCAGCACCTCCCTCAGCCTTCTGTTACAATACAGAGATGCCCTGAGTTAATAAATCATCAGGATGCAATCTGTCCAACCCCCTGCTTGAGTCTGTGAGGCTGCAGGCAGGCAATGCTTAGGAGAGGCTGCCCAGGGCTTTGGCTCACCTGCTGGGGCTGGGTTTTCCTGCATGTTCTTCCTGTACTCCTCCACACTCTCTTGGAAATTGGGGAGTTCCAAGGCCTCAGCTATGAATTCATCAGTATTGCAGTCGAGTGTGGTATCCCTGCAGAGGAAAACAACTCAGGTAACTTGAGAGGTCTGCCCAGCCTCTCAGTAAATGCTAGTTTGGATGTTCAGAATAAATCCATGTGTACTCTTGATGGTCTGGCTGAAAAACGTACCATCACTACCCCCGACTCCCAGTCCCACGTGGGTTATGCCTCTGGGGAGGTTATGGGGAACTGCAGCTTTGCTGGAGGAAGAGCATCATCTGGGTCAAACGTTAGCAGTGTATGCTTTGCCGCTCCCAGCTCACTCGCTGCAGTGTGTGCGGCTGAGGCTATGGTCTCTCAGCTCCTGCCATACCTGGCTGGCCACCTGCTGCCATGCCTCCCTAACATGAGGAACTCTTACCCCTCTGGAATCGTCTATCAAGATAAACATTTTTCCATACATTATTTTGGTGATAGTGTTTTTTTTTGTTTTTGTTTTTGTTTTTTTTTTTTTTTAATAGAAAAAGAAAAGTAACCAATACAGGTATAGAACACTCCTACAGATAATGCCCCAAGCAGTTCTAGTCTCTGGAACTTTCCTCAACTAAATAAGGTGAATGAGTCCTCAACAACCGTAGCTCCTTGTAACCTCCCCAGCCTCAAGCCCAACAATCAGGGCTTCCTGGTGCTCGGGCAAGATGAGTCTTTCTTTACAGTGGAGTTGTTCCCTGCAGCATTGCATCCCCCATCCAAGGCTGTGGTAATTAGATGTGTCCACATATGAAGCACTGTCCCAGAGGAGGACCACAAGGGCCCTAGCTAAGAAGAGGCAGGTTTCCAGTAAGTACCTCTCAAACTACAGTGAGCATGCACACAGCTAGCTAAGAACCTTGGTGATCTGCAGAGCTCTCAGGTGGAGTCAGGGAGCCTAGCTCCTTAGCAAGCCCCAGGGAATGCTGGGACTGCTGGCTTTGTCCTCTCAGCACCAATACTGAGAGGGCTGGTTCTCAGAGCTAGCTAAGGAGGAAAGCACCCCAAAGCTTATAAAGCAGTCCCATGTCAACCTTCCAAATCAACTCACTGGGTCTGGGATCTTGGAATAACATTTTCACTGGCACATGGGCTGATGAAGGGATGCTGGATGCCCATGGCCCCAGGCAGGCCACTACAGAGCAATTATCCAACCACGTCATCTCACAGTGACATCCTAACACACCATCTACTCTGACAGAAGTAATAAAAACCCAACACTTATTCCTAGCAATGAGGCCAAGCTATCAGGTAGTCAGCAAACAATTCTCACTTGCCTAGGAGTTTATAGGCAGGGGCTTTCCAGGTGGCAATGTGCGATCATTGGGTGTCTAAAGAAGTCACTTGCTGTAACTCACATTTAGAAATTACCTTTAGAAAGGTTTTGAGTTCCAATCAAAGACTTACTATTGCATTAAAACGAGAAAATGAATAAAACATAAGTATCAGAAATACCAACAGAAAACATTTTACTGGGGCCATGCATACTAGCACACACTTTTAATCCCAGCTCTTAGGAGGCAGAGGTCAGATGTCTGAGTTTGAGGCCAGTCAGGGATACACAGTGAGACCTTATCCAATAACCACCTTGTAATGGGAGCTGGGCTCTTCTGGCTGCTGCACAGGTGACTACTGTGGCAGAAACCACAGGGCTGGAAATACTTTCCAGAACACCACCTCAGACCATTTTCAGAAAACCTTCCCAACCTCTGCCCTGGAAGTTCCTGTAGGTTCGGAAGTGCACACACCTCTGCCATTCTCTCTTGGGGCGGAGCTGATACTTGAGGAGGCATTCACCCCGAACTACTGGCATACTGAAGGCAGAACCTTCCTCCTGGAAGGTAAGAACACACTTCTCAGTGAGAGAGCAAAGATCAGGAGTCCTAGAGCATGGAAGGACATGGGCCATGCTACCTTACTATAGAAGCTGGTGAGCTGGGGGAAGATGTCGGGGTGGATGAGGCTCAGCTGGGTCTGAATCTTGTGGCTGCGCAGATTGTGGACCGAGGGGCAATTCTCATTCAGAATCAGGTGCTGTGTGTCAGGCCCGAACCTAGGAAGAAACAGCCCATCTGTCAGGGAATCACCATATCTCAGGAAAAGGACAGCAGATAACAAGCCTTATGGAGATGGACAGACTCAGTTATGTCATTTGCTCTAAACAATTACTACACAGCCACACATAATCCTGCAGCTTCTGTGTCAAAGTCCAGGCTTTTGTCTCTCCTGTGCCGATAAAGATGGAAAGAACAGTGGGAAACTAAGGAGGTGTGAGACCTTCGTGTGTGGAGGTGAAACCATCACCAAGTACAGGATATTTGAAAAAGGCCTAAGAGGAAAATAGACCATTTGTGTTCTGACTCAGACACACAAGGTGTCAAAGTTGGAGCCTGAGACCCAGAAGTGCTCAGGGCAGAGGGGCTGAAGTGAAGCAGCTGTCAGGGAAGCTGGGGAGCCGCTGGAGGTCACCACCTACCCAGGCTCCATCATTCACCTAGTGTTGTTCCCTAGTGCAGGGTTACACGATGGCAGCCCTTCTGATAGACCTGCTAGCAATGAACCAGAGCAGTTCAAGTCAAACACAGATGTGCAGTGGGAGGCTGGTGGACGTGCCAGGATCTCCTCTGCACTGACAGAGCAAAGTGTAAGAGATGTGACCAGGAATCCTCAACATGTGGGGAGTGGGACACTGAACCATCTAATGGCCATGATGCAACACAGACTCCCTTCAGAGGAACCCTTCCCAGAATTCTCATGACAAAAAGCCCAGAGAAAATTCAGGCAGGCTCAGGTGAGGGCAGGCAGTGAGCAGAGAAGTACTTAGTGTAGGAACATCGATCTAAGCACAACCACCCACATACTGTGGATTTGGTTCAATGCTTACATTTTGTTATTTGGCTTTCCAAAAATCACACAGGAACCCGCATGTCTGCACCTAAGACACGGAGGTTCCCTGCCGCGACTTGGCTTTGATTGGTAATAAAGTTGCCGGTAATAAAGTTGTGACATCTATGATTCCTGGGCAAGGACTCAGGAGGAGGAAGAAAGCACCAGGCCAGGGAAGGAGAAGGTCCAGGCCAGAGAAGTGTAGGACAGAGACAGAGAGACTGGCAACATGTGAGAGTTGGGGATCATGGTCACACAGGTTTGGAACTAGGACAAAAAGTGTGTTAAGCAGGAGCACATAATTCTGGGGTTTGTGGTTTACGGATGAGACACACCCAGGCTAACCCAGGGACATAGCAGTGGGCTAGCGATTCTGCAAGAGCTTAGGCTATGGCTAAATGCTAAGGGCTCCTACTAGGAGAAAGTAGGCAGCAAACAGACAGCTCCTGCTAAGGAGACGGCAGGCCACCGAGAGCTAGTCTACATAGGATACAGAAATGGAGGACTGATTTCAAGGAAAATTAAACTCTATGCTCTGTAAGCAACTGGGGTCTTTGAATGTGGGCACCACAGGAGTTCTGGAATGGCTTAGCTGACATATGACAAATTGATAGCCTAGGAATTGGCTTATATAGTAAACTGAAGTGATTTAATTCAAGTTATATAGGAAAGGACATTAATTTATATAAAGAGAAAAGTGATATATATATGTGTGTGTGTGTATATATATATATACATATATATATATATATATATCCACAGAGATATTAATCTCCAAAGAGAAGATTAATGATAATTTATTTGTTTTTAATATTAGAGAGGAGAAATAATGGTAATTGCTTTAAAGGAAAGTTGTGAAGTCTATGCTTTGCAAGCAATGGGTTCTTTGAACATGGGCTCCACCATAATTCTGGGATTGTTTAGCCTGGCATATGACACTGGTAGCCTGGGAACAGGCTTATACAGTAAACAGAAGGAAATAAATTAAAGTCAAATAGGAAAGGATAGGAAGAAAAATAGGAAAGGATATTAATTCCATGGACGGGAGAATTTAAGTATATATGGATAAATAAATTGAGGGTTTTGATCTTAAAAGGTAGATCAAGATCAGGGGATAGGGAAAATAACCTTATCTCAGACAGATAGTAGAAACTTAGGCAGGAGATAGTGAAGGAGCACTGTCTCAACGGGTAATAATAATTATTTAGACTGCTTTATTTTAACTCTTATAAAGAGAAAGAGGATATATATATACCCACAGAGGTATTAATCTCCATAGAAGAGAGAATTTAAATATATAGATAGATAGATAGATAGATAGATAGATAGATAGATAGATTAGGCCTTGATCTCACTATTAAAAATTATTCATGTAAAAAAAGACAGGGAATAACTGAGGAGCACTGTCTCAAAAGATAATGGTAATTGTTTAGATTGCTTTAATTGTTTTGAATTGTTTCAATTATTAAAATACATGCGGTTCTAAGTTTAGTGGCTATGATATTAAAAATCCCCTGGGGGAGAGGTCGAAATAGGACAGGCCTGAAGAGAAAAGAAGCTGCTAATTTGAACCAATCTATACCTTTGATGATTTCGGGAGAGAGGCTCTGTGTATAGTATTAATAGGAAAGAAGGATTAGATATGACAAGGGAAGACCTCCTGAAGATCTTGGCTACAGAAAAGAAAAAGTCAAGAGAATCAAACTGGACAGGTAGGTAACTTGATTTGCTGACTCTTCCACATGGGAACAGCCTTGTCATCGGCTAAGATATTAAAAAAGTCTCTAGCCAAAACTTCAGCTAAAATTAGACAATAAATCTTGCTAGTTATGAAATCCTTAAGATTCATAGTGCCATCCTTCATATGGCAAATTAAGTCATAAAAGGACAGTTGTCTTTCACCTGCTCAAACAAGGACCAAACATTCACCCTTACCTCCTCTGTGTGCCTTGCACAATCTATACAGATATTTTAACTGTACTAAAATTTTAGTTGTGCAATTCATATATTGCAGAATGTACAGCTCTGACAAGATCCATCCACAGGGACCCTGAAATGACCTGCTGTCCCAGCCCCTACCTCCTGATACTACTTCCAGAGACTTGCTTCCTCAACAACTTCATGAATTCCCCACGGACTCTGCCCATTCAGCCTTTCAGACAGAACTAGTCAATCTGAGCCTTCTAAACATACAGAGGCTAGGTAACAGATGCTAAGTCTGGCTTTACGTCTAACCAATTTTCTAATTTTCTTACCCTCCCCTACCCCTTTAAACACAGTCATCACAGTTATGTAAACTATAAGGCACTGGAGCGGCTAGCAAGGAGCATGCACGGAGGAGATAAGAGTGGATTAATCATCTACAGCAACACCCACAAGAGTTGCCCTCGGTGCCTCGGACTGGTCTCCGTACCTCTCCATCCACTGCTGGTACCGGCTGTCGATGAGCACAGACTCTGGGGCTATGTGGACTACCAGTGCCACAGGTGCATCAGCCGCTCCCTGGTACCTGGGCAGAAGGAAGAATGAGTTTGTATATAAAAGGAGATACAAACTTAAGACATTCAAGGAAGGGGCTTGTGCAGCTATTTGTTGGGATACTCACTGCTGCCACGCATACCACCTCCCACCCAGGCATGGTCTGCTAACCTGGTGATACTTATTTCTATTCAGTGGCTATTTCCATCACCACCCGCCCTTGCCCCAACACACACCATCTCTCTCTAGTTCCTCTGGCTGCAATAGGCTCTTTTGCTCAAAGCAGATTAGGATAGTCTCTGGTCAGGGCACTGACCCCACGAAGGACAAAGTGGCTAGGCAGAGTCCTTATCCTGCTACAGAAAAGCACAAGAGCACAAGGGATGTGTGGTGTGCACAGAATAAAGCAGCTCATGAAGAAACAAGTAAGCAAACAAACCACTACTGATGGGACAGGTTTAAAACAAACATGAGGCTTGTTTCTACCTAGGGTGGTGGTGTGCACTAGGAAGGCTGCGGGGGGACTCCGTGACCAGGGCCAGGTGAGCCTACATGGTGATATCTTGTCTAAAGGGGCAAGGGCTGGAGATGAAACCCTGTGGCAGGGCATCTGTCAAGGGCTTTCAGGGCTGACCCCAAGCACCAGAAAGACATGGTGGAGGGAAGCCTACCCAGGACTAAAGCTGTAAAACTGCCTGTTTTCCAGTAGACACAACACTTGGGCCAGAGAGATGTTTCAATGCTCAGACTCCCTAGCACAGTGTAGGCCCCAGGGGCTTTGACACGCTGTCCTACCTTATTAGTCTCAGTGAAGGAGAGGGAAGACAACTCATATAGGGCAGAAATAAGTAAAATAATTTATTTGCCTAGGCATTTATTCTGAAATTTGTTCTAGACTCGGATGCCTCGCTCTCACTTGTATATTCTCTTGTTCTTGTGCTTCTCTCTCTCTCTCTCTCTCTCTCTCTCTCTCTCTCTCTCTCTCTCTCTGTTGATTTGTCTAGTCTTCAATGGCTTGTGGTTCTCAGTTGTTTATTTCAAAGCCCACTAACTACAATACTTCCCAAATCTTGCCAGTATGATCAAGACATACCTTGAACCCAAAATCCAGGCCTTCCCTGAGAAACTATATGTCAAGAACATGAATTATCTTTGGGACATGAATGTCTGTGCTGAACAGTGATGGCGCTCACCTTTCCCAGCAAAAATCACTACCCATTACCTTTTAAAGGTGCCATTCTCACAGATGGGCAGGATGAATCCTTCATCCGGACACTCTACCACAATGAATACAAGACCAGGATCTGGAGGTGTACAAAGCTCTTCAGCAGCAATCTAGAAGGTTAGATAGGCCACTGATTGGAGCAGACTGCTCTCAGAGCAATCTCAGCTCAGAAGCTACCACCATCACACAACCCGTATTTAATACGCAAAGCATAAGCCTGGCACCCACCCTTTCCTGCTCTGAGCATACTTCAGCAGACAGGCACTAGCTTATGAAGACATTTCAAACCTGAGTGGCTAGTGGGAGGGTTAGCATGTAAGGAACTTTCAACATCAGAAACACCTTCTTAGACAAAGTGCATAACTCTCTTTTGAGACTTGCTAGTGAAGCCCATCCTTGAAGGCAGGCACTTTGAGGGAAAAAAGAACCACCAGGTATGGGCAGACAAGACACAGCGATGCCTCACCTCCCTTCCTTCGTAAGTGATACTCTTCCCATCCTTGACGGCAGCAATGATGGGTGCGATGGCGGCCGTCCCACTGAAAGACAGGCAAGCTCGGTGAGAACCCTTCATTTTACTGAGGCCTACTATGGAGTTCCCAAGGACCCGACACTCACACAGGAAGGCCCAGCTCCTTTGCTTTAAGCACCAAGAAGTTTCCTTTCCTCAAGTGAAGCTGTGACAAAGGGAAAAGAGAGTTTCAGGCGCTGAGGATCATCTTAACAGAGTGTGTGTACTTCCTGTCGCTTCTTCAGTCATTGAGATGCAGTATACAAATTCTAAAGACGTGCTCACTTGAAAGCCTGGCAAACTAAGCTGCAGTGTGTACTCCCACTCTTCCATGACAGTTAACAAACAGCAGGGATGTGAGCTGCCCCCAGGGGAACTGCAGGGTACTTGGGTTGTTTCAAGATCTAATCTCATATCAGGGTGCTACCAAAGCAATGCCTTCCAGGGCCAGTCAGTGTTGCACACTACCACCTGAGCAGTGACAGTGGTAGGAAGATAACAGAATGGGTGGGGATTTTCTACGTCCTTCAAACCAGATTTTATTGGACAGAGACTCTGGGTCCCATACTGGTGACAATCTTCCAGGATGCTCCTCTCATCAGATGACACAGCAACCCTACAGCAAATCCACCTCGCTCTGTAAGCTTCTGTCCGACCTACAGAGCTCACACACGATGATGCAGAAGTCCACAGTCAGGTCTCTGCGGAGTCACATTTGAACTTTTTCTCCCTTAAATCTTGATAAACTACTGAGTTTACTTTTAAAAGTTACTCCTAGGACCAAAACTTATCCCAGAGTCTCATTCTCTAGAGTCTAGACCTTCCCATCTTACACACTATGTTGCTGTGGGAAGACTATGTGTTTACTGTGTGCTTCCAGACCAGAGTCCCTGAGGTCCCAGGAGGCACCTTCAAGTGTGAACAAATGCCACAGTGAACAAGTCACTCTCACCTCACACCAAGTGAGTCTGAGTCCAGGAAGGACATTTCACAGCAAGTCACTTGTACTAACTCTGAGGATTCAACCCCATTCCTGCTCAACAGGGAGAGGCACAATATGCCAAGGAGGGCCCAGAGACACCACAGCTGCCCCGAGCCAACAGCGTCTGTCCCATATGATGTGCTGCCGCAGGTCTTGTGTTTTCTCTGGACCTATGACTGGAGTTGGCTCACTGATTTCCTAACCTTCAGTTGCTAGGCACCATATTAACAAGAGGGAAAGCGGGATGAGGATGACCAAGATGAATGGGGACAGCTTAGCAAGACCCTGCCTTGAAATAAAAAACTGAAAGGGAGTGGGGATGTAGCTCAGGGGTAGAGAGCTTGCTAAGATATACAAAGCCTCTTAGACTCCATCTCTAGCACCGCCAGCAAACCGAAGTGGCAGGAGAAAAGGAAGAGGAAAGCCAGGGTACCAGTCTGTATCTAGAGTAAGAGGGCCTGCAGGTCTGGAACTGCTGCCCTATCGTACAGTTCAAACACCCGACTGACAGGAAACAATCCACAGCTGCCCTGAATGACTTCTGAATTCTGAGAGGACCAGATACACAAAACATAGCACACAACGGACAGACAGGGAACCCTACAGGATGGGAATTTGAAACACCATGAAAGCACAGGTGGAGTTTGAGAAGGAAGCTCTGTTCGTTGTCAACACAGGCAACCCAAGAGCTACCTACAAATGACTGCACAGGTGCTAACAGAAGGTCTCAGAACACACCACCTGCGGGCCACGAGCCACATGCCCCTCACTGCCCACCTTTGCCAAGTCTTACCTTGCAGATAAAAGCTACTACTAAGGAGGGGTCCCTGCCCCATGCTTTCCCGTTGACACCTGAGGAAAAGCACATTTAACAAGGTGAAAGTGAAGGCTATACATGCTTCTCAAATTACTATCCCTTAATCTTCCTCAGTATTTTTTTTAAAAAAGATTTATTTTTATTTATATAAGTACACTAGAGCTATCTTCAGATGCACACCAGAGAAGAGCATCAGATCCCATTACAGGTGGTTGTGAGCTACGATGTAATTACTGGAAATTGAACCCAGGACCTCTGGAAGAGCAATCAGTTCTCTGAACTGCTGAGCCATCTCTCCAGCCCCTTGCTTCAGTATGTTAAAGGGACATTGCTGATCCCATCTTGAAGTGGAAAGAGACCCTGTCATTAATCATGTACCTCATTATCCTTCTTATGTCAACAATAACTGAATAGAAAATGTGAAACTCCAGCCAGGCCTGGATGGCATGGCTGTAATCCTAGTGACTTGAGAGACTGAAACAGGGGGATCAAAAGTTCAAAGTCAGCTCAGACTACTATCCCAAAATAAAGAAATAAAAATAAAATTAGCATAGTGAGAGAATGCTTGCTCATTAGGCCCAGGGCCCTGGGCTCACCTCCAGTTCTATGGAGAGAGGAGAAGGAAAAGGGGGAAGGAAACTCCAACCAGAAATATAGCATAATAGCAACTAAAACTTTCCATGTCCCATTTGGCTTAACACTTGGGAAGAGGATAAAATAAATTGTAATGTTTAATTTATTTTTTACATTTATTTATGGAGGTGGGGTAGGTATAACTGTGCTTATGTGGATGTCAGAGGACAACTTTGTTTATTCAGTTTGTTCTCTCCTTCTCCCATGTGGGCTCTATGAATCAATCCCAGGTCTCAGGGTTGGCAGCCAAGTGTCTACCCATGGAGCCATCCTGCCAACCCTCATGGTAATATGTTTTAAAACAAGTACCTAAATGTTAGGAAATATGTGGGCTTTAATCCTATCAGTTTGTGAAGCCAGGAGCTGACCAATCTGTGCCCAACACTGAAGAGCAGAACGAGTGTCCAGTTCCTCAGACGGAGCAAATTTTGACAGCTGTCTTGAGAGGCTGGGTCTCTCCCTGACTTGTGTGCTGTGGTAAGGAAAGCAGCCTGCCCCTGCAGTATTGTCTCATTAATGAAAAAATCAACAATCCCCACACCCACCAGTGGCCCAGGCCTTGCTGCTCTATGAATACAAGTTCTGGGGCTATGCAAATCCACAGTTCTGGGGCCTCATACTGAAGCCTGCCACCCTTCTTGATCCCTCCTGCTAGACCATGGCTTTGTGTGACAAACAAAACATCTACTTATGCAAATAGCTTCCTCACAGTGAAGATCCTAACTTAGAGCACAGGAGACAAAGATCTGTCATTAGCAACCTTGGCTAGAGGCACCTCACCCATTCATAGACTCTAAAGAGAAAGATCCATTATCAGAGAAGGTTACCAAAGGCTGGAGATGGGGACAGAGAAGAAGCTGATCAAGGAGTGCAAGTTTTCAGGTGGGCGGGCCACAGGCACACTGTACTGTGACCACAGAAAGACATGTGCTGTTCATTTCAAAACTGCTCACACTGAGTTGGAGAGGTGGCTCAGTAAACACAATTTGCCCAGCATGCCTGAGGCACTGGGTGAGGCAGTGTGAGAGAAAGGGAGCATAGCAGACAGGATGGTGAGATGACAGGAATGTTAATTAGTTTGACTCTTTCTAGATAGATCAATATCATTGTACTCCCAAAAGGTACACAATCATTGTCAATTAGAGATAACATTTTATTAATTTGTGTGTGTTTGTTTGTTTATGTGTGTGTATACACACACATACACACATACACACACAAACACACACTCTCTCTCTCTTTGCATGTCAGAAGAGGACATTGGATCCCATTACAAATAGTTGTGAGTCACCATGTGGTTGATGGGAAGTGAACTCAGGACTGCTGGAAGAGCAGTTAGTGCCCTTAACTGCTGAGCCATCTCTCCAGCCCCTAGAGATAATCTATTAAAAGGACCAGACATTGAAACTCCAAGGCCTGCTCCCCACAGCTTACCTGCACTGCTGCCCTCTGGAGGACACTGCCCATTCTCAGCTGAGCTAGAGTCCAATGATGACTGTTTGGGACTGAGCCTGTTGGGAGATCTTCTGGGGCTCTGCGATGGCTGTGGCTTTCCGCACTTCCGTTCACCTGGGCAGCACAGGAAGTCATCATATCACACAGTTTCCCTAACTGCAGCCCAGGTGCTCACAAGTGCGGATCCCTAATGTCTTCACAACAACACCCCTTTCCCTGCAGCAGTAAATAAGCAGCTTCCAGGCCTACTGGCCTCTCCCTGCCTCCATGGTCTTGCCCACCGAAGGGATTCAATACCGTTTGACTGAAAAGCATCCACCAGGCTATAGACTAGTTCAGTTATCACCACTGTCTGATCTACAAAGGCCCACAGGATAGCCATCACAAAGAGGAGCAAAATTCTGCAACTTTTAAGTATCAAAATCAAGAGGGGGAAGAAAGTGCTGTTATGAGAAGCTGAAACACAGCTGCTGGTCTCAACGGAAACTGCATTTGCTCCTCAGGCACATGACACCATCAGGACGTGCTGGGCTCCAAGGAAAGACACTGGCCCCAGAACTGGGCAAGTGTCCGCCACAGGAAAATACATGGCAGTAAACTATGGTGTGCTCTACAAAGAACAGAGTGCAGGAAAGAAAGAAGAAAGGGGAAGTGAGTGAAGAGAACTTGGGCCATGCCCTTGCTGGCCTTAAGCACTGGGGTCACTGCTCAAGAATACACCCATGGCCAGCATAAACCTCAGCTCCTTCCCCCGTTCTGGTTCTCTCAGCTCCTCCACAGCCCCTCAGCAGCTGGCAAGATCCTGACAGTTAGATCTCCCTGCCAACAGGTCCTCTCTTTGAATGTAGGAAACCCAGCACAGGCTGTTTAGCCAGAGTGGCATGCAGAGTATCTGTTTCCAACCCAAAGCCACGCCCTTTGGTCCTGGTACCATGAAGCATGGCTCGAGCTTCTCAGCTCTCTTCTAGGTTGCAGTTATGAAAATGTCTCTAAGAAAGACACTTAATTATATCTGCATCAAACAAACCCTGAGGAATGAACTTGCCAGCCTGAATATACATAGTCTTGTCCACAAGAGGCTAAGGTCTCAAACAGGCAGTCACACCAAGTCCTCACAGACTCTCCTCACCCACACTCCCCATGATTAAGAACCACAGCCAGAGAAATCTGGCTCTCAGACTCACTGTGGATAGGGACCTGGTAAACAGTCATGGTCTCATCCTTGTATTCTGGTGCAGAGTGAGGCCTCACAGCTGCAGGAAAAAATAGGTCAGGAAATGAAGTGTATTAGTAAAGGCGTGGGAAAATATACCTCCAGGGTTCCCACTGACCACCACTGACTTGCCTTAATAGAGTGCTAATGGGAATATACCAGCAAAACCAGGTTCTCTATGTAGCTTTAACATAGCTGTATTTTCATCAACCATTTTATACGGAGCAAAGCTGAGGGAAGTCATGCTATGAGCACTGCACAGGATCCAGTAGAAAAGAAAACCAACATTGTGCTTAAACACAAGAGCTCTGGGTCAACAAGGGGTGGCTGCTGGCTCCAGGATCCTGCTGTATCTTCATTCAGACCTTCATCAGACCTCTTCCCGTCAAGGTTATGGGCCCCCCAGCAGAGCTGGAGATGAAGGTCAGCTACAAAGATGGCCAAAGACTCCTCATAGCACTTCCTCCTACAAGGAGTTCAAGGCCTAAGAAATACCCCCTGGAGCAGGGAGGAGCCTGAGGCCAGCGTAGAGATTGAGATGCGGATGGGAATGCAGGCATGTACCAGGTTAAAGCCCTTCCTGCCTGCCCAGCCAGTGTGCTGGAGGCATGAGAGGAGCAGGCGGGGCGGAGAAGGTTAAGAGCACTAGCCGCTCTTGGGAGGACCTCAGTTCACTTCTCAGCACGCACACAGCAGCTCAGAACTGTCTGTAACTTCAGTTCCAGGGCATCTCACACCTCATACAGACACACATGCAGACACAACACCAAGGCACATGCAATACAAATAAATCATTAAAAAGAAAAGTAAGAGAAGGAACGAACAAAGAACAGATACTCTTGCATGCTGAAGGAAGCATGTGATTCTAAGACTCGCTTTAAGGCAGTTCTTGATGGATTCTAATTGGAAAAGCAGGACTCATGTAAGAAGAAATATGAGACAACAGGTCACAGTCAACAACCTACCCAGGTCTATTCCTTTCAATGGACCAGAAAATATTTTGATTGCTTCTAGATATTTCTCCTAAAAAATAAGCAAGAAAGAAGTTATGTTTTAAATATAGGGCACAGTAATGTATTCAGGTAAGTTCTAGATGTACTCTATGTGAACACAAAACTTAGCTAGTGCTTTGAACTTCATCTAGACAGTTATTTGTTGCACCCAGTGTCATTAGATGCCACCATTTAACAACATTAAGAGACATTCTTGCTCTCATTAGGAGCAAGATGGAGAGGAAGCAAATGATAACACGAACAACTCAGTAACAATCAGGTGCTCTGAAAGAAATGAAAGGCACGGGTGGACACCAGTTTGTGTGGTGCCACTCCAGAGGGAATGACTTTTGAAAGCAAGACAAAGGGTCAGGGCTGGCCCATGTGGCTCCAGCTTGATGACACAGGTAGAAGTATGAACAGCGGCCTGGACCTATGGGACTTAAAGGCCACCCTGTGGATCACACACACACATCACACACGAAAAGCTTAGGGTGGGAAACTGCACTGCATGCACGCTGTGCTCTGGCTGCCATACAGGAGGACTACAGAGGAGTAAGAACTGAGAAGCAAGGCTAACTGGGTGTGCAGTGATTGACAGCTCTAGGAGATAGCGAAACATAGTTAGACTGCTAGAGACAGAGTTAAATGTCTGAAGTTTAATAAGAAAGAACAAAAGCTGTAATTCATTAAGTCCTTTGGTACTATCTACAGTGATTTAGTCCCTCCCACATACCACTTCACTCAATCTTTAACAACCTACGCATCATTCTGGCCGCTGTATAAACTAAGAAATAGGGGCTGAGAGGCAAAGCAGGTCACCCAGAACCACACAGTTAGTTTATATACTATGAAAGAAGATTTGTTTACTCCACTACCTGTTATCCTTTAGGGCAGAAGGATAAGGTACAAAAATGAAGATTGTGATTTTAAAAGGAGGTGGTTTTAACAGGTGACCAGGAGACACTCACCAGTTGTGGCGGTCCAGACAGAACACATTTGGGAAGCCCAGTTTCCTTTAAAGTTAAAATCATCCCTTAAAAGAATGTAAAGAAAATAAATAAACAAAAAAATCAGCTCTCTCAACTTAGCATGCAGGCCCTGCCGCGTGTGTGTATATGTGTGTGTGTGTGTGTGTGTGTGTGTGTGTGTGTAGGTGGGTGGTGGTGTGCTTCTGGCTGTACTAGTTATTTACCTACATGTCCCTGTTCTGGGGTATAAGCAACTATACAATACATGAAGAGAAAATAACGTTAGCAATTGGTCTAACCATGCATCAGGGCAGGATCAGCTATGAAAAGCCGGGCCTCATTCTCTCCTCTGCCCATACCACTACACTTTCAAATTTTGGCTGGGCACAGTCTGGATGACGGGAGGTGTCTGAATCTAGCTGCAGTGTCTGGTCAGCACCACGACAGAACTCTGTGGTTCAGGTGGGGGTGGTAACCACACCAAGACCTGCTTTTCCGGGTCTAGGTTTTCACACTCCCTACTCAAGCTACCAGGAATGCTAGGTCCCCTGGGCTAGGAAGATGAACAATGGAGATAAAAGCCATGTCAAGCCCCCAGAAACTTCCCACCAGCCCCTGACCTCCAAACACATACTCACCACACAATCCCCCAACATTTGACCAATGCATCCGAGTCAGAAAGATGTTGTCCAAGCGAGCGACTTTCAGTCTAAGAAAAAACATACATTTCAGCAAGATGAAACAAAGATGACCAGAGATCGTTTCTGCTGAGAAGTCTCATCTGCCTCTCACCTCAGCTTTCAAGCCCATAATCCTCTCCACCCTAGAAGCCAGGGGTTGACTCACTTGTGTTCCTGCATAAGTCGTTGGACGCCTTCTCCGCAGTTAAAAAGGTACCTACGGGAGGAATATTACTGTGCTTACTCTGTAAAATGTAGATAGAGCGACATAACTAAAAGCAAAATGACAGAGTTCTGATATTGGCTAGTAGGTTCTGAGTCCTCTTTGATTAGTGATGGAAGTGTGTAGTTCGGTATAGATCAATGGGGAGAGATCCCTTTCCTCATCCCTTATGAAACCAGGCTAGCCTACACACTCACAGTGAGGCCCCTGCTTTGGGACGGTGATGGTGAGACTCGGGGCCCGCCGAAACTCAGCGCCGGCACCTGCAATGGCAAGTTTTGCACAGGTGCCAGAAAGCCATGCTGACTACGGACGGTAAGGGACGCACAGGGTTGGGCAGGAGAAGGCCTCCCGAGCACGTGGCGCTGGGGCCAGATCCCCGGGGCTGTCGGCCCGCTCTGACCTGTTGTATTCTGAGAAGACGTAGAGAGCAGCGCCAGCGTCCCGGCCTCCCGCCGCCACCACCTGCAGGTACACGGTGTTCGGGCCCCCGGGCCCCCAGCCCGGGCCGCGCTTCTCCCGCGTGCGCAGGTGTCGCAGTGGGTCTTTGGGCGGCCGCGGCCGACGAGCCGAACCCTGCGACATGGTGCGCAGGCCTAGGGGACGCAGCAGCGAGCGGAGCGCCCACATGCACCCGTTCCACACCAGGCTGACAAGGCAGCCGGACCCCTCGCGCCGCCACAAGCAACGCCCCAAGCACCGCCCCTCTGCCGCATGGCGGAACTGACCAATCAGCGCGCCGCCGTACTAGCGGCCCGCCCAACCAAGGCGCCGTATCCAATCGTAAGGAGCCTTGGATCTCGGAGCCTGTCAATCAAGGCGGACGTAGAGTCAGTGAAAGCTAGAGCGTCGCCAGAGGCCCCGCCCCCTCACCTGTTCCGGCTTTCCCAGTGTTGACGTTTTCCGGTTACTGTCATTTTGGCGGAGGCGGGACTTCTGGGAGTACAAGTACTCGAAAGGCATTACTGGGAAAGGAGTGAGTCTTTCAGGTTTATCTTCTGCTGTTAGGAGCTGTGCCCTTCCACACAAGTACTCCAAGCTTTGCATTGTTCTTGCTTATGATGGAGAAGATCTCATGAGAGCTAGATCTGGCTAATTTGATTTCTACCATTAGAACACATTTCAGACGATAGTCTTTGTTTTGGGGGTAAGAGTAGAGGTTAAAAGACTGAGTAGGCTTCGTATTGTTGGGTTTTGTTGGCGTTATGAGCCGGTCCTCTCTGCCTTGCATTCCCTTACTTCAAGACGGAAATAGTTAACAGTGCTTATCTTCGGGAGATATTTAGGATAACTTGGCTGTAGGGACCTCGAAAGTCAACTTTAGGACACCCCAAGTCCAAGTTCTCAGCACAAGGGAGAGTTATTTTTTCCCCAGAGGGACAAAGGACAGATAATAAGAAACAAAGGAGATAGATAGCTAGGGAGAGGAGGAAAAGATCAAAAGAAGCCTATTTGCACCTGAGGAACAAAGGACTGCCTCTGGATAGGGAGACAGGCCCATAGGCAAATGACAGTTTATAAAGGGGGGGAACCTCCTGTTAGGATGAGTTGGTTTATTTTGATTGTGTATGTTTATTAGGTGAGCCAAAGGGGGCTTTTCAAGGGGCTGGACTTCAATGCTTTGATAGCTGGACTTTGGTGGTCTGCCTCAGGAGGAGAAATTGGTCAAATAAGGGAATAGACCTTTGGTGTCTAGCTTTAGAGATGTAATCTAATGATTTTTTAGCAAGTCCGAGGGTTTGGGGGAGAAGGCAAGGCCTGCCAAAGTCATATTTGCCATGCTTGGGTTGTCTAAAGACCCGTCCATGGCTGGTGATTTGAGTGGCACTAAAGAGTCGCGCAGAATAAATAGAAATTTATAGAGAAGAAAATGTTGCCACCTGCAGGAAGTGTATTTAAACAAATATGCAGGGAGTGGTGTCAGGTGGCTCTTAGGCTGGAGCTTGACAATCAAGATAGTGAGTTGGAGATGAACCTGGGTCTACATGAGACCCCTTCCCAACCTGGGCACGTGGGCAAGAAGACACACACACACTTACTTTTTTTTTTTAATGCTGGGACCAAATAGATGGCTCATAGATGAAGAACACTGGCTACTCTTCAGAGGTCTGAGCTCCTGTTGCCAGCACCCACTCATGACAAGTTATCTTCTAAGACCACAGTCCCACAGAACCTCACATCTTCTGATCTTAGCAGGTATCAGCTAGGTGCTTGGAATACAAATATGCATTCATGAAAAAATCCATATACAGTTAAAAACAATAACATCCAGGCATGATGGCTCCTGTGAGGTGAAGCCCAGCCTGCAGTTCTTAGTGGATCTAGGCTAGCAGAGAAAGGGAGAGGGCAGGCTGAGAGGCTGACTATATGCAAGTCACTGTAACATTCAATGTGCCAGTGTGGGTCATTTGAGAAAAAGAGCTACTACCTATTCAGAGACTCTTGAGGATTTCTCTGCAATATAGATCTCCTTTGAAGCCACTAGATATTCAGAAAGCACCTTTGAGGAATGTGGGGTGGTATTTACTTGAAAGCTTCACTGAATACAAAACTGGCTGTGTGACAATTACCATCTAACTTGAAGTAATAATGCCAGTGAGGGGCAGGGACGCTCCAGATAACTGAACACCTTTTGAGTGCTTACATACAAGAAAGGTTGTAACATACTATTGCCCAGCCAAGAACAAAAAGAATTACATTTGTTTGGGGCTAATTAGGATTGATATTAGGGAAATCAAATATCTAGAACTTTACAAGATAGTGGCTGCCTTTTTAGTTTAAGCCCCTAATGGTTTTAATACACACACACACACACACACACACACACACACACACACACGCAGGTTTTATCGAGAGAGTATCTCTGGCTGTCCTGGAACTCACTCTAGACCAGGCTGACCTCAAATGCAGAGATCCACCTGTCTCTGTCTCCCAAGTGCTGGGATTAAAGCCATGTACCACTACCACCTATCTTATATCTTTTAATCAATAACTGTGGTTGATAATGGCAAATTAAGCCATTTCTTTAAAAGGGGGGATTGGGTGCTGTCTTGGTCTCTTGAGTATTTTGGGGGAGAGGGTCTGTCGTAGGGGTAAGGAGAAGTTAACAATCTTTAAATAATCAACTGGATCTGAGGAATGGCATATCTGTAACCCACTTCAGAGTTTCAGCTGTGGCCTGTCTGAGAACTTTTGACTCCAGTTTAGAGCCCCCAAACCAATGCTACATGCCATTTTATTTTTTCTTGACACCACCACTCCTACAAATATTAAAATTAAACAACCACAAATTATTTTTATTTTATTATTTTGAACAGGTCTCTATATGTAGCCCTGGCTGTCTTGGAACTCTCTATGTAGACCAGACTGGCCTTGAACTCAGAGATCCACTAGCCTCTGCCTCCTGAGTGGTAGGATTAAAGGTATACACCATCACATCTGACGCATTTAAAAATATATATTAGAAATTACAGTAATCCACATAGGAAACAGGCAGTGGTAGCAAATGCCTTTAATCTCAACACTGGGAAAGCAGAGGCAGGTGAATCTCTCAGTTTGAGAGAAAAATTGTCTGAAAATATCAAAACAACAAACAAATCTATTTAAGATAACCTTTTCATACTGAATCTCATAAACACACACACACACACACACACACACACACACACACACACACAGAGCCCTGTTATTGTTTCCCGAGGCACACATCTGTCAGATATTCCCAAAGTGAACATACTTTATAGAAAGTATTTTCACAAGTAGCAAGAGATGTATCTCACAGCTGCAAGCTGTAATAGTCTTGAATTCAGAGACTTCTACTCAGATAAAGCTGGGGACCTGAATACTTTGTTGGGAACTCTATTGTCTGCTTCAAAGGGGGCTTCCCCAGTTGATTTCTGCTAAATATTTTGAGTGTTCAATTTGTATTTTTGTTCTCTCTCTCTCTCTCTCTCTCTCTCTCTCTCTCAATTTTTTTGTTATATTTTTTATTATTTTCTATATTCTTTGTTTATATTCCACATGATATTTCCTTTCCCGGTTCCCCCTCCCCCTTCTCTCTCAATTTTTATTTTTTCTTTTACTTTGGCTTATTGTGCTTAATAAAGTCACACCTTCAAAACTAAACATGACTATCATAGCTGATATCATACATAACATTCTTGCTATTGTGTATGACTTTACATGGGCTCTATGGATTTAAACTCAGGTCCTCATATTTTTTTGACACCTAGTATTTTATTCAGATAGCAGTCCTGTTACACATGGTTCAAGAACATTCAAATAAGAACTCTAATTGGAAGTTAAAGATTGGTCTTCAAACATCATAGCCAACAATGCCACGTTTGCCTATAATCTCTCTGATGTAAAACCACATCCACACCTCAGTGGCCACCAAACCATTCAGCACAGCTTCCTTAACTGTTAGGTGTTTGAAGCTACCAGTTTTAGCACTTTGAATTTTTTTCATATTCTGAATAGCTCTAGGGATTTCACCAGGGGTTGGGGAACCAGCTCAACTTTGGCTTAGTGCCAATTGAGGCTTCGAGTAATTCTCAGAATGGTGCCTTCTCCTCAAAGTTACAGACGAACTGGCCATGGTCTAAGATGGAAGGTGCCAGGTCCTCATATTTAAGTGGCAAGTGCTTTACCCTCTGAGCCATTTGCCCAGTCTGAGACACAGATTTTGACTGTAAACATAGCTCGTCTGGTCAATATTGCCAATTCAGTAGGATAAAGAATCACTCAGTCAACCTGGCATCTATGAAAGAACACATGATGGGATAAGCTTGCCACCTGTCTTGCATTTAAAAAGTTTAGGGGAGAGAGCCTGGCTGTCAGGAATATCTGGGAAGTGGAAATGGAGGCCATGTATTTTCAGTAGGAAGTGCAAGCAGCAGCTTCCAAGACTAAGAATTGACAGAGACAGCTGACAGCCCCCAATATTCTCTAAAATATTGGAGCATCATTGTAGTGGCTATTCCTGGTTGCTAACTTGACTATATCTGGAATGAACTACAATCAAGAATTAGAAGACTCACCTATGATCCTAATCTGGATGCTGAGAGATACAAGTTTATGGCCTGGATCTTGGCATGGAGATCTTGAAGCATAGTAGTTATGAATTCCAGAATATTAAAACAGGGAGATCTCTGAGTTTAAGGTCATCTGGGATTAAAGGCATGGTGGCATACCCTCTGCTGGAGACCTACATAAGGACATTGGAAGAAGGAAGACTCATTCTTCTTCACCTGCTTGTCTCATGGGACTGAACAACTGTTATATCCTTGGTCTTCCATCCACAACTACTGCTGACCATTGTTGGGGAGTTGGACTACAGACTATAAGTCTTGCCTAGCTATATAGAGACTATCCATACATTCTGTGACGCTAGAGAACCCTGACTAATGCAATCATCTTCAGCCTTCTGGTCCAGAATATCTGATAGATCTTATGTGAAGCAGGAATTATGAAGGACTTGTTTACTCTGACTTGGCAGAACTTAGCAGTCAACTTCCCTGTGTCCATTTGTCATTTTGTATAGTATTCTGTCTGTAGATGAAGTTAGGATATTTTCTTTGCCTGGTGGTTAGCTTGGCACAATTGAAGCAACTCCAGATGGAGATGTCTGATCTTCATCATCTTCTTCCAAATCTCATAGGGTACTGGCAGGAGTTGACATGTCTCGATGACAAAAAAAAATAAAATAAAATAAAAATAAAAATAAAAATAAAAAGCCCTAAAAGTAAAACATCTTTAAATGCCATGTTCTGTGAGTCTCTGAGGTTTTTGAAGACCATCTGATCTATTTATAGCATATCTGAACAAGCAAACATTGCCTGTCTCCAGCTTACCTATTATCTGTTCAACCCAGGATGTATATTTCTGTGATAATCCAGACTTGTATTGAACAAAACCATGAGTTTGATTGACTATTAACTTGTATTACTTAATTAGGATTAACTTGAATTATCTTAAATGATTTACAATGGCAGCTATTAAAAGGACTGGGGCTAAACTTTTTATTTTTAAATGAGTCCCATAGGCACAATACCTATACAAGAGTTGAAACATACCGACATTATGTTGTAACAAAATCAATCTTAAATTTTTGTATCAATATGCAAAGACCTATACCAATGAAAACCTTAAACTTGTATGGATAATCTATGATCTATAATAATGTAAACAAAAATAAACTTATTTGAGAAAAGTAATAGCTCTAAGTTGAAGAGTAGATTCAATAATCTATCATTTTATTGTGTTATTTCTCTTTTTTTTAGGTTGGTATTATAACATTTATTAAAATAATGGTATGGGTTAATAGAAACAGCAAGGAACCAAAGAACTAAAATGCAAGCTATGTAAAATCCAAACTAAAACCCAGAAGTGTCTAATGTATTCATTTTACATTCCCCTTTTTCTTCTCAACTCCCTTCACTTTATCTAAGAAAAAAGGATAGAGAAGAGGAAAGGAAAGAGAAATCCCCGAGTCTAAGCTCCCTATTTTATTTCCTCCCTGTCCAAGGCCATGATTATTTGCAGTCAAACCCTAAAATGACAACATATCTATAACTCATTAAAATGACCAAAACCATCCACTCCAACTTAAGAGGCTAGGATGACAGTCTTCTGATAATTGCTTCCTGCTGACCTCAGGCAAAGAATTCCTTTTTACTACAACACACCCACACAAGTACTTAATCCCCACACCACTAGCAAACACTATCCACCTTCACTCATCTATTGTCTGTCCATCTCCCTTTCTCCTCAAAAAACAAACAAACAAACAAACAAACAAAAAAACAAACTCCAGAACATGAGATGTGTGGTTTGGAGATAAAGGTCATCTTTGTGGTCATTTGAATGAGTTGTTCTCCATAGTCTGCCATTTGAGTAATTTGGTTCCAAGTTGGTAGCTGTTTAGGCAGTTTAGGAGGTCAAGGTTTCTGGAAGAAGTATGCCACTTGGGGTCAAGCTGAGAGGTTTCAAAAGCCACGTGCCATTCCCATGTGTCTTGGTTTCCTGCTTGCTTCACAAGATGTTCCTGATTCCAGTTGTCACAATTCCCTGCTTCGGATGGTTTCAGATGGACCTAGAACCATGAGCCCAAATAAACCCTTCCTTCTATAGCTGCCTTCATGATGGTATTATCACAGAAGCAGAAGAGCAACTGAATCATACTTTATCTAAGCACATTCACAGAAACAGCTGGAATCAATAGTAAGCGAACTATCTGGAGCTATAACCCAGCCAAGTTTATGCAGCTTAATTTCACGTGTTGCTTGACACTGATTGACTTTAGAAGACACCATGCTCGGAATGAGAAGGGATAGGAAGAAAGAGCGAGTGTGTTCTGTGCTGGCTACCCTTTGCTGGACATTTACCCACCAGAGGAAATGGACCATAGTCAAAGCCCTTGAGGCTTCAGTTATCTGACAATGCAGAAAGAATGGCTAGTTGTTAAGTACTTTTGTACCAGGAGTTTTACTCAGTGCTTCCCAGGGCTTATCTCCTGTAGAATCACTGGGTTCTCCCGGGCCAGACCCAGCAGCAGCCCTGACTGGCCCAGGTCTGTTCCCTTACCAGGAAATGATTTTTTTCCAAGATTTATTTTATATGTTTATTTTTGTGAGTGTGAATGTCCATGTGTGTGTATATGTGTGTGTGTGTTTGTGTTTGTGATCATGACACTAGCTAGCTTTTTCTAGAAAGGAAACCTTAATTGGGGAATTACCTCCAAGTCTGTGGGACATTTATTGCTTAGTGGTTGATGTAGGAGGATCCAACCCATTGTGGGTAGTGCCGCCCCTGGGCAGGTGGACCTGGGTGGTAGAAGACAGCAGGCTGAGCAAGCTAGGAGGAGCAAGCTAGTAAAGAACATTCCTCCATGATCTTGCCTCTAGGCTCTTTCCTTGAATTCCTGCCCTGATTTCCCTTCATCATAGACTGTGAATTATAAGCTGAAATAAACCCTTTCATCCATTCCTGCAAGCTGCTTCTGATCATGGTGTTTTATCATAGCAATAGAAATCTATCTAAGGACAATGTGTGTGTGTGTGTGTGTGTGTGTGTGTGTGTGTGTGATGCATTTGTTTTGTGCCTACAGTAGAGCCTACTAGAGGACATCTAATCTCTGAAAATGGAGTTAGAGGCAGCTGCAGGTTGCCTCCTGTGAGTGCAGTGAGCTGAACTCTGGTACTCTACATGAGAGAGTTCAGTGCTGGGAACTGCTATGCCATCTCTCCAACAATGCTTCTCCAGGATTCTAAGCAGGGAAGTTAGGCATGGAACCCAACCAATTTCTGCCCCCTGCTCTAAAGATTGGTGTGTGTTTCTAGAGTGATGCAGGAGGGCAAAAATGTCTCTGGTCCTTCATGAGTGTGAGCCCTCATGAAGGTAGGGTGCCTTGTCAGCCTCGTTCCCCTGGAAGCTTGACTCTCAGAAAGCAAAATCCACAAGACTTCTTTTCTGTCTGCTCTGTGGTCTATCTCACTCTTGCAGTGAGTGGGTCTCACTTCCCAGGCAAGGCAGAGGAAATGACAGTGTGCTTGTTTGTTTATTTGTTTCGCTTGTTTGTTTGAAACAGAGTCCCAAATTGTCTCATGGGCTGGACTTGAACTTCCTATGTAGCCCAGGCAGACCTCAGTCTTGTAGTGATCCTCCTACCTCAGCATTCAAGGTGCTAGGGCTTACAGGCAGGATCATGCCTGGATCAAGTCTGTATCTCTGTGCTCATGTGTGAATGTATTTGTGCATATTTGTGTAAGTGTGCAGGTGCACAAGGCAGCCAGAGACTGATGTTGGGCATGTTTTCCTTAAACACATTTTCTACTTAATTACTTTTATTTTTGCAATAGGATATGGAGCTTGATATTTTGGCTTAGACTGGCTGGCTGGTGGGCCCCTGAGACCTGACTGTCTTTGCCCTTACCCTCTTGGTTTGTAGCGCCAGAGTTAGAGAAATGTGTTCTGATGTGCTAAGTTCTCACGTGGATACTGGAGACCTGAATGCAGGCCCTCATGTAGTATCCTGTAATATGGTTGCACTATAGCCTCTAAGCCTTTCCCCAGTCCCTAAGGCAGTGCCTTCAAACATGAGCTCCCCTCATCTGCAACACTCAGCCACTGTCACATCAATGCCTTCTCTCGGTTGCGTATTCGGTCTCTTCTCCATAATGATTTCCCTCTCCTCCATAAAATCATAAACACGTCTAAAACACTGAAACTCCTGATCATTACTGACTTAAATGAACACAAGGCCCCTGCTTTATAGGAAATAGTGCCCAGATTTCCTTGCATGCTGCCATCCACTGGTGCTCTGCGCCCCTCTGTCCCCTCCTCCCTCTGTAACTGAACAGAGTGGGTAACAGGCACTCTGCTCTGCCGCTCAGCTGGCAGAATGCCTGGAGAGCGGCCAGTGGCCTGGGTTCAATCTCCTGATAAGTCATCAATTTCTTTCTCACCCAAAACATCTGGTTTAGGCTCCTGAGTTATGAGCTAATATTAAATGTAAAAGCTTACAGCATCACATATATAACACTGTTGATTAGAAACATCAAGAAAAGTAATTGACTGGAGGGGACTCGTGTGACCAGCTGGTTAAACATCTGGATAGGATCCCAGGGATCTGAGCTGAATTCCCAAGCCGGTCATTCTTTCTTGGCCAGTAGTACATGGTAGCATCTTTAAAAGTTTTGAGTATCCTTTTTCTGCACTGAGTTTCCCACAGTACTTTATATACAATAATATGAATGTGTGTTTTGGTTAGCTGAGAAAAGCTAAATAAAATAATTCCAGTTGTTATCTTCCCACGCATCCATTCCTTGGATATTGTGATTGTCTGCTTTTCTTTATCCTTGTCTTGCTACCAACCCTAACCACTGGGTGGCAATGTGCATCCATGCTTGCCAAAGCCTAAGGTTTGTGAGGGAGGTGACCATTGGCTAAGCCCATCTGGTCTGCAGCTGAGCAGCCCAAGGAAGAGTTCCTGCCAGCCTGAGGCTTTGTTTTCAGGAGCTACTCTGGTGACAGCTCCACAAATCTCCTAAGTCAACTGCATCTCAGTGACCCAAGCCAGTAACCTGTGACCAGTACCCTGGAGCTATGTGTAGCTTAGCTCCTGGGCCACTGGATTCTGTGGGCCAGCAGCAGTCTCTCCTATCACTCTCTACCCGGCATTGACGCCGGCCAGAAAACCAAGGACGGCTCCATCTCCCCTGCACCCTTAGGGTTTGACTTTAAGGAGCACTGCTGTAGGGTATTTGTTTGTAGTGTTCTGTTGAGAAGGGCTTTGTGGCCTCATGGTCCAGGCTCAGAGAGCAGGATACTGTATTTTATTAGCCATCTTCCTAACCTGTCTTCCTGCCTGCCTGTCTTCCTTCTGCTCGTTGGGTCCTTGTGGACTTGGAGTAGGCTGCCTTGTTTTCAAGTACAAAGTAAAAACAGAGGGAGGGGGAAAAAAGCAATGTGTTATAATGACTCCAATCCTGTCCTTTGCCTTGTCAGTAATAGCCTCAAGATTCTGGATGACAGATGTACATTTTGGGCGCTTAACAATGGCTCACTGCTTTGAAGCCACAAAACAATAAGCTGGCTGGTGGAGGATGATAAAGTCGGAAGAGGCAGAGCCACCGGGGCTGTACACAATGCTCTCGCTTTCCCTTCCCAATCCCTGTGACTAGAAAACCTCAGCAGGGCCTGATGCTGGGTGGCGTGACCACTGCCCCTCTCTGTGCCTTTCACGATACACTAAGGTTTGGCTATTTCAGTTGTAGACATGTCTGAAATCTGACAAAGATGCACCGAGACCTTTGAATGTGACACCACTGGGGTCTTTTGCCACCTCCTGTTCTGGTCTCCAGATGTGAATCTGAAGCTCTTTGCTGAACAAGACACCTTGACACCGTGGAACACCACCAACCCACAGAAAGTAAACCCAATCTGTCAACTTCAGGACAGTATCATGCTGCAGGTTTAATGTTGATAACCAAAGGCTTTGCATCCACCCAGGAACCAAGAAGAGTCCTGTCTCCTTAACCATTTCCTCCATGGAAGTTGGAAAGACACAGACTTGGATTATGAGGCCCCATCTTTACCCTCATGAGTGGATTAATATAGTCATTCTGAGTGGGTTCTTATGAAAGTATAAATTGAGTTCTCTTACACTAAATCTCACTTGTTCTTGACAGTCAGCTTTCCACTTTCTTGGGATGATGCAAGAATTCAGAGAGGTCGCTGATCTCAGAATTGTCCATCCCCCCCCGTACTGTGAAATATAATGATCTTATTTTTGCTATAAAGAGGCTGTTACTATTAACTTACTGTATAGTCCAGGAGGGCCCCAAACTTATGACAATCTTCTTGCTTCAGCCTCTGAGGTGCTGGTATCATAGGGGTGAGATACCAGGTTTGCCTGGTCTCGGTCTCTCTGTCTCTCTCTGTCTCTCTGTCTGTCTCTGTCTCTGTCTTTCTCTCTCTCATCTAGTCACAGGTATTCTGTTACAGCAGCACAAAAAAGAGTAAGTGACTCCTCATCTCTGGATCCTTTATTTAACCACATCTGTCTGCCACATGGAACACATAAGGATCCCAATTCATGGACCCTGGCGATGGGACATGGTCGTCTTGTGCAGGGCCCACCACACTCCCTCCATAGCACAAGAAGGACTTCCCCGCCCATGGCTGAGCTTTCCCGAAGCAGAGCCTTGTCAGAGGACCTGTTTCAGCCACATCTGTTTCTCTCTTGCCTCATCCCTCACAAGCCACAGAGGCTCTTTCCCTTTTCAAATAAAAATAATACTAACTGATATGGATTCCATACTTTTGCAAGCTCTTGACAGGCCCAAAGCTTGCTTATTCCTCACACCACTTGTATAGTGGATATCATTTTCATTCTTGTTTTACAACCCAGAAAACAGAGACACAGAAGTGTAAGGAAGTTTCTGGGATGGCAAAGATGATATGACAGAGAAAGGACTTATCCCAAGGAGGTGAGGGGATGAGGGGCACACATTCTGCAATCACTGCCCATCTCACACTGACCGGAGAGACACTCCTCCAGATTTTTTTAGTCCTGCCCATTGGGGCAATACAGTCCCATATAGATTTTGAAGGAATAAGAAGATGTCAACCCCAAGTCTGCCTGTAAGTGGGACCATCTACATGGTTTCTACCCAAGGGTATCTGAGAAGCTGCTGGAGCCTCCCTCTTTCTCCTTTGGCCCCAAAGGCAGAGTACATATTTCTCATGAGAAATGTCCTTCTTGTATCACAAAGACGAAAAAGTTGGTGGAGGTGGGGAGACTATGCCAAGATGAATCTATCTATACAAATGACTTGATGTTCCCAGCTGCAATTTGGTCCTGGATGGCCCTTAAAGGCCTGTGTGGTAAAGGCTTAGTCCCCAGCTTGGCACATGGGCAGTGGTGGACATGTATAGATGTGGGCATGAGTGACGTCAAGGGCATGTCCTTGAAGAGGACTGTGGGCCTCTTCCATGTCCTCTTCTTCACTCCCCTAAGGTGCCATGCCCTTTGAAGGCTCAAATCCTAGTCAATGGATATCTGGATGAAATGGGAATACAAAGACCCAGGCCTCTTCCCTCAACTGGGGGTGGAGTTTCAACCTCAACTTCAGAGTTTCCTGTTGGCTCACCCAAGGCCTCAACTACAGTGACATTGTGGTTGAACCTTCCCCTCCCCCCATCCTGCCCTCCTTCCTCTCTTACAAGTAACTCATATGTGGTAGCTTTGGCTTAGGATCCCCCACTCAGAGTCTTTTCAGGCAACTCAACAAGACCTGGTCATCTTCCTTTCACATCAGTGTGATTGTTGCCCTCAAAGACTGTCACTTTTTAAATGCTTTGAGAGTGGTGAATGTTGTCCTGGTCTCATCCCAGCCTCCAGCTTGCCTTGAGCCCCTGAGTATCAGGGTGTCTATGTGGGACAATTTAGCTTGAAACAATCTAGCAATGTAATTTTGTTTGGGGGACCTGAAGAGAAAACCCCCTAAAGAGGCCTGGTGAAGTTGAATGGAGTCAGTGCTAACTGCCAGTGGGACTGTCAAGGCAGAGTAGCAAGAAGCAATCCCAACCTCTAGTTGGTCTGAGATTTTAAGGGCAAAATAAGCAACTGTGATAAATACAGAAAGTAAGCTTTTGTTTACAGAAGCAGAGGGATAACAATTCATGGTCAGGCAGTTAACCTTTAGCTCAGGGTCACAGTGTAGAGGAAATTAGAGGCTAGTTTACTGTAGGGATTTAGGGCTGGTCTAGAGATCAGTTTTACCCAAAATATTTTTAGCATGCAAAGTATTCTTAGGAATACTTTCATGAGCTAGGATTATTATAGTTCAGTAGCGCACTACAAGTTTACACTGAAATTGTCTGCTCATTGCATTAGTTGTGTCAAGCTGAGCTTCCAGGTGATAAATGAGTGTCTTAGAGGTGTGAGAGCCCAATGTCAGGACCACATTCGTGTCTTTCTACCATTAGGATTTATGGAATAACAAAAACTTTACAAGACGCGGTGGTTTCAGTGACAGCAGTTTGCCGGCTGTTCGTGCTCTCCCCCCAACGCCGGCTAAGGTGAACACAGGTTCTTTTATTCCCATCTTAACTACCGCTAACTCTCAGATCACACATCACCTGGCACCCTATAAATCTCTCTAGATCTCTGTGTATATGAAAGCTAGAGGCCACAGCAGAATTCAAAAGGGTTCAGAAGAAGGGCTGATAGAAATGTAAATAGTCTGTTGATAAGATAACAAACCCTAACCAATTCCAGGAAGACACTTCTGCTGTAGTCAGGGTTCTATGATCCACAGACACGTGAGATGTAGAGTTGAGTCCAGCTGCAAAGGTGAAGGGGCAGGGCCAGGTGGATAGGCAGGAGAAAGGGCAGATGGCCAGTGAGTAACAGCATCAACAGCACCTGGAGGAAGAATCCAGGTGGAAGCCCTAGGGAGAGTCTGAAGACTGTCCTTGAGGCACACACGAGGTGGTCAGATGATGGGCTGGTGGGGGCTATCCCTGTTACAATACTATGTGCCCATCTCTTTGTAACATCTAGGTGAGGGAGTCATACACCCTCATCTGATATATCTGCTAAGTTTCTAGGCCTGGCTTCTCTGATAAGATTTTGATATACTCATGTAACCAGCTATGATGGTTTGTATATGCTCGCCCCAGGGAGTGGCACTGTTAGAAGGTGTGGCCTTATTGGAGGAAGTTTGTTACTGTGGGGTTGGGCTTAGAGATCTTCCTCCTAGATGCCTGAGGATGTCCAGTCTGTTCCTGGTTTCCTCTGGATAATGATGTAGACCCCTCGGCTCCTCCTGCACGAAGCCTGCCTGGATGCTGCCATGCTTCTGCCTTGATGACAATGGACTGAACCTCTGAACCTGTAAGCCAGCCCCAAGTAAAAGTTGTCTTTTATAAAACTTGCATTGGTCATGGTGTCATTCACAGCAGTAAAACCCTAAGATACCAGCCCACCTGATAGGAATGAATATGTTTTAAAGAAACATTGTGTCTCTCTCCTTGGCTATCAGATGATTGAAACCATGAACCCAAAGACATAAGTATTTCCCCAGGAATGTTATCCTGGAAGAAGAAATGGCTGAAGCCCCAGGGGCAACCAGAGACAGAGCTCTCTGCCAGAGGAGGAACTTATGTCCTGGAGGATTTATAAGTTGTGAGACAGCCACATAGACAGATTTGGAACTGAGGCAGTGTTGGACAGGATGATGGTGAGAGGATTGGCTGGATGTGTGTGAGACCACACTTTGGCTGAATGCTCAGCCATGAATATCTCTTGCATTTAATTTAACCCATACCCTCATGTTAGGTCCCAAAGACCATTGTTCTCTTTGTCCCTCTTCCTGATATGGCACATTAAATACATCTTCTTTAATAACATCTCCCTTTTGCATTTCACTATGAATTGAGCTTTTTTTAATACCTTATGAAGGCTTCGTGACTGTCCTGGCTTGCTGGGCACAGGCTGTGGCAGCCCTACGTCTGGTCATACCTCTACAGTCTCATTTCCCCTGTAATATTTATATGGTGGCTCCCTTCTAGCCCAGAAACAAGTCATTTATCAGTTTGTGCTGCATGGATGGCACTGGGGAGATGGTATTCTTCACATATCTGCCCCAGTGCAGTCCCCAAAATGGAGTCTCTCAGGCCAAGGTATATAAGAAAAACCACTGCTTTTACATAATCTGGAGTAATTTTTGGGCAAGGCAAACCTGATCTCAATATTTAGTCTGTTTTGTGTAGCTATAACAAAACACCTCAGCTTGTAAATCTGGAGGTTCAAGGACACAGGCCAGCATCTTCTTAGCTTTACAATGATGAGGCATGTGCAAGGAGAAAGGTTGTGTGATAAGACAAGAAATGAGAGATCAAGAGGGGACACTTTATCATTTTTGGACCAAGAAGCTCTTGTAGAGCTGATCCATTCCCACTAGACCTGACCCACTTCCCAGAGATGACATACATCCATCCTTGGAAGATGGAGTACCTGTGACTTAATGGCTTTCTACTTCTCTAGGAGACTTCAGGGTTCACTGTCTCAATGCTACACACCAAGGGCTGAGCTTTCAGGGTACCCACAGCTATATGGGAGACAACCCATACTCATACCACGGTAAGTTCATACCCAGGACTAAGCTCCGGAGGAAAAGCAGAGCAGATCTGTACAGACCAAGTTCTGTGCTCAGTGTTCCTTCCTCTAAGAAGCTTTCCCTGCTCGTTAAAGTCATCTCCTCTCTGGCCTTGCTGTGTCCTTTGTCCATGTTGTGCCAAAACCCTTAGACACAGACAGAAATCATATGTATAATGCTTTGTCAGGAAGGTGTTTCTCAAACTTACAAGATTCTGGAACAAAGGACTCCTTACTGGAATCAGACCCTGCACACTGCAGTAAGAGCCGAGGAAAACAAAGATCCTGATCTCAGAGTTGGATAAGAGAAATGGCAACCTTCAGCCCCCCCCTGGCACAGCAAATAAATCAGAGTTTACAGCTAAGTCTGGGAGGCAGGCATGTCTGGCTGGGCTTTCCAACTGTTTCCACCACAATCCATAGCAAGAAATACCTTTCCTATGGTGATCTGGTAAGAAGACAAACACACATATGTGAACAATTGAGGGAAAAACTTCCTCAAAATAACTCTAATCTTTACTCTGTGCAACTGAGGTACAATAAAAAAGGTATTGATTCTTTGTTCCTGATACCTGGCACTGAACCCCTAAAACCCATGGAATTTCCTGCCTCTTGTCTCTTGTATGCTAATGAGGTGGCTCATGGCGGGAGGCAGTGGATAGTCTCAGGATGAGGATCAGTTGCCAGAAAAGTGAACCACAGTGATTAGATTGGAACTTCCAACTCCACTCCCCAGCCTCCAGCTGCTGGAGAGAGACCGACCTCAGCCACTTCAGTTCATGATTCAATCCATTACACGTGCACAATGAAACTTCTGTCAGAAAATGTGGAAGAACAACCTCTGGGGACCCACCAGGTTTCTGAAACAGGATGTGATGGTTTTCTTGAGTTTGACACCAATCTAGACATCTCTGGGAAGAGAAAATCCTAACAGAGAAAATGCGTCCATCGAATTGGCCTTTGGCTTTTCTGTAGGGCATATTCTTGAGGCTCTGGGGCACCACATTGATGTGAGAGCGCCCACCCTTCTAGAGACAGGGTCACCACTGGCCAGGTGCTAAGTTGTGTAAGAAAGCAGGCTGAGCAAGCTGTGAGGGACAAGCCAGTGAGCAGTGCTCCTCCGTGGTCTGCTTAATTTCTGCACTGATTTTCTTCAATGATGGACTGTGCTAAGAAATGTAAACCAAATAGACTCTTTCCTCCCCCAAGGTGCTTTTGGTCCTAGTGTTTATCACAGAAATATAAAGCAACCTAGGACACACACCATTATCTAGAAGGATCCCCCAACCCTATAAGCTGAGGCTCTGGAGCACCAAGACCCGTGCAGACTTGACCTGGGCACTTCACCTGGCTGCTCGTCTCTATTCTTATAATAAACTGGGAAGATAACCAAGCTTTTCTGTGTCCTAAACAACTTTCTAGTAGATGATTAGATCTTAGCAGAAGCCATGGGACCCCCGAGCTTTTAATCTGCTGGGTAGAGGTATGTGTGGCTTACAGACCACATTTCCTATTCACACCTGAAGTAGAGGTGCCCTGTGTGGCTGAGCTCTGAGCCTTGGGGTCTGTTCATATAGTATCAGAATTAAATTGCATTGATGGACATCTGTTTTGATCTGAGATTTGAAGAACTGGTGTTTGGTGCTATAAAACCAAAAGAGTAGATGACTGCAATTCCAGTTTTCTTCTATTTTTGTCCTATTAAGCTTGCTTTTAAAAATACTGTTTGTGACCCATGAAACTGATTTTACAACTATAGTTCTAAGAGTTATTAGGGTCCAGGCCTGAGCCCTGGCCGCCCTAAGAAACAGGTGTGGTAGTTTGAATAAAAAATGGCCCCATAGGTCCATAGGGCATGGCTCTATTAGGAGATTGAATATGTTGGAGAAGGTGTGGCTTTGTTGGAGAAGGTGTGACCTTGTTGGAGGAAGTATATTTCAGACTATTCCTGCTGTCTGAGGTTCAGATGTACAACTCTCAGCTCCCTCTCCAACACCCTGTTTGTCTGTGTGCCACAATGTCTTCTGCCTTGTTGGTAATGGACTGAACCTTTGAAACTCTAAGCCAGGTCCAATTAATCCCTTTACAAGAGTTTCCATGGTCATGGTTTCTCTTCACAGCAATAAAACCTTAACCAAGAGGTGATTGTGAAAAACAAACATTTATTCAACATGGTCACGTTGGAAAGAGCAAGGAATGGTGCGGTGAACCTAAGCCTGCCTTTCCGTGGGATTCTAACATGACATTTCATCTTACATAGAAAGCAAGAGTCAGGGTCTAGAGAGGTGGTTCAGTGGATGAGAGCACTTACTGCTCTTGTACAGAAACTGAGTTCAGTTCTCACTGCTTACCTCACAATCATCTATTGCCCCAGGCCTAGGACATCAGGTGCCCTCTTTGGTCTCCATGGCCACTGGGCACATAGTTGTTGCATATATGTGCATACAGGCAAAAACACTAACACACATAAAATAAAAACAAGTAAGTCTTTTTTTTTTTTTTTTTAAAGAAGGCGTGAGTGAGCATAAGTGTGCAGTCAAGGTGAGGTCCCACCCTCATGGGTACACCATTGGCTTGGCCCTGAGATTCCCTTCATGGTGGTCCTGGAAGTTGTCAGAATTGCATGAAATCTCTGGCTAGCAACAGGGCCTCAGCTTTTCCCCTCACCCAGCATGGGATTCCTGGGGAAATGTTAACTCTTTGGGGTCCATTACTTCAATAATGTGATAGTGTGTCCCTTTGGAATATTTTCCCCCTTTCTAGGAGAGTTACACTGCTTGATCACAACTCACAGCTCAAAAAACAAACAAACAAATCCCACTCCTTAAGGCACTAGAAACATTAAGAGCATCTACATTGCCAAATACTGCACCTTTGCTACAATATCCAGTATAGAAGTCCCACTGTTGTAAGCTGATGCTGTATTGTGAATGAATGAATGAATATCTCTTAGTATGATCCACACTGGCTCAGCACTCACTTTCACTCAATATTGGGAAAAAATTTGAATCCGAACACAGATAATTCACTTTGTGATGAAACTGCAGCCAGTTAATCCCATCACAGCTACCTAGCGTCATAGCCAGCACCCCTCCCCCCTAACTTTAAGGTGTTTGGAGTACTTACATCACTTAAGGCTGGGCAAATTCATCTAACAGAAAGTCTAATTTCCAGTCAAATGTTGACCGTCTTGGGGAACTGTTTGAACGCTCTGTTGACGGGGGAAAATCAAACTGGTTGTAGGGATGTCAGCGTAAAGAGACATTGCTAAGCTGAAGCACCGCCTAAGTCAGACATTGCCCGTAGCCTTTTCAGTGTGGTACCCACGCCACGGGGCCATTAACTGTTCAGTTCACTATGGGAACCACTTTAGGCAGGGCAAGTGCTGTTAGACAAGTAGGGAAAGTTTTTGAGACCATGATTGGTCAAAGGTCATCAGATGCTTTTTGATGTGGGGCGACTTCGAGGTGGGGTGATTAACTGGACTATACGACTCAATCTCTCTCTCTCTCTCTCTCTCTCTCTCTCTCTCTCTCTCAGAAAGGCATCTGCCGGGGCAGCCCAACCCCAAGGTTTTTCAACAATAGCTGCCTTCTATTTTTTTAGAATTTCCTCTATGTGACCCAATAGGTGGTGATTCAGGAAACACCCAGGTCTCATCTGCAACACATTCCGCAGAGCAGAGTAGCCCTGCACCTGGCTCGTGGATCCTGGCTCCAAATCCATGTTCGTCCCCATTAGCTTCAGTTGGAGACGGTAACATTCTCTGACCTTGTCCTAAAATTCCAAGGCTGAGCCCTCTCTGAAGCCCTTTGACCCTTCTACACTAAATACACACAATAAATTGGTGCTGAATGATTAAACTGATATCATCAACCACAGTTTTGATTTGTAGCTGACCCCAGCTAACCTGAAACATCCTGGCCTCAAAGGTTGCTAGGATTGTTTGACAAGGTCAACTTTATCCAAGACTTCTGGAGGACTGTTGCCCCACTGGGGGTGTCTGAGTCTCCACCCTCCAGTCCAGTATCTCACTCTGTGACTCCTGGGCTTCCCGAAGCATACAATGCATACACGAAATACCCATGTACTGTCTTCCAAATGGGGCATGTAAAGATGAATTTCTTCCCTCCTGCAGAAGTTGGCTCCATTCTCCCATCTGATTTAAATTGATGTGACTGCTCGCTGCCCAGGAAAGGGTTAATGATCATGGGGAAAGGGGGTTCTATTTACAGGGTGTCGCTCTGTAGGAATCCAATTTCTCACAGAAGTTGAGCCCAATCAAAAGCAATACAAAGGGCCAGGGAGGAAATGCTCCTGGGTCCTTCAGACTGTGTTCTGTGCTCTGTGCTTCCTTCAGCAGTGAGGGGAGAGCAGGAACATGTGCCAAGCCTACTGCCTGCAGAGCAACAACAAACGCCTGGAAACCTAATGAAAATCACATTCCCCTAATCAGAGAACTCAGGGGCCTCGGTTCACCCCATCAGTTGTCTAACCGTGAGGGCCGGGAAGCTTGGGCCCTTAGCAAACACTTGGCCAGGACGATTAGATGCATAGCGACAACATTTCCCTGGGCTTCCGTCTCAGTGACTGGGCGTCATTCTCTGATGGCAGATTCCAAAATATGAACCCTACAAGCTCTCCTCTCTGATCTTCTTGAGGGTATTTGACAATGCACCATCTTTTCCCTAAGCAAAGAGGACCCCGAGGATATGCGGGTGGGGCCACTGACAATAATCATTCCCTGAAGGGCTGGGACTCACAGAAGCGCAGAGCAAGGGTTTCTCTGGAGATGGTCCAGCTGGAAAGAATGCTGAGCTTGAGGCGTGCCGACTGCTGTAAGGCTCCCTGATAGCATAAGGGGAAAAATGGCCCAGGGTAGCAATGCCATTATTAACCCTGCAAATGCTGTTTCCCTCATCCTGGGTCTTCTCTGGCTGTAGAAGTATCAGGATTAGGACACGGGGCTATTTCTTAAAATGCAAGACAGGACAAAGTGGAGTTACATGTGACAGTGGAAATAAACATCTTTTTCTCTTTTCTTTCCTTTTAAAAATAAGACAGTTATTTTGTGTTCCATATGCACTGGTAATTTACTGAGTTCAGTGGGGGAAAGTGCATTGGACCTTCTCACATCTATCTGGTTCTACCTTTGAAGTAGCCATGTAAACACGGCAGTTATCATAAGCCCTCTGCAGCTTTCCGATGTTTTAATTGCCCATTCAATAAACACAGCTGGGGATGGGAACACCAGGGCGTTATGCTCTGTCTTTTAATTCTAAGGCTAATGCAAGTTCTTACCTGGCCATACAAGCTGTGAGTTCACATAATGCTGTTCACCTAACAGCATAATCATGAAATGCAGGAAATGGCCTTCTTAGCCTTAAATAACACAGTGAGCAGAAACAGCTCAACTCAATACCATTTGTGGCAAGCCCAGGTAAGACACCATGGCATTTGACAGGTCCTACATGTCTTGCCATGGATAATGAAGCACTGTGGACACCTCTGACATGGTTTCAGTGACTTTCCTGAGAGATCAAAAATCAACAATATCATCCTCACAGTGAGTGACACAATATATAGAAGCCCAGGTCTCAGCTCAGACATCAGCTCTGAGCCTGTGCATTCATCAGAACCCCAAGAGCTGTACACAAATGCTGGGCCTCTTTATATAGCAAGTTTGTATCTCCGAGGGAAGGATAGACTAAAGAAAGCAAGCAGAACACACACACACACACACACACACACACACACACACACACGGTTGGAGGAGGGTGTTCTGGAGAAGTTTGGCTGGAGACAGAACGGGAGGGTTTGGAACCAAGAGAGACTTGGATACAGTTGTTTGGAGACATCTGCTTTGTGGTCTCCAAGAAACAGAGGCAATATTGATTTTTGAACTGGGAGAGAATTTTGTGCAGTATCATTTGAGAAACCCTGGTGTGCTTCTGAAAGGGAACCGAAGCAGGCTAACCGTCTGCGCGGTGATGTGCCCAGTGGGCTGTGCGGCTGGAGGAACACAAGATTCCTTATGTCTTGGATTTAGGCCTGCGCTCCTTCCCCTTCTGGGCGTCTCCGATCCAGTCTGGGTGTGACACTTACAGCTTCCAGGGTCCAGAATCAGCTCTTCTCCCCTCCACCGGGCTGTGCAGGCGGTTGCCCTCTGGATCCTCAGCATTTATTCCTTCGCTGGCAAGTGCAGCACCCTCACTCGGCACTCGCCCTGCTCCTCCCTGCCTGAGCCTTTTCTTGGCTGGAGCTGCCACACAACGGCCCCACATTCTGTGGCTTCCGCATCCGGGCAAGGGTCCGCAGAGGAGGGAAGCACAGCCACCGGAACGTGGCGTGGCGCGAACACAGCGGCTGCGTTCTGTTGTGGGCAAGCGCGCTGAGTGATTGGCCATGGCTCTCCCGGGAGTTGGTTGTCAGATTTTTGGTGTGTTCAGGAAATGTCTGCCACATTTTACATCAACATTTTCAAACTGCAAGTGAGTGAAGTGTTGAATGCTAACAATGAGGAATGGATGGATCTCAGCAGCCACTGGGAACCGTCCAGGGTAACACAAAGTAACTTGTCTTAACGCGCGCGCGCACGCACACGCACGCGCGCGCGCGCACACACACACACACACACACACACACACACACACACACACACACTTTGATTCATCCTGATGTCGTGTGAGGTTTTTTATAGAGAATGCAGGTGGAAAGGCTATATCTACTGTGGGTTTTGGCTATCTACTGTCACTTATATTTAGAGATTCAGAATTGTCAACATCCATCCAAGCATACATATTTACCTATGCTCTAGAACACTCGGCTCTGTCACTCATCGGTTCCAGAGCCTTTGCATTCCCATCACCCCAGGCCCTCAGGAGTCTAGTCCAATTTAACATCTACCCAGAAGCGCGCCTTTCCAGCCGGGGTGAGCTTTCTCCTACAACCTGCCCCACATCAGGGCAAGTACGGGCCAGCTGTGAGGTCCACTGGCCCTTGTGTTAACTGCATGGTGCAGATATTTTTGGTTCCTCTCCCGCTGGTTGCAGGAGAGGAACAAGAGCTGAGGAAGGATGTGAACTCAGTCCTTGGTGCTTCTGAAGTTTGTTGGAGTTCAGACTGAGGTCTCTAGAGTCCTAGCAGGCACGTATCCTGGGAACTTGTACAACTCAGACACCTCTTCAGAACGATGAAAACACCCACTCTGAGGAGTGAACACAAGATTCTTCATGTGGACTCCGTGCCTCAAACATGCCAGGCCAGTGTCCAACCCCTGAGCTGGATCTGTGGTCAATGCTCCAGGCATGATACCATTGTATGTGAGAAGTAGGCTTTCTCTTTCTCTATTAAGATTATTCTTTTAAAATTATGTGTTTCTGTATGTTTCTGTGAATGTGTGGGGACAGGCGCCCAGAGAGACTAGACAGGGCACGGGTTGCTCTAGATCTAGAGGCGTAGGCAGTATGAGCCACTTGAGTCGGGCGTTGGAACCAAACCAGGTCCTTTGTGAGAGCAGCAAGTGCTTTTAGCCACTGAGCCATCTCTTGAGCCCCAAAGAATCAGTCTCTTAGCCTTGCTGCTGGTGTGTTCTGTGATATCAGTCACCAGCCTGGAAGCTCTGGAGGACAGACCTTGCTCCTCTGACTGAGACACCGTATCAGTAGCATTGATGCAACAACAGTGACAGCTGGCACACACACATATACACACACACACACACACACACACACACACTCACACACACTCACACACAGCTCTCTCAGTTTCAGTCAAGATGGCTTGATCTGTCCCCCAGGGAACACATTCCAGCAGAAGAAAACAAACAAGCTGCCCTCATGTTGGAGAAACCAGGACTGGTGGACATCTCCTCCTCACTGTCCTCCTCCCCTGTCCTGAGATCTTAGTGGTCACTGTACACGGAATTTTCTAGACAACCCCATTCTGTGCACAGACAAAGTAACTATTAGCATGAGCCAATTGTACAGTATGGAACACCGAGGCCCAGAGCTGGAAAATCACACTGATTCTGTGTAGTAGGATCCCTTTGACTAAGTGGCCTGAGTTCAGGACACTGTACTCAAGTCCAACTCACAGGCACCCACCACCCCTGTTCCTCAATTTCACCTTTGCCCAACTCCCCAAGAGCGAAGCCTCCCCTCTGCTCAGGAAGAGAAGGCCATGGCTGCCGTGTGACCCCAAAGGATGCCTGCGTGGGCTGCTGCTCCAGGCTTTAGAAGAGCCTTTGCTGCCTGCACCCTCGCTCCTGACATGCAGATACAGGGCTGCCTCTTGCTCTGGGGCTATGGGATAAGAAAGGGGTCTGCAGACCCTGGAAACACTATAGGAAATGACATGATGGTTTACACCCCAATCCTGAATATCTACCACTCCCCCTGCGGAGGCCTGGGCTCCCCTACAGAACAGCCTGGGCTCCTCTGCCTGGCCCATCCATCTCTCCTTAGGCACCAAACCCCTTTCCAAAATGTCTTCACCTTTCACGTGACACCAACATTCAAATCCCCCATTCCAAATAAATGAGCAAGAAACCCCCTTTTCCGCCAGGTTTTGCTGGTGCCCCGGCACACTCAAAGCCTGGATAAAATTTCCAGGCCGGCGCATGTGTGTGTAATTGCTTCCTGCGAGGAAGACGCTGGAGCCTGCTCCAAATGAGGTGCTAATGATGAGCACCGTGGGGTTGTAACTGTGCGAAGGCCCATCTGGACTGACCGCGTCACACTGTGTTTTACATGGATGTGGCCCTTGGTGTAGGCCATCCACCCGGGGCGCAGGAGTCCTAGCAAAAACAGAAGCCACCAGGGTGCTTTTCCTCGGCTGAGGACTGGACCCCTCTGGCTCTCTATCCTGTCCCTTATCCCGAGAGGAGCTACTTACAGAAGGAGAATGGAGGCTTCTTAGAAGATGCCCGTGTTGGCCATATTTCTCTAGCAAGCCACGAGGAGTCAGAATACCTGGGAGTCATCTGCAAGCCCAGGTCTGTGTGAAATTTACTTGCACGGCCTTCTGGAAGATGGATGAGTAGCGGGGTTTCCCGTTTTTGTTTTAGTTTTTTCCCCTTTGTAAAATAGGCTTAATAATACTCTTCTAATCTCATTTCATTCCCCCTGAAAGCTCTCAGAGGGGATGGTTTACATCTGTGGAGCAGAAACTTAAAGAAACTTAAACATGTAGTGAGAATACATGTTCAGCTACCTTATTTTGTGACCAAGGAGAGAGCAAGCAACTCAGAGAGGCAATACCTCCCTGAAACAGACTCTCTCTCTCTCTCTCTCTCTCTCTCTCTCTCTCTCTCTCTCTCTCTGTGTGTGTGTGTGTGTGTGTGTGTGTGTGTATCTTTGTGTGAGATGGGGGAGAGGAAGGACCCAGGACTTCTGCATTAAGGAAGATTTTTGTTCTTATTTCCAAGTTTGGCTGTGATAGAACTTGGCTCTTCCCACTGTCTCTCTTTACAAAAGATTCTTCTAACCAAAAAGCTCTGATGTAGCAGGTTCAGAGCCTTGACCTTCGCCAGTGAGGTAAGCATCTGACCCACCTGTCTCAGCTCTCAGATACCGTCAAACAAATTATCTTGTTGTCTAGGGCCTTACCTTCTAGGATGCCAGGCAGCCATGCCAAATATTGTACTCTTTTTATGAGGAAGCTAGCGCCTGGCGTTCTGACATAAGGAGTCCAACTGACAGCATCGACATACAATTCTAGTTTATTCTGACGCTGTTTTATGCTGTCTTTACTTCACGCAGTCATGCTTTCAGTTGACTCTAGCTCTGGGCAAGTTCTTATGTGAAATCTTGACGCAGAATGATGGAACCAGGAGCTAGACTGAGGCTTCATGGATGGGACTGAGGTCCTCATAAGAAGAACCTAGGAGCCAGGAAATGGGCCCATCCACATGGACCACCTAATCTGTAATTATGTTGATGCTAGACTCCCAGTCCCAACTTCTGTGAGAAATACCGTGTAGCAGCTATCCAGTCTCTGGCATTTTGTTGTAGTATCCCGAATAGACTAAGACAAACAGGACACTTAACTATATAAGAAAGGCTACCATCTGCCGGGCGGTGGTGGCACACGCCTGTAATCCCAGCACTTGGGAGGCAGAGGCAGGTGGATTTCTGAGTTCGAGGCCGGCACGGTCTATAGAGTGAGTTCCAGGACAGCCAGGGCTACACAGAGAAACCCTGTCTCGAAAAGCCAAAAAAAAAAAAAAAAAAAAAAAAAAAAAAGGGAGAAAGAAAGGCTACCATGAGAGCTTTCTGATAATCAGACCTATGCACCTGGAATTAACAGAACAGCTATGGTTTGGGTGTTGCAGCTGAAGGTGTAAGCATTGCTTTAGATTAGGGATTCATTTCAGCCATCTGACTTGACATAAGTTCCTTTATCTTGTTAAAACTCAGAAAGAGACTTCTGGAATGTCCCCTTTATCTTATTAAAAGGCAAAAAGAGACTTCTGAAATGTTTGCAGCATGAGGTTAATGGGAGACGTTAATGTTTTCTAAATGCTCTCAAGAAAGACGCTATGCGCATTGGCATTCATCTATATTCTAAGGGGGGATTTGGCTGTGGAGCGCCATGCTGAACACGAGAAGATATGTTTCATTAAGACTGTAGCTCCATCTTTTAATTAACTTCTTGTTCCTGTCTTTGGTGAAATATTAATTATTTTTTAATCATCACCAGGATGTGCTTTAAGGAGAAGCAGCTGGACTCATCTACCCGTAGCTTCATTATACAGATAGGTGTTATAATAATTAACTTAATTAGCTTGTCACTGCTTGCATAAAATACGGCTGTATTTGGAGAACAGATATTGCTTTGCTGATCCAAGGTTAATTAAAAAATAGAATGGACAAGAGGCCAGGTTAAGCTGCATTGGTGGTGACCTGGTATTTGGCTGGCCTGATAAAGAAGGTCTTTTCATTGAACCAGACCTGAGAACCAGCATGGAAGAGTTCAAAATGACCTGGACCGTGCATATCAGGAGGAACTGGAGTGCCACCAGCACCAAATCCAGCGGGCAGGATTTCACCTATGGTGACTGCAGCTCTTTCCACATCAAGGTTCCTTATTCTGGACCCCTGGGCGGGGCCCCAGCTCTATCCACAGGATGGGAGGGGAGTGATAAATGAACCTCTTCTCTCCAGTGGCTCTTTGTTATCGTGTGAGGTCTGGACAAGTCCGAATGAAAAGCTGATAAAACAGGGGAAGCATGCAGCTAGCAAGAGCTGAGTACTTTCTATGCACCTGGGACAGAACTAGAAAATTCGCACATAATAACTCATAAAGATCCCTACAGTTCTGTATAGCAAGTAGGTCTATCCCCATATTAGCAGGCAGAAGCTGAGACGTAGAGAGATTCAATAATCTGGCCAACGTTACATGGCTAGTCAGTGGTAGGACCAAGATTTGATGCCTGTCGTTTGGCTGCAGAAGATAATTCTTGACTTCTGATTCTCCTTAATAATAGTGTTCAAGTGGAATATTACTATAACATGCTGTTTGATGGTAATAGCCAGGAAATAAATAGTATTATTCCCGGGAGAGAAACCTTTAAAAGTGCCGTTACTCTGCAGGAAGAAACCACCCTCCCTATAACTGACAAACTGATACAGAACCAGATTTATTCCTAATAATAAGACTAAGGAGCCAGGCTGGGTCTGGAAGAATTGTTTTGCGCATTTCTTGCCAATACATGGGTTTAACATTTATAGCTGCTTTTGTTTGGGTTTGTAATTACGCCGTGGGCCATTAAAGGTTGATTTGATTCCATAATCACTCACGGCTCCTACCAACTCATTTGGAAGAATAAATATGCTACACACAGCTTTGGGCACTTTGAGATAAGAGCATACTATAGCCTCTGCAACTGTCTCATTGAATGAGGGTTGAGATGGTTGGAAAAACAATGAAACTATCAAGCTGAGGTGCTTAAGAGGTAGGCTAGGATGTTGTTAGTATCAGCCCCCAAATGCTGACTGTGCAGTTTGGTGATTGGCAGGAAGTGTCATGTCAGACATAGGCTTCCTTCGTGGATTGAAATGTGTTAGGACTGACCCAGAAGATTTGTCCACACTTCTGGGAAAAATGGCCCCAAATCATTTTCTCTGATCCCTCCTGTCCTTCTAGGCCCGAGCCCCATGATGGTTTGCTGACTCTGGGTTGGGATGGCTGAAATTTATTTTAAATTTAACTATTTTCTCAAAGCTGCTATTGTATTTCTCTGAGCTGTTACTAATTTGCCTGAGAGTGATGTGTGGTTTGGAGTGGGTGGTATTGATGTGGTTTGTCAGACAGAATGCCGAATGCAGGGCACGAGCTTGGGAAGGAGGAAAATGAGACCTGTTAAAACACGTCAGTTAACATGACTGTGGCTGTGAATCACAGGCCACATGTTGCTACTATTTGGATAAATATTGTCATTTTGTTAAGATTATGGGAATCAAAAGGTGGGAAACTACATATAAGTATGGGAAGCCATTATGGAATTTAAAATCCAGGAATGAAAAGAATAAAATACAAGAGTTCACAGTAGTTCCCTTCCCCTTCAAGGACACTTTCCACCCCTCACGGATTCAAGAAACTGTGGTTAGCATTCAGTCCTACACTCTATGGGCTCTCCCATACAGGGAAACATTTAACTTATAAATCTGACATAGTAAGAGACTAATAATCACAATTAAGAATAACATAAGGATGACAATCTACCAACATACTCTGAGGAAAGTTCTGTGAACATGTCTGCTCTTTCTCCAGCCATCACACTGTACTGTGCTGTGCTTTCACACACAAGTGGAACGGTGAGCACAGGGCTAGGTGGGCAGTACCGGCATCCACAGTATACTGCTCCTCAGTGACGGTGGTGAATGACTTTAAGGAATGAAGTGCATCTGTCTTAGTTAGGGTCTTACTGCTAGGAACAGACCCCATGACCAAGGCAAGTCTTATAAAGGACAACATTTCATTGGGCCGGCTTACAGGTTCAGAGGATCAGTCCATCGTCATCAAGGCGGGAGCAGGGCAGCATCTAGGCTGACATGGCACAGGAGGAGCTGAGAGTTCTACATCTTCATCTGGAGGCTGCTTGTGGAAGCCTGGCTTCCAGGTAGTTAGGATGAGGGTCTTAAAGTCCACACCCACAGTGACACACCTATTCCAACAAGCCCACACCTACTCCAACAGGGCCACACCTTCTAATAGTGTCACTATATATATATATGAATATATATATATATATATATTCATATATAAACCATAACAATAGCTTATGCTAGGGTGAGGAAAATCAGGACCAGGAGCATCTTGCTTTCCTGAGGTGATAGATGATAGAAGTGGGATATGGCAGAGAGCATCTTTCACACTTTGGCAGCAGAGGTAGCCTGGAGGGAAGGCACTGGGAAGATGGAAGCTTAGCAAAGTGTGGCACATCCCATTCACCAGTAGAAGGGAGGGTTTGGTGTGTGTGTGTGTGTGTGTGTGTGTGTGTGTGTGTGTGTGTTTGTGGGGCAGTGGCCCTTGCCACCAGACAGAAGAACTGGTAGTATTAAGTTCAGAACCCAGTTAAATCTCATAACTGAGAATGGGCATGAGTTCGAACTAGCTCCTGATCAGGTTCTTGTCCTGGAGCACATGACTACCATACCCCACTAAGAGAACCACGACAACCAGAACCAGGCACGTAGCATAGAACCTAGAGTTCTCCATGCTGATGAGGTATCTAGATAGGGTCCAAGTGTTCAACCAATGAACTTCCCCTCCTGGGCATCCCTTCCTGCAAAAGGTATTCAATCTCTGTTTCACCCTAAGTAAGACATATGCGTCCCCATCTGCCATGAATAAAGCAGTTTGGACAAGCAAGGACCATTTCCTTCATGGAAGACCACCATGGGGGGAGGCCTTCTTCATACAGAACACCTAACTCTCCTGAAGAAGCCCCTTCATACCCCTGGCACTCCCTTGGAGCTAAGCCAGATTCCACCCCATCCTGGGCTCATTGCAGGAGCCATGGGCCCAGTTCTCAAACTCTTCGGAGTCCCCAGAGGCATTTGGGTGCACAGGAGTTTGAGAACCACAGCCTACGTTCCAGCTCCTGCTGTTTCTCACCCAGAGAAACACAGGCTGGGCCCCCTCTCCTCCACTGTGTTTCATCTTCCCTGAGCAGTGTGTTCCTGCAGCTGGCACCCTAGAGGCCCAGAAAGAAATGCAGCCGAACACCTCTGCATTTTGCCTCCTCTGAGGCCAGGCAGAAACCCAGACCTACATTTGTTTGTTTTGTTTTTGTTGTTGTTGTTGATGATGGTGGAGATGATCTTGAAAGGTATTGTTCAAGAAACAAATCATAAAAGCGATGTGCTATATAGAACCTATTTTCTGTGATATCTGAGAGGCAAAGCTTTTGCATGACAATAGAGAGTAGATCAGTGGCTCCCAGTGATAAGGTTAAGAGGACAAGGGACAGGGAGGACAGAATGTAGGAGATGTTGCAATCATCCTGTGTCACCTACAAGTATCGTTCATGCTTATGTGGAAAACAAATATTGAGAGCCTTTGCTGTTACTTTACTAAATGATTTCCTTCTTTCTATTCTGACACTAGTTTAAAGCAATATCCCAAAGGTCTACCATGCTTCTGTTCGACTCAATTGTCCTTGTATTACTTTGTGCCTGAATGTTCTTCAGGTTGGCATCAGCAATGAATCCAGAAGGGCTAAAGGGTATGCTTACAGCTGAGAGAAGGCAAATCTCTGCTTATGCAATCCCAGGATGGCTACAAGGCGGGACCAATGTAAGGAAAACACTCCTGTAGAGTCAGGGCTTATATTCCTTCAGCTTCGCCTTAAAGCATGCTTCCATTCCAGAACACAGACTGAGGGTGGAGTGCGTTTGTTTAATAGGGGTCTTTTCGCTACCTTAAGGGATGGGGGCTAATTCAAGTTCACACTGGCATGTAAGCCAGCATCAAACATGCATGGAAATCTCAAGAAGCAGGAAGGCTGGGGTGATGCTGAGCCACAGGATGGGATGCACAGTGAACAACTACTCGGGTAAACCAGGTCTGTCCCAGCTCTGCTCCAGCACCAGTCAGGAGTGAGCTGATGCTTGCATGCATGCTTCTTCCTGGTTCAAGATGGTTAGAAGACAACCCTATGTGCTGGTCCTCACCACCCTCCTTGTCTGAGTTGGATCTCTGTTGGTTGTCCATTGTATATGTCAGACTGGTTGTCCTATGAGGCTCTGGGAATTCTCCTACCTCTGCCTTTAAGCTCCCTGTAAGCACACTGGGATTACTGATGTTAATGTTACACACCCACATTTTATATGGGTTCTGGGGATTTGAACTCAGAACTGCAGGCTTGCTTGGCAAGAGTTTTTAACCACTGAACCATTTCCCCAGTACTCACATTCTTCCTTTCTACCTTCCTTCCTTCCTTCCTTCCTTCCTTCCTTCCTTCCTTCCTTCCTCCCTCCCTCCTTCCCTCCCTTCCTTCCTTCTTTCCTTATCTCCCCCTTCCTTCCTTCCTTCTTTCCTTATCTCCCCCTTCCTTCCTTCCTTCCTCCTTCCTTCTCCTTCCTCTTCCTTCTTGCCTTCCTTCCTTATTTCCTCTTTTCTTCCCCTTCCTTTCTCCTTTCTTCTTCCTTCCTTTCTTATTTCTTCTTCCTTTCTTCCTTCCCTCATTCTACCTTCCTTTCTTCCCCTTTCCTCTCCCTCCCTGTCTCCCCCCTTCCCTCCCTTTTTCCTTTCTTCCTTCTCACTTCCTTCTTCCCTCCTTGTCTTCCTGCCTTTCCCCATTTCTTTCTTTCACTTCCTTTTTGTGTATTTATTTTGCAGTACCAGGGCTCAAAACCCAGTACAGGCAAGGCAGGTACTACACCACTAGACTACAGGCTAGGTGGGCACTACCCACTGGACTACAGGCTAGGCGGGCACTACCCACTGGACTACATCTCTTAACCTTTCATTTATTTTTTTGAGTCTTACAATGTAGCTCATACTGGACTTAAAACTCAAAATCTGACTGTATCTGCCTCTCAGAGTAGGTGCCCCTTTCTCAATACCCCTGCTGCCTCTTTGTGGCTTTGTCTCATGGCTTCAGGCAGGTCAGCACAGACATCACTGCTAAGTACTTGCTTCCTCATGCACAGTATCTGTGCAGTGGTGTTTCTGGACTCACTCATAGTTGCGGGGAGATGGCATGTCCTCCCTCTAAGTTGCTTGCTGCAAGCCCAGCATTTAAAAATCGACCCAGTAAAGAAGCATGGGAACCTTGCATGTAGAGATACCCTAGGTCTATGGTGTGGATAGATTGCCATCCCAACAATAAAGTCTTTGGATTGAAATTAGAGTATAAGCAAGTCCTACTTTCTACCCATTCTGACTAAAAACTGCACTAAGTCTATAAAGTTAAAGATATCCCACCAGTCCACTCAAACAAGAATGAGCTGGTTAGTTTTAAGTCTAACTTAGTAGTTGCTACCCATGACCAGGGGATGGCATATTGTCAAAAGCCAACTTATTTGGGGGAAGCCTTCCCGCTCCCAGCAGAATGCAGAAGCTAAGAGGTAAGGGGGAGGGGCATGATGATACATAATTCCATCACAGCTAATGTGATGGCTCCTTTGTGGGAAATCATTATTTAGTAAACACACCTCTGAGCACTATTTTGCCATTGGGGTCCCGACTTTGATCTCCTCAAAGCACAAGGCAATCTACACCCCCCACCACCACCACTCTAAGGGACCTAAAAGATGATTTCAGGGCAGGAAGCCATTCCACCTGAGTGGATTTCTGTACTCCAGGAGTACAGAAATCTCCCGCCATATGCTGAAAGACAGTTTACCTTTGCAGGGATGGTCTTCAAGGGCACACATGACTCTGTACTGGTGGCAACAGCTTACTATAATATGTGTTTATTCTGTACCAGGTGGTGTGGTAATGTTGATTCATTTCAACAGCTCTGTGAAGGCAGTAAATTGTATTATCCATATTATATATTTGGGAGAACTGACATTTACAGAGGCTAACAATTTGTCAAGGCTATAGAACTAGGAAGTAGTGAGACAAGTTTGGGACTTGGGGCCCAACCAACCAAGCCCTTCACCGCTCTCCTTATGCAATTGTACAAACTTGAATGCAAATGGCCCCATAGGCTCACAGGGAGTGGCACTATTAGAAGGTGTAGCCTTGTTGGAGAATGTATGTTACTAAGGGAGAACTTTGAGATTTCAAAAGCTCAACCCAGGTCCAGTGTCACTCTCTTTTCCTCTTGCCTGAGGACCCAGATGTAGAACTCTAAGCTACCTCTCCAGTGCCAATGGGTCTGCCTGCATACCATCATGCTTCTTGCCATGATGACAACAGACTAAACCTCTAAATTATAAACCAGCCCCAAGTAGATGCTTTCCTTTATAAGAGTTGCCATGGCTATGGTGCCTTTACACAGCAATAAAACCCTAACCAAGACTGGCAATGTTGGACCTAGAATGTACCAGATAGCCTTAGGCTTTCCTGGTTTCAGTGGAGAGTTATAGTGGGGAAGAGCCTCGTGTTGGGGGGTCATGTGGTGGAGAAGTAAGCTCCTTAATTACAGAGTCCCCGCCCAAAGTGAAGGACTGCCTCCCTGACTGCTGACAAACTAGCGTTGGCTCTGCCTACTTTCCAGAGGCATCAAAACATTCACAGGTTGTGAAAGTGCTCTGACGTCTATAACTTATTGTTATTGCTCTCAACTGTTCAAAAACACAGATCTTGGCTTCACTAGGGACTCGTTCCTCAAAGCAACAGACCTTAACTTCCAAGGGTCAGATAGCATGAGCTATGGCTTGAAGACACTTTGGCTCCAAAACTCACTCAGAGTTTAACTGGGGTGGTGTTGGGTGGTGAGACCTTGTAGAAAGTAGTTGGGTAATAAAGATGGATCCTATGCAAACAAACTAATCCCTCTCTTTTAGAAGTAAGCTTTGGGTCTTATAGAAACTATTGTGAAGGAGCACTGATATGAAGCATGACTTCCCATTGAGTTTTGCTTCCTCTACAAGCACACTTGTGCACATGCCTGCACTGAGAGTTGAGGCAGACAGTCTCTTGGCTTGCCAGAAGCCAAGCAGATGCTTATGCCACAGCGGAATGTCCCAATATCCAGAAACATGAACCCAAAGTAGCCTCCTTCAGAAACTATGTGGTCTCAGGTGTCCCATTAGAGTAGCAGAGCATGCCTCCGGACTATGTCAGTTCAGATCATTGCCCATCCTGTGATGAGATGCATGGTAAGGACCCACTGGCAGGCGAGAGTCTGCTTCCACATAGGGTTTAGGGAAAGGGGGAGGCACTGAGATCAGGCCTGGTCTATCCCGGGCTGATCATGACTTAACGCAGAGACAAATGAAGACAAAGGAGTATGGTATGATAGGCTTAAGATGTGGTGGAGGTACCCGCAGACATGGGCTGCCAGAAGAACTTCTGCTGAGGGAATTCCTGCAATCAAAGGGGTCCTCAAACACCTCGAAGCAACCACAGTGGTCGCATTAATCCCCGCCAGCAGCTTGGAGGCTCGCCTAGCCCTGGCTCCTGGGATGGAGAGCTGGGCTGGGAGCCATACAAGGAAGCAAATCTCCTGGCCTGGGACACAGCATGCGATGAAAAGCTTTGACCAAGGATGAGAGAAGGAGTTCTGGACGGGAGCATGCGTGGCTGAACCCAAACTCATAACTCACAACATCTTCTATTGAAACCAGGCCCCCACACTCTTCACTCACACAAGCTCTTACCCCCAGCCCGTCAGCTAAGAAAACTGTGACGAAAATAACAGTGAGCAAGGCCGGAGGCGGTGACTCTGAAGAAGTCATCCCTCCTGTGCTGAGATGTGAGACTATAACATCTGGTATGGTTCTGGGGAAGAATTCGGGGCTCCAGTGAAACTTAACTTGGTCTGGGTGGCCAGATAAACCCATGAGGAACACACGTGACAGGCCCAGAGTTCTCAGAACGCTCTGTACAAAACATGTATCTCAAAATGAATTTGTAGCACATGATGATTCCATTTAAAAAAACATACTTTAAATAAAGTTTTAAAATTAAGTAACCATAGACTCATTGGATAGAAATACCAAATGGTAAAATTCATTGTGCATTTTCCAGTATTATTCGTATGCACTTATGTGGAGACAACAACTGGCTCTGGTGCTAAATCTGCACAGTTTATGAGAGCTGCTCTGGCTAGTCCCATGTCAACTCGACACAAGCTAAGTCATCTGAGAGGAGGGAATTTCGACTAAGAAAATGTCTCCGTATGATGGAGCTGCAGGCAAGTCTGTATAGGGGCATTTTCTTGATTAATGATTGACGGAGGAGAGCCTAGTTGCCTGTGGGCAGTGCCAACCCTGGACAGGTGGTTATGGTTGAATAATAAAACAGGCTAAGCAACCTGGGGCGAGCAATCCAGTAAACACCCTTCCATGTCTTCTGCATCCTCCAGGTTCCTTCCTGGTTTGAATTTCTGTCTTGACTTCCTCTGATGATGACATGGAGGCATAAGCCAAACTCTTTCTTCCCCAACTTGCTTTCAGTCACGGCGTTTCACCATAGCAATAGGAAACCTGAGTAACAAATTGCCATTCAAAATAAAGTTAACGAAAATAAGTTAAAAGACCTAGCCCCTCCATTGCAACAGCCATTTTTCAGATGCTCGAAATGGACACGTCTCTTGGAAAGTAAAGCAGTCCTGCCAAATAGCACACGCGATGGCTTGGATGTGAACAATGGCCCCCAGATGTCCATCTGTGAGAACCTGGCCTCTCAGGAGGTGCTGCTGGGAAGTGTAGTATGCCTTTAAGAGGTGGTGCTTCCTGGGAAGTTTGTGAGGTTACTGGAAATGTGGCCTCAGAAAGGCTTAGAGATTCTCCTCCCTTGCTCCTTGCCTTCTCCTGGCTCAGAATGGGAGAGCATGGCCTAATGTGCTCACACCATGATGAAATGTCCGAAACAGAGACCCAGGATGAGGCTGCCAAACTTAGATCAGTAAGCCTCATTAACCCCTTCTTATCTCAGAGGGAACCTGTCTCAGACAGTTTAATATTCTGACACCAATCAGTCCAATATACTACAGTGGATATAATCCTACTTTAAAGCACGGGCTATGAACCACCTTCTGTGTCATAAAGTATACCCACAGAGTAGTAATCACATGGTGTTCAGCTGTGGGTGTCTAAGGTCACTTCTCCAAGCCTTGTTTCTAAAGCTGGGTGTTCTAACAGCTATCGGGTTAGCCACCATTCCGACAGCAGGCTGCAGTTTCTTCACGTTGTATTTATACCTGGCACCAGGTGATCCGTGGCCACTTTGATAGCTGAGGGAGTGCTACCTCAAAGACATGTGCTTTGCAGCCCACTCCTGTTTTGGTTTTGTCTTTGTTTGAGACAGGAGCTCCTTTTGTGGCCCAAGCTACCCTTGACCTCATGATCCTCCTGCCTTGGCCTCTCAGGATCACACACTGGCACAGCTGTTGGTGTTCTTAGATTTTTCCTGGGATTTCTAACCTTTTGTGAGCTGCTTTTGCTGAAGTTTTGACAGAGATAACTATTCCTTTCTAAGTGATTCATACAAAGTCTGTATATGTGGATGAATTAACATTTTAGCACATAACTCAAGAAAGATATTTCTCATTGTCTAGGTACTCAGCTTTGATTTATCTTTAATAAGATACTTTGGTTCAACCATGATAAGGTTCATACATGCCTATTGACCATTCAATGATTTACTTTGTTTAAATTCCTGAAACGGTACATCTGGAATTTATTTCAGGGGTAGTGTGAGCCTGGTATTTACAATTGCTTTCTAAATGCTTGCCCAATTTCCCCCAAACCATTTGTTGAGTTATTAATTCCTTTTCTACCAATTTAAAACTTCGCCCTATCTAATGCTCTGTATTTATGGACATTCATATTTGGGTCTGTTTTTATACTTCTGATTCCATTTTACTGCTGTCTTTCTAAACTTGGTACATGTAACATATTGCTTTAATCACTTGTGAGATGTATTACATGCTAATATTTGTGTGGTAAGGCTTTCTTAAAATTCTTCATTTCCAAAACACTTTTGACTTTTCCCTCATGTGTATTCTCTCACGTGAATGTAAAAATCATTTTTTGAAAGTCTACAAAACAGCCCCGTCAGAGGTTTTGTTGGCATGGTTAAATGTGAAATTAAATCTGCGAATTTGATTTTTATCCACATTAAGTTGTCCCATTTAGAAATACGCTATGATATTTTTGCTGTGGTTGTTTAATTGTGGCCCTTCACATCTCCATATCTTTTCCATTGTTTCTTTGCCGGGGTCCTGGCTGCCACTTCCTCGGCACTTATGTAAGGGTTCATCAGCTACAGCTGCTCTGCATGCCAGAAGGTGGGGATTGGCTGCAAACAGAAAGTGCAGCCCCTGGAGGCTGGCATACAATAGCACCCCTAAACTTTGTAGTGCGACAGTTTGAGACGTGGTCTTACTACACAGCTCAGGCTGGCTCCGGATTCACCATCATGGCTGGTTCTGAATATGTCATTGGGAATGCAACAGGCCAGGCATACATTTGAATATCTATTTCATAATGGCTTCAATAGTTTTATATAAAATTTTAATTTATATGTGAGCATGCACGCGCGTGCACTCACACACACACACACACACACACACACACACACACGCCATGCAACACATGTGGATATCAGAAGATAACCAAAGGAGTCAATTGTCTCCTTTCCCACATTTATATTTGATCCAGGGATATCTCCAGCCTTTGATTTTTAAAAGTATTTGTCTTTTTTCTTATAGGCCAATATAATGCAACACTGAAGGAGCAGAGATTTTTGAGACAGGAACAACTGGGGGAAATTTGAGCAGTGCCTCCTGCTAACTGGAGCTTTGTGCAATCTGCCCAGTGTCTGAAACCCAGTTCCTCAAAGACAAATAATAATACCTACTTTACAGGGATCATGTGGGGATTAAAGAAACAGGCCTTGTAAAGCACACAGCTGATACCTGGCACATGCAGTCCCTATTATTGCCTGTCTGAGTGCATTGTCTGGAGTTCCCAGGATGTTAAATAATAATGATACTCACGGACATCTAAACTTTAACGGTATAAGATTCGTTTCCAAATGGAAATACCAGATCTGGATGACGACGACGATGATGATGAAGAACATTTATTAAGCATTTGTTCCCAATTCAGGACATAATTCACAGAGACAATTCTAAGAAATTACCCTGGTATCCTACAAACTCACTTCCAATGACACTGCTTTCATGCTGTCATTCCGTTATTTGATTAATCCAGGGAACAGGCGTGTCTGGAGCAGCCCACCCAGTATGCCTCGATTCTTACTGTGGTCACTTAGGATGTGATGTTACTCACCTGGTAAAGATGGAAAAAACAGACTGTGGAGGCATACTGCATCCAGAGCTCATGTGTAAAACACTGCTAGAACCACATACCTGCACATGTTATGGCGCTGCGTACATGACATGGTCTCCATGTGGACTGCCCAACCACACTAAAAGCAATGGGACTGAGGACTTCTAAAGCTGTGGGCTTTCTCAGATGCAAGATCATGCACATGCCCATCATCTATTGATGTTATAGATTGGATTTGAAATGTCCTCTGTATTAAACGCTGTATCCTCAGCTGTCATTGGTGCTTTGGAAGGATCTAGAAGCTTTAGAAGGCGAGGCTTCAGTGGAGGAAGTGATTAAGTTCCTGAGAATACCTTGCCTCTGTCCCCTTCCTGTCTCACCCTCTGCTTTCTGTCCGACACCAGATGAACGGCAGCTGTCTCCTGTTAGGGTCTTTTTCCCCATCACCATGATGGTCTGCCCAAATGCATGAGGTCAAGACTCAAGCACAGACTGACTCTATGAAAACCATGACTCAAAATAACTTTTGTCCTTTTAAGTTGTCGTCTCAGCCCTTTCGCTCACAGCAGCACGAAAGTAGCTAATAGAACTGGCATTAGTAATTAAAACCTGGGTTGTGAGCAGCTCTTCTGTAAGTCATTCATGGATGGGAAACACTATGGTGAAGGGACATTATCTCACAAGGACTCACAAACATCATGAGATCATACAGAGGGGAATGCTGGGACAGGCGGGCGAGGGCTGGAGGCTTGAGGTGAAGCGGCGGGAGTGAGCTACAGAGATGGTGGGGCTGCGACTGGCCTCTCAGCCTAATGCCTGACAGGAATGTTTTAGGTGGGCAAGAAAGGCATGCTGGTGGTGGGTGTGGCTGTTGTAAACCTATAGGCATCATGGAGCCAAAGGCTTAACCTGCCAGAAACTAGTCTGCACCTTGATGGAGCTGAAGTGAAAACAGGTGACTTTGTAACTAGAGTCAGCTTGGCACGAAGGAACGCTCGTCTCTGGTTGATTGACAAGGCCAGCAGAGGAGCGATGGGAGGCAAGTGTACACTGTTTGTTTGCAGTCTTGATGTTTGTGGAGGCAGAACAAAAGCAAAGTAAATACAGCTCTCACTGGGAAAGGATGAGGGACCAGGTAAGTATGCGAGCTATCTCCTCCCTAAGGTACAACCAGAACCAGGGTCCTCCAGGCTCATCCCACGCCTCCACTCTGCCTTTCTATCCATAGGAGATTGTTCAAGTCTCTCCCCCAAACTCGCATGCATATCATATTATATGCAGGAAGGGTGTGCCCTGTGGCCCCAGAGATGTGCTGATGAATCAAAAATTGGGCAACTGATTCATTTTTCATCCCCAGTCAGCTTCTCCCTTCTCTCCGCACCCTGCTTCCTTCCAGGTATTTTGGGCTTGGCAGGCTATTAATGGGTGGAACCCACAGACACAAGGAAGTGATTTTTATGGGCTTTCTTCTGGGCTCATGTACAATTTTCAGAAATTCCTTTTGATCCTCTAAGATCCCAGCAGCCAACTCTGGTTAACATCACCAAGAAGGCAGCCGCACCCAGCATGGGTCTAGGACTACCCTTCTCATGTGCCAAGCTGCAGGCAATTCTATCCACTCGCCTGGAACTCAGGGCATCTTGAGAAAATTCAAGGCAAGGGAAGTGGAGGGAGGGTTTGGATAATTACCATGTGAGTGTGATTAATGCTTCCATCTGGGCAAAGCATTTTATACCAAATAAATCTCTCAAAGATTCCATTGTTGCCATCTTGCCTTCTAGATTGACTTGTTTAATCTTCATTTTATAGACAGAAATTCTTGACCATGGGCCTCGAAGAAATGTAGGGCTGACCCTGGTTTTGGTCACCTGAAACTTTAGCCTGCTTTCCTGGGATTCTTGGAGATGTTTGGAATAGAACCAGTGAAGCACAATGAGAGTCACCTCACCTGCAGGCTGGACCATGACAACTGCCTTGCTAAGGCTGGGGCCAGTTCTGAAATAGGAGGCTCACCTTTGGGCTTTGGTCAGGTATCCTCAACAGTGCCTTTGATGGCTTTGCAGACACTTCCAAAGTGGTCATGTCTTAGTTATGACTGTAACTTTCTTCCTTGAGGTGAATCATTGCTGTATTGGACAGGCTATATCCTTGAACTCCTGGGATCAAGCAGACCTCTTGCCTCAGCCTCCCAAGAAACCAAAGCCAGGACTACAGGAATACACATACACACACACACACACACACACACACACACACACTCATACACACACACACACACACACACACAGACACAGACACACACACAACTATGCCCCAGTTTGGATCCATTTATTCAAAAATGATGTTGTTACGTTGGTTCTATGGAGGAAGTACTGGGAGGCAGTGTACTTTATCACTGTCTTCCTTAACTCATTGACTGTATTTGATTAAGGCTTTTGAACTCCGTATAAAGTCACTCCACATAGATCAGACAGAACATTGGCCATTTAATGACAGTACAAGGGAGAAGAATTGAAGCCCATTGACCACTTGGTGCAAAGGATTGACAGAAAAGATTCAGTCTAGACTACAGGCTCTAACTTGGGTCGCCAGGGGCACGGTGTCACATGACACTCGCTCACACGGCATATTTGAAAGTAGAAGTTGGGTTAGTTGCCTTTGAAGTTACCACACTGCAAACATCGAATCATTCTGCTGAGCTCATCAAGTGGGTTCAAACCACCAGTGACTGGCAAGGACTATCAGCCAGGGAATGTGATTAAAGAAAATGTTGTCATTGCAAACTCGACACAGAACTAGGAGAGATTAAACAAGATAAAGGGGAGGAAGTGAGGTGACATCAGCCTATGCCTTCTTTACAGGAGGTTCAGGATTCTACATCTCTTAAATTTGTTAATGGGGCAGAAGTTGCATCCCTCTCCCTGCCTCGACATAGTGTGCCATCTTTGAAGATGACATCTCTAGTTTCCCCAGCACAAACACAAGCATTGAGTGGATCAAACAGAGGCTACAGAAATGAGCACATGCTTAGCATACTCTTCTGCTATTTTATGCAGTGCTAGAGATGGGACCCAGGACCTCATGCATGCTAGGCACATACTCTACAATTGAGTCTTGACCCCAGCTTCTCAGGGTGTTCTTTTAATTAGACAGCCAGGCCCTGGATACAAAAAACGCCTTCTAACATGTGTGTCTATGGAAGCCAACACATCAAAAACACCACCAGAGCTAAAAATAAAGGGATATAAAATGCATTCATGCCACAGGTCCAGCAGAGGCACTTTAGTTGGGCTACCACATGTGCCAAAAGGAGTTGTTTGGCGACGGAAACTCAAGTTCATAAACCCAGAGGGATTTCGCGGTATCTTGCTGTCATGTTTTCACTTGGACATGGAAGGCACAGAACAAAGAGCTCAGCTGATCAGCCCAGGAATGCCCAGTTACTTGCTGCCTGGATTGGCTCATGTCCCATCTAGTTATCTCTTTCTTCATGTTGTTCTGATTCTAATAATGTTAATGACAACAATTACTTACATTTGAATAGTTTCTTGCAATTAGAAGCCACGGCTGTGTCTAAACAATGCAAGGCAAGGATTATTAGCTACATATTATATATGCAGTAACTGGGACACAAACAGTCTAGGTAACTGGCAAAAGGCCGCATTGCTAGCAAGTAACACAAAAGGACTCAGCTATGTTTTTGAAACATTCTGGTCTAGAGCTTTTGCTAAACAGTACAGGGATTCTTGGCTGTAATTGAGTCTTTCAGATACAGTGAACCCCTAGAAGGACACACATTAAGTTTCTCCACCTCCTTTCTTCTGATTGTTCTACAGGGAGAGATTGTACTATTGAACGAGTACTTGCCAGGATCTTTGATATAGAGTAGTTTTTATTTATTTATTTATTCTGTAAAGCAAATCCCAGGGCTGTAAAAGTATTCCTACTTAACCCAGAAGCTTTCTGCTCTGAAACATATAAAGTGTAAAGGTCTCAGGGCTTCCCCTCCAGAGAATAGGTGCAATCCCAGATTATATAAATAAGAAATCACACTAAGAAGCAAGGCCTTGCCTCTGTGTGGGTCCTGCCTTTCTGTGAGGTCCACTGTGGAATCCCACAGGCCATTTCAGTGCAGGGACCAGGAATAATGAAACCTATACATGATTCCGTACCAGACATACACAAAGTTTCAAAGAAGCTTTCATACTGGAGTAGGAGGGCATGCTTTGATTCCCAGACCTGTTAACTCAAAGTAAGCTTAGGACATGTATTTCATCTCTTTGACCTCTCTCTTCCTGAGATGATGGTGCTAAGGTCTCCTGACTCCTGGAGCTACTGAGGTCCATAGGCCATGCTCTCTGATTTCCTATGAAACCTATTGCCCACAGTGCTCCTGATATCAGATGTGTAGGGTGGTGGGGCTTTCTCTACCTTTACACCCACTCTGTGCTTCTCCAGGCATCAACTTGGAAATTCATGTTAATTTTAACCTTAGCTGTTGATTTAGAATAGTCTCTTCAGATGCTATCCAAGTGCCACAAGGCTTCTCTCTACATCAGACTACTGCAAGTCTCAACTCTCTGCCTATACTCCTAGCATAAAAGTAAACCATTCAATGTGCCCCTTTCCATGTGCCACAATTGCTAGATAGCTTGTCAAAATCCAGGAAGTTCTGCCCAGGCACGCCTTTTTTTTTCCAACATGATCCAGAAGCACAGGCAAGAAAGAGCAAATTTAACCAAGTCTTCTGTATAGCAAAGAAACCCCTCATCGGAATACAGAGAAAGCCAACAGAATTTGTAAAAATAATAGCAAACCGTTTACTTAATAAGGAATGAATATTCAGATCCCAAAGAAACAACTCACTAAAGGCACATACTCTAGTCTATAAATGAGTGAAAGACCCAGAAGATACCCAATGGCAAGAAGTCTAGGAACATGGTCACATTGCGATCTACTGCAGTTATTACACCCACAACTGTATTAAAGTATCACTTCACCCAGCTAGAATGACTTTTCCAAGACAAAAACAGCAAACACAGGTAAGGATGAGGAGAAGGGGGATGCTTAGATATGACTGGTAAAAATATAAGTTAGCATAGCCACGTAGGAAACAGTATGAAGTACCTTTAAAGAAAAAAACAAAACCTTAAAATAGACTTGCCAAATGACCAGTGATCATACTTCTGATTCACAGCCAGAGGAAATATAATCTGTCTGTCTGGGGAAATTCACATTCACTGCATCACTGTCCATAATAGCTATGACAGAGCCAACTTAGGTGTCCATCAATGGATCAATGGATAAATGGATAATAAAATGTGTCATAAATACAGAAGCGTACTCCCCATTAAGGAATGAAAGTTTGTCATTTGCATCAATGTAATTAGAACTGAAGGACATTATGCTATGTGACATAAATCATGCTCAGAAAGAAAAATATATTTTTCTCACAAGCAAAATGCACCTGGATAGCTAGTAGGACCATGGACACTCTATGGGATAGCAGTATGAGTCTGACAACTGTCAACTTAAAACCACAACTCTTGCCTCCAAGGGGATGATAATAGTTTATTCTGGAGCCAAATATGAGTGAGTGCACCACCAGGAACATGGATTCTGCCTAAATTCCATGTTGCAATGTAGTGACGGTTCAAGGAAAGTTTTCTATAAACAGAACAAAGGAAATCACAAACCAAAGCACTTTAAATATACATTGGTGGGCATGTTTCTATCTTAGTTTCTTTTCTGGTGCTACGATAAAACACCATTCCCAAAAGTAACCTTGGGAGGTGTGGGTTTATTTCAGCTTACAGTTTTATGCAAGAGTCCATCACTGTGGGGGAGGTGGGGCAGGAACTCAAAGCAGGAACCTGGAGGCAGGAACTCATGCCATGGTTCTGGAGGAAAGCAGCTGACTGGCCTTTTCAGCCTGTTCTTTTCTTATGCCAATGAGGACCACAGTCCCAGGGATGACATCTCCTCATTGTCTGGGCCCTCCCTCATCAGTTATTACTCTGGATGATACTTCCACAACTTGCCTGCAGACCAACCTTAGGGAGGCATAGTCTCAGTTCAGATTCCCTCCTCTGGGATGCAGCTAGGCTTGTGTCAAGTTGAGCAAAACCACCGAGCACAATTATGCGGGTGGTTAAAACCAAGTGGGTGGTCTGGGCAATGACCTCAGCTATAAGCCTCAGATGCTGTCTGGTGATATTCTAAGCTGTTTGGTTAGTGGAAATGTGGCTTCTGTTCCGACATTCCAAAGGATTTACCTAATGGTCTCATACAGAAGAGGCTATAAACAGCTACCTGGGGCTAAAGATGACCCAAGATAATTTGTTCTGAACTTGCAACATCCCAACCTCTCTACAATCATTGAAATTCTAATAATTTAATCAACTTTACAAAAGGTTCAGTGGAAGGTGTGTTTTTTCCCCATAATTTTTTATTCACATAATAACTAATTAAATATTTTCTGATGACAGGTAGAGAAGGTTTTGAAAGTCCCTGATATAAATACTGATAAATATTTAAAGTGATAGAAACACAAACTACCTTGATCTGATCATTACATGCCGTGTATATTAATGAAATTTCACATTATTCCCTATAAATATGTACAGTTGTTATGCTAATTAAAAATAAAAAACGATACATGCTGCTGGCTACCTGCATATTTATCTAGTGTAAGAATGGGAGAGTATTTTGCATCCAAAGCCAGTTTAATTAAACAAAAGACAAAAGTTATAGAACCCTGCGAGAACTTTGGGACATACAAGGATGTCTTTGTATCAGAGTCTCATTGTCAATGGCAGATTGTCCCTGGCACCTTCGTATTGCTTTCCTAGTAGTGTTCCACGGAGATGAAGCGCAATTGAAAGTTCAGCATTGCTGGCTGTAGGAATCAAGTTGCTCCATATAAGTGAGTCCTCCCCACTGGGAACCCTCCTCTTTGTGACAGCCGACAGCAGTCTATTATATCACTGGTCATTAAACTGCATTCCCCCATCCAGAGAGCTGGCAGCCTTAGCAGCCGCCTCCACCCTCATGTGGGTATTATCTGGGACATTCTGGATGTTTATAGGAATTCCAGTATTAATGACTGGGTTCTTCTGGAAAGAAGCATAATTCTGTTCCAGTTCCCATCCTTTGCCTCAAGCAGTTTCCTCCCTCCTGCCCCTCTGTTTTGTATTTTAGATTCAACGGGATCATTCACATATATAACAAGCACTTGCTTTGAACTTAAAAATAAACATTATGAAAGAAAAAAAAAGTCTCATCCAATCTGACTTGAAATGCCCCCACACAATTAGTAATAGGCTGTGAAGCACCTCTTCCTTATCTCTGGAAGCAGCTGCTAGCAGCATTTTGAGGGATCAGGCTGGTTGTTGTGGGGTGATTTTTCTGAACAAAACATAAGCCCTAATTGATTCTTGTATAGACTCTCTCCATGAAGTTCCCTTTGTCAGAGACTCAATCTTTCTAATTTTTATTCTCTCTCTTTGGCCTGATCCCAATCATCCCTGCCAGCCCCAGTCCCAGTCTGGCCAATTTTCTCTTTCTTCTTTCTATATCTTTGCCTTTCTTCTTTCTAAACTCTCCTGGTTACATCCAAGTGCTTTCCAATTGAGGAAACATTATTTGGGTCACACAGACAACCGCTGCTATTTATGAGCCCCCTAAATGCTGTCTGGCATTTGGAAAACTGGCTTATGAATGCACGTGGGGTCTTGCATGTCAACAACTGCAAACTGCGGATAACAGATTTGCATCTTACAGCATTTCAAGGTCTCATTCAGTGGGGTTTAGTGAGTGAAAAGAAAAAAAGAGGCCAAGTGATAGCAGATTTTTTTTCTTCTTCTCAATGCTCTTTTTGAACTAGCTGCCTACTTTATCCTCTAACAAAAGACAGAAGAAAAGAATATATATTTAATTCTCTTAATTCACTGAAACACTTAGTTTAAAAACATTAAAATACTTTAAATACATTGACTATTATGTGTATGACCGATGGGTTGGTTACAGAAGGAACAGAAGATTGCTGAGAGGCTTGCATCAATCTCCAGTTAAACTCTGTTCAGAGAAATGAATTTAGAATTCAGCCAAAGAAGAAGCCAGCATGAAATCCTTTCAGAGCCGTTTACTCTCCAAAGATGCCCCAGAAATGCTTAAAGTGAAAAATAACATCCTTCCATCCATCCTCAGGGACTGTGTAGCATGTTTTTGGGAGATGAGACATCAACGACCATGTGCCTACATTGAAAATGTCCTTAGTGATCGACTCCCAAGAGATGCATCAGATGCAAAGGCACCAGAAGACCATTGTGTGGCACCACAGACAACAGGTATCAGTCCCCTGCAGGGGGTGGGGGCTTGAGTGGGGACATGAGTGGGGGTGGGGGTGTGAGTGAGGGTGGGGGGTAGGGACATCAGGGTATGATTACCGGAGTTCATGTGTTTAGGAGAATGTCAAGCAAGGGATGGAATGCTTTCTGGAATTTTAAATATAACTGGGATCTGGGAGGTAGAAAAAGAATCTCAGAAGAGAAGTGTTAGATGAAGACTTGAAGTTATGTTTTAAAGTCGGTCCAGGCCAACCAATTCAGCTTCTTGGCTAGCAGAAGAATCCATGCAGAGATGTAACTCAACAAAGCATCAAAGTCATTAGACACAGGGAAATGCCCAGGGAAAGATAATCAACACTTGTTCACAGAAAACTACAGAATAAACAGATGGATATGCATCTCCACTTTTTTTTTTTTTTTTTTTTAGTGGTGAGGGCTAGAAAAATGCACAAAAGTTTATTTGAAGATTTACTTATTTCTAAAATTTATGTAGAAATGGAAAGAGCTAAGAATAAGATAGCTAAATTTTAAGGTGTTTCATGAAGCTGCAGCCAATCAGACTGCACGTTACTAATATAAAGGTAGATAAACCAATGAAGTAATATTAATTAGAAGCTGAGCCCAGGTTATTTCCTTCACGCATGACTAAGTCGCTGGCTACATCGTGGGAGACAACGTGAACTTGTGCATCCACTTGGAAAACGTGAATATTCTGTAAGGCAGAGGCTCCAGATTTTACTGTACCAAACAAAAATGTGTACATATGTACTAAAAACATGTCCAAATATGCATGCAAAATAGGCTTATTATAGCCTCTACCTCCATTCACTTTCTTTTTTTATTTCCTTCTTTCTTTTTTTAAATTGGATATTTTTTTTAAATTTACATTTCAAATGTTATCCCCTTTCCCAGTTTTCCCCCCTCCCGAAGACACTCTATCCCATGCTCCATCCCCCTGCTTCTATGATGGTGTTCCTCCACCCATCCACCCACTCCTGCCTCCCCGCCCTCGATTACCCTACGCTAGGGCATCATAGGACCAAGGACCTCTCCTCCCAGTGAGGCCTGACAAGGCCGTCCTCTGCTCCATATGCATCTCAGCCCACTTGCTGTTGCTTTATCACACACTCCATAATTGATAAAGTGCATTTTGCTCAGTCTGTGGCTAGGGAGTCTAAGTGCATTGGGTTGGCCTCTGGTGAGCGCCTTTGCCCTGCATTGTCACGTGGTGGTGGGACTTATATGGTGAGCTGGAACTAGCTCGGGACTCTGAATCAAGGTTCTCACTGTGAAGGCCACACCCATTTGTCACCTCATCTTACTTTAATTACTTCCTAAAAGTCACCTCCACGTGCCGTCAGCATAAATTTCAGTCATATTTCCCATTTGTTTGCTACTGTATCAATGGCAACCAACTTTCAACACATGATTTTCTTAACGAATTATGTCTTTTATTTTGAATTGCATGTGTGTCTGTGTGTCTGTGTGTAGGTATGCACACATGTGTGAATGTCCCCACAGAGGCTAAAAGCATTTTATTTCTCTGTAGTTGGAGGTAGCGGTGAGTGGCCCAGTGTGGGTCCTGGGAGCTGCACTCAGGTTCTCTGCAAGACCACTGTGTACTCTCAGCCACTGAGACATTTGTCCAATCCCTCAGCACATGAATTTAAAGGCACACATTCAAATCCTAGCTTTCCTTTAGACATAGCCTGAATTACAATCAGCAATTGAATGGATGATAGCTTGTAGTTAATTCGTAGAACAGAACACTAGAAATCAGGGTTTGATAAAGTTTTTTTTTCCATAAAAGACTGGCCACTAAATATTATTTTGAGGGACTTTGGGCACATACAACCCTTACCACCATGAATCATCTCTGTTGCTCAATTCATACAGCCAGGGACAGTACATACGCTAACAAGCATGGTAAGACCCCTGAAATTCCATTTACGAATAGTAAAATTTGGTTCTATATAATTGCCATATCACGGAATATTATTCTCCTTTTGATTTATTTCAACCATTGAAAAATATAAAAACCACTCTTAACGGTAAGCCATTTATAAAATCCTGGTGCATGGTACCGAATACAGTGTTTAGAAGTCATGAAGATGGGGTTCTATATCCATTTCTGCTTTTGCTTATTTTCAGCCTTTTTTTTTCCCCATGAAAGGATCCAAGATAATAGAGGCAGAAACAGAAACAGATAAAGATACTACAAAATAAAGTCCTGTACTTTCTTTAAAAGATGCTACAGATAAAGTTTCCTACTGAAACAGATAAAGGAGAAGAGAATGATGGCTGCCTCTTAGCAGGTGGGTGACTGAATGGGAAGAAAGCCCAGGCAAGAAGTGCTGTGTGCTTTGTGACTCCACTCAAGAAAGTTATGAAGCACACAGAAACTAACTGATAAACTAACGATAAACACCAACATGGTTCTCTTTGGACAGTGGGTGGCCAGGAAGGCTACCTCCTGGGACAGATATTCTATTAGGCAGAAGCTAACTAGGGCAATCACTTGGCGAAACTCCATCAAGCTGTATTGTAGGCCTGTAACACAGACAGTCCCCGGCTTCCAGTGTCTCAGCTTTATGATGAACTTTCAAAGGAGTAAACGAACTTGAAACTTACAGTCTGTTTGCCTTGCAGCAGGGAATCTGGACACAAGCCCCAAATCAAAGAGAGTCTGGATTTCAACAGAGCATGCTGCTTGCTTCCTTCTTTGTTTTAAGTAACTGAGGGTTACTTTAGGAGAGAGAATTGTGCGATGCACAAGAATCCAGATTTTCTAGATGGACAACTGGGTCCTGGTGCTGGCCGGGTCACCATTGTTAAGTCTCTGCACTTCTCTAGTTTTTCTCAATAAGAGGAAAGGGAAGAACAAGGGAACTCACACCATAAGCTAAAAAGAACTCCAAACCAGTGCTATGGACTCTGTGTATGCTGGTGATTATGGTCTTACCCAATGGCTCTTTACTTTGAGTCGTACAGTTCGGCTTGTTAAGGTGCCCATAAACTCTCAATTATTGCATGTATGGTATTTAGTTTTACTGAAAGCCTTAGGCCAGGAGCAGGACTCCCTTGTAATTTGCATGTGGCTCAACTCCAGGGAATCCCACTTGAGAAGAGCCTGGTGGGAAAGGTTCTGAGTAACTTAAGCACCATATCTTCTTTAGAAAGGCCATATTTCCCTGGAAAAGGTGTGGGGCTACTGGTACTGAGGACTTGGGAGCCCACAGAAATGAATACTTGTTTCCACTGTGAACTAGTTGTTTTCTACAAAGCAGAGGGGTGGGGGGAGTTGGACAGCGACCACTCTTGCTCTATCTGCCTGTACTCTATCTAGATGGAGGCATCAGGATAGCCCCAAAGTACTTCTCCTGACCACCGGGAATATACTAAGCTACAACTCAGCTCCCTAGTCTTAATGATTTTTCCTGGAAAAAAAAGTTGAAAACAAAGAAAACCAGCAATGAGTATATAACCTTATTTGATATTCTCTGAAGACCCTGTTAGGTACTGTGCACCATGACTTTAAAAACTAAACCAGAAGCCAGGCCTGGTGGTTCAGCAGTCCCTAGGAGGCTTACATGAGAAGATCACAAGTTCAAAACCTGCCTGGGCTACAGAAAGAGTTCACTGTCTGCCTCGACAACTTAGTGAGACCCAATTTCAAAACCTAAAAATTAAATAAGAAGAGGATTGAAGATACAGATCAGTGGTTGAGATTCTTCTTAGCATTTGAGAAAAACCTAGATTTAATCTCCACTGCTGCCAACAAAATAAACAAGAAGCTATTTTTTTAAAAAAAAACAGGCTAGAAATATTTATTCATTTTTCCATTCTGCAACAAATTTTACTGATTGATATTTATGCTGCTTTTATAAAAAGCCAGTGGAATCTATAGTAAAATATTTCATTTTTTCTTTGTTGGAAGCAGAGTTCCTTTAATATTTTGAGTATGGATTTCCCCAACCTTTTAAACCACACCCCAGTGATACCCATTTATATCATTGCACGCATTTGTGGGAGCCTGGGGTGAGGGATCCTTTATTGCCGAATACCAAGCTCCTCTGCTCTTTGCTGCCCTAAGGGACACAAGATGAACATTCGCCACTTTGTCCGCTGGGCGGAGAGGCCGGATTACTACTTTAGGATTCAGTTGTAGGTGTAGACTCAAAGGATCTATTTCTTTAACATGCAAAAGGACTTTATGTCAATTTTACAAATCTTAGGTACTAATAGACCATAAAGTACCAGAGTTGGAACAAATCTTAGGGACAGCAACTGAAGCCTACATGTCACAGTGGGTGGTGCAGCACCAAGGGATAGGGGACATCCAGTATACTCTGTCAACTTTTCTTCAGTCCCAGTGTCCAGAGGAGACAGGAATATGGGAGGGAATCAAATCCTGGTATTGGCAGCCATGCCTTCCTCTCAGACTTCTTCCCCGGCCCTCCTCCAGGGCTGTCTGCCCCAAGCCAATGTGCCATAATGAGCTATCAAGGAATAGAACATCCACTTCTGCAGACATACTTCCCATCACAGTTCAGTCCCGGGGCCAGCAGGTTCACAGAAGGTCAGGAGATCTAGGCACAGCACCATGTTGCATTCGTTGAGAAGGCCTGGGAGAAGATGAAGGAGCAGGGCTCGTGTCTTCATGGTGTGTGGCTTAAATGGCGTTAAGGGGACAGGGTATGATTTCCTGTGTATGATTTCCTCGTCTCTGCCACTGTTTTCAGAAGACTCTATTGCCATGCATGAGAACACTAGAGAGCAGTGGCAGGCAGGCAGCTCAGGTCACGGCCTTGAGCGGTGCCTTAAAGCAGTGGACAGGCCAGAGAGACCCCAAAGCCCAGTTAGGGAGGCCCAGAGACAGGGCCAGATCTAACTGGCCACTAGGCAGGGACAAGTGCACCCTCCTTGGTAAATCCTTGGTGTCTCTCTTGGGTGTGTTTTAATTTGAGTAGGGTCTAGCTTTGTTTGAAATGAGAGGGGGGAAGGGGGAGGAGAGGGGGGAGAGGAAAAGAGAGGGGGGAGAGGGGGAGAGAGGAAAGAGAGGAGAGAGAGAGAGAGAGAGAGAGAGAGAGAGAGAGAGAGAGAGAGAGAGAGAGAATATTTGAGTCATCTCTAACTTGGATTTAAAAGAGAAAACATTTTCCTCTCTTTTTATGTGGGTCCACTGTACCACGTTAGAGTAAAGGCCCCAGGGCTCTGCCATCCTTTCTGGCTTAGGAACATTCCTGAGGCTTGGTAGAAAGCCTTCCCACATCTTCCCACACCCACTGCACTCTTGGGCCCACCTGGACCATCTGCGGCCTCTTCACTCAGACCATGCTAGTAGGGCGGGGAATGATTTGTCAAAGAAAGCCTCAGTAGCTGGCTTGTGGGATTCTGGGCAGCCTCCGGGCTAGTCATCACTCTAGGGTAGATGATACTGACTCGACTTTGTCCGGAATATAGAAGCAGGCTTTGGTTCACTGTAGGGTTGAAGTCAATTTTCAGGGCAGGGATAGCACAAGCATCTCATTCTTTCCATGCTGGGTGCCGTTAGCACCGAGTGTATGTAGTGTGGTCCATCTATCTAGGAAGGAGCTGAACATGGACCACAGAAGGGCTTCTCTGGTTAGATAAGAACCAACATCCCCTGGGAACGTGGGAAACGTGTTTGCATCGTCTCCAAGGAGTCATTTCCATTAGCTCTGGCAGAAGGGATGTGCTTCTCTGTGGAACCTAGCAGCATATGGAAGTCCATGCTGACCTCCAGGCTCCTCAGTTTCACAAGGACTTGCTATGTATTTCAACGTTTGTGCCAGTTCTGGCCCTTCCCTCCCTGACAGCTACTTCTCCTTATAATGCCTGTAACTTGTTCACCACCTACTCTCTACCTCTGGCTATCCCCCCTCTCCCCTATTTCTTACTATCTCTACTAACTTCCACTCTTCCTCTTCTCTAGCCCTGGCTATGTTGAGTCTGCTTTCTTTTCTCTCTGTTCTGAACTCACCAGATGCCTCTGATCTTTTTTTCCTTACTTATTCACAATAACACCCCTCCTCCATAAGAGTGGTCATGTTGGCAGTTTCTGTACAGTGCCCCCTTGCATACATCTAGGAGACCTGGCAAATATTTGTTGATCGAATAACTGACTGACCAAGACTTGGCCCGTTGGTGTGCGCACACACACAGGAATGTGCTGGTGTGCACACGCAGGAATGTTCGCAGCTTAGCTTTTAGCCGCATGGAACATTGGAGAACTTCACAGTGAAGCAGCATGGGTATGGAGTTCCCATTCCATGGGAGAAAGCTTTTCTTTCTTGGATGCCCTGCCAATTATTGCATGCAGTGAGGTCTAGGCTTATTAAAAACAACAGATGAAAGCCTGACCTAGTTTCAGAGGGGGGTTAGTTGACGCCAGAGAGTTACAGGGAGGCTTGTTGGGAAACAGAAAGAGGATGGCGGATAAGGGCAGGTAAGCAGGTGCAGTGAGCTTGGCTCTAGGACGTTCCCGTGTGGCTGTGAGGTTGGGAGGCTGTGTGTGACTCTGGAGGGTGAGTTAGGGTTGACATTGAGCCACATGGGCTGAGAGTGTAGAGCAAGTGATAGAGCATCCTGTCATATTCCTGAGGCCCAGGCTCCATCTCCAGGAATGCACGTATGGACACATCCAGTGCAGGGAAAGGAAACCAGCAGTGCCTGAGTGCTAGGCGGATGTTCTCCCACTGACGGAGTCCCCAGACCTGGTCTACCCAAATTCTTGGCACACCAGTGAAGTGGAAACTTCTAGTGTCTTTGGAAAATGATGTCAAATGATGTTTTGTTGGGACATACAGGTGAAAGGATGTCTTGCTAAAGTTGGCACATGAAGGAATGTTTTCCCGAAGCAGACACAGGTGAAAGGATGTCTTGATATAGCAAACGCATGAAAGGATCCATGATGAAAGAGTATAATATGACCCCACAGACAGTGGGACACAAGCATTGGGTGTTGGTTTGGTCTTCTCCACCTCGCTATTCTTCACTAACGCTACATGTTTCTTGGTTTGCCTTATGTATGCTTTGAGCTCAACTTGTGGTCACATTATTACAGAAAGAAAGTCATCCAAGAACTGCTCATGAGGTTCCTGTGACAGCTTGCTGCTTCCACAGCCTCACCTCAGGCCAATTGGTGAGCCGTGTGGTTCCTTCAGGACTGACCTACAGGTGCTGGTTCGTGCCCGGTGTCCACCTGCCTGGTTGGACTGGACTGAAACCGCTAGTCATATTTGGTTTTTGCTACAAGACTGAACTTCTGCAAAGAAGATTGAACTCACCCCCAAAGAACTGTTGCTGAACAGGTCCACTTCCCTCATATCCTAATAAGGTTTCTTCTCCGCTACCTCTGCTGTGTAGTGGGTGGGAGGAGATGTTGAACCTTTAGTAAAAGTAGTAGGTTGCAGAAGTTTGTCTTTACACACCAGACACTATGACAAAGGTTCACTGGAGGAAAGAACATCTTCATCAGAGTAATAGGACCATGACTACACACTAAGCCATGCATCTCCCAGGGTTGGGGTAGGTTAGGATGTGGTGTGTCTCTTTCCAATTCATATAATGCTCATATAGAATAAGATGACATGTGAACTCAGTTCCATATCGATCTTTTTGGCTTCCAGTTTCCACTTCATAAACATCCTGAATGTTTGAACAGTGAGTATGTGCTCTTGAGTGTTCATTACATTCATGTTTGTTTTCATGCATTTATGCATTTATGTTTATGCATGCATGTATGTATATTCATGTTCATGAGTATGTATCATGTATGTATTCATGCATGTGTGTTTGTACACATGTGTTCATGGATGTACATATATGTGTTTGGGCATGTGCTAATGTATGTGCATGTGTGTCCATTTATATGTGTTTCTGAATGTTTGTGCATGTGTGTTTATGAATATTCATTACATGTCTGTGAGTACTTTACATATGTGTGTGTTCATGTGTGTGTGTGAGAGTGTGCTCTCAGTGTGGCCTTGAGGGCTGAACTGAGATATTAAGACCATTGCTCCTTTTCCCTCTTGGTACCTGTGTGGTGAGACAAGCTCTGTGTCTCAGGTTTCTCCCTTCTCTCCTGGCCTGGTGTGGTAGACGTGGAACTAGTGCTTGTCTGTGCATATTGTCCTCATCCCTGACAGCTGCTTCCCCTTACAGGGGAAGGAAGGAGGCCCAGCAGCAAGGTCTGTATACTCACGTTAAGGTCTGGACTACGAAACTGCTTGGCACAGGCTAGAGATGCCCCAGGTGGTTTCGCCTCCCCATTCAAATTGGCTCCAGCACCTCCCATGACCCCCCACCTTTCAGTTCCCCCACTGTTGGGAAGTATTTTTATTGCTTATAAACTGACTAATAAGGCTCTGAAGCTTGTAACTTCTATATTTAGCCCATAAATCTAAATCCATAGAGACGCCCACTGGTAGTTCCCATAATCATCTCTAAGCCTCAGTTTTCCCCCCTTTAAAGTGGACCTGTCCGTTGATATCCCTCAGGGTCAAGCAACAGGCCTGGGGAATTCTTCATGTGATCTGGGCTCTTGGGCGTTTCTGTATCTAGCAGCACAGGCCCTATGCCAGCTGTGATGTTTGAAGTCCTCCTGGTTTAGTTCTTATTTTATAAGCTGGAAGTCATCAAAGACTCAGCCCTTGTTCCTCTCGGCCAGCAGGACTCACCCTCAGTGCCCCATCCAGGCCCCCTTTTCCTTTGACTCCTTATTAATTTATAGGCTTTCACATAAAGAGACCAATAATCAAACTGACATTTCCTGAATGATGTCACATTCTGTAAAGCAAGCTTCGGGCTCACAGCATTTTCCCTTCCAGCCAGAGGAGGCACATTACAGAGGGGATCCTGCCGCTGCTGTCTGAGCCAGTTCGATGGGTGACTTACAAGCAGCATAGGGTTCTTTTGGCGTTTGGCTCAATCATCTGTTGGACCAAGGAGTTCAACACAGCTAGCATACACACAAGGTGTTGTGGACACTTTAACAAACTGAATTATAAGATCCAAAGCATAGAGCCACTGGGTAAAACCATAATTGCTAGCATAAACAGAGTCTAACACATGAGAGACTGCTGCACCAGTCCATTTGTTACTTATGATATAATAGGATGGGTGATACAGAAATAGTTCGCTAAGACTAGAGAGAGAGAGAGAGAGAGAGAGAGAGAGAGAGAGAGAGAGAGAGAGAATGAATCGGAGTGCATGGAAAAGCTCTTTTTCCTTCCTCATACCCAGTGGTATCTGTGTAAAAATAAATTGAGATCTCAAAGCTCCATGGCCACACATAAAAAATACTTTATCATTTTAAAAGTTTCTATTGTTTTGGTTTGTGTATGTAGTGTACACATGTGTATACCTTTGTAAGGTGAGCATGTATGTGCAGGTACTCATGCAGATATGTGCAAGTTGAGGCCAGAAGTACATGTGTGTTTTCTTCTTCTAATTGATCCTCACCTTAAATTTTCATAGTTTTAAAACATTCTTTGAGAATCTTACATATGAAATAGGACACTCTCCATCCCTTACCTCTTCCCCAACATTCTCCATATTCTCCAAGGACCTCCTTCTTACTTTTGTAGCTTCTCCTTTCTTTTCTTTTCTTTTTCCTTCTTCTTCTTTTTTTGTAATTTACTAAATCTAATTAATGGTGTAGGGGCATCCATAGAAGATGGGAAGTCTGCCAGTAGCTGCAACACATTTAGAGAAGAACGAGCCTGTCTTCCCTGGAGGCTATCAACTGTTGGGAGCTCATTAGGAAGGGGTGGGGCCTGAAGCATCTCTGTATGCTGAGTTTGTCTGGCTTTATCCCTGTAGGTAACTTCCCCTGTGAGCTCATGAATGGGACAGCAGCAGGCTGTATATATATATATATATATATATATATATATATATATATATATGTGTGTGTGTGTGTGTGTGTGTGTGTGTGTGTGTGTGTGTGTGTGTGTGTGTGTATCCTTAAAGTTCTCTGGGCCACAGAGTGGGCAGGTTAGGGAGTGTGGTTGGTAAAGATATTCCATATAGGACTGAGCATACACAGTCTCTTGTTTTCTGAATTTGACCAGTTTTGAATCTCTGTCCATTGCAAAAAGATGTTTGTCTGACCAAGGCTAAGGGTAGCCCATGTCTATGCATATAAACTCAAATATTTAGATGGCAATTTGACAGCATAACTACTGAGCAGAATAACAGTTGAGGGTTATATTCTAGAGCCTATGACTTTCACAACTATAGGCTTTTGACCAGAATTATAGTAGAGGACTTGAAATTCCATCTTGTGAAAATCCAGCCAGAAAGTAGTGACTTAGCCCACAGCAGTGAGCCCAGCATCACACCAGCAAGTCCATCTTGCCTGGTGGACTGGTATTATATAGCACACAACAGTTACTGTTGGGTAAGACCACTGATGTCTTTTCTCTCCCATTAGCCTGCATAGCACCTTCCAGTACTATGAAAGCTGGCCAGTAGGGAAGGGTTTTCCAGTTGGTTTGAGATTGATATCTCTATGTCCTACAGCCAAAATGTGTGGCGTCTTACCATATAGTTGTGGCAGCATATCCTCACTGATTGGTTAGTAAGGCAGGTTGGCTTGTGAGATCTGTGGATACACCTATTTCAGTCTGCCCCACCATTACCCCAGCACACCATCATACCAGAATCTTTAAGTAAGTTCTGGGAACCCAAACTCAGATCCTTGTTGTGGTTTGAATTGGAAGGACTCCCCCAGAGACTTGTGTGGTTGAATACTTGGGCCATAGGGAATGGTACTATTAGGAAGTATGGCCTTGTTGGGGTAGGTGTGGCTTTGTAGAAGGAAATATGTTACTGTGGGAGGTGGGCTTTGAGGTTTCATATGCTCAAGCTATGCCCACTGGGGCTCACAGTCTTCTTATGCTGCCTATGGATCAAGACGTAGAGCTGTCAGGTACTTCTCCACCATCATGTCTGCTGGCACATCACCATGCTTCTTGCTATGCTGATAATGAAGTGAACCTCCAGCCCTGATTGTTTTTTTTATAATAGAGTTTCCATAACTATGATGTCTCTTCACAGGAAAAAAAAAGCTAATTAAGACACTTGTATTTATATAGAAAACACTAACCACAGAGCCATATCCCCAGCCTTAAGAATCATGTTGGGGAAAAAAAAATCCTGTTGGGACCAAAATGTCCAAAAAAGAGAGATGAGTTTCAGGGAAATAAACTCTATGATTTGAATGTGTAATTTTTTACAGGCTCTTGAACAACTAGCTCCCAGCGATAGTGCTCCTTTAGAAGACTGTGGAAGCTTTGAGCCTGTCCTCCCTAGTATAAGTGGCTCACTGCTGTTGAGCCTTGGAGTTTATATCTAACTCTGCTCATGTCTGAGCTCTGTTTCCTGCCCACCAAATGCTGAGACAGAGTGACTGCTCCAGTCCAAGCCACTCTTTTTTGCCCTTCTCTGCAGCAATAGACAGTATTCCCAGAGACTGAGAGTGAGAGATAAAGCCTTCTTTACATAAGCTGCTTTCTGTCTAGTGTTTTGTGTCAATAATGAGGAGACTAACAATACTGCACATAAGTGCCACACTGCCTTGTAACTAAAGAAAGAAACAAAGTATACACAAGTTAGTTTCATATTATAGCAAAGGAATGAGGAGTGGTACTGTGACTGGAATCTTGCATGTGCCTCAGAGAAGCATGTGAGAGGCTTGTCTCTAGTTGGGCACTGTTGTAAGGTGGTAGAGACATTAAAAGGTGAAGCCTGGTAGGAAGTGCTTTAGGCCATGGGACATGTGCCTTTGAAGGGGATTGTGTGACGCTTCCTTCTTCTCATTCCTTCTTGGCCTAGTCTTGACAGAAGCAACTTTTGCATCATGTGTTCCCCACCATGGTGTACCCCTAAAGAAATGGCCAACCACTGTGGCCTCACATCTCAAATTATGAGCCAAATTATACCTTTCCCACTTGATGAGTTGATTATCTTAGGTATGACTTATACTAAGAGAAAGTTGAGGACTACAGAATGAGGAAAGTTAATAGGAGGAAAGTTCTAGAAGCATGAAGGTAATAGAAGTAGTAGAGAGACAGTGGCATGCGGAGGAAATAATGAAGAGACAATGACAGGAATGCTCATAATAGACAGAGAATACTCAGAGACCCACTTACTTGTTCTACAGCCTTTTACAGATTCAATGCTGTGGATTAGACCATCAAACCCAAGGCCTTGAATGTGCTAGGTAAATGCTCTAGTACTGAGCGACAGTCCCAGACCTTCATTGTATTTCAGCAGGGGTCTTGCTACATAACCCTGATCCTCTTGCCTCTGCCTCCCAAGTGCTGAGGTTATAGGAGTATGCTAACCATCCTTGGCTACCCAAGTTTCACCAGAGTGTCACACTGTCCCAGAGTCTTCCTGTGTATTATCTGTGGGTTTTTACCTCTCTGAAGCCATTGGAGCTGGATGAATGAACTCAACCTCAAGTAGACAAAATAGATATCTGAGGCTCACAGTGGCTGTTAAGAAAACCACAGTAAATACACCTACCTCTTCAGGAAGTATACCAATAACCAAGCTGGTAAAATGTGTTCTGGGACAGTCAAGAGGATGTGGCATCTCTGGCTAGCATCCTTGCATACTGGAGTCCCAAAGAATGTGCCTCTAGACAAGCATCATCTCCACTACTAGGTTAAAGGGCCAGCAATTTCAGAGTGGGGGCTGAGGTTGGGGAGACCTGGTCTACCAGTTGAGAAAGTCAATAGTTTATCAGGATTGCTTAGAGAGTTTGCCGTTGGTGTAGCTACCCACCATGAACCCCACCCCACAGTCGCGTTTGATAACCCTTTGTAGGACCTTGGTAAGTGGTTTTAATAAGAAACCTCTGGGTAATTCTGGTGCAGCAAACCCTGAGCTGGACATGAAGGAAGGTCATTCATGGGGCGTCTCAAAGGTCATCTTTCAGTTCCTGGTTCCACTCCAGGATGACGTGGTGTCAGTGACTCATTCAGGCACCAGTACCGGTGACCCAGGCACTCAGGCTCCACTTTTCTTCAACCCATCTCACGATGGTATCCTTGCTGTTTTACTGTCTTTATAAAATGATTGACACTTTTTATTAAACAAATTCATGAAGTCCCTGTTTTCACCTATGTATAGATGGAGGGGGTATCTCTTCTGCCCCTTGCTTTACTATTCTTAGGATGGTGAATGGTAGGAGACCAGAGGTGCCTAGTTCTTACTACAGTCAAGCCCCAGTCCTCAGTGCTGCTTCCATTCCTGGGGCCTGTGGTGCTTCTGTCTTCTAAGCCTCCAGGTGTTGGGAACTTTGCTCTCTGGCCAGCACAGAAGAAACATCGTCTGGAAGTCCAGCTCTGCCCCATCAGTTTCCAAGGAGCGTTTATGGCCCCATTGTGATACAGCTGGGAACCATAAGCCATGAATGAATGCACGTCCCATATTTTGGAGCTGACTTTTGTCAGGAGTGTACTAAACACTTCATAAATTAAGGCTTTGGCTGTCAAGCCACCCCTGATATCAGATTAGTCATCACAAGCCATTCCCTGCACAAAGCCCAAGGGACAAGTGCTCTGCATAGTGCCAAGGATTTTCTTATTCTTTTTTTTTTTAAATGGAAAATGTGTGCAGAGGAATGAATGACTGTCATAGTTAGGGTTTCTATTGCTAGGAGAAAACACTATGATCAAAGCAACTTGAGGAGGAAAGGGTTTGTCATTGGAGGAAGTCAGGACCGGAACTTAACCAAGGAAGGAACCAACCTGGAGGCAGGAGTTGTTCCATCAAGGAAAGACACCTACTGGCTTGCTCATCATGGTTTGCTCAGCCTGGTTCCTATAACAACCGGGACTACCAGGCCAAGATGGACCCCACTCACAATTGACCAGGCCCTCCTATATCAATCACTAGTTAAGCCCTACAGGCTTGCCAGCAGCTCAGTCATATGGAGACATTTTCTCAATGAAGGCTCCCTCTCTCTGATGATGCTAACTTTTGGCCAGTTGACATAAAACTAGCCAGCACAATTGTCATTCCACACTGCACAGTGCAGGTGGGTAATGGGCATCCCTCCTGATGTCCCCAGCCTTCCAGATGCTGTGCCCCTTTCAGCATATTTTATGTACAAAGTAGAGCTTGCTGTGGGATTTGGTTTCTTCCAAGGTTCCATAAATGTCAGACATTGTTGCAAAAGCCTGCTGGCCCAGGTTCATCCAGAGGTCAGCATGGTCTTTGCCTTTGGGTATAAGGAAGACACCCTGGGAATGAGGGTCTTCTTACATGTCCTTCAGAGGTGAACTGAGGTGGGAGGGTGGTTTGCTAGAACTGGGGGTTTCCAGGATGAGGCCTGGAGCCTTAGGAGTCCCACTAGGTTTTGGTGAGGCAGATTCTCCCACTGAACTGCTAATTTCTTAAAGACATAAAAAGATGAACAATAACGTGCCAAGCAGATGGTGACAATTGATGCCCATCGAGTCAGCAGCCAACATCTGCTTTCCCAGACATCACATTCTCTTGTGCTTGAGACACTCATCGAGCTTACGGTCTTGAACTCTGTGGAAGGTCCCTCTCCTCTCACCTCCATTTTTGTTGCAATCAGCCTGTGCCCTGCTCTGAGCTATTCCCCACTTAATACAACTGCAGTTTCTCAGGCTGTGTCTTGCTCTAGAAGACTGTTGTAAGCAGCAGGTGACTCGATTGTGAATGAGAGCAATCGCAGCCCATGGTGGACCCACAAAGCACCATCTGTTGGGCACTGCCTATCAGCACAGGCTGATGAATGGCTTATTCCTGGGGGTAGAAAGGGAGCCACCCTTGACATTTATGGGGGTGAGTTGAGAGAATGTGGGTACTTGGGTATATTAAAATCGTAACAGGGAAACCAGACCTGATTACTTTCCAGCTACACTATGCCAAGGGAAGGAAGTCTGGATCCCACAAAGGGATGGGCACCTGACATTTTGATGGCCCACACCACCCCATCATCTGATTTGGCCTCTGAACTCTGTAGCTTCACTCACAAATCCAACTCACTGCAGCAGCTCCGGCAACAGCTCCATCCGGGTACTGTTCTGGTTCATTACCTTATCAACACAGACTCAGTTTACTTCCGAGACCTTTTGAGTCTGATGCTGCCTCTTTAACTTAACTGGTATTCATTCTCTAATATATATTATATTAATATATTATATATAATATATATACAGATGTAGATATCTATTTACTGTGTTCTATGTGATATGAGAATTAGTATAATTAATATCCTTAGCCAGGTTATAAAGGTAGGCTGAATTATATGTCAAGTTACTGTTGCTGAAACCATTAAATCTCCTGAACTTACTGTTGCTCAATAAATCCTCACATTCTGAAAAGACAGGCGTGTTTCTGAAGTAGTGTGCTCACAATTTTCTCACCTTTCCTTCCTTTCTTATACTCTTCTCTCTCTCTCTCTCTCTCTCTCTCTCTCTCTCTCTCTCTCTCTCTCTCTCTCTCTCTCTCGGCTGCTTTGATTGAACCTAGGAACATTCTGTGGTAGGCAAATATTCTACCACTGAGAGATACATGATGCCTGGCCATCTGTGGTCCAACTAGTCTAACAATAGCTGTTTCTCAATGGAACTGCCATGACTCAGCAGCTTAGTCCACGAGACTGTAGGTCTCAGCAGTCCCAGTCTGGAACTGGAGTCCTGAAGTATTCCTAGAGCCCTGTTCGTCTTTGCTCTGTGTTGGAATCCTGAAGAAGTGGGATCTTTTTTTATTCCTTTTTAAAAAAATTTTTTATTGGATATATTCTATATTTACATTTCATTTCCCCTTTTCTGGTTCCCTACTCCCAAAAGATCCCACATGCCCTTTTCCCTCCCCGTGTTCCCCCATCCACCCCTTCCCACTTTCCTGTTCTGGTATTCCCCTACACTGATGCTTTGAGCCTTTCCAGAGCCAGGGTCCACTCCTTCCTTCTTGTCGACATCATTTGGTATGTGGATTGTGTCTTTGATGTCCCAAGATTCTAGGCTACTATCCACTTATCAGTGATTGCTAATGTAGGTGGGATGATCTGGCAAACTCTGCCATTGAAACCACTGCACCTTGTGAATTTATTGCTGTTTAGTAAACTCTGATAGCATAGAAAGACTCAATGTTTCTGCCTGGCATAGTGTTCTCACAAGAAGAACATTGTCAGCTTTCAGGCAAGACAGAACTTGAAGGTCCAAGTCTCTTTCTGAAAACCAGATACAGGTGAAGCGGATGGGCTGCAAAGAGCAGCTTGCTGTCTGAGCCACCAGTTTTCTCTGGTGGGGAAGGTCTCTCTGGATCGATCTCTGATAACCCCACCTTTCTGATGCTCTCTCGTTCCTTTGGGTTCTTGGACTTTTGGGGGCTTGTGTAATCAGATTTCTAGCCAGAAGCTCTCAGTCTGTGTTTAGCATGCTTGGATATGACTGACTCAAGTATATAAACTGACTCAAGTATATACACAGGTCCAGGCTGGGGAGAGTGGGCCAATCACAGAAAACTTATTTTTTAAAACATAGATTGAGCCCTTAAAAATCTAACCCCTTTGGAGGGAACTTGCAGCTTCGTTCTGCACGCACTGCTTTGCTTGCCAAGGAATAGAGGCAAAGGTGAGTGCCTGGTGAAAACCGGAGAGCCTCAGTCTACAGACTGCAAGTGGCCTAAAGGGCATGGCCAGTGCTCTTTGACAAATGCCTTTGTTGTTAGAAAAGAGCAGCTGGGTTTCTTTGGCTGAGGGTAGGTATCAGCTGGGAGGGGTTGTGAGGGGAGGGCCTGGGCCCATAGAGCCACCAATCCCAGAGCTTCAGTGAGCTCTGAAGTTTGTGCGCACACTTTGTAGTCCCACCCCTGCTCACAGCTGTGCCATGCAGACTCCTGTCCCTTTGCTTTCTGACTCACTGTGCTGTGAGTTGCTGCCAGCCGCTGCCTTCACCCTACTCCTTTCTGTGCCTTCTAAGGTTGGTTGAAATTGATGATTTTCTTCCTCTTGGTGTGTGTGTGTGTGTGTGTGTGTGTGTGTGTGTGTGTATGTGTGTATTTGCTTTCGTGCATATATACAGACACATTTTCATGTGTACATGCAAATGTGTAGGTGCTTTGTCATGTGTGCCAGAAGCTGACATTGGATGTCTTCTATCTTTTTCTATCTCATACTTTGATTTAGAGTCTTTCATTGAACCTGAAACTTTTTAACTGGGTAAGTTTAGTTGACCACCCAGTTCCCCAGAGATCCTCTAGTCTCTGCTTCCCCCGTGCTGGGGTTACATACGTGTAGAGGAATTTTAATCCAGCAACATGGCTGCTTTGGCAAGGGATCACATCTGAAGACCTAGGTCTGTGTGATAGGCCTGGAATGCAGAGATGTCACACGTACTTTTAATCCACCTGGCTGGAATATAGACATGCCCTTAGTACATACCTTTAAGGTAGAATTCATTTGTAAAAGGAAGTAGTTATGTTTGAAAGCGATGTCTACTTGAAGGACAAAGTGACAACTCAGAGAAAGATTAAACAGTATCAGTTAGAGATAACATATGCCCAACTCTCATGAGAACAGCATAGACAGCAGTACAAGGAAAGACACACACACACACACACACACACACACACACACACACACACACAGAGAGAGAGAGAGAGAGAGAGAGAGAGAGAGAGAGAGAGAGAGAGAGAGAGAGAGCCGCAGTGCAGTACAGTGCAGTGCAGTGGTGTTGAGTTTGTTCATGATTTCCTGCAGTTCAGTGCAGGTCAGCAGAGGCAGTTGAAGCTGGAGAATAAGAAGAAGCCTCCAGATTAGAACTAGTTACCAGAGTTAGCCTGAGGCCAAGCAAAGCAACTCAGTGAGAAGATGAGAGAAGCCAGATTGAATCAATCAGCTTGGAGAGGAGTATGTATGTGCCCGAACAGCTAAGTTGAGCCAACCAGTCAGAATTCAGAATAAGCTAGAAATGGTGAGTTTATTCGTCAGTCAGTCTTGGAGGCTAATTCTCGGCCTAGGTTAGCAGATGGAAGCTGGAATCTGAAGCCTTCGAGGATTTGCAGAAGATTAGACTGTATGGAGGCGAGAAGCTTCCTTGCCTAGGCCTCGTCATAGATAACTAGAAACACTCTGGGCTCAGTCCAAGGCATATGTTTGTTAAACGTGAGTATGGCTCTCATTTTATCAGTTCATCCGAGGAAATAAAAGCAACTTTTACATTTACACAGGTGTGTACCATCATGCCCTACTTTTCATTGAGTCCTGGGGATACAAACTCCGGTGCAGCAAGGGCTCTACGCACTGGTACTGAACTAGCTTCTCAGTCCCTTCCTGTTCATTTTCTTTTAATTCTAAACTTTATTATTAAAATGTTGCAAATACGAGAGAGTGCTTCTTCTTTTCTTTAGGTTGCTTGAGGCGTGATGTTTTCCCAACATTTCAGTTATAGTGTAGAAGAAACTTACAGAGGCCCTACGGCTTTTGGGCTGGAGTCAGCGTTTTACGAGTTGTAAAGAGGAGTGGAAGGGCAATGCCCTACATGACGATGCGCTCACAGAATCCAACAATGTGGAGTAGGAGGGGCTTTGACAGCGGCGCCCACCAGGGAAAGGAGGATTCCTCTCATTTCCCAGTAAGTCTGGTTGAAATGAACCTGCAAAAATAGACTCATCCAAATCACGTAAGTTTGCTTCCATGCACGGGGCATCCTAAGACTGCCTCTCAGAACCGGGTATAGCTGGGGTGCACATATGCCCTTCTTTACAGGCAGGAAGAAAATGGGAATATAGGCAATTTTGAAGGGTGACGAATGCATTTTAAGAAAATTGAATGGGTCCAAAGCATCCATAAATGACAGTTTATAAATGATTATCTTCAGAAGTTGAGAGCCTGAGGAGGTAGTGGCCAGTGACACTCCTCTCCAGCTATACCAATGTTCTTCAGTCTTCCTCTCTGCAATGTGAGTGTATAAAATGTCAGGGAGAGCAGCAAAGGTGGCCTGTGGGTTCAGGTTTCTGATTAGAGATATCATGGTGAAGCTTCTTCAGCAATCGTTGATGGCCAAAGGCTGATCTCTAAAATAAATCAGTGTAACAGAGTGATCAGGGCAACATTTCCTGACCTCTGTCAGTACCTGGCCTGGACAAAGCTCACAGCCATGGATAGTGATTACTGTGGCCGATCCAACGAGAACAAGCCAGACAAAAAGCCTGAACCTGGTAGATGAAGAGCATCAGCAAGCATTGTGGCAGATTCAAAGGCAGGCCCAAGGGCTGAGGGAAAGATGGAGACCTCAGCATGGACTGGATCAGAGGCAGGTGGCACAGAGAAGGTGTGGGCAGTCTACTGGATACAAGGTTTCTAGGTAGTTGCCTAGGTGTTCGTGTAGGGACCCGAAAGGTATGCACTCCTTTGATTGTGTTACCTCCCCCAATATATGCGTCTTTGGCATATTGGTCGTTTTGAAGCCAGGATGATTTTGAGACGCATATGCATGTTCAAGTGCATGCATGAGGGAATGCATGTGTGCGGATGTGTGTGGAGGCCAGAAGTTGCTGTCCAGTGTCTTCCTCAATCACTCTCCATCTTCTCCATCTTCGGTTTGGAGGCAGGGTCCTACGGCTTGGTTAGACCGACAGGCCAGTGAACTCGAGAGTGCGGCTGTCCTCTGTAGAGCCCTGCCCCTGGCATTAGAATGATTATAAATGTATCACTATACTTGGATTTTATGTGGGCTTGGGGGATCCAAATGCTGGTCTTTAGTGCTGGCATAGTAAGTACTTTATTGACTGAGCCATCTCCGTACCCATCCCTTATTTTCCTTCTATAAAGGCAATTTCCATAGAGAAAAATAAAAAAAGATGTTGCTTCTCCCTTACCACAATTAGACCTCTTAAAACTCTGATCAATGGGGAGAGGGAGTCCCAAGTTTAATTCTGCATGGCAAACCTTAAATAACTGTAGGCTTAAATTTTTAAAATTTATTTTTATTAAGGGGTTTTAAAAATGTTTTAATGTCTTTTTTAACCATATTATCCACTAGAGGTGGTAGGAAGAAAGGGTTAATAGAGTAAAGGGGGATGTGGACCTGCTAGACATATTTCTTTGGTAAATCTAATTTATGTTGCAAAGATATCAGCAGTTAAATTTATATGAATTAGTAGTGGCAGCTTGATTTACTATCGTAAACACCATTTGCGAGTCAGTAACAGCAGGACTTGTAGATGTCATTTATGAATTAGCAATGGCAGGTTAATCTAGAAGAAATCACAAGGCTCCGTCAACTGGCCCAAGTCTGCAGAAGCAGCAAGAAGCCGCTGGAACACCAACACAAGTTTTTTGGTGCCTTTTTTTTTCTATGAGGTCATGAAAAATGATGACCCACAAAGAATCATAAGGTGTATCAACATCACCCAGCCTCTGTCAGAGAAGACCAGCGTCAGCAAGGCCCAATGATGACCAGCAAATAATGCCAAGGTGTAGCAATATCATTTAGTATCATCTACTGTCTGTTGAGCGACATATATACATCACAAGTTTTCTCAAGCATCTGCTCTAGCAAAACATCACATGTCTTTTTTCTAGGCTGCCTCTAGAAAAACACCATGTGCCCATGTTTAGCAAAACATCCTTTCATAAGACAGTTTCTAGAGAAATATCCTATGATGCAACTGAGTCTCCAAAGAAACCAGAAATTTCCACTTCATATTACCTCTGTTATTATATTTTTCCTGTTCACATAAGATGGGGCATGATACCATATACTATATTGTATAATAGGACATAATACCCTCAATTATGGCACATTGGCATGGGCCTTTTGTTTGGCATGGGTTTTTAATCTGAAGAGACTTGGGAGAGAATCTTTTCATGAAGGAGTTTTCTAACCATCTCCCAAGACAGGTCGTAAGACCTTCTATGAAAGGCATGCTCCACATACCAGGAGTCAGCATCCTTCTCTCCCAAGCACACAGAGAGGAATCTGAGGCTCCAGGCCTTGCTGGATCCCCTCCCCCTATGATAACATTTAGGGCTCATCATGTCTTTGTCATTTTATCTTTCTCCATGAGCCTCTATCATGTCTGCTGTCAAACCCCAGCTCTTATGCTTTCTTCGGGTCTTCGTCTCCTTATGAAGGCTCTGGTGTCATGCAAAGCAGATGAAATAGGTGAGTGCGCCTTTTCCTTGATAATACCTTTGTTCCGCGAGCCCCAGCCAATATGTTCAAGATGGTTAATTGGAAAAGTAATGTCTCCCACTTGACACGCTCTCTGTCCAGAAGCCACAATCTTCCTTCCTAAGTCTTAAGTGCGATGATATAGAAACATCAAGGGGAGGTTTAGATTTATTCTTTGTCCTCCCCAATTCATGCTTTTATTTCCCAGGTCAAGCTAAGAAGAAGAAAAAGAAGAAGGAGGAGGAGGAGGAGGAGGAGGAGGAGGAGGAGGAGGAGGAGGAGAGAAGGAGAAGGAGAAGGAGAAGGAGAAGGAGAAGGAGAAGGAGAAGGAGAAGGAGAAGGAGAAGGAGAAGGAGAAGGAGAAGGAGAAGGAGAAGGAGAAGGAGAAGGAGAAGGAGAAGGAGAAGGAGAAGGAGAAGAAGAAGAAGAAGAAGAAGAAGAAGAAGAAGAAGAAGAAGAAGAAGAAGAAGAAGAAGAAGAAGAAGAAGAACACACAAATTGTGTGAGATAGCTAAGGTACAGGAGTGTTAGACTGAAAGAGAAGCAAGGAGCTATTGGTGGAATGGGAAGGCTGGGCAGGTGCAGAGCACAGATGGTTCCAGACAGGAAGTGTGCAGTGAGCAGGGATTGTCTTGTAAGTGAGCGTGGGGATGGACTGTCACTCTGGTCACCTGTGCTTGGACGGAGCCATCACCATAGCTGCATGCTCTCTAATATACAAGACAAACATTCCAGGGAAATACATTTGGATGGGGGCCCTTTCCCTCTCAGCAAGCCCCAATTCTAATGTTCCTTGGGGATAGACAAATCTGGATGCTCACATTCAGCATTCATTTTTATATTTTATCCTTATTTTTTTGTTTTAAATGTAGCCACCTACATGATACAATAGTGCATCCAGATTGGCCACTTGGGGTAATCGAAATTGAGATGTATCTAGAAGATTTATAAACCTCAACTCTGACTATATTTGTGAGGATGCTTCCAGAGAGAATTGAATAAGGGCAGAAGAGCGTAGGGCACATGGCGCTGTGCTACCAGACAGGCATAAGAACTGGTAAGGTTGTGTGAGCTCAAACCCCCAGAATCTCAGAGATGTGAGAGCGGCAGGAGCGAGCTACTTCCTAAGGTTACCTGTCTCCGTGCCTGCTCGGGAGCACCTCCCCATGACTCCCACCGAGGAGACTACACTCACTCAGTCATCTATAGCCTTGAGCCTTCAGCCAATGACCTTCCCTTCCTGGGTATGCCTTCCCCAAAGAGGTCTGTAATCCCTAGTTAACCCAGAATAAAGTGTGTTTGTTCACATCCTCCACCAAATAAAGCAATAGGAACAAGCGAAATCTTCTCAGAGAACTGCTTCATTAAGAATTGCCATGGGAAGGTCTTTGCCTAAGAGAGCCATTACTAAGACTCTCAAGGAAGGGTTTCTTTCCTCCAGCCCTTCTGGCACTTGTCACTCTGTCTCAATCAGGTTGGATCCTGCTCATCCTGGGCCCTGCCTCCCCTATCCACCTGACATGCAGACACCCCAAGGGAAAAGGTGCACCTCAGAACCCCATTTTTTACTTCCTCTCCCAGCAATATATCATTTGTGGATAAATCTGACAAGACAAAAGTGGAGTGATCTAATGATAATAGTTTGCCCAATGGGCAAGGCCTATGTGTTGACAAGTGTCCTGTATATCTTATGGGTGGCCTTTCTTCTGGGCGGGGAGGGTAAAAACTCACACAGCTGTTGGCTCTACCTCAGGGGAAAGTCCAAACGGTTTTTCGTGTATCTGCTTTCTCCTTAATCCCCTCAGTTTGTAATAGTCAATGGACCACACACACATTGTGTTCTGCATCTGGACACCTGGGAGCTGCTAAGGAATGCCTGTTGTTGACATTTCACAACCATGGTCAGAAGAGCCCTGTAGCATCATCCTGACTTCAGGAGTCATCACGCATGTGCATTGAGCTCTCTGGTTATAATCTGGTTCTGAGAACTGTCCAGTTTCCAATCAATCTCTTCATCAAATCATCTCTGCTCAGTAGATTTGCCGGAAAGTTTTCTTTGAATGCTTTCTTCCAAAGGTCTGAGGATATGTTGGAAAGTAACGCCAGATAATTCCAAACCAAGTGAAAACCAAGTGAATCCAAACCAGATTTACACCAAGGATTTGAGAGCATGGTGGCGTATGGACTCTGCTTTAAAACTCGAAGCAATGGCTCCGAAGCAGGGTCACGGGGTGCCATGTCTTAGTCCCAGGATATGTGACAGAGTGCAGGAAGGCAGCTGAGGCGGATAGGAAGTCCTGTAGGAACCACCTGCCATGTTCAAGAGTGACTCAAGTAAGCTGGCCTCAGCAGGTACTGGGCAACGCCAGGGAGGAGCATCACCATCCTCTCACTTCCTGGTGAGGTTCTACCATTGCTGCTACCTATAGAACCCAAGGAAACTGGCCTGTGAGCCTCATAATGCTAATCCAACCTACACTGAATCTGCTGATTTAGGTTCTAATGCGGTTGAATGAGGCTGTCTGGGAGATGTAGTAGATTCAGTGGGAAAGGCTACCAACCAAGTCCAAGCTGTGTTGTAATGAAGCTGGAGCACCTCAGCTCCTACTTCTTTTACTTTCAAACCAGTGTTGCTGGGGCCAGCAGACGAAAGGTGCGTGCAGGATGCAACAGACCAGCATTTCAGCAAGGGAGACCAGGACAGCAGGATGTACCGTAGATGCTTCAGGATTTAATGGTGCGCACAGAGTTCTAGGAGCCAATGAGTGCTGTACTGCGAACATGCACAGGGAGCCTGAAAGGAGGGACAAAAAGAGGGGAGTGGAGCCGGCAGGGGGCAGCACAGTGGGTTCTGGACACGAGGACTAGGCAAGGAGTCTTTTGCTTTCTTCTTCAGTGACTCTTGAAAATGTGACAAGCAACCTAATGGTGGCTGAGGAGATAGTTGTAGCATGGGTTGAGGGATGGCACAGTAGCTCAGAGGTAAGGCATTTGCTCAGCAGGCCCCAGAGGCCCCGGCACTGCAAGTAAACACACGGTATGACTCGGCGTGCATTCATCTTCATGCACATTATGAAAAGCGGCATGATTCACACTTGGAGTGTGTGGTCTCCGTTGTTGTTTTTGACATTAGCTTGAAATAGGTCCACCTTGGCATTCCAATTTGTGCAACCATATGAATTTTGGGCTTGCTACACAGACACGTCCACTGATGCTTTGAGTGTCCTGAAATATAACTTCCCGATGCAACATTTTGAAAGTGTCGACCGAATAAATGACCTTTGGTCTGCCTCCCTCTGGGTTTCCTTCTACCTTGAACTTCGCTGCAGGAATGCTGGGAAGAGGAGCTGAGGGAAAGCTTTTGAGACCAGACGACTCCCCCGGAGAGACTGCAGAGGATGGGCACTGGGATGAAGGGCTACTGTTGTCAGTGCGATGGACTACATTCAGGGCTCTGGCCCCTATCCACAATGCCTTAGTGAACTGAGGAATTCTCAGGCTTGTGATATGGCCGTCAGACTGAGCCTCCAAGAAACAGGGATCAATACTGCTACAGTTTGAGTGTCTTTCCTTATTTGGGGGAGGGGGTGCTAGAGAGTGAACCCTGGGTGTCACACATGTTAAATGTGTGTCCAGCCACTAAGCCACATCCAGGTAAAGGGTTCTCATTTCAAGTGTGGTTCTGGAAATACTTGTGAATTTCATTTTTAAATTCAGGTATATCCTCTCTTATACAATTTATAAATACTTATTTTTATTGTTTTGGGCCAAAGTCTAGTTTTCAAATGACAAAATCAACGTGAAGTTTCCTTTAAAGTTACTTGGTAGCAGGTTTTGGGGACAGGCATGTTGGAATAGAACTTCAGGCTGAACCCATGCTCCCCAAGAACTGTGCCACCAAGCTATAGCCTTGGGTCTTAAGTCCTTTGTTTTTGTTTTTGAAACAAATCAGGCTGGCTTCACACTCACAGAGAGCCAATTGTCTCTGAGTCTAGAGTGCTGGGTTTAAAGGCATGACTCCGCCATGCCCTGCCATCAAACATTTTTTAAATTAAGTTACTATGATTTCAGAAGAATATCGTGTAGTAATAGCCTAGTGCTCACATGGAAATGTGGCACTGGGTGTGTCCAAATATGGATATTGTTATAGCAGAGACCTAGGAGGAGGCACAAAGCTAAGGCAGCTACTGGTGCTGGTGTAATTCACCCTCTCTATTTACCTCCCACCATTTCATGCAACTCTGAAGGCCGCTCAAGGTCAAGATTGACTTTCCCTCTCCTAAACTTCAGAACATGTGTTCTTAGAACCTTCCCGGGCAGTCCTTGGACTCTGATAGCTGTCATGCTTGCTGGGTGGCCAGTTATGGCCCACCCACATCCTTTCTCCCCAAGTTCGAAAATGTGGATGGCGTGATCATGTGGCTTGATTTGTTCCCAAAGAACGACATGCTGGAATCTCGCTTGGTTCCAGTTCAGTGGCAGTGGAGCAGTGGAAACTCAGAGAGGCGGGGCGGGGCTGAGTGCAAGGTCATTCATTCCTGAGCGCCCCGCCCTCATATGTGCATTAATTCTGCTTCTCTGGCATGAGGGCAGTCACAGGGCACTAGATAGGTTCTCCCAAGAGAATGTTACTATGTGCAGACCTGATGTCTCACCCACAGTCCGTCTTCACAGCTCACAACTCTTTCTTTGTCTCTGCCATCGTGAAGTCATCACTAGGTCCCTAACCGCTGAGATGTTGGTGTGATGCTCTTAAACTTCCAGAACCCTGAGCTGGACAAACCTCTTTGCTTTATATAGTATCCAGCCCTAGACTCTTTGTCTAGGTCACACTGAATGGAATGAAACAGTTTAGATCATGCACATCAATGTGGCCCCAGGAAAAGCAATGCTCTTCTGTGAGAGCTAATTGTAGTTTTCAACTTGATTGCACCCGGGACTACCTAGGAGAGTAGGAAGCCGCAGCTTTGGGTGTGTCTGTGAAGCCGTTTCCAGAAAGGATTAACTAAAGATGTGAGACCCCCTCCCCTGAATATGAGCGACACCCACCATTGGCTGGCATTGAATAAAGTGGGGGTGGGGTGGGGAGGGGAGGAGGGTGGTGGAAGGATCTCTCTCTACCAGCTGCTCCCACTTTCCTGTCCATCACCATGTGAACATCTCCCTCATCCTCTGCCGTGGAAGGCTGACCCGCCCACCTTCCCAAACCAATACAGAGCATACGGCTGAAGTTTCTGTAGCATAAGGCAGACTAACAAAAGAAACACACACACACACACACACACACACACACACACACACACACTATCTCCATGTAAGTTTTATATGACAAAGGCCTTTAGATAAGAAGATCCCAAAGAAATGGTTTCAGTGTGTACCTTTCTAATTAAGAGGCATGTCATAAATTATGGGGAGTTTAAGCTGACATTTGATTCCTCACATTCTCCTCTGGGTGTCTTCCAAGATAAGGATGTTCCTTTGTCCAGCCATAGGGAGGACAGAGAAACTTACGATGCCCTACAAGGAAGCAGGGCCAGGAGGTGAGTGTCCAGCCGTCCTATTTCTGCTATTTTCTCAGGCACTGCGGTTGTGGTATCTTGAGGATACAGCTCTTGCAACCCACTGCCCAGTGTTGCCCTTCTCAGCCCAACACGTCTGCGCCATGTCACCACAGTGGTACATCCCTCATTTGCTGCTCTCTAGCCTTCTCGTCTTCCGGCAGTAAGGCTTTTTAGGTTGGTAGGTAACAGCCCTGTTGGCCTCACTGCACTCCTGGGATGGCTGTCTGTGGGGAGCAATGAATGAACAGCACCTAACACAGCCAGGGTTCCCAGCACCCCGTTCACTTAGAGCCTTTAGCTTTTAATCTTGAATAAACCTGGTAGGGAAAACACAGATCTGTAAAGGGCCGGTTTGTGAAGGAGACAGGAACTGGTTGTATTCTGAGGGCACAGGGTCCCCCGAGTTTGGGCAGGAACTGACCATGTAACTCATACGGGGCTTACAGTGTTTACAGTGGCTTAGCTGTGCAGTGCAGTTTAGGATTCTAGGCACTGAGAGGACCATTGTCAGCCCAAGAAGCAGTAGCGGGCAGGCCCCCCCCCTGCCCTCCAACCGAATGTGTCCTTTCTCTGTTAAAATGTCAAGCTTGTTTTAAAAGGGGCTTACGTTATTGTTATTTTCTTTAACAGGAGGCTTTGAGGTGTGAACTGAAGGGTGTTATTCCTCCACTGAACTTGACTGCTGGGTTACCCAGGGTGCCCGTGCCCTGGGATGAATGGGCATATTATGCCTGCCATTAAAAGTTGTGGCTCTTAATTAAAAACGTGATCTTGGGTCTTTACGGAGACATTGTTTAGGTTTTTCTCTAGCTGTTAACACGTAATAAATCATTTTAAAAGGACCTTCCCCTACCCTATCGCTGAATGGGGAGTGCGTTTTTTTTTTTTTAAAGCAATTGGAAAATAAAACCGGGATTAAATTTCGTGTTTGACAAGGTGCTAAGGGGCTCAGCACCTCAGCTGGGGTAAGACAAGAGAGCTTTGCTTAATCGGATACTGACCTCCTCTTGCTGAATCTGGCCTGGCCTGGTGGGTTCAGGCTGGCAGGGTGACGCTGGTGTCAAAAGTTTAGCTTGGAGATAACAGGACAATTTACAGACAGCCCACCCTGACTCCCATCCCCTCTATTATATTGTGAGTGTAAAATCTGTGGTGGAGAAAGAAAGCCTCCTATCCTGAGCTTGCCAGGAAAGTTATACAATGAGGGAGCACATGGGGGGGGGCAGTGGAGGGGACATCCCATAATCATCTCCCACACTAAAGATCTTGTTCTCTTTCCGTCTTCCTGATATAGCGTTCTAGAGGGCAGAGTTAATGGCGTCCAGTCCTTAAAGAGATCCCAGCCTTCCCCAGATGGACCTAACAGCTGATACCAACTGGTGGTCTGGACCTTCTGACTTATCGGACTAGTCTTACAGCCTTTGGCCTGGCACAGTGGAGAGGAGTCTGGGGCTGAGGCAGGATGTGGCATGTTGCGCCCTGCCTGTATCCCTGTGGCTTGCATCCTTCTGCAGAGGTGAAGACAATGCTTCCAGAACTGTTACCAGATAACAACTTGAAAGGGTTGCTCCAAACTCTGCAACGTGACCTTGACCAGCAACAGACGTAATTCCTGTGCAAAATTTGAACTGGCTCTGAAGGTCTGTCCCCCCCCCCCCCCGGGGAGTTCCGGGAGGACAGAAGCATTTCCAGGCCTGTTGTCTGGGTGACATCCTTTCCAGGCAGGAGCCTCGGTGTTGTAACGCCCTAGCTGGCCAGCAGAGGGCAGATGGTATATCGGCTTTACAGCAACTGGAATACCTGGTTTCTAGGCTAGCTTTTCCTCCGCTGTCCTGGCTAGGACCTCCATGCCTGTGTTCTGTGGGGACCACACACAGCGGGCAGTGGTATTTCCAACGTGTTTACTGAAGGGAATTTCAAGAGAATCCTGTAGAAATTAGAAAACATCAGATTCCTCATTCTAGGTTACAGTCTATTCCAAAATTGACTCTCGATCCGCAGCCTCAGATTCTATTCTGCTGAGGCCCTTTTACTTGGAGTACAGCCCCGTGTCCCTGTCCCTTTGCTCTCGGGTCTCTGTCGGCCACCTTTGTTCCACACTTCAACCCTCTCCCTTGCTTCTCTGTGCCATCTTTACCTCGGAATTCGCCAGGACTCAGGCAGCGGCTCTGAGCTCTCGGACGACAAGGATGGGCTCTTTCTCTCGAGATTCCATGACAGTTGCTTGTACCCAGGCTATGCTGGTCCACATTTCAGCTCATGCCCGGAAGTCAAGGCCAGTGCGCCTGTCTCCGCATCTCATCCTTCCTTAAATCTAAGAACGCTCTGTCTGGGCTGGTCAGCCAGCTGCCGCTCTTTGGTACCACCAGAGGAACCGGATAAGGACCAAGAAGGACTGTAACTCCATCAGATTCCTAGTGTTACACATCTCCATGCTGTCATCAGATAAATCCTCCCTGTAGGAAAGTGTAAGAGTATGGAGAAGCCCTTCTCCTCCAGCCCTGTTCCTGAGGAGCAAGGCAGAGTTCGTGTGAATCTTTCTAGGTACTTCCCTTGCATGCATTTGCCAGAGGACATTTACAGATGTGTAATTCCCTTTTCACGAGTGGGTCTTCAAATGCATATAGCCACATGTTAACATTTCTTCCGCACAATAAAAATGTGACCATTGCAACTTCTCTGCCTCAGAAAATAGAAGTATGCCTCACTCCAAATTGATTTTTATTATTACCAATAATTAAACCACATGTATGTGTTGCGCATATATATATATATGCATCACATACACGCTGTTATATATTTTACATTGGTATATGCATACTATATTTGTGAAACGTTGGCATAGCATACTGACAGTGGTTACACATATATTGGCAGTCAAGAATAGATCCCTGCCCTAAATTGAACATATTTTTCAGTTCTTCTTGCATTGATCTCAGGGAGCACTGTGGAATAGGAGGCAGGAAGGATGCAGGAGCTGGGGGTTGGGAGGAGAGCTAGGAAATGCTGTCTTCTGGGCAAGGCATGGACCTCATGGGCACATAAGACCTGAACCAGATCGAACTAGGTAAACCGCCAGCTCAGGTGAGGGAGGCACCCTCAGGCTTCATCCCTTACTAATGAATATTGGCCGGGTTTACAGGAGGGGGGGAAAAAAAGCAATATTTCAAGTGGATGGGAGCCTGTCTTGGAAGAAATATCTGGAGGAAACTGGAAGGGGAAATAGAGATTAGATGTGGTCATATTTCATTGTATATATGCGAAGATTTTCAAGCTTAAAGAAAGTCATTTGTGAAATGCAGATGGGACATACATACTATGCATGGAGCCTGTGGACACAGTGAGCACTGCCTCTGCCCCTTGGGAGCACCCACCCTGGCTTCTTTGCATTTCCTCCTTATCCTCTTCCTCCCCAGCAGCAGTGCTCCCCTTTTGTCATTTCCTGTCTTTTCTCCCTAATTTAACACCATGCTTTCTAAAAAATGTATTGTTTTTAAATATATGTGTTTTTTTTCCAGCATCCTGTTGTTGAGATCTGCTTTTTTTTTTTTTTTTTTAAATCAGGTAAGCTTCTGATACTTGTGTTAAAGTATCTTGTCACTTTTCATCTCCACTATTAACAGCACTTCTTCCTAGGACCAACGAGCAAGTTGCCCATCAATCAATGTTGGGTCCTCTCCTGCTTTCTCATAGAAAGGTCAGATGCCTTTTCTGTTGCAGGCGTTTAAAAATGTCAATAGCTGAATGGCTGATCATAATAACTATCTGTTTGTTATTAACAAGGTACGCTCGTGTGTGTGTGTGTGTGTGTGTGTGTGCGCGCGCGCGCACGCGCGAGCGCGTGTGCACGAGTGCGCACACTATGGTTTGGGTGTATGTCCCCCCAAAGGACCGTATATAGAAGGGTTGGTCTCCAGTGATGCTTTTTGGAGGTGGTGCCATCTTTAAAAAGTAGGACCAGAAGCTAGGTCATTGGTCCTTACCCTTAAAAGGAATAGAGGGATCCTCCCCATAGACTGAAGCCTTAGAATTAAGAAGAACTTTTCTGGTTATAAATGAATAATACCATGTATTTTATAACAATTATGGAAACTAACTAATACTGTGTGTGTGTGTGTGTGTGTGTGTGTGTGTGTGTGATTTCGAAAATACAAACATTAACATTATACATGTTGTCAGGTATACAAGTATGATTGTTTAACATTAGAGATGCATTCTGTGAAATGTGCCCCTCGGCAATTTTGTCTTTGTGCAAGCATGAAAGAGTGCATTTGCACTGCTCTGGATGTCACAGGTCAACAACTCTCTGTGGTTGTTATGGAGGAATCGAGTTGTGCTAGGCATGAAACACAGGAGGTGCTTGACAGCGTGATAAAACACACTGCTGTAGGGTGAACTGTGTAAATAGGAGAAATACACTCTAGCTAACAATGAAAGGTGTACTTTGCAACCATCAATGAGCATCTGATTGTACTCTTAAGTCTCTTGTGCAGTCTGTGTGGGATGCTGCGCTATGGTTTCATTATGCGGTGTCAGCCACTGTGTGTAATCACACATGCTGTGTTTTCACAGGCCTGGCAGCACAACAGCTTTGTTTACGCAGCACCAGCATAGACACTTGAGTGGCACACTGCCACCCACCAGCAGATGAGAGGAGTCTGTCGCTTCTGTGTGCGCGTGTGTGCTATCTCTGGAGATTGGGTACTAAGGGTATTCTGTCTGTAATGTTTTATTTCTATACTCTAAAAAGTTTAATGCTTGTTTCATTTTTATTTTGTGTATGCATGTGCATGGATGTGTGTGGTGGGGGTGGAGGAATTGTGCAGATGTGGAAGTCAGAGGACATAGTGCAGGAGGAGTTGGTTCTCTTCTACTACGCAGTTCCTGGAAAGCTGGGGTTGTCAGACTTGGTGGCAAGTTCCTTTACACGCTGAGCCATCTTGCTGGCTAGAGAAATAATCTTGAAGCTAACAAAACCAAAAGTTAATTTTTAACTTTCAATACTGCTTATGTTATCTCTAAACCCTGTACCATGTGTGTGTGTGTGTGTGTGTGTCTGTGTGTGTGTCTGTGTGTGTATGTCTCTCTCTGTGTGTGTGTGTATGTGTGTGTGTCTGTCTCTCTCTCTCTCTCTCTCTCTCTCTCTCTCTCTCTCTCTCTCTCTGTGTGTGTGTGTGTGTGTGTGTGTGTGTGTGTGTGTGTGTGGCTTGCTAGCCTTTGCTTCAGGACCTCAGTGGCTGCTTCAACCACTAGTTTGGGCTTGCTCAATTGCCATTCTATTAAGAAGCATCAATGGGGGAGCATGCCTTTAAGCCCAGAATTTGAGAAGCAGAGGCAGATGGCTCTCTGTGAGTTTGAGTTCAGCCTGTTCAACAGAGTGAGTTCCAGGACCGACAGGTCTATGTAGAAAGGCCCTGTCCAAAAAAAATCAGCAGACACTCCCCTTTGTTACTGCCATTCACCCCTGCCAGGCCTTAGCTGCTCTAAGGAGCCCAGAGGAGAAACTGAGTCTGTTTATGCCTCAAGCCACAGAGTATCTATAGTACACTCTGAAATTCTGCACTGAGAACAGTCATTTGAGTTTATCCAGCTGTGTGGTGATGCTTATTTTGTGGGTTGAGATTTGGGACTTTGTCCTCTGAAAAGTGATGTGACTACAGAAAAGCTCCTTTTTTTTTTTTTTAAATCAGCATGATGGATACCTGGTTCTTGTAAAATGCAATTGAGCCTGGGGTAAAGCAGGGTGGAACTTCCAAGCTTCTGTAGGAAGAGACTGCCCTGCAGATAGCCAGGAATGGCAGGTTGGGTCTTTGTCACTAGGTTGCCAAACCTCAAAAGCTATAGCTAATGAAGGAGCCGTCATTCTCCACCTGCAGTTATTTGCAAGGACACTTGCCCACTAAATAAGAAATGCCCTAAAAATCCAACTCTTAAAATACAATTACAAATGACTTTCGGTAAAGGAGAAACAGGGAGCCATTTCCAAAAATCAATGTGGCTAGACTTTCTGATTAATCCGCAATCTGAAAGAAAGTGCACAAGAAACTGGAGCTGGGCTGTGGGGGTGAGGAGGAGAGGAACCTGCTGAGGCTAGGAGAAGCAGAAGACCCAGGGTGCCTCCGAAGATGGACCCGGGTCTGGGTGTTAGATCAGCAGTTACAGCCTTTGCCTCATGTGCGTGAGCCCGTGGGCTCCATGCCTGACCTTAAAAAGCAAGAAGCCAGAAGACACAGCCAGAGCGAAAACTGCAAGGAATGGACACACAGGGAAGAAAAGAAGTCTTCAAAGTGTTGTGCTGTGTTTTGTTTTCTATAATTATCTTCAAAAAAGAAGCCAGGACAGGGCTTGTGCATAGAAGTTTTCTAAGACAACATGGACTCCATGGTGTGTGTGTGTGTGTGTGTGTGTATGTGTGTGCGCATGTGAGCTTTTTACCATTGTTGTGATTTGGTGCCTTTTGTTCTTTTAGGGTTTTGTTTTGTTTTTATTGATTTTTGGGTTTTTTTTTTGATTTTTGGTTTTGAGAGAAAGAAATAACATAGAATTGGTTGGGTAGGAAGGTGTGTAACATCTGGAAGGAACTGGAAGAGAAGAGAGAATATGATCAAAATATATTGTAGAGAATTTTTTTAAATGTCATTAAAATAATTTTTGACGTAAAAGAAATTGTTCCAAACCCTGAAAGTGTCTACTGAAACTATGAAAAGCAATTCAGAGCAGAGGGTATGGCGTGCCGACATGCCGCCCTGTTGCTGAGGTAGACTTTGCCACTTAGGTGAGGTCTATAGAGTTTCTCCAAAACAAGGCTGCTGTCTTTTGAATTGTCTTCTGTTAAGGAAATACCTTTAAACTATTCAAATACTTCTCAAGCCTCCAGGCAGTCTTGTGATCTGTCAATAGATCTTGTCTACAGTAGTGACTTACATATTTTCTTCTTGTCTTATTTCCGTTGTATTTATTAACTGAAACCCTTCTGTAGGGAATGGCTGTTTCTTTTTCATTTACCTATGTTTATTCAGTTGTGTGTGTGTGTGTGTGTGTGTGTGTGTGTGTGTGTGTGTGTGTGTTTGTGTGTGTGTGTGTGTGTGTGTGTGTGTGTGTGTCTGTCTGTCTGTCTGTCTGTCTGTCTGTCTGCTTGTCTGTTTGGACTCGTGGATAGTTATCTCATGCCACTTTGCAATCCAATAATATTGTTTTTCTTGCTGTTCTAATTATTTGAGTCTTGGTTCTTGGGACCTTTCTCTGGTCCCCTTTGATATTCCCCGTGTTTTCTTTTCTCTCCACACCCAGTACTTTCTTATTTTGGAGGGCAATGTATGGTTAAAGGTTTATATTGTGTTCTCCTTGCCCCAGCATGCCATTAGTTCCATCTTCCACAAGAGCTGCCCAGGGCTTCAGGTATTTACTGGGAGCTTAAGATGTGCTTTCTGTCCATGGATGAAGGAGGCCAGGTGTATGGAAATTATTAGAGTAGTTAGTGTGAACTCAAAAACTTTTTATTAAAAACAATACCATTTAGGAATACCTATTTAGGTTCTGGGTGTGACCATTGCTGCTGAGATTTTATGATGATTTTTATATCCTTTCATGGAAAGAACCTGATGGTGCACAAATGCCTGCCAACACACATAGGCATAGCATCTGCTCATGTATTCTTATCTGTGCAACTATTGTAAAATTCCCTATGATACTAGCACCCCTAACTCCAATATAACCATCTCTACTTAGCTGATGGAGGCACATTATAGTACCTCTTCAAGAGGTCTGAATCTGTATAGGCCAGACCGTGTGTGTGTGTGTGTGTGTGTGTGTGTGTGTGTGTGTGTGTGAATGTGTATAGTGTATATGTTGAAAAGGTTTGATTTGTACATTAACCATACAATCAAATATTAATAACAAAACTAATAATAGAATGGAATCCACAGAACAGCATGCTGCAATACTTAAATTTTACAAACCATTTATTTCTATACTTTTTGACTTAATACTTCTCATCTATGTCAGACATAAATAACAGGAATACCAGGAAAAAACTGCAGAGAGGGAGGAGAGAGAGAGAGAGAGAGAGAGAGAGAGAGAGAGAGAGAGAGAGAGAGGGAGAGCGAGGGAGCTGTGGGGTGTCACTCGTTGTGTCTCCCTTTATCTTTGTCACCTCTGTCTCATGGGATTTCTTATTTAACACTAGAATATTCAGAAGGTTGTCAGGGATTATTAACCCGTACATGTGAGAAAAGCTTCACTCTCTCGAGTACAGATTCAATGCCTATGCTCTTAAAAAGGCTTGTTTTCTTTTCTTTTATGTGTGTGAGTGTTTTACCTCCATGCATGTATATGTTCCACATGCATGCAGCGCTCATGGAAGCCAGCAGAGTCATTAAAGCCTTTAAACAAGAGCTTTTTCTCTCTTCGATGACATAGGGGAAAGCTGGGAGTTCAGGGATGGTGAGGCTGGTGATGGTGCTGCTGGCTTGAGGGTGAAGGTCAGGCTCTACGGAACCTGGAGGTTCCACCCGACAACCACGAGGATCGAAGTGCTGACAGAATTTCCAGTTTGGACACTGATGTCATACCTTTAAGAGCCAGGGCAGAAGACTTCGTGCTTCAAGCTGTTTCTGCTTGACATACGATGCCCCTCTTACCTCAGGGGCACCCGGAGCACCCGGAGCCACCAGTGACTCTCAGCTCTCCCTAGCTTTCACATCCCAATGCTGGTTTGTGACCTCCTCATGCTCCTTCAAGATTCTCACAGCAACAGCCCCTCTTGTCTTCACCGAATGTCACGTGGATCTAGCCACCTGTTGCCTACTGTTCTGCTTCTTGACTACCTGGTTAATGGCCATTATGACATATGGGTGACCCGTCACCCAGTTTGCACAAGACTAAGGATTCCTCAGGATAATGAAATTTTGTTTGAAAAGACTAGACCAACTAAGAAAATTTAGTTATTCATGAAGTCTGATAACGACAAACATTTGTCTCTCTAGCCTTCTTTGCAGTCTCAGCTTGGGTATATGATGATACTGGTAGAAAGGGAGTTAAAAAAGAAAGTCCTGGACTCGGCATGATGGCATGTGTCTTTGATCTCAGTGGTCAGCATGTACAGCAAATGAATCTCTGAGTTCAAGGCTAGCCTAGCCTATATAATGAGTTGCAGACTACCTAGGACCACATAGTGAGATAGTATATCTATAAACAAAAAGAAACAGAGACGATGAGATGGTTCGATGCATTTGAGTTCTATTCTCAGCACACTCATTAGGTAGGTGTCTCACAAACCATCTCTAGCTCCGGGGGCAGCTGACACCTCTGGCCTCTGTGGTACTCACATGAACAGATCCTTCCCCACACATACAATTTACAAATATAGATAAGATAAATCAATAAACTCATGGAAATTATCAGAGAAGCACAAACGCAAAGGATTCTTCTTTTTGTCTTTGGAGGTATGAAGGAAGATAGGATGCCTGGAGAGTCATCAGCTAACTTGTGATCAAGTGCAGTTAATCCCAAGGATCTAGTTAAGTCATGGATAGAGGAAAAAAAGATAGAAGTGTGGATCTTGAAGATATATCTAGCTAGCATAATCAGTCTACAACTACCGGTTCTCAATATCTTGGTATGAGAAAGAATATTGCTGGGTTGCTTAGGGTTAAAATAGTTCAATTTTTATAAATAAAAACCTCCTTACAGAAAGGACACAAATGCCTCTCCTTACACTCCTGAGCACTACAGAATGCAGTCTCCAGGCCCTGCCATCCTCTCCGGCACTCCTTGTCACTGAAAGTCTCACTTTCTGCTCATGTGAAATTGTAGGGTATAACAATTAATTTTCTGTCAAACACTAGGGCCAGGGGTAAGAAAGTAGACAGCCAAGTGACAAAGAGACTGTAAGTAGAGCTCAGGAGCGAGAGAGGCAGTTTATCAAGCCAACTTCAGAGCTATTATCTCATGTCTTTGAAGAGCAAAGGTCTAGGAGGAGTTGCGGGTGTGTGTTTTGATGTGCTTTTATCCAGGGAAGTCTTTGGGGATGTAACCCTGTAAGCTTGAGTGGTGGGGAGGAACTTCCAGCACGCTTGGACTATCTAGCTTTCCACTCTGCGTTTTGGAAGCAGTCAGGGTCAAGGGGACAGGGAAGCTATGGCTCCCAGCAGGGCAACTGGACATACCAAAGGCAGGTATACTAGCCTGTGAACTAGAGGCAAAGGAGGAGTACTGGAGCTTAGATGATGTCACATTTATCTCAAGCCTTTTCTTCTGACCCCAATCACGGAAATTCACTGGGTCTCACTCCTGTCCAGGGCCATGCTTTAGTCCCCAGCAGGTTGTACCCTGTGCAATCCCTGATCTGTACCGGGGTGAGGCTGCTCTGGAGTGCCCATCTCCAGCACCCCATCCCGACTCCCACTGCCTACCATTCCCCCATCTGCCCTCTGATGCCACACAGGAGTGGCCACTGTGCTCCAGACATGGCTTCTTTCTTACTCTGTGCCTGTGCAGCCACTGCCCCTTCTATAGCATGCTTCTAAATGCTTTCCTGGTAAAGTCCTGCATGTCATTTAGAACCGACTGAAAGTTGGCATCTCTCTTGATTCCTCTTCTCATCAAACCCCACCAAAGTGCTGGATGCCTGGCTGAATTCCTGGCATAGGCAAAGTGTTCAGCGAGAGTCAATAGGGCCGAGCTCAGCTGAGCTGATGCAAGGTCAAGGTTGCCTCTCTGCAGCCTCATTATTGGCTTGTGAATCTGTCGTCTTCTCTACATAACCACTAGGTGCCGGAGGGCAGTCATCAGTCAGCCCGTGCTTTTCCAAACCTTTCCTTGCTGACCACTGACTGTGCAAGTCATAGATTCTCAGGGTACACACCCTTTCATATACTTGGTCCATAGCCTGCTTCATGAAGGATGCGCATAGGAAGTTGGCATAATCTCCATATGGGAGATGAGTTTACATTGGGGTTAGATCGATGGGTGACTTGGACCCGAAGATGCCAAGGGTGGGGTCTGCAGCCCTGACTCATAGGCTCATGGTTTATTTTGTTGTTTTGACACAGGATCCCGCCATGTAGTTCAGGCTGTGTTAGACCTTACTATTTGCCAGTCTCGTCTTCCTGAGTGCTAAGATTACGGGTGTGGGCTACTGTGTTCTTCCATGTTTTATATTGCATTAGCTCTAGTTTAAGTGCTTTTCAAAAGCTTCTTCAGGTCAGAAGGAACTGTTTCTTTTGATGTGGCTCTCTAATTTGTCATTGGTGGAGGCTGAGGGAATTAATAAACCAGATTGGGACTGGCCCCTGTGTGGAACTGAGAAGGGCTAGAGAAGTGTGTGTGTGTGTGTGTGTGTGTGTGTGTGTGTGTGTGTGTGTGTGTGCTCTATAGTATTTGCTGAGGGGTACTGGCTGGCCAGGCCTCTAGCACACAGTTCATTCCCTGCAGTCACTCTAGGTCTCTAACTGGAAGCTGCTGCTGTGGCCATGGCTCGGGTAGACTTGGCCAACCCAAAGGGTTATCCTAAAAGTGTGATTCAGACCATGCAACCCAGTGACCTTCCTAGGTGTGGGAATCACTTTACTTATCCAGTGGAATGCTCAAGCTTAAGTCGAGTCTAACTCATTAATTATTCCCAGCCTCTCCTCTGTGAAATGCCACTTTTTAAATGTGTCAGCCAGTAGGACTGGGATTTCCTTTTGTCTCCTTGTGTGGTTTCTGTGAATATGTGCTTTGGTGTGCGACTTTCCTTTATGCTTGCCTGCTTGGGAATGTGCTTTGAAAGGTTTGTGTTCTGTTGTTCATGTGGAGTGCGTGCATTGGGCTTGAGTACTGTGTTTGGTGTGTGGTACAGTGTGTTCTCTCTGTGTGTTTGTAAAGTGTGGTGTATTTTATATAGGTACTAAGGTACGGGCATTAGAGCTCTTATGTATGCTATCTTGTGTGTGTGGAGTATGTTGAGCTGTGTTTTGTGTTTTGGCTGTTTGTGTTATATGCATGTCTATTATATCTGTTTCAGGCATGTGTTATGTCAGGCATGTATCTTGTTATGTAGGTGGGTATTAATTTGTCCTATGAGTTTTTAGTGTGTGTTATATGTTTGGAATGTGCATTGAAATTTTACTGATTGTTGTATTGAGTGTTTGTGTTATACATCTCTGTTGTATCTGTATTTAGGGTGAGTGTTTCATTGTATGTTGTGTTTGTGTAAAGATATTGTGTGTGAGTGTGTGTGTGTGTGTGTGTGTGTGTGTTGGCAGCTGAGGTGAATTTGTGGTATGTGTGAGTATGTATGTATCTGTGTGTGTGTGTGTGTGTGTGTGTGTGTGTGTGTGTGTGAGAGAGAGAGAGAGAGAGAGAGAGAGAGAGAGAGAGAGAGAGTGTGTTGGCAACAGAGGTGAATGGGTGGGAGGGACAGAGAAGAATGTGTCTTCTTACTAAGAGCACTAAGGGCGTTGAGAATCTCTAAATCCCTAATCTCTTCACCCAAGATTAAGCAAATAAAATTGTTGGTATGAAGAAGTCAGATTCTTGATGACTCCAAAGGGACATGTGTGAGTGAGCCAAGGAGCTTAGCGTCCTATCAGCTGGGTGATGAAGGGGCTTGGGCTCTGAATGACAGTTGAAGCAATATGCTCTAATCGGATTACCAAGAGACTCAGTGTCACTCCATATTAATGGCAGATTTTTTTAAAAACGGTGCTAAAGAGTTAGTGTTCATCATCCAAGACTTCAGTAATTGCTTAAAAAGAAAATAATGCTTATCTAAGACCCCAGGCTAAGGGACAGGAGGTGGTACAGCTGGGGCAAGGGAAAGGAGGGTCATATCCCATGAGTCGCCGGTTCCCCGGGGCTTCATCCGAGTTGTCAGCTTCTGTCTACTCAGAAGAGAGACTGGGGAGACTGTCGGCCACAGTTCTGTGGCGGAGTGAGGGGCCAAATCTAACACCCAACAAATAAAAAATAAAATGTTCGGATTTCTGTAGGTGTGCTTTAACTCCCATGGGGGGGTGTCAATTCTCCACTGTAAAGCTATGGGATTCAACATCTTTAATGTTTAACTGGAACATTAAACTGGAAAAGTTGTCAACATGGTGGGAAAGAATAGAGAAGCCTTATAATCACTGGGGATGCCCACGGAGATGCCAGTGTGAGGCAGGACATAAGGATACAATTTTCAGGTAAGAAACACCCTTGAGGCCTGGATTACAACCACTTGGCTGTTTCCAATCCAAACCACGTCCTTAAGGCCTGAGGCTCATTTTCTCAGCAGCCAGGTCAATGATGTGTGCATTCCCTTAATGGAAGACTTAGTCTTGGAGTATCCGGAAATGTAATGGGTTGGATTGTGCTTTGAATATAATTTCATATGGAAAGTGATTGGTAAATCATGTGACTGTAAATACCCTTAGCTTGGGTTTGTATTGGGGCATGCCTAGTGAATTTGGGACACTGTTTGGATGCAGTCTTTGAAGAAAGGGCACCCAATATTTGTGAACGCATTGAGTTTGCTCACAAGCCTGTGAAAAGTCAGCTACCTTATTGAGTAGCAATAAGTCACTTGCAGTTCTGGTTAGAAATCAAGATTATATAGACTCTGTTTATCTGGAGATAGAAATGTGAGCTGCTCTTCTGTTTCTATTTCTCTCTCTCTTTCATTTTAGCAACTTGGAGACACTGAGAAGTTTTAGCTAAGTTAGTTAACCACTTTCTTTAGGAATTCTCAATTGTTGGTCCTACAGGGAATCAATAATCTCTGTATTGAGTAGGCCGTTCACATCCCTTTGGGCTTATCAACTGGCTATGTGGATTCCTAGTCCCACTCTAGAGTCAATCAGAGTTTCATGATCATAGCTCCCCATTGAAAACTGGTCATCTGTCAGGTCTGTGAACCATAGATACTGCGCATTTTGGGGAAGATTTTGGCCCACGAAATCACACCTGAAAACTCCTGGGTTTCTTTTTATCAAAAATCTCATTTGGGGAGGCATAGAATTAGAAGTATAAAGAGTATAGACTTTGCTCAGTTATTAAAAACAAATGAATTCATGAAATCCTTAGGCAAATGGATGGAACTGGAAAATATCATCTTGAGTGAGGTAACCCGATCACAAAAGAATATGCATCGTATGCACTCACTGATAAGTGGATATTAACCCAGAAGCTTGGAATACCCAAGACAAAATTCACATATCAAATGATGCCCAAGAAGAAGGAAGAACAAAGTATAGATACTCTGGTTCTTCTTAGAAGGGGGAACAAAATACCCACAGAAGGAGATACAGAGACAAAGTGTGTAGCAGAGTCTGAGGGAAAGACCATCCAGAGACTACCCCACCTAGGGACCCATCCTATATACAGTTAAAAAAACCCAGACACTATTATCGATGCCAACAAGCACTTGCTGACTGGAGCCAGATATAGCTGTCATCTGGGAGGCTTTGCTAGTACATGACAAATACAGTGGGGGACACTCTCAGCTAGCCATTAAACTGAGCACAGGGTCCCCAATGGGGGAGCTAGAGAAAGGACCCAAGGAGCTGAAGGGGTTTGCAGCGCCATACGAGGAACAACAATATGAGCCACCCAGTACTCCCAGAGTTCCCAGGGACAAAACCTTCAACCAAAGAGTACACGTGGAATTGCCCATGGCTCCAGATGCATAAGCAGCAGAGGGTGGCCTTGTTAGGCACCAAAGGGAGGACAGGTCCTTGGTCCTAGAAAGGTTCAATGCCACAGTGTAGAGGAATAACAGGACAGGGAAGCGGAAGAGGGTTGATTGGGGAACAGGGGGAGGGGAGATGGCTTATGGGATTTTTCAGGGGGGGGAGACCAGGAAAGGGGAAAACATTTGAAATGTATATAAAAGAATATATCTAATAAAAAAAGAGTATAGACTTGCCCAAGTCAATCCTTTTATATGCTTTACAGCTGAGGGATAGAAGGTTTGATAAAGGGAACATCTTGCCTGCAGTCTCTGATTCATTGAGGGGCAGAACCAATGTTCAAACTCATTGTTGAACCCCTAAACCCCACAGTCCTCATCTGTAGGAAACACACAAGAAAGGGGGAAATGCGTGGGTTATGCATCATGGCTCATCTCTTCCAGGTGGATTTTATCTAAATGTGTGCCTGCTTGTTACGGTTACTTTCTATAATATGTCCCCCTATAGAAAAGGATCATCGTCATCCATTAGACACACACAAACTTAACTCCCTGTGAACACGAGTCGGAAGTTCGAGCCTTGGAGTTAGCCCACTGGAGATGCTCATCATCCTGAATACAAGAATTGCATTTACACTCAGTGTAGCTAAGGGAACGTAGACTGTCCAATCAAAAAGAAAACCTGCCTCTTCCCTGGGAAGCTAGCAAACGAAGGGGTAGTCTGAATTAAAAAGTAGTGGAGGGCTTGAGTTAAAGCACCGAGTGCTGTAGGTGCACGTGCCTCCTTAGGCAGAGTTAACCATGAATGGGACAGCAGGAGTCGGGGGAGAGCTGGGGACACAGCACCTTGATGCATGCTGTCTGCCTCAGCCTGAGTCGGAGCTCTTTTTACAGATGTCCGCCAGTCAGGCGGAACCTGGATTGCTGACTTTCCTACAGAAAAGAATTTCAAGACCAGCCAGTGTGAGACAGAGATAGAATTTGTCAAGAAAAAGTTTGATACAGATTTAAGCAAAAGCACCCAAAGGAAGATAGCATGTCGAGGAAAAACCCAGCATACACACCCATGCATGGGTGTGGGCTTCTCAAGAGAGTCTTGCTTAAGAGGAATCATTTTATAATCTCATGGAACAACAAAAAAAAAGGTAAAAATAAAAAAAAGAATTTTAGCATTGGTAATTGTTGAGCTTCTAAAGGAGTTCTTTCCCCCTTTTCTCCTTCCCCTCTAACTTTGGCTAATGAGGTCTTAGGGTAGTACCTGAGGTGTGATGCATGTGATTGCAGCAGGTAGCATAAAGCTATAGATCATGGATATTAGGTAAAGGATCTAAAGCAAGTTTGTAATGCAAAGCTTGTACTCTTGTTTGTGAGCTTCTCATAAACACTCAGGTTTGGAGCTAGATAAGGTATAAGAGATATAGAGATACAGAGATGCAAGATAGAGATATATAGAGGTATAAATTCATACTCAAAGGTCTCTGTCTTTAGACTCCAAACATGGCTACTTTAACACTCTTATTTTAAATATCCATATCAAAGGACTATTCTATTTAAAAATGGCTTATCATTTTATGTGCATTGGTGGTTTTGTCTCTATGTATATGTCTGTGTATGGGTGTATGGTTCTGATCCTCTAGAACTGAAGTTACAGTCAGCTGTGAGCTGCCATGTGGGTGCTGGGAAAATCCCTGCTCCTCTGGAAGATCAGTTAATGTTCTTAACCACTGAGCCATCTCTTCTGCCCCAGGAATAGTACTTCTATGAGGTCAGTCTTCTCAGCAAATTAACTGTGCTGTAATCTTAACTCTGAGGTAGTAAGGGATGCCAGCCAGGTTCTGGAGTGAGAGACTTCTTCGCCATTTCATGTCCTCTTAGTCTTCCCTGACTCTCAATTCTGCCTCAGGGGATTCTAAAGGCTGTGGTAAGAACGGACATTGGGCCAGAGAATAACTGTGTAGACTGAGTTGACAGATGAGGTCAGTGGAATTGGTAAGGGGGTCTTCCATGTGTAGCAAGGAGTAAACGTCAAAGGAGGGAGGAGTATTTGGGGAGCTTGTTTATGAAGAAACCTAAAATAGACAAGGGAACAGAGGGATAGAAAGAGGAGAGAGTGTTTCAAAATGGAAAATCTAGGTGAGAGATCTCTTCCGCATTTGAAGGGCTCTTATTTAAGTTACAAGCTGTAGCAGTTGTGGAGGGTGGGGAGGGGGGAGTCTTGTCAAATGTCTCCAGTTATGTTGCAAATACACTGGGTGTCATTCACCTTGGATAATAGTAGATAAAATCTGCTATGCTGGTGGTGATATGTTGCAAACCCGTAGTCTAATCATACAAGCCTACTCAGCTGTATCTGAAGCAAAGCAGGAGGTGTTTTGAGAAGCAAGTCAACTCCTTCTCCCCCGATTCCTGCAGTCACCAAAGTCCCATGTTTATAGAGAGCAGGCAATCACCACTGTCTTTTATATAAGCATATACAAAATCTCTTTTAAATGATGAGGATTGGGGCGACAGATGGGTAAAGAAAAGTGAAGGGCGCAGCTGAGTATCAACCCGTAGATGTCAGTAGAATCCAAAGGAAGTAGCTCGAAGAAGGCAGATCCCACAGTGCTCCCAGAGCCAGCCCAGGGCTGCCAGGGCATCTGCTTCTGCTCTTTGTCAGCAGAGGCTGTGGCAGCCTTTCAACAGGCGTCTCGCCCTTCGGATTTTCGTGTCAAAGGCCAGCTGCAGTTCTCTGCTTGCCTTGGTAGCAGCTTGACAGCCAATATCTCACCTCAAATCAATGCCCTCTGCCAGTCATGGCCACGGTGGTGACCTCCTAACGGCTCAGTTCTGTGAAATGCATTCTTTTCATGTTATTCAGGCCGCTGGTGAAGGCATTGCAGGGAAAAAGAAATCCAACCTGGTGTGTTGGTTGTCGCCACAGTGAGGTGAGAGCAAGCTCACTCCTCCTGTAGTCTCCTGGCATCTGCAGTGGGTGAGGTTTAGAATCAGATCCCAAGAAAGCAAATATGCAGAGATTTTAATTGGAAAGTGGCTGATAGCTCTCAGACTCACAGAGACTCAAATAGAAACTATTTTCTGATGTAGTTTCCCTTCTTCCTTTCTTCCCTCCACATGTCTCTTTCTCCTCTTCCCCTCTGTGTCCTCTTTCCTCTTCTCCCCCTCTTCACTCTCCATGAATGAGTAAAGAACTTGGAGTGACAATACATCATATAACTGTTTCTAGAATGTTCTGGTAGAGAAGATTCTCTTAGTCGCCATGTTAGTTACTTCCTTCTTTACTGTGATCAAATACCTGACTGGAAGCCATGTAAGAGAAGAGGGACTTTACCTGGGCTCATAGTCTGAGGGGATCCAAGTTCCTCATGGCCAGGATGAAATGGTGATGTGGCCCGAGAGCTGCTGTGATACTAAGAAGCTTCTCATGTCTGGGAGAGTCTGGCACAAAACAGTGCCACCAGAGGGGCACTGTTCAAACACACAAGCCCACAGGGGCCAAGCAAGAAGCCATGTGGATAGAGTCAGGTACTTAGAGTCACAGCTCCTCACAAACATCCTCAGATAGTATTTGGAGGCTCGGATTCACACATAGTCATAATTTTAAAGCATTAGGCTATGAGAATGGCCAAATATTTCAAATCTTTACTCAGAAGGCAAACTTGTATCCTAGGCAAATGAAGTAAGTCTTCAGCTGACAAGCATTGACTGGCCTAATCCTTCAGGTCCCCGAGTAAGATTAAGAGCTGCATTCTTTTTTCTCAGTTGCTTTAGTTTGCACCAATCTTTGGCTGACTCCGTGTATGCAGAATGCCTATGGAAAGCCAATTGCATTTGCACACTGCCATCAACCTTGGTGGTTCTGGGTCAATGTTTTGCTTTCTTCTTGGTGACTCCTCTTGCCTCTGAATATTCAGTCTCAATTTGGTATCCTGATACCGACTTCCCTTCAGGCTCAAGTTGAGTTTCCATGATCTCAGTCTTGCATCTGATGCTGAGGCTTTCTTGCCCTGTTAGGGTTTCCCACAGAAAGCTAACCCCACAGAGGGTCTTGGTCTTTGTACTATGTTACTATATTAACCCTCGATTAGCTGTCTTTCCACCTGCTCTTCACTACAAATGACACATCTTTTATCACCTTCTTTCTAGGTTAATGGCTCCAACGTTTTCCTGCGTGGTGGAGATGGGGGCATCTTTGGGACTTTTTTTTGACTTTTTAAAAAATTCTGATTTTTGAAAACTACTATTTTCATAACTATCTTGAGGACCCTTGTGTTTCCAAAGAGAAATGTCTAATGCTAGCTGAATGATAACATTTGTATTTAAAAATGCAGAACTCGATTATTACACAAGTCACTGTGTCTTTAAATGTAGTTAGTTGGAATGAACTATAATTCTGCTCTGTCCCCAGCTCAAAGTAACAGGAGAGGAAAATGAATAAGAGGATGGAATTACAAAGCAGTAATAAGACATTCCCAAAGCATGGGAAGATGGAAGGTTGGTGAGAGGCGCCTGCTGGGAGGGAGCTGGAGAGTGTGGAGAGGAGCTCACATCCAGGGAGGGGTCGCTTGCTGACAAGTGTGCTGAAGCAGAGTCCCCAGGGCTGAGGCTGCGTTTCACGGACTACCAGTGTTTATCAATCAGTCCTTATAACATGTGAACTCTGTGTTTGGTGACTGTGGCGCCTACCATTCCTTCTAGCGCTTTTAAATATCTACCTTGAAAACAGCTAAGGGCCACATAGAAAGTAGTTCTTTAAGTTCTGTTTCAGCCATTGATTAAACAATTTTTTTTTTAAATTTTTTGGAGACATGGTCTTAATCTATAGTCCAAGGTGGCCTTGAACTCACTATGTAGAATGAGTTGGCTTTGAACCTTGTGGCAATCTTCTCCTGTCTGCCTGGGGGCTATATGCATGAACCACAAAGCTTTGTGAATTACCCTAGAGTTCAGTATTGATGTTTAAGTAGTACACAGTTATTTCCTAATAACTGTGATTTGAAATTTTATTTCCCTTTTATACCAAAAGTTAAAATGGCAGTAGTCTTACAATTTCGTTAAATTTTCATTTAACTTTCTTAATACATAGGTTTCCTCCCTGTCCCCCACCACCACCCCACCATCCCACTGCTGGCCAAAGAAGGTGATTTTCCCCTCTATTGCTAAAGACTACAGTATGGATCTTTTGATTTTACTGAGGAATTGATTTTGTTTCTTTTCATTTCTTTTCTCTACCTTTCTTTCTTATGGTACTTGGGATAATTGACTACATTTTCTTAGATATTTATTTATTTTATTTTATATGTGTGAGTGTTTGGCCTGCATGTGTGTCTATGCACCCCATGTATGCAGTGCCCATGGAGGTCAGAAGGCATTGGGTCACCTGGCCCTTGACTTGCAGATGGTTGTAAGCTTCCATGTGAGTACAGGGAATGAATCTCTGGGCTTCTGCATGAGGATCCAGTGCCCTTCGCTTCTGAGCCATCTCTCCAGCCCTGTCAACTTCTGTCTTAGTTAGGGTTTCCATTGCTGTGAAGAGACACCATGACCAAGGCAACACTTATGAAGGACAGCATTTAATTGGGGTTGGCTTACAGGTTCTGAAATCAAGTCCATTATCATCATGGGGAGGGAATCATGGCAGAATCCAGGCAGGCATGGTGCTGGAAGGCACAGCATTGGAGGAACCGAGAGTTCTACATCTTATTCTGAAGGCAAACAGGAGAAAAACGGCTTCCAGGCAGCTAGGAGGAGGGCCTCCAAGCCCACACCCAAAGCACACACTTCCTCCAACAAGGCCATACCTTTTAAATAGTGCCATTCCCTGGGCCAAGTGTATTTAAACCACCACAATTTCCTTTTTAAAAGCATTCTTTAGTTGCCTATACTTCCTTGTCTACTGTAAAGGGCTTAAGAGATTTCCCCCTTCCAAGTTATCATGTCTGTTGGTGTCATTCTTTGGATGATAGGCAGCTGCATTGATGGGACTTCATGTGTGTAGCTTCTACTATGTGGTTATTTCTGAAATCATATACATACAAGTAGTATTTATGGATTGTGCAGGTTGTTTATTAGAAACACACACACACACACACACACACACATTAATTAAAGAAATAGAGGCCATCAATTTGAGCAAGAGAAATGAGGGTGCATGGGTAATGTTGGAGTAGGAAATGGAAAAAGGAATGACGGAATTATATTTTACTTAAGTAAGTATTAACATAGAGTTTAAAAGTAAAAGCATTTATTTCTTGAGAGCTGCATCCATGTGTATAGTGTGTTTTGACTGTACTATCCCCCTCCCCGCTGCTCTCCTTCTCCTGCTCAGCCTCCTCATGCCCTCCTTTAGCTCCCCTCAACACGTCCCCCTCATGACTTAGCATCCCCTAGTATATGTTATAACCCACTGAGTCCATATGCAAATAGATGTGGGTCTTTCCCCTGGAGCATGGGCAGCCTACCGGCAGCCACACTCTGAACACAAAATCTTAACTCCTGCTCCTAGCAGCCACGGGCTTTCAATAGCTCCGCACTGAAGGGTTGGCCCTGTAAGTCCCCATCCGTGCTTGAGTATTGACTGGATTTATCTTCTATAGGTCTCATGTAGGGAACCAAGGCTGCTGTGAATTCATGAGTACAATGGCCATAGCATGACCAGAAAACCACCTTTCTGAACTCTCTGAACCCTCTGCTTCTTCCTTTCTTTCTATTCCTTCATCCATAGTGTTCCCTGAGCCTTGGGACTAGTGTTAACATAGATGTGACATTTAGGTGTGAGCCCTCAACAGTTACTCATTTCTAGCATTTTGACCAATTATGAGTCTCTTTATTAACTGCTGGTCACTGCAAAGAAAAGGTTCTAGTACCTGGTATGCGTTCCCTTCTGTCATGGAGGGAACCTTCCATGTGTCATGTCTAATTTAATCTGAGAACAACAGGTTCTCCCACAGTAGTTATGCCACTGTGGTGCCAGTGGGTGCTTCCTACCTACCAGGTTGGCATTATAGTTCATGGAATTCATAGCTGGGTAAGACTGCTGGTACTCCCCCTCCCATCCTGCATGGCAGCTCCTAGCACAGTGAAACTTAGTCATTAGGGAGCAAATTTCCTAGTCAGTTACAAATAGATTTTTCCCTGTGTGCAACCAAGGGACGTGGTGTCTTCAACAATAGGCTCTTACCATCTGCTTACCCAAGAGCAATAGCGGTAGTGTTATTTGGGTGACTTTATATTTTTCTTTTATAGCCATACATGAAATTCCATACATAAAGACTAAATCATTTATAAGTCATCTGGCAACTTAAACTATGTGAATAAAAAGAGTCCCCATTGTCCATTCCATATTTTTTCCTTCCAAATTGCATCTTACTCTGCTTGAAGTTAACCCTGGGACTCTCACGGCTCAGAGTTCTGTTCAAGCTCGCCTTTTATCAGTTTCCTTTTTGAGGCTCTCTGTCTTGTGGAATACAAAAGTCCATACAGGATTCAGCAGCAAGCAGTCATGGGTAAGCATGAATAAAGGGACTAGAAGTGAAATGTTCAGGTGCCGGCCAGACTTTGAGACCTAAGGAGCCGAGTGGGCAGTCACTGCAGGTAAATCCTCACAAGGACATCTGTTAAGAGAGCATGAAGCAAGACTGAGATAGCAGGAGACAGATGTTCATGAAAGTTTTAATAAAAAGAGAAAAAAAAAGAAGAAAAGAAAGAAATTCAGGGATTGCGAGAGGTGGAGAAAATGAAGCAAACTCAAAAGGGGATGGGAAAAAGCCAATGACGTCATCAGTGGAAAAGGTGATAATTGATGGGATCAAATCTCTGCAGAATCTTGGACTAAGATCCAGGGTTTAAGAGTGGGGGTTAGATTTACACGGTGGAGAGCAGTCTCCCACGATTCCATTAGGAAGCTGAATGTGACCTCTGGGAACACTGATAAGTTTGCAGGTGGAGGCAGGAAAGGGGTTTTCATCTCCTCGCTTCTATTTTATTGTGAAGCAGACCAGCTCTCTGCTGATAAGAAGAAGGAATGCAGTAATGCAGAGATTTCCAATGGTGTGTGTTCAAAATGCCCACAATGAGAAACAGAAGGTAAATCTGATGAGAAACGCAAATGTTGTCCCAGGGTACCCAGACTCAGGAGACAGAAGGCATCACAGACGGGAGGCGGAACTTCTTTATGGGCCTGTGCAATGCCCTTCTTTCTCACTCAGCAGCCTGGAAGTCGATGGAGGGAAGGTGAAAAGCTACGTTGGGCAAGCTGTGCATTGTGCAGGGCTGACGTAAGTGAGTCACATACATCAGTGCAGGGGAGTGAAGATGACACGGAGCGTGGCTGAGAGGCAGAGAGTACAGAAGGAGCAACCGAGAATAAGAACACAGTATTAACTGAGCTGGTGGCTGTGGTTTATACTAATTTTGGTGTTGGGGGATGAAAATCAAGGCCTCACACCACACTGTGCTAAGCAGATCTTGCCACCTCCTGGGCAATCAGGAATTTTATTTCACTTTGCATTGAGATGGCATCTCTATATAGCACAGGTTGGTTTTGAAAGCCTGATCATCATGCTTCTGCCTCCTGAGTGGTGTATGAAAGTTCAACAGGGAGGGGTAGGCCCCCTTTCCTCATCCATGATTGACTGCTGACAGATCCAACCTTGTGTGGACCCCACACAGGAAATCACAGCTGCTCTGGAATCGTTTTTGCAATGGCTGATTTAAACCCCACAATAGCATTCCAAAGCCTCTCTCCTTCGCCTTTCTCCCCACCTTCCAGCTCCTACATTCTTTCTGTTCTCTCTTCTTCACTGTTCCCTAAGCCTTCGAGGACTGAATTAATGCCCTATTTAAGAATGAGTACTCAACCATCTTTATCCTCACAACCCTGAGCATCCTCAAGTCTCTGCATTCATTGTTGCTCCCCACAAAGAAAGGCTTTACTGAGGCAGAGTGCAGAATTCATCTTTGGCTATGAACACACAATTTAGAAGGTGGTTTGGCACCATGTCAACTTAGCTAAACAATAATAGTGAGTTCCCCCTTCTTCTGATGATTATGACTAGTTTTTCATTGGGTTTGCTATACCAAGTATGCATTCCCTCCTGTGGTGTGGGCCTCAAAACCAGCTTGCAAGCAGTCTACTCCCTATAACAATTATGCCACTGTTACGTAAGTGAGCACATCTTTCCTGGCTTATTGACACTGAAGTTGATATGGCTCACACATGGGTAAGACCATTGCTGCCCCCTTTTCTCTATTGCACTTCCCAGGACTATGATACTAGCCACCAACCAGAAAGTGTTCAAGCTATTTGCAGCTTGATTTCTCTCTCTCCTGCCACCAAGCTCTGTGCTGTCTTCAGCAATGAGGTCTTCCAAGCTAATTATGGTGAGCAACCACAGGGAATGACAACCACCACTGGGGCCGACATAACCGCTAACTCATAGATGTGTGATTCAGTTCTTAATGAGTTTAGACAATTTGTTCTGTGAAGTAACAGATAAAAATCAAGAAGTATAAGAAAGGCATTTCTAGCCATCCAGGGCGGTACTAGGCAGAGGCAAGAGGATTCCAAATTCAAGGCTGATCTGGGCAGTTTAATAAGAGTTTAATCTCAAACTAAAAGTGAAAAGAGTTCTGGGAACAGGTTAGTGGCAGGGTACTTACAAAGCAAGTATACAAAGCCCCGAGTTCAATTGGTAGTCTGTAGGCACAACTTTTTGCAACTTACTTTTAATAAGGGTTCAACCTCTCCCCTAGCCCAGCAGGAGTATTGGAAGAGAAAAGTTATTAGGATATGGGGGAAGTGGACCTATTAGCAAGAGTTCTTTGGGGTTGAGCTCGATGTTCTTTGTCAGCAGTTCAATCCCAGAGCAAAAACCAAATACAACTCAGCAGCTGCAGACCAGTCAGTCCTCTAGGCAGTCAGACACCACACATGAACTGGCAGTTTTAGTCCAGTCCTCTAGGAGGTGGAAACCACGCATGAACCAGCACCTGTAGATCAATCCTGAAGAAACTACAAGGCTTGCTAACTAGCCTGAGACAAGGCCACAGAAGCAGCAAACTGCAGCAAGAACCTCAGGAGCAGTTCTTGAGTGGTGGTGTTAACACAAGTTTTGAACTCAACAATACTATGTAAGGTGAACCAAAGACATGCATATCATTAGCAAAGAACAGCGAGGCAGAGCAAATCAAACCAATGCTCAGTGCTGTTCTTCCACTGTCTGTGGGGTCATATTTATAGTCCTTCATCACAGGTCCTTTCATATGTTTGCTATATTAAAACATCTTTTCACCTGCTTCTGTTTCAGGAAAAATGTCTTTCACCTGTGTGTCCCAGCAAACCATCATTTGACATAACTAACTTTCCAAAGAAACTGGAAGTTTCAGTAGTCTCTATCTCTCAATACATATTTTAAATCAAATAAATCTTAGAAAAAATGATAATGTGAGGCAGAGTTTTTCAGAAAAAGCAACCAGAGTGAGTTTTACCTTTGCTTATGGATAGTTAAATCTTTGGATCATGATAGTATTAACTTGTCTACAGAGATTACAAAACAGTTGTTTTTGGCTATCATATTTTTTTTTGTTCCATGTGATATGAGGTCTGAGTCAAAGCCTTTGAAATGCTCAGACTATCAGAGTTTATCTGGGAAGACATAGAAAACTCTGAAATTACCCAGACAGTGACATTTGATGGGAGGAAGGTTCCCAAATAGGAAATTTCATTCACAGAAGTCTTGTCTTAGAAATAATATAAGCCTTAAAGGAAGGAATAATAATCATACATACTATGTCAGATGGTGAGATGCCTGGAAGCAATGGCCAAAAAAAATCATGACAAAATATACATTTAGACCTATCATTCTTTTGAGAACAGATGAAGGAGCAAAGAGAATTAGCAGCTATGAGCCTATGGGGACCATTCTATTAATCACCACACTGGTCTATAGCTGCTGCTGCTACTGTTTCTTCTTCTTCTTCTTTTTCTTCTCCTTCTCCTTCTCCTTCTCCTTCTTCTTTCTTCTTCCTTCTTCCTTCTTCCTTCCTCCTTCTCCTCCTCCTCCTCCTCCTCCTCCTCCTCCTCCTCCTCCTCCTCCTCCTCCTCCTTCTTCTTCTTCTTCTTCTTCTTCTTCTTCTTCATATAATATTTTTGCCTGATCTCAGTTTCAGGGTATTACTGTCTTATATAACATATTAGAAACTACTATATACTTCAAGCTATATTAGAAACTACTATATACATCAAGAAACTATACATTTAGATAATATATCCTGGAAGACAGAAAAGATTTTGTATACATTTTTTAAATCTTTATAAACATTTTTAAGTCAATCCATTTGGCTTTGAACTTTCTATTTTAGAATATTATTTATTATATATTACTTATTTTAAAAGACTTTTGTTTTTAAAGGTATGTGTATGTGTTTGTGTAGGTATGTGCATGTGAATGCAGATACATGTGGAGGCCAAAAGACAGTGTTATATACCCTGGAGATGAATTACGGATGACTATGAACTAACTGATGTAGGTGCTAAGAACTGAACTTGGGTCTTTTGCAAGATGTGACAAGTACTCTTACTTCTGAGCCTTCTCTCCAGTCCCAAAGGTTACTTATTATAAAAATATTTCTTTAATCCACACAGACCTTCTCAGATAACCTACTACTACTACTGTAAATTTTGACAGATACTGTCTTTCAAGAAAATGCCTATTTCATGTAGGTTATCATATTTGTGTGCCAGAGCTATCCATTGTATTTGCCACCTCTCCTTTGAACATGCTTTGACTCTGTAGTAATCTTTAAAGTATTTTGTTATTAATTTCTACATAATTTGGTTTTTTTCCAGTTAGGATAAATGTTTATTTTATTGACTCGATGAAGAGTTAGCTTTTTGTTGCAGAGTTTATCTATTATTCTAAATTTTGATGATTTATACTTCCTTTTTTTCTCTCCTATTTACTTTGTGATTAATTTATTCTGCATTACCACGACGGAACTCTGGATCCCAGCAGGGGCATCTTTCTTCTTGTCACATGCATCTGCACTTTAAGTTTCTCTGCAAATGCTTTTTGGTGCACCTTGAAGATCTGATTTCATTTTCAGTATTTTCATCTTCATTAATTTGCTTCTTTTACCCATGTGCTACTTAGCAGCATGTTTCTTTTTAAAAATAATTCACTTATTCCTTTTTACGTGTATTGGTGTTTTACCTGCATGTATGTCTGTGTAATGTGGGTCGATTCCCTAGAACTGGAGTTACAGTTGTGGGCCTCCATGTGGGTACTAGGAATTGAACTTGTGTCAAAGAACAGCCATTGCTCTTAACTACTGGGCCATCTCTCCAGCCCCAGCAGCATGTATCTTAATCCACATAAACTCTTGTAGTTTACCAGCTCTCTTTCTGTTACTGATTTCAAATTCGAGTTCATTGTGTTCTGGGAGCAAATCTTATATGATTTTCTTCCTCTAAAGATCCGTTTTAGGGCCCAGGATGTGGTGTACCTTGGCTGATCAATATGAGCCTACAAAAAAATTCATGCTCTGCCCTTGTTAGTCCCCCCCACCCCCGGTCTATAGATGCCAGTTATCCAGTTGATTGGTGGTGCTGTTGAGTTCAGCTGGACCTTCTTAGTTGTCCACACATCTGTTCATTTTATGCTACGTGGTAGGTGGCAGAGGTGGGGTGGAGGGGGGAGATGAGAGAATTGAAACCTACAGCTGTAATAGCAAATCCATCTTTTTTTTTTTTTTTTTACCTTGAAGTATTTATTTTTTCCTTGTGTGTTTTGGTGATTTGGTGTCAGGTACGTCCGTACCAAGGACTGTTCACTTCTCAGAGCTGATTCTCTATCACTATGCCATATTCTTCTCTGTTTCCTTTCAAGTCTGTCCTATCTGAAATTACTATAGCAACACTAGTTTTCTTTTGATGGGTGTTAAAATACTGATATTTTAATTTTCCCTACCCCTTCAAGCTATATGTATCTTCATATTTGAAAGGGATTTCTTGTAGATTGCACATAGTTGGGTCTTTGTTTTAATGCGTGCTGATAACATATGTAATTTAAGGGGTGTAATTGGAGCATTGATATTTAACTTGATTATTGATCTGAGAATGGTGATATAAACATATAATCCTAGCACTAGGTGATGAGGCAGGAGGATTGCTGTTAGTTGGAGGCCATATTGACTTACGTAGTTACATCTAGTTAAGCCTGGATGGTATAGCAAGACTTCGTATCCAAAGCCAGAAAAAAAGTATCACTGATCTTAGTTGGTGATATACCCCTGGAATGACAGCAGGTGGTTTCAAGGGTGAGACAGAAAGAGTGGCATGAGTTCCAGATCAGCCTAGGCTATATAGTAAGTATCACACCATCCTGGTCTACAGAGTAAGAATGTGGTTCAGTATCACACACACACACACACACACACACACACACACACACACACACACACAGAGAGAGAGAGAGAGAGAGAGAGAGAGAGAGACAGACAGACAGACAGACAGACAGACACAGAGAGACAGAGACAGAGAGAGTCAGAGAGAGACAGACAGAGACAAGGAAACAGAGAGACAGAGAAGCAGACACCAGAGACATTAGCTTTAGCCTGGTGTGGTGTTACTCATCACTTGGGAGTCTTGGGCAGGAATTTACAGTAAGTTCCACATAGTCTTTGATACAGAGAGATTCTGTATTAACAAAACAAAACAAAACAAAACAAAACAAAACAAAACAAAAATCCCCAATATTAACAGGACATGAGAGTATAGTGTTACACACCCACAATCCTAACATTAGAAGGGCAAGACAAAAGACTGCTGTCAGTTGCAGGCCACCCTGCAATGTATGTGTGTGTGTGTGTGTGTGTGTGTGTGTGTGTGTGTGTGTGTGTAAACCACAGGGAAATACCCTACACACAAATGCTATAACATTACCACCAAAAACAAAAAACCCAACAAACAAAACTACCTCAAAAAGGAAATCTTAATACCCCTGGGTAAATATCTTCTATATCTGTTAAGATCTTTGCATCATTACCCTTGTCATATGCTCCTGGTTTTTGTCTTACATTCTTTGATTCTAGTGTTTTGTGGTACTCTGATTTCATTTTTGTTTTTGTTGTTTTCTGATTCTGTTTTGTTGTTTTGTCATATCAATCAGACCCTGGTTTTGCTTTCTGGTAGTTTCTCTATATCTTGCAATATACATTTACTATTAACCACAGACAACACTCAGATTACACCATTATACTTCATAGATATAATTCAATGACAAATAGCAGAATATCTACATGTTTTACATTGGTGCTAGCTAAGTTTCTTGTGTCAGTGTGTCTGGGCTAAGAGACACCCATACAGCTTGTACATATTATTTTGAGTGTGTCTGTGAGGTTTTTTGTTTTCTGGAAGAGATTGGCTCTTTAATGAGCAGACTACAGACAACCTGCTCTTGCCAGCATAGATCAGTGACATCCTTTCTACATAAAGGTTGAACAGAGGAAGGGAATCTATTCTCCCTGAAATAGAACATACACTTTCTCCTGTCCTAAGATACCAGGGATCCTTGGCTGGGGCCTTCAACTGGTACTTGCACCAGAAATACCCCCTCCATACCTCTAGCTTCTCGGTCCTTTGGCCTCACAAGGAAGATGAGCCAGCAGCTCAGCTGGTTCCCAGACCTTCAGACACACACTCAATCACACTTCTGGTTGTCATTGTTCTCTGTCATGTAGATGGCATATCACAGGACTTTTTGGTCTCCATGATTTGGGGAGGCTACTCGACAATAAAACCTGTCTTAGTTTTGATTCCTCTGGCTGTGATCATCTGACTATGTGTCTTTAAGGATGCTAGAACTGTTTTATGGAAGGACGAGTTTGGAATCAGGAGCTGGAAAAGCCATTGGATGCTGTGGGTATTGTTCAATGGACCATTCTTTCAGAGCTCAGAAGGTAAGAATGCTGAGAGAAATGTGAGCAGTGGAGGCTTGGCTCATGAGGATTCAGAAAGGTAGCGAGAGTGCTTTGGGGGGCCAGGCTAAGGGTTATTGGTGTGATGTTTTGTCTAAGAATGTGGCTTCCTTTTGCCTGTGTCCTGAGGACCAGAGTGAGACTGATTGAAAGATGGTGGATTGGTTTGATTGGCAGAGGATGTTAAGGCAAAGCAGGCTGCTGCATGACTTGTTGGTAGCTGAGCAGGTTGGAGAAATCTCTAAGCAACCTGGCCAGTCAAGTCCCCTCCTCCAGGAGTTGTTTCCTGCTTCTAAATCCCTGGAGGGCATCATCATATGTCTTTCCAATTTCAGCTTTCTGGGACATGTAAAGTTCATTTCTTTTGATTCTCTTGATCTCCCTGTCTTGGGAGCTTGTTTCATTTCAGAGGAGACTGCTTTGTATCACCTACTGTCGACATTTTCATTTGCTTCAATTTAAATAATTTTATGCTATGATTTTAGCCCAGAAATGGCATATACAGAGGGTAACTAATGGGCAGATTAGTGTAAGTTCTAACAGTGGTCCCGTTTCCTTGGTTCTAGGAAAATGTCGCTTATGAATGTTTATTTAAAGTTTTGTCCTCTGTGTTTGTAGACATGCATATAAATTATCCATATAACTATTTTAACGAGGCATTGGAGAGTGACCCATTGGAGTACCAGGAGCTTTGAGGTGACATGGACCAGACAGACCAGTGAAAGTGGCCTCATTTATTATTTGAGCTTGGGGAGGATTCAGAAATGTTTACCTTATAAATATCACACGCAAATACCCTATCCCATCCCCCATCCCCTGCTTCTATGAGTGTCCCCCCCTCACCTACCCACCCACTTCCACCTCGCTGCCCTGGTATTCCCCTACACTGGGGTATCAAGCCTTCAGAAGACCAAGGACCCCTCCTCCCATTTATGACAGATAAGGCCATCCTCTGCTACATATGTGGCTGGAGCCATGTGTCCCTCCATGTGTATTCTTTGGTTGGTAGTTTCGTCCCTGCGGGCTCTGGGGAGGGTTGGTTGATATTGTTGTTCTTCCTATGGGGTTGCAAACTCCTTCACCTCCTTCAGTCCTTTCCCTAACTCCTCCATTGGGGTGACCGTGCTCAGTCCAGTGGTTGGCTGCGAGCATCTGCCTCTGTATTTGTCAGGCTCTGGAAGAGCCTCTCAGGAGACAGCTTATCAGGCTCCTTACACAGCAATGATAGTGACAAAATGAAAGCATTATTTGGGCAAGAAAAGCCTCTTGTTAGGTATATAGACCTACTACATACCACACAAAGCCCAGCAATGGTATATCCAGCACACAGACCCATGACCAGTCAATTCGAGTCAATCGGAGCCTGTGTTTTAAAGGACTTCCAGATGTCCTCAAAGACAGGCCTCTGCTCTGTAATCTGGGTCTCATCACCATGTGGTGCTGATTTGGTTCTTGTGATGGAGCAGGGGAGGATGAAGCCTAGCTCCAAAGAATTGGAAAATTGTTTGAGGCACCATCATTCATCAAGCTGAAGTCCCTGTGGCAAGCAGTCCCTGATTTCAGTAGGATAGGAGATGCATAGGCACACTCTAGTGACAGATGGTTAATGAGGGATGAAAAACTCTGATTTCAATGCCCTGAGATAACCCGGTTCTTACCCCAGAGCCAGAATCTTAGAGATAACTTGATGCTCTTAGTAGCAGGCCAAAGATCAGAACTATCAGAGTTCATTCATCTTTAGGGTCTTATTTCATTACCGAGAGTGTTCCCTCTTCTCGTGTGGATAGCCAGCGGACTCTCCACTCTGCAGCCCCAGCAACACCCAAAGGATCAGAGTCAGAATAAGATGGAGGCACCGGGGAGAATATCCACTTAAGGGCTATTTTGTGACTACGAAAAGAGACACAGGAAGGTAAATGATCCACCTTTGCTTACAACCAGAGTTCATGCTTACAAATTGCTGGCATAGTTCTAGTCGTGACCTCTCTGCAAGTAGTGTCTTTTAAAGCAAGGCCTCTTTTGGGAGGTCCAGGAGAGCACCTCAGGAAACCACTGTGATTCTGGGCTGCACTGGATATGAGGACTGGGAGGGAAACAAGAACCACCTTGTAATCCATTTGGGCTGCTCCAACAGAAGGCCACAGACTGACTTCATATAGAGAACAGAAATTAATTTGTCAGTCTGGAGGTTGGAAGTTCAAGATCAAGACGGGGTCATTGGTAGTCTGATGAGGAGGAGACCCTCATCTTGCTGAAGGTGTAGAATGCCTCCTGAACGCCACCAGCAAGACCTGACTGCATTCAAAGAAAGGGCCCTACTTGTTTAGTTACTTCTTAATGCAGTCTTGCTGGCAAGAATTGAATTCTGGAGGAAGGGTATTTAAAATCATAGCATACTGTAACTAGAATCTTGTTTGCCCTGCTGACTTTCCTGTTACAGTGCGGGTTGTTTTTGACTGCTTCCTAGGGAAGCAAGGTGAGAACATATACAAAAGTACAAAAGACAACAAACCACATAAACAGTGAGATGCTTAAAAGGACACAAGGCTGAATAAAGATGACTTTCTTAGACTCCTTTTTGCACAACTGAGCCCATTTGGAATTAACTGGTGACACATGCTAAGCTTACATTCCTGTAAACAGATACGAAACGGACCCCAACTCATCTACATAAATGATGCAGAAACAAATTGGTAGCTTGGTATCATGAAGGTGAGAGGCTCTGGCAAAAAAAAAAAAAGATGGTTGTACCCTATGAATTCATCTCTAATGTCTGTTTCCCTAGTTACTAACCATCAAATCATGAACTAACTTGATGTTTTGACTTATCTGCCTGCCTCGAGCCACTGACTCCTACAGCCTCTGTTCCACATTCCTACCAAACTTAATGTCCTCAGCCCATCACTCTGCTCCCTCAAAAGCCATTAGTGACATCTGGTTGCTTGCTTAATAATAACCAAACAACTGTCACACGGCGTCCTGAGCCTAGCACGAGCATTTGCGTACACACACATACGGAAAGGTATGTAGGTTTTAATTAACCCACCAGCTCTGATGGATTTTGTCCTCTCTGCCCGGAGCACTGTGTTGACAAGAAAGCTAAAGCTACATCTGAATCCAATGAGCAGGATTGCTGTGATTGATTGGAGATGCCTGCCATGACTTTGGTATCTGAGGATGAAAGCCCAAGGCCACATAATTTCTCAGTCTGCCTGACATGGGCCAGTGTAATTGATCATTGCATCCCCATGTCTTCTTGCATTTTTCCCAGTTCTTTGTTGCAGTAACAACAAATTACTATATGTTCAAGTCTTGAGGCAAAAAAAAGTATACACTGGTGTCTTTTTCATTAGTTTATGAGGTGGCTGCGAATAGCCACTCTAGTCAGTACCCTTAAAATGTGTGTGTGTGTGTGTGTGTGTGTGTGTGTGTGTGTATCCTGATCTTCTGGCCTAGCTGAGCACCCTTTTGGTACATATTAAAGCTGCCAGGGGACCCCATTTTAGTTTCTTTCCCTTGACTTAGAAGATCCCCATTCTTTAGTCAATAGTAACGTTCCCAACATTATCTTTGTCACACCTTCAAATGCAGCCTACCATTAACGTCAACTTTAACTGCAAGTTCCTTAAGGGGAGGATCGGTGTCTTCTTCAACTTTGAATATCACATGGGCTGTTACCATTGCACCACAAACTAGGTGGTGGTGGAAAATGTTCTGATGGATAGGAATACAATTGAATTAGTCAATGTACTCTTGATCCTATCTTCCCGCAAGGAAATGAGAAATAACTACCTGAAAGTCTTCTAGCTCTGGAGTATGGGGAAAGGCAGGGTCTGGGATACCATAGTGAGGAAGTGAAGAATGAGCACAGGTAAGCTACACAGAGCTAAGGGCTACCCCAGAGACGCATCATAGAATTCCAGGGGTGGAATGTCACATTGGGATGGATTTGATGCCAACCATGATGATGATAGAGCTTTGAAGTGGACAAGGGTATTTTATGTGTGGTGATGATGTTTACTTTAAATCAGGAACCAGAGAACCGTGAGGCATCCACCACCACTCTGAAGGTGAGCGAAAGAAGAAAACAGTGGAGGCAGAAGGCTCTGAGAAGGAGGGCTATTGCATACCATAGCTGCCCTGTCATGAGCCATCCATCCTACTTAGCCTTATTCGACCCTGCCAAGCAGGCACCATTAACTTTGTTTTATAGGGTTGCAAGAACACAAAGGAATTTCCCAAAATTTGCATGAGTCATAGTGGCTTCCAGACCAAGGAACGTCCTATATCCAGTGACCACTATAGCTTACTGTATTGTGTGACTCCATTTTCAAGCTAAGTTTACTATACTGTGGGTTTCCTGCCATGCCTTCAATGTGTGTTCGATAATACCTTGAGTGACACATTTTCTATAAATAGCAATGATTTTTATGTTTTTTTTTTTTAAAAAAAAACAATTCCTCTCAGCAAACCATATAGACAATGACCAGGATATTCTGGAGGTAACCTTACATCTTTGAGGAAAATAAATAAGTTTCAGATTTCCATCCTGAAGAAAAGCTAGTATAAAAATCTAGGGTATAAATGCACTGAGATGTGTTTGGGCATTGTATTTATTCTTATCTCGTTGGTTCACCATAGTTCATACAAAGCTAAAATGTCAGAATCTGGGGACATGCACTTTGGTACCATTAAGATCTATTAAGAAAGGAGTGGTGTGAAGGGAAATATACTGGGATTTGGAACTCAGCCTGGTAAAGATGGTGCCCTGGGTCGATACATGGGAAATTAGCTGGACAGGATCCAGTCTGGGAAATTAATGAAGAAATCTACTTTTTTTTGATGAAGTGTACTCTGGATTTAGAACAAACATCAGGGTTAGTTTTAAGGTAAAAATGTAAGAAGATGGCTGAGGAGATGCCGCCGCAGTTAGCAAAGTGCTTGATGCTCAACCTGGGGGGGTCTACGCTGAGCCTCTAGCACCCATTTAAGAAGGCAGGCCTGTCACTGTGCCCTAAACCCCACGCTGAGAAGGCTGAGACAGGAAGAGCCCTATGCCCTGCTGGCCATTCAGCCTATGTTACTAAGTAAGCTCTCGGTCCCAGTGAGAGACTTTATCTTAAAAACAAACCAGAGTGGATGACCCCTGAGGAAAGACACTAAGGTTGATTTCTGATTGCCACATACATGACTATCCATACATGTAAATGTGAAAGCAGACTTGCTTTGATTTTTTAAATGTAAATGATAGTCATTATGTGGGATTTGGTTGGTCAAAATTGAAATTGATAATTTTATGAGTTTTATGGGACTGCATTAAGAAATTCTCACAAGGAGAGTGGCTTCTGATGATAGGAATTTATCATCAGAGTATGTAATATTTCCTGGATTCTGTTGGTGCCACAAATCAATTTGGCTTGTGGATATTTCACTCCAGTCTTTGAGACCATCTTCACAGGGCACTTTATTTGAGTCTGTCTTCTGTTCTGCTTGTCTTTTATAAGGGCATCTGTAATCAGACTTGTACTATCAAAGGTTATGTGTGGGTGGTATTGCCTGAGTGGGACGTGATAGATAACACAGAAGGCTTCCACACAGCCCTAACAGTAGGAGTGCCCCTGTCAGGTGGCATATCACTGACACAAGATAGAGGATCCTAGTGAAGTAGAGAGCCTTAGAATGAGCCTGGTACAGGGTGGTGGCTGCTTCACCTGTCTTTTTGGCAGTCCCCTTGGGTGCTGGCAGTCTGGCACATCTCCATAGTGACAGTGGGATGATTTGTTACTCCAGAGCTCTTGTCCATGTTAGTTTAAAGGTTTATAAAAACACTTGCTGCTGTGCAATACAGTAGATCTGCATCTCGATGCTGGTTTAGGCAGTTTGTTTGCCTCCTGGGATGGTAACTCTGCCTCCTTCACTTGCTCCTGGATCCTGGTTCCCACAATTATAGTTCAACGTTCTTTAGGTTATTGTTTCAATAAAGACCCTTTATCTAGCCAGGCATAGTTGGAAAGAATCTATTATAGCCTTTAAAAAACCAAATGGGTAGAAAGCAATGGGTAGAAAGCATTCTTGCGTGGGCTAGGTTTTAGTAGTTTAGTAGTTTCTTTATCTCTCAGCGAGTGGCTGTGCTGTAAGCCATTCCTTTTCCAACTCACCGTGCATTTTCACTCTGATGAAGAGGTCCATCCTAGGCCTGCCAAAAGCAGCTCTCATAAACCTAAGAAAGATTTCGTTATATGCTCTCCAAGAGAGACTTAAAGTGTAGACAGCTCATATACCTAGAACTGGACTATGGACTTTTGGAATAATAATCATTCATTTCTTGTTGCTTATGAATACTTTGTTAGCTAAGATCAAAGAAGCATATTTTATGAAGCCTGTAACAATCCAAATAGTTCTTGGGACTGGAGAGATGGATCAGTGATTAAGATCACTGACTACTCTTCCAGGGGACCCATGTTTGAGTCCTAGAACCTATATAGAGGGTAGCAAGTGTCTCTAATTCCATTCTCAGAGGATCTGAAGCCCTTTTATGACCTCTGCAAGCACCAAACATGCCCATAATGGACAGCCTTACATGGAGTAAATAATGAAAATAAAGTAAAGTAAAATAAAATAAAATGAAATGAAAATAAAGTCATTCTGAAGTAAGTCAACTTGCTTCTGTCTTTGACTCCTCGAAAGAAATAAGTTTTAGTAATTAGAAGGTGAAATCACAACATAATTAGTCATCAGGGAAATGCAAATCAAAACAACCCTGAGATTCCACCTCACACCAGTCAGAATGGCTAAGATTAAAAACTCAAGAGACAACAAGTGCTGGCGAGGATGTGGAGAAAGAGGAACACTCCTCCACTGTTGGTGGGATTGCAAAATGGTAAAACCACTCTGGAAATCAGTGTGGCGGTTTCTCAGAAAATTGGGCATGTCACTTCCAGAGGACCCTGGCATACCACTCCTGGGCATAAATCCAGAGGATTCCCCTGCATACAATAAAGACACATGCTCCACTATGTTTATAGCAGCCTTGTTTATAATAGCCAGAAATTGGAAGGAGCCCAAATATCCCTCAAAGGAGGAATGGATACAGAAAATGTGGTATATTTATACAATGGAATACTACTCAGAAATTAAAAATAATGAATTCATGCAATTTGTAGGTAAATGGTTAGATCTGGAAAATATCATCCTAAGTGAGTTAACCCAATCACAAAAGAATACACATGAAATGCAATCACTGATAAGTGGATATTAATGAGGCCAGAAGCCCTAAATACTCAAGGCACAATTAGCAAGTCAAATGACTCCCAAGAAGAAGAAAGGAGAGGACCCTGGGCCTGTAAAGATTGGATCCAGTATTGTAGACCCAGAACAGAGAAATCGTGGGGGGGGGAATGATTGGGGAATAGCTGGGGGCGGGGGGAGAGGAATTATGGGACATATGGTGGGGGTGGGACTGGGAAAGGGGAAAGCCTTTGGAATGTAAACATAGAATATAGAAAATAAAAATTAAAAAAAAAAGAAGGTGAAATCAGACTAATAGGGTTTTAAGATCATTCTTTTTCATTTTTAAGGCAACCCTGGGCTACACACATTCCCAAAGGACGCTTTTATAAATAAAATCACAGTCACTGATTCTAAGGGTGAGGGAAAGTACATCTTTTTTTTTTTTTTTAAGGAGCCACCATTTTAATCACTGTCTTAGTATGTAGTCATATTTTACCATGTAGAAGATACTAGAATATAAGCCAACCAGAATGGATAAAACTACAAGACAGACTTGTATAGAAAAGACATTTTTATTTTTAGTTCTGAATGTCACAAGTGGGCATCAAGACCAATCAAGTGGCTACCGACATCTCAGTGGATAGTTCAGCCAGGGATAGGATGCTGGGGCATCTTCTGGGGTTCTGCTTGGAACTCTCACTTTCTAGGGAATACATGATTGAATGCACTGGTTATTCAAAGTGTCCTGCATGACTCCAGGGATACGACCTGACTGGGACTTTGAGAGAATGAAGGAACAACAGCAACACGGGTATAGAAATGTGGGGATCTGGTGGGCTTGGCTCTCCAATGGAGAGAGGCATCGCTTCAGGAGCTCAGTGTGTTTATTATATTCAGTTGAACAGGGAGGTGGGTGCTGAACCTGGAAGTGAACATTACAGAGAGCTGAACAAGGAGGTGGGACTTTATGGTATACAGAAGAACCTGGAGCTGGCGTTAGCCAATCTTGGTATGAACTGTCTCTGTAGGGAAGTAGTCTTCACACTGTACACATCTTGAGGGAGAAATCTACAATGTACATTTTCTATATACGGTATCAGCATTCACACACAGACCCAAGGAAGGTTTTGCCTTTCCTTTAAGCCTTACTTTGGTCAAGTTTTGTGAGTAAAGCATTGGGGCCTAACATGGTTGAGCTCATGTTAAGGAACATACGTTCACTATGGACTTCACTTGTCCCCCTGTTCTACTACTATAGTGGACAGTGTTGGATACAAACCTTGCACTACTGTGCTTAGCCTTGTAGCAACCCATATAGAAGGAAATTACTTTTTTATCCATTGTACTGGCTGGTTTTATGTGTCAACTAGGCACAAGCTAGAGTCATGAGAGAGGAAGTCATGAGGAGTCACTCAGTTGAGGAAAGGTTTCCATTAGATCCTGCTGTAAGGTATTTTCTCAATTAGTGATCAATGGGGAGGGCCTAGCCCATTGTGGGAGGTGACATGCCTGGGCTGGTAGTCCTGGGTTCTATAAGAAAGCAGGCTAAGCAAGCCATGTAAAATGAGCCAGTAAGTAGCACCTCTTAGCGGCCTGCATCAGCTCCTACCTCCAGATCCCAGCCCTGTCTGAGTTCCTGTCCTAACTTTCTTCAGCAATGATCAGCAGTGTGGAAGTGTAAGCTGAGGGCTTTGTCCCCCCCTACTTGCTTTTTGGTCATGGTGTTTTGTCACCATGTAACCCTAAGGCACCCATCTTGATGGTAGGAGGTGCTTCTGACTCAGCAGTGGCTCTTGAAGCGTTACTTTATTAAGGGCAATACTTGTCAGGTATTGTAGATTTGTAATTAAAAACACAGGGGTGCTTTGCTAGAATAATTCTTTTTTTACATTGTTTTATTAGATATTTTCTTTATTTACATTTCAATTGCTATCCCCTTTCCTCCTCATTTCCCCTCCAAAATCCCCCTATCCCAACCCCATCCCCCTGCTCACTAACCCACCCACTCCCGTTTCCCTGACCTGGCATTCCCCTACTCTGGGGCAATGAGCCTTCACTGGCCCAAGGGCCTCTCCTCTTAGATGTCCTATCAGGCCATCCTCTGCTACCAATGTTGCTGGAGCCATGGGTCCCTCCATGTGTACTCTTTGGTTGGTTCATATTGTTCCTCCTATGGGGCTGTAAACCTCTTCAGCTCCTTGAGTCCTTTCTTTATCTTCTCCATTGGGGACCCTGTGCTTAGTTCAATGTTTGTCTGAGAGCATCCCCCTCTGTATTTGTCAGGCACTGGCCAGGCCTCTGGAAATTCTTTCCTTTCTTAACTAAGGATTTTAATTACTTCAGGGATCTAAGCAAAGTGGGCACAAGGTCAAAGAATGGAAGGATTTCTGAGAGAATGACATGGTGTCTGTCAGGTAGACATGCTAGCTCTAGTAATTCTCCTGATAACTAAAGTGCTGGTCAGTTCTTCATAATGAACTCATAGGCTCAAGGTAGTCGATTTGAGATTAACAGAAATTAACAGTGGCCCAGCCATTCCGAACCTTTGCTGGAGAGTCTATTTATGGACTCTGCCCTACTATCCACCTAACATTTTAGATACCCAGAAAGAGAAATAATGGAACAGGAAGGGTTAAATGTGATGAGGGATGAGAAAAACAAGGTGGAGGAGGAGTATAGGAAGAAATGACTACCATTAAAGAGCTTTGAAATGCCATTTGGAAACTCATTATGGCAGAAGCCTTCTATAATATATAGATGGAGATATACAAAAGGTGTTACCTTATAAGTGGCCAGTGCCTTTCTTACATGACACAGTCTTCCCGGGGGAATAAAAAGCTCAGTGCTAGGACTGTGCTGCCTCTTTTTGTGTTGCTGGTCAGTGGTATCTCATAGATGCTCTGAAACATTCTAGGCTGTTGCTATTTCTCTCATTTACCCTCCAGAGCTTGGAGGTATAAGCTGATTGTTGAAGACACTATATGTTTGTGCAATAGGACATAGAGACAGGTAATGGCCTGGAATCTTTATCCCTACTGGCTAGCTTTCACAGAGCTGGAAGGTTTTATTTACATTTCTGTGAGAGAAAACTATCAGTAACCTTACTCAGCTATGAACCCTGTGAGTGACAATAACAACTGGAAAGATATGCCCACTAGTAAAGTGGAGACACAATATTATGAGAAGAATCATGTATGTGTGTGTGCGCGCGTGCACACATGTATGCTTGTATATCAGTTTTTCCTCTAAATATTCCATTTTTGTGTTCACACATGTAAGTTTATACATAGAAATAATTACATAAATAAATACTGCATGAATACCTTTTTCATGTCTAATAAACCACAATGGTTCAGATAAGAGCATTACTAACTATGCCCACAATCCCAGCAACCAAAAAATAATGACATATTTTTTAGGTTTATATTTACAAATTTGTAAAATATACATCTAGGAAATTTGTTAACTATTTTTGGTTATTTGCTTGTATGCAGTTAATGTAAATGAGGTTATACTATTTTTGAGGTTTTGCTTTTGTAGAAACTTGATAGGAATCTCACCAGTGTGACTACGTAAGCAGGTACTGAATAAGCAACTATATGCATGTTAGCCTGGACAGGTAGGGGTATGAGGGGAAGCCCCAGAAACCTCAGCCTTACACCAAGAGCTACAGACAATAAGGAATGCAGGCAGTGGGAGAAGTAAGCTTCCCCAGAAAAATACACCGTTTGTTTATCCAACTCTCAATGATCAGCCCTGCAAACATGTATACAAGTAACATTATACAGTCCATGCAGGTTGTATTTAGAAGTATATATGTATGTACATATACATATATGTGTGTAACAACAATCAATAAAAAATAAATATTATGAATTTGAATGACAGCAAAGAGGGGTACAAAGGAAGGTGTGGAGGGGGAAAGGAAAAGGGGAATGATTAATTATATTGGAATCTGTAACATAAAAGAAAAATTTTTTTAAATTAGCTTTATTAAGAAAAGCTTAATGATTCATTACATGGAGTGTGGAAAAACAATAATATCACAAACCAGATGAGACTTAAAAAAAAAAACAGCTATTGATTGGAACTACAGAATGAACTAGTTTACATAACATTTTAATAGTACTTTAGCTATCAAATGACATAGGAATATAGTTTAGGAAACAGCCTTTAAAATAGTACCTATGTGTTATATATATTATAGATGTGAGAATAGTTATATTATAGTTAACTTCTGCCATTATTAATATATTTGTGCAATTGAAGATATACAAAAATTACTTAAAAATTAAAACCTGGTTATTTACATAATAATACAAATTCCTGCTGATTATAGAATTTGTTTACCTCATGAATAATGTCTCATGGAATGTTAATCTATAAATGGGATGTTTATATCAAGCTTTTTCCCGACAAGGCACAAACTCACAGAAGAGGGAATGTAAAAACTGTGAGAGTTGGAAGATAGGAGAGAATACAGTGAAATATCTTTTGGACATGGTATGGCCATTGCACACCTGAGCTTGCAGAACCTGTGGTTACCTTGTACGCCATCAAGTCAGCCAATACTCCATCGCAGATGACAGAGTGACTCATGAGGGTCTGTCTTAGTTAGGGTTTCCATTGTTGTGAAGAGACACCATGACCAAGACAACTCTTATAAAGGCAAACATTTAATCAGGGCTGGCTCACAGTTTCAGGGGTCCAATTCATTATTATCATGGCAGGGAGAACGACAGTGAGCTGGCAGGCATATAAATGAGAGTTCTATATATTGATCCATAGTCAGCAAGAAGAGACTGAATACTACCCTGGGCAGAGCTTGAGCATAGGAGACCTCAAAGCCCACCCCTGTAGTAACACACTTCCTCCAACAAGGCCACACCCACTCCAACAAGACCACTCCTCCTAATAGTACCACTCCCCATGGACCAAGCATTCAAACACATGCATCTATGGGGGTGGCCATTTCTACTCAATCCACCACAGGCTCGATCCCTAGCTAAAGAACTATTAGTAATTGATTGCTTCTAGAGAAGGCAGAGTTATCTTTTTGATATGGCTACTGGTAGGTTGTCTATACTCTATTAAGTAGCCTCACACTTGTACACATGCAGATAGTACCAACTAAACTCCATAGATTATTGCTGGGGGATGGGCAGGGAGAGAGGTCATGAAGGTGGGAGTACTAGGAGAGTAAGGAAAGTTAGAATGGAGATTTGGGGTGGCGATTAGCAATATATACTCTATACATGTATGAGGAGTAAACACAAGTATCCTTAAAAACCCAGGCAAATCCAACTAGGTGTGTTTCCAATATTCTCCCCTGTGGTTTGAATGAATAATGCCCTCATAGGCTTGTGTATTTGAACACTTGGTCTCAGGTTGATGGTGCTGTTTGGGAAGATTACAAACTTTTAGGAGCTAGACCCTTCTTAGAGGAAGTACATCACTAAGGGTGGGCCTAGAGGTGTTATAGCATGGCTCTACTTCCTGTTTTCTTTCTTCCCTTCTTGTGTGCCAGAAAAATGTGATCACTAGGCTTCCTCAAGGGACAGCCGTATGTTCCTGAAGCCATGCTTTCCCCCACCATGAGGACTGAATCCTTCTGGAACTTCTGGTCAATACAGGCCTCTTTTCCTTAATTGCTTTCTGTCAGGATATTATATTGCAGTAACAGAAAAGTACCTTATACACCTCTTACATGGACTTAGCATATTTTGTCTGTCAACTCATCCTTGGATGGACAGTTGGCTCTTCTGTAAATGTCTGAGAAAATTTCTTTGTATCTGGTTATTTGAGTGATCTTGAATTAAAACCTATATAATGATTAAATTCATGATCACATGATAGTTCTGTGACTAGTGATTTGCAGACCTGTGAAATTATTTTCTAAATTAACCAGACCATTTTATATTTCAACAGGAGTTTCATATTTTTTTGTGTTTTATCTGATTTTTGTGATAGAATTGGTCTTACTGGCAATGGAGTAGGTAGGCTCTGTCTGTGGTTTTGATTGTCTTTTCCCCATGGCTGATGGTGTAGGGCATCTTCTGTGTGCTTGTTGAACGTGTGTGACTATTTTTTTTTAAAACATCTACTTGGATCCCTTGCTCATTTTAAGAATTCCACCATAGAAATTTAAATGAGGGCCGGGTGGTGGTGGTGGTGGCGGCGGCGGCGGTGGCGCACGCCTTTAATCCCAGCACTTGGGAGGCAGAGGCAGGCAGATTTCTGAGTTCGAGGCCAGCCTGGTCTACAAAGTGAGTTCCAGGACAGCCAGGGCTACACAGAGAAACCCTGTCTCAAAAAACAAAAACAAAAACAAAAACAAAAAACAACAACAACAAAAAAGAAATTTAAATGAGCACCCCGGAAAATATAGAGGTTGTTGTGGGCAGGCTGAATGGGGGTTCATGTTTCTGGAAAAGAGACATATTAGACTTTAGATTGACTAGTCTGTTCTTCCTAAAAGGCTCTTCCAAGATTATCTCATTTCCGCATGAGCCAGCACCCTCATGCTAATTCAGAAGACCTCCCCTCCTGCTACTGCCCTCAGGACACCTCTCATGTACACTAGGTATGCTGTGTCTTGTATGTTTCTTCATTATTTCTTTAAGATTTATTTATTCTTTAATGTGAGTACACTGTAGCTGTCTTCATACATCCCAGAAGAGGATATCAGATCCCATTACAGATGGTTGTGAGCTACCGTGTGGTTGCTGGGAATTGAACTCAGGACCTCTGGAAGAGCAGTCAGTGCTCTTAGACACTGAGCCATCTTTCTAATCCCTCTTTATTTCTTTTTAACGAAGACCGTTGCTTTGTTTCTGTATGGCTCTTCCCAAGAGACTCATAGTCAATTTCTCAGTGTGATACTTCAAACCACACCTAATGGTTCTCAGTTACATGCCCAGATATCAATATGTCTTATCCATAAGCATTAATATACTGAACTTAATTATCTATAGTTCACATCCTTTTATATTTCTTCCTTTTTGAGATTTGCTATTGTCTTAGTTAAGATTTCATTGCTGTGAAGAGACACTGTCTAGACCAACTTATAAAAGAAAACATTTAATTAGGGCTGTGTTATAGCTTCAGAGGTTTAGTCCATTATCATCATGGTGAGAAGCATGGCAGTGTGCAGACAGACATGGCGCAGGAGGAGCTGAGAGTTCTACCTCTTGATTAGTAGGTATCATGGAGAGACTGTGTTCCACATTGGGCAAAGCTTGAGCACAGAAGACCTCAAATCCTGCCCCCACAGTGACACCCTTATTCCAACAAGATCATACCTCCTAATAGTGCCACTCCCCATGGGCAAAGTATTCAAGCACATGAATCTATGGGGGCCATACCTACTTAAACCACCACAGCCTTCATCTATGTTTCTTATATTTTCTCTTTTTAAAGTTATTCTTTGCACAAGTGGAATGAAAACCCTGAAAGGGATTCTGAAGAACTATTGAGATTTACAGAGGAACTTTAGTGCCTGGTACACAGTGACTCCCCAACTAAGGTGTTTAGAATGAATATCTGGATGAAGGGGTGACTATGGGTGAAACATTCTGAAGACTCCACAGAAGCTCACAGCTCAGCCACTTGTGAGAGGCAGGACCATCTCTAGGAGGGGCTTTTCCTTGTACATCACTTGAAGCCTGGTACAGAATCTGATTACTTTACCAATTAAAACACACACATATAAATTAACTCAAGGTTAACAAACGCTTCTTTAATTAATTGGCCATCACTATTATTCAAGCAGCCTAATAACTCGCTTATAGAATTATTTGCAATCCAATTCTGAATAAAGCATTTTGGTTCCAGCACTGATAAGGTGGGGAATTAGAAATGCTTGAGTACATTTCAGAAGCATATGGACTTTTTGTGGACTGTGCGTGCATAATTAGGCAATTTGTTCATTATGTTTTATTTTTTCCTTATGAATGTGAAAATCTTAAGGTTATCCGACTAATAATAGTTGTCAAAAAGACTTTGGTATGTTATTTACCTTTGCCTGTGGTTCTCTGTCATATAAATTAAACATTTATAGGCAGCTCAAGTTATCCTTTTTTTTTTTTTTCTTCCTGGAAGTAGTTTTATGGTTTTGCTTTCCTCATATATTTTAAGAAAAAGTACAGTTATCTGTCCTTTGCAGGTATGGGCACCTTCCCCATGACACTACCTCTGGGTATTTTACTTGCTGTAAACCATGTCAACTTCTATAACGACAGTGCATTTAGACATTATCCTTCCCTTGTCAATCTTCATCTGTCGTGTTTTCTTTAAAATATTTTACTTGGATTTTCCAGGAGTAGAACAAAGTGGCTTCATGTCTTTTTCTGTGTCTTTTTGGTTATAGTTCCTGATTTTGTTAAGTGGATTTTTATTTCCTAAGGAAGAAGATTTTAATTTTCAGAAAATCCATTTTGAGGTTTTTGAGATGGCTCAGAGAGTGAAGGGAGTGGTGGCTACAGCTGATGACCTGAGACTGACCCCTGGGACCCACGTGGTGTCCGGAGAGAACCATCTCCCACAAGCTGTCTTCTGCCCTCCACATGGGCACTGTGGAATGCACCCTCCTGAACTCACAATCAATCAACCAACTCACCAGCTAATCAATCAATAAATGTGATCAATCAGCCAATCAATCAATAATTGTGACCAACAAGCCAATCAACCAATAAATGCAATAAGAAATTTAGATATTGAAATTATGCATGAATTCTTTATTTTGATAATTTCTAACAGCACTAAAACAAATCATAATCTATGCTAGATATGGAGGTGCACACCTTTAATCCCAGTACTCAGAAGGCAAAGGCAGAGGCAGAGGGATCTCTACGAGATAAAGGCCAGCCTGGTCTGCAGAACAGTCAGGGCCACACAGAGAAATCCTGTCTCAAAAAATATATTAATTTATTCTTCTAGATTTTTCTCAGTTTCATATGATTATCTTTTTAATTTCATAGGTAAATGTTTACCTTATCATTTCAATTAAAATGTACTGAGTAGTGTGAAATATTCTTTTCATTGCTTTAACTTCCTTTCAAGTATATTATATATAGTGTTTCTATCACTGTGATCTTTCCAAGTCCTACAAATCTAATCATCTTGTCTAAAAAAAAGATGAGGGCTTTCCAATTTTTAAGCGGCAGAACATTTTGCTTTATAGTTTGCTATCCATCTCTGCATATATTCTGCTTGAAAGGTGTTGATATTTCTCATGTCTTGATAAAAGGCTAATTTTGAAAAATATTGCTTTCAGGTGAAACAAGTTCTGGTGTTTGCTTTTGGAATGACAATGTCCCGTGAACGCTGACATTTTACACCATGTTTCTCCCTTCTTGTTGGCTTTCTCTATTTTGTTTTTCCCTCTGCAGACTGAAACAGGCAACATAAGACCTCCTCTTCACAGTGCTGTGCTATTTTATATTTCTAGTCATTTCTGTCTTATAAACATTGAAGCGGCATTGTGGAGATGCCCAGGAGTCATTCATTTAATCACTAATTAGGAAATATTTTTTATCTTCTTCGAATGCTAATGCAAGTAACTCATTTTTGAAAAAAATTATTTTGGGGGTTCTAATTATATCATTTCCTATCTTCTCTTTTTACCCTTTAAACCCTTCCAAATATACTTCTTTTCTCTTTTTAAAAAATCATGGCCTCTTTTTTCATTGATTGTTATTATATACCTGTATGTATATGAACACACACATATGTATATGTGTCATATATATATATATATATATATATATATATATATATATATATTCCTATGCACAACTGTTCTGTCCAGTCCGTATGATATCACTTATATGTTTGTTTTCCGGGCTGACCATTTGGTATTGGATAGCCAGCTGGGGTTCTCTTTCCTCTGCTATCAGCATCCCTTAGTTGCTGATACTCTTTTGTTTCAGAGTTGAGGCCTTGTGGGCTTTCCCCCATCCACTTTGACACGCATATTTGCTGGTGTCCTTGTTCAAATCACGTTTAGACAGTTATGAGATGTTCATTTTTTAAGAGACTATATTCCTTCTTTCATTTCATTGAAATTGGCCAGTTCATGATAATCAGCATTTCTGGATCATGGTTTTCTTACATTCATGAGTGAACTATTTTCTGATTTAAGCCAAATGTTTTATATTGAATCAATGGGTGAATTTAGGTCATATTAATTTAATGATAAAACTGGTTTGGGGCCAGCATGATGGCGCAGCAGGTCCACATGCTTGCTGTCCAGCCTGATGACCTGAATTTGATTCCTGGGACCCAGGTGACAGAAGGAGAGGCCTGACTCCTGCCAGTCCTCTGAATTCCACATGCATGCTGTGTCCCAGAGGTGATCCTCACACTAAATAAATAAGTAAATAAGATGGAATTAAAACATTAAACCACAGGTTCGATCTCATGGTGGATTGAATGAGACGCGCTCCTCATAGGCTCATAAATTAATTGAATCATTACTTCGGTTCCCTCCCTCCTCTCCTCTCCTCTCAGTCCTTTTCCCCTCCTTCCTGTCTCACTCATCCACCTGTCCTCCCTCTCTCTTCAGAAAAGGGGAGGCCTTCCACGGATATCAACCAGCCTTGACATTGTCACACTGCAGTAAGATTAGGCACTTCTATTGAGGCTACCAGAGGCTCAGTGGGGGGAAATGGTTCCAAAGGCAGGCAGCAATGTCGGAGACTGCCCCTGTTCCTGCTGCTAGGCCACATGACGACCAAGCTGCACAACTGTTAAATATGTGCAGAGGACCTCGGTCAGTCCTACGCATGCTCTCCACTTGACAGTTCACTCTCGTGGACCGCTTTGGGGTCAGGTTAGTTGAACCTGTAGGTTTTCTTAAGGTGTCCTTGACCCCTGTGGCTCCTGCTTGGGTCCACACTCGGCTTTCTGGCACAGTTCCGTGGCTGCCCATTGGAGTATTCTCAGCCTCTGGAGTTTGTTGCTTGGTGCTGCCGGTGGGCGTCACCTCATCAGTCAGCTCCCACAGCTGCACATCGCTGCTTCCTGCTGTAAGAAGATGCCACCCAACCAGTGTCTGCCTGAAGAAGCTGATCTGCCTCGTAGGCAGGGGACAGAGTGGCGCATCAAAAACTCACTGTCACACACGGCTCACGATGAAGTGCTAAGGAATAATAATGGAGCCCTTATCCTGCATACGTGTTTTCTTTTCCATTAAATCTCAGATATGCTGTTTGCTTTCGTATCCTTAGTTCGGGCTGCTTTGAAATCCATAGGGGGAAAGAAACCCCTCATTACCTTCAGCAGCACAGCCCGCAATGCAGCAGCGCTCCTATTTGCTTTTCCTTCTGTAAATATTTGTGCTCTCTCAGGCTAAGGAGTGGCTTGTGCTAGAGACTAAAATATCCCTATTTATATCCTCCAGGTGCGGCAGGAAATGGCTGACCCCTCACCCTGCCCCCGAAATGACCTCAACCCTGCTCCTGAGGACCACCCTCCCCGCTGCCTAAGGCAGACCCGTGATCACCTCTCCAGGTTGGCCTCCAGACTGCAGAGGATGAAGCGCTCACGGCGAGGTTACCACAACCCAGTACTTTCATTCAGAATGCGAAGGTCACTTAAGCTTTCATCGTTGCCTTCAAGTTTGTTCCTGAGAGGATGGATAAACAATATTGACAGCCAGAAGTCCAATCTGTCCAGAACTAGAGCTTGGTCTAGTACAGACCACAGATAAAAGAAAAAGATGTGTAGTATATCCAACAATAGACAGAACATTCCCAAGGTCTTACAGAAATAGAACTTGTGTTTCTGCTTGGTCCATTTGTGTGGGGTTTCCTGGCTTTGCAAAAAAGGCTCAAGCTCTGCATGCAGATTTACAAGAAATAAGTCCTACCGTCTCTGCTCCGCCCATCTCTCTGCTCACCGGCTGTCAGGGCAGAGCCTGAAGAGTTCCTTCAATAAATACTTACGGAACTGCACACCAGCCAGGCATTTGGCTTGTTCTTTACTTTTTCATGTTTCAGTTTAACATCTTGATGGGTCCACACTGCCCTTCGTCTTTCTCAGATCTTCCCCTACTGCTCATGGCCGGACTGTGCTGTCCTGGGATGTCTGCGTTACCACCTATGCAGTGGCCCTGTCCAGCATCTAGGCTCACAGCAAGGAGAAACAAAGGCATCTTGAGAAACACACACACACACACACACACACACACACACACACACAAATATTTTTTGAACACATTACAAAATGTAACATGTCTTTGACTTTTCCTAGAAGAGAAAAGCATCAGAGAAGTTAAATTAACTCAGTAGGTATAGTAATAAGCTTATGAAAATTGAACAAAAATACAAAAAAGTAGGGAAATTAATGTCAGACAGGAATGTTTTCAAGTAGAGAACATTGTTTAGTTTGAATGGGGTAAAATCCACCGACATATGAAAGCCACAGCTGCAAAGAGAACCCCTGAAAGTTCTTATCTTGTTCTAAACCACAAAGGCGCTGAGAAAAACATTATGGAGTGATTTTTTTTTTATCATTTTGCAATACACTTAGAAAACAACTGCAAAAGGGACACTCTGAAATCCACAAAGGCAGAAAGGTGAAGATATTTTCTGAAGTAGCTTGAAGAGAAGAAAGTGCTTGTTTTATCAATGGGGGCCATACTCAGCCACCCTTATTTTCTTCCCCTGCCCCTTAGATCACCCCAAAGCAGTGGAGTTCATTTCATTTTCATATGCAAACCAAGATCACTTTATGCCAATAACTCCATAGTTGCAAGGGATGATTATGGGTGTGACACTTTACCGACTGAGCTATCTGTCTTAGTCAGGGTTTCCATTCCTGCACAAAACATCATGACCAAGAAGCAAGTTGGGGAGCAAAGGGTTTATTCAGTTTACACTTCCAAATTGCTGTTCATCACCAATGGAAGTCAGGCCTGGAACTCAATCAGATCAGGATACAAGAGTGGAGGCAGAGGCCATGAAGGGATATTTCTTACTGACTTGCTACCCCTGGCTTGCTCAGCCTGCCCTCTTATAGAACCCAAGACTACCAGCCCAGGGATGACACCACTCACAATGCCCCACCCCTTTGATCACTAAGTGAGAAAATGCCTTACAGCTAGATATCATGGAGGCACTGTCTCAACCAAAGCTTCTTTTTCTGTGATAATTCCAGCTTGTGTCAAGTTGACACAAAACCAGCCAGTACGAGTCCCAAGATGTCTCCCTTGACACAGCTAAGATCCTCTTGGAAGAGGAAACAGTATTTGAGAAGATGGGTCCATGAGATTCCTTGTAGGCAAGCTTGTGAAGCATTTTCTTGATTGATGATTGATGTGCGAAGGCCCAGGTCACTGTGGGCGGTGCCGCCTCTGGGCAGATGGTACTGGATTATATAAGAAAGATAGCTAGCTGACTAAGAGCCTGTGGCATGTGAGTAAGCATGTTCCTCTAGGACTGCTTCCAGTCTTGCCCTCCACATTCCTGCCTCAGCTTGCCTTCATAATGGACTCTCTCCTGCAAGATGTGGTGAATGCTGTTCTCCCAAAGTGCTTTTGGTCATGGTGTTTATCAGAGCAAATGGAAGCAAACTTGAACAGAAGAAACTAGTATATGAGAATGGGTGATCGTTGTGATCTGGGCATGTTTTTTGGGGAAGGATTGTGGAAGTGTTTGCTTTGGAAAAGTTATTGAGTGTTCAAAGATTAATGGGCTGTTCTATACGAGACTGAAAAATAAGAATGTTGAGAGAAATGTAAACAGTGAAAGCCTTGCTTGTGAAGTTCCAGAGGAAAGCAAAAATTCTATCTGGGCTCTTCATGTGATGTGTATTTGAATTAAAAATCTAGTCAGCTGGGCTGAAGAATCTCCTGGGACAAATAAGAGACAAGAACCATTGAAATCAGATCTTTGCTTTACCAGGACACTTGATGCTCATTAGGTGGTCCTGAAGAACCAGCTGGATTAATAAGAGATCAGCATCACTGAGGTGAAATCTTCTGGGAAGTATTTCTCAGGATCACCACAGAGTTGTGACCCAGAAGTGGCCATGGCTGCATTTCAAGCTGGCGGCCAACCTTTCTAAGAGTTTCCCATGTGGTTCTGTTTTGTCAATATGGAATCATAGGACTAAAGGGGTCATGATGCACCATCATCATGGTCACAAGGGCACAACAAGAGGACAGGAGAGGTCATCAGTTAAGATGCAGACTTGGAAACTCCAAAATTTAAGGGGTCATGGTGAGGGGCTAAGATGGTTGGAATTTGTGAAAAGAGGCCTCAGAAATAGGGAACCCAGCATATAGGTTAGAGTATCAGGTACACAATAGAGGTGTTCTGAGCCTAGGAGACAAGCTGTGTGTGCTAAGGATGGCAGAGACAGAGAAGTGAAGTTGCCCACGCTCTTTGGAGTCCAGAATATTCATGAGTGGATCCTAGATGCAGACCACTGAGCTAGAGGATTTAGTTTATGTTCCTGAATGACTGTTTTGCTTTGATCTAATTGTAAGTGTGTCCTGCTTCTTTCCTTTTTAGAATGCGAAATATATATAGGTTTTTTTTTTTAATTTTACAGGGGCCTACATTTGAGAGATCTGGGGGATTTTAAAGAGACTGGACTAGCCTTCTTGAAATTTTATAGAATGTGGGACTTTCAAAGGTTAGAATAAGTGTTTTGTTGATATTGATACTAGCATGAGATCTCAGGGGAAAAATCAGAAAGGAAAGGTTATTGATTTAATAGTGATATTGTTGTGTGTCAAGTCCACAAAGAGTCAATTATGCTGTTCAGCTTTCTAGTATTTTATTTTGCTTTTTCGACTCGATACAGGCTATGGTTATCTAGGAGGAGGAACCCTCACTTGAGAGAATGCCTCCATCCGATTTTCCTGTAGCCAAGTCTGTGAGACCTTTTCTTGATTCATGACTGATGTGGGAGGGTCCAGTTCACCGTGGGTGGTGCTATCTCTGGGCAGATGGTCCTGAGAGATATGTAAAAGAGAACGAACGGAATGTGAGTCTGGGGAGCAAGTGGAGTAAGCAGCTGGCTCTGCTTCGGTTCCTGCCTCTAGGTCCCTAACCCGAATCCCAGCCTTGGCTTCTCCCTGTTATGGACTATACTGTGTGAGATGAAATAAACCCTTCCTCCCCCAGGTCACTTTTGGTCGCAATAGAAAGCAAAATAGGACACTGATAAGATTTCTCTCCTTGCTGTGGGTGCCTTTATTCCAACATGGTTGGTGAGAGGCTCACACCATAGCTCATCCAGGTTCAGACAAGCTCTAGGTATCGCATGCACATGGAGTGTGAAGATGAAAAACTTTACAAGAATACAAACTATTAATAATTGTTGTGATCTGACCCCGTGTTGGAATTGCACATGCTCAAATGCCCTGTATCTGAGATGCTTGGGAAGAGATGTATCTTGGAGTTCAAATGATTCTTTTCAGATTCTGAAATCACTTCATGTGTATTGATTGACATAACTTAAAATGCCGAGCTCTAATCACGAGACTTACTTGTTTAAAATGTACATTCTGATCATTTTTTAATCTCCTTTAAGAGAAAATGACTTTATACATTATTTACAGCCTACTTACATTTTGACAGTAACTTGTCATGTGAAGTCAGTTATAGAATTGTCCCCGTGTGATATTATGGTGTTCAAAACTTGAAAATGTTATAGTGTTTTCAGTTTGAATTCTCACATTAGGCATGTTCAACCGGTAATTTTAGTCATATTGGCATAAACAAAATGTTAATAATTAATCTCACTAGTTTTCTTTTACCTTAGTGGAAATGGAGAAAGTTTGAAATTCTCCTCTCTCTCCCTTTCCCTCCCTCCCCCTCTCTGTGTATATGTATGTGTGTTCCTCATATTTGTAATGGTGAATTGTGTCTCAGCCAGACAGCTCTGCTGCTGTGGCTGTGGTCCCTGGAGTGGCCCCCCAAATGCCGTTCCTATCACAACAGTAGCCTCCAGACCATGAGGCCCGCAGAGTAACACACATCTTCTTCTCTTCTGTTGTCAGTACTGGGAGGTGCACAGAACCCCCTCCCCCTCACTTTTTGTTTCTGATGATCCTTTTCTTTAAACTTTTTAAGACAGGGTTTCTCTGTATAGCCCTGGCTGTCCTGGAACTTACTCTGTAGACCAGGCTAGCCTTGAACTCAGAAATCTGCTGGGATTAAAGGCATGAGCCACCACTGCCCCCTTTTCTTTAAATCTTAAGATATAGGGAGCACAAACAACAAGAAGGAAGTGTTTGTTTCTAGTTGCCATCCCTCCAGATATTTTTGAAACAGCATCTTTACAAATACAAACAAAGGTTTCACACCATAATTATAATCTTAATTCACCAACTTAAACATGCCATTTAGTATTTATTTAAGGTGGAAAATCAAAAAAATGCGGATTTTTTTAATACCTTTTATGTTTTCTAAAAACTCTTCTAGGGCTGTGTAGAGACTGCATATGCCAAGATTTTGTGAAAAGGGCCTTTTATTTCAATGTTACTTGGTGCCGACTGTTTGGTTTTAATAAAGGGTCCAAATAACCATCTATGAAACGTCAGGAATGTGCTATTTCAGTCGTAGCGCTTTACCTGTGTTCCAGGGCCTCGCTAATGAGGATCTCCCCAACAGCAGATGAAAAGAACCAAGGCTTGAAAGATTCATCTAGTGATGCCACTGATGACTTAGTACTCAGGAAGCAGTAAGTACCTGGGAGCTGACCCTGGCTCTATCAGAAAGTGACTGCAGGGGTGAGATTTTTAAGCAGTTGGAATACTGACGTTTTCTCTAAGATCCCGTAGATATAAGGTTCTTCTCTTGCTCTCTGTCTCCTGCAGAGGCACATGCTCCATTTATTACTCAGTAGCCCGAAGATGCTCTCCTAGGCAAGGGCTGGCCCCAGATTGCCCGTGCTTGTGCAGACTCTGCCTGCATTTCTAGCGGTTATCTGATGTTAGAAGCCCTGCCCCTCCTGATGCGGCTACCTTAATTATATCTCCCTTTAAAACCAGCTTAGTCATTCAAAATACATTTTTAAAGGCTTCCAGTGAAAAGCATAAAAAAAAAAAAACCCAAACTTTTAACCATAATTTAGTAATTCTCCAACCTTGATTTTTGGCTTTCCTTGCTGCCTAAGTGGCCATATATTTTATAAGCCCTGCTAATTTGCTGTTAAATTTGCTATTTATATGATCCTAGATGATTTGTTGGACTTCACTGAACAGAAAGGATTTTTATTAGCAGTCAGTGCTTTCAAAGAGGTGGATTTTTTCACACCATCAAGGCCACTTTCTCAACTTATTGACAGCTTTATGAGGCAAGCTGGATAAAGAACAGTTTCCTGCATCCAAAAGCGCTTTGCATTCCACGGGGCAAAACTCGGACCTTTAATTAGGATATAAGAGCCTTCCTTTCTCTCCCAACATGCCCCTGGGGGCCCAGCGTGGCAACACTTGCACGCAGATAGTTAATGGTGTTCCCAGACTTCAGCCTGCTAAAATTAGGCAGGACCGAAGGTCAAACACTTACCTGGCTGTGGGCCAGCTCATGACAGATTTTTTTTTTCCTTCAGCACATCTGCATTTTGTATACAATACACACGCCATTTTGCCCTATCTCATTGATGATGTTTTGCCTACTGCAAAAAGCTGTCAGATGAATCCTGTTTTGAATCTAATTTGAACCTGCATTTGGTGTTGTTCACAAATGTGCTTAGGCTGTCTCCCAGGAGACACCCCTCTCTGTGTGGAACACCAGGGGATTCTCCTCATTCCTTCATTCGCACCCCCCACCCCACCCCACCCCGGACCCTTACCACCCATCCTGTTTACTGGGCTTTTTAAGTCTCTACTGTTTTTGTTACATTTTTCTTTACTGTTTTAATCCTACCCGGTAAATTCCTTATGTTTTGAGCTCGGTGTTAGGGCTTTGATTGCGCAAACAGTGGGCCATTGAATGGTGGGCAAGCCTTTGAGAGTGCAGGGTGAGGGCCTGGTAGGTGTAATTAGTTGTGATCTGTGGGCCTCAGAGAATATGCCAGGCGGCTCTGCTTTGTTTGTGTAGAAAGTCCCTGTCAGTAGTCACATTAAGCAGGCATGGAGCCTGGGGAAGGCTGATCCGCCGAAGTGTCTCCCTTGCAAGGCATTCGGCTCACTTTAAGATGGGAGGATCCCCTGAGGCCTCTAGCCATCCTGAGAACAACAGACTGAACTTAGTCACAAAGAAGCTCATGGGAAATGCTTACACTTTCTTGAACTTGCCAGCTTTCCTTTTCTGCTGCTTTGGCAAAGGAGCCTGGAGAAAGATCTAGCTTTTGACCCCCCAAAATGAACAAATACAGAAGAATAAGAGTGAGGAAGATCAAACTTGGATCTCTGTGCATGAGTTATAAAATAGAAAGCTGCCGTAAATGTTAGCCCAATCTCCCGTGGTCATGGTCAGAATTCAAGAATGAAGGCCTTGGACACCGAGGTCTGCCTGCATCGGAGCACCCGGCAGAGGCAGAGATTTTACTTCCATCTTGATCTTTTTTTGTCTTGTTCTCACTTTTTGGTAATCTCACCTCAAAGAACAAACTTCCCAATGCTCACGAATTCGCAACCCCTCAGACAGTTTAGAAGAAGCAACAAAACCAGAGGTAATCTGAGTGGGCCATTGGCCCATCTTGTTGCTTAGAACTTGCTAGCCCAGTGGCTGAGGGAACCAAGCAGCAGGAAGCTGGCTCTGCATCCTGAGCTCATTGTGTCAGGGGGCTCAGCTGAGGAAGTCTCTCCCACACAGCTCAAGCTCTGTCTCTTTGTGCTTGTAACAGACCGGAAGTGACAGTTATCTGAGCTCTAATCAGAGCCATAGAGTCTTCCCTATGAACAGTCTGTGAATTCCAGAGTGTCTCTTCTCATAGCTGTCCTTCAAAACCAACAGGATATTGGAAATGAGCTTATGTCTTCCCTTTTAACCACCCTGTTTCCCATAGTTACAGTCACTTCCCCCTTCTTACTCTAGTCAGCAACTTTCCTTCTCTTTTCAGTTGCTCGACTCTTGTGTTTCCTTTCCATTTCAAGTTCCCCTTCTCACAAGCCAGTGATCTTGCTTGGCACTTGATGCAGAGGATCCCCTTGCTGACTATGCCTGTCGGTAGCTGTTTTGCCTCATCTTTACCGTGGAGTCTCTACTGGTCCAGTGAACTGAGTGTCACTAACTGTCCCATCAGGTATTTTCCAATGGTTCCATTTGTTGTTCCCTAAAAACAGCGTCAAAACATTCAGAGTCTCCGTACTGAAAGAGGACCCACGGGATGACAGATCTATTCAATATTTCAGTTTGTGCTGTTTAAACCACACCCCCTGTATTCCTTCCCTGGTTGTTGAGATAAAATACCTGAAAGAGGCAACTGAAGAAAGGAGGGGTTTATGTCCACTCTCAGCTCCATCATGTTTGGGTGCTACAGCAGCAGAAGCTTGAGGCCCCTGGCTATGCTGCATCCAGCACAGGGAAGGAATGCCTCTGTGCCTCAGGCTTCCTCCATTATACACGGCCGAGGGAACAGGACCATTCTGCTTTAGAGTATATCTATCCATCTTTGTTAACCTAATCATGATAATCCGTCATAGACACCTTGGAGGGCAGATGCGCCCAGAGGTATGCTGACTGAATAGTTCTAGAACCTGTCAACCCAACACACAAAATTAGCATCTCCATGCTCTGGGAGGTTATTATACCATTTAATACATTCAGTGTTCAGAATAGCTAGGAAAATGCTTCGGAAGCTGACTTTGGCGCTTTCATTTTCTGTCCTTGATAATAAGCAGAAAGTCCTTCTACGCTCTCTTCCTTTACCTACACTTCCTTCTTTTCTGGTAGTGAGTTTTTAGTGGACATGCCTCCTCTTGTTCCATAGTAAGATGTTCCTGTACATGATGCTGACCCTTACATGTCTAGCCCCACTGACATACTCTCAGGGATAGGAGAGAGAATGATGTAGGTAGGAGAATGATGCTTCGCCTATAAGCTATGTGGATGTAGCTAGTGATGTGTACATGTGCATGGAGAGGAAGGGATATAATAGCCTTTTGTTGCTTCATCAGATTCTCATTTTGTGCTATAGAGTTTAATGTTGCTACATCCAAAAGGACAGTTCTCTCTAGGTATTTCTGTCAATTTTCTATTGCTATATAACTAATCCCCCCCAAGATTTAGAGGTGACACATACGAATAGACTTTCAGTGTCACACATTTTTTGGTCAGTGAGCAGAGTGTGTTCCAGCCAGGTATCTCTGCCTGAGGTTACCTACAAATGCTCTGGTTGACGGGAAAGAGAGAATCCACTTCAAGCCCCACATTCTGTCTTCTCGGGGCTTTGTCCCTCACAGTATGGGGGAGAAATTACTGTTTTCAACACTTGTGGTTCTCAGTCAAACTGAGGTAAGTATTTTAACTGGGTCTCACGCTCTTGGTTCTACCTCCTGGTCTCCTCTTTGAGTCATCCATTATGTCACGAAGGTTGTGCAGGCTTGTCCTTGAGCCAGATGGCAGCCAGGAGAATCCTGAGACCTACATCCATGTGTGTCTCTCTTCTTCCCACATCTCTGTTCCCTTCAGTGGCTCGCTACCCGCCCCTCCCCCATTGGCTAGTTCTAAATAAAGAGTTGTGATACAGAGGAAACATGGAACAAAAACACGAACTCGAGAGCAACTGCTTAGTCTATGAATGTTACAGATATCTTAACAGGTGAGGAAAGGGGGTTTGAGAAGGAGGTGCTGCGTATAAAGTATAAAGCAACTTTTCAGAAAGGATGGGAGAAAGCCCTTCTGAGGTTGAATGTACAACAGGCTTATAAAATAGGTGCCAAGAGCCTGGTGCATTTTGTACCTCTGAGCGCCTAGGTATCTAACTGAGAGAGTGCCGAACACTAAACCTAGAATTAACGGAGGCTACAGTGTGACCTGACACTGTGGCCTGCTCTCCTGAAGGTAAGAGGTGCAGCTTCTGCTTGGAAACAGTCACCCTGATAAGAGCAGTGGTAGGCCCAAGCTGTACGGGGACAGATACACACACAATGTGGGACCTCCTTTAAGACAAAAGTGGTACATTTTCTTAAAATTCATGAGAAAAGAAAGCACAACAAATTACATATTTCTAAGACACAGAGGAACATCACAGTGCTGGCCATCCAGCATGTTGAATGAGCATTGTGCCTGGGAAGTTCGGTAGAACATTCTTCAGTGTGTTTATAAACCCAAAACTGTTTCATTCACATCTTTCCAAGGCAACAATTTTCTTAAATTATTTCCAGTTAATAGAATAAAAAAAAAAGCTAACTTAGTTTTTCTCCAGCACAGGTAATAGAAATTGTGTTGATTCTTATAGAATCATTTCTTTCTTCCTTATGCTTTCTTTGGTTTTGTTATGTAAAGCTATAGCTTGCTGTTCATCAGGTTTCTGAATAATGGTCCCGAGTTATTTTGTACATTGTGAATCATAAAGTTTTAACACAGAGTATCAAATTTTCTCTCACAGATACAAACAAAAATACGTTTTCAACCGATGGATCTAATTACCTAAATTGTCTTTTGGGTCTCTGTGTGGCGATGCCAGGATGGTATGCACGGGGAGGGGGTGGGGAACGGCAGGGGCATTCCCGTGAGTCTCATTCCTGGATGGGAGAAATGAGGGACAGCTGTAGTTTTGTGCCGTGAAACAGCATTTCAGTCAACCACAAGCCACAAGTCTCTCGGTGGTCCTGTGAGATGATACGAGAGCTGGAAGTTTTCCATCACCTGGTGACACTGTAGCCAGTAGAATATCATTGGGTATTATAGTGCACACATGTGTGTAGTGTTTCTGCTGTAAACAAACCTACTGGGCTGGCAGCCATATGAAAATACACAGACAATTGGGTGCAGCGCACAGTCCTTGATAATGGTGAAATGTGATTTTGTAACTAGTGTGTATACTACACCATACTTCTAACTTTTAGACTGCACTTCCACTCATAAAAATGTTTACCCTAAAACGGTCTGTCCATAGCACCAGCATCCCCATCTCATGCTTATTGTTGTGTCTTGACTACATCCTTTTCCTTATATTTGATTTAATCCCATTACATTCATCATGGCCCTGGGAGCATTAGGCTAAATTATAAGATATCCATAGAGCTGATGTGTGCAATTGGCCATGCTATCTGGGTAAGCTTAGGTCTGATCTACATTAACTTCAACGTGACACAGAGCCTAACAACAGATCTCTTGGAACAGGTTCCTGTCTTTGTGTATGTGACACATAGCTACAAAGGTGAAGGTGATTCTGGACCGTGCACATGTATATTACCAAACCCCAACAACTGCATCCTCAGTTCTCTACTGTCTTGATCCCGGAAGAGGCATGGCAGGAAGAACTGGAGTGGAGAATGGTCTCCACCAGATATAGCTACAGTCTTTTATCTTTATAAATTCTGCAAAAGATATATATATGTAGGAGCATATGGGGAAAATTCTTCCTGGGCCTGCCACGTGACTGGTATATGTAAGGGACCATGAAAATGTTGCTGTGATCAGGTTTAATCTACATCTGTTGCTTGGTAGCTAAGGTAGACATGGTCCAACAGATCTTGCGCAGAGGCACAGAGGGACAGAGGCTACATGGAGTCATGCTTGACATCACTGGGGATGAAGAGGAAAGGGATATTGGCTAATCTCTGTCTCTCTGTCTCTGTGTCTCTTTCTATCTGTTGCACAAGTAACAATAACCAGAAAAATATGGTTTAAAACACACAAAGGACCAGCTAGAAAGCATGCGAGTAAGGATATCAGTCTGCTTTGTTCCCTAATTGTGAGTTCAGAGACTAGTCCCACTAATGGCCCCATACAGTAAACCTGGGCCTGGGACTTTTCTGCTGTCACACATGGCCACAGAGGAACATAGGACTGATGAAGCAAAGCCACCATGAGACAGATAGGGTCAGAAGCCAGGTTTTCCATGGTCACAGAGTCCCTTTGTTGAAGGCAAATCATCTAATGCCTGATCTCAGCTCCCACCATGCACTGAGAGACATCAATCAGTACCTTTTCAATGCCCTCCTCTCCACCAGCACCTAAGTGTCTCCAGCGCCCCTCTTTGCTAAGGAGTTTTCTTTAGTTGTCTCTGCAGTCCCTCAATAAAGTTCCAAACTTCACCATCTGCCCTACTCTCCTGTCTCAGAGGATGACAGGAGATCACCCTTGTGCTGACCAGAATAGTGCACAGCAGGGCATCCAAAATGAAGAGGTAAGCAGATTCCTCTTCCTAGATTTCCACACGTAGGAGAGATGAACTCAGAGGATGCCAGTTACAGATCATCCTAGAGATCCTATCTCAAAAATTGAGAGACAGATAGATACACATACACAGATACAAATACACACACACACACACACACACACACACACACACACACACACAGAGAGAGAGAGAGAGAGAGAGAGAGAGAGAGAGAGAGAGAGAGAGAGAGAGAGAGAGAGAGAGAGAGAGAGAGTATTGGATCCCCCTTGGAGCTAGAGTTCCTGGAGGTACTGACATACTGAGATGCTTCCTGTGTTCCTGTTGGGAAAGGAACTTCGGTCCTCTGCATACCCAGTACATACTCTTTAACCTCTGAGTCATCTTTTCAGTTCTGTAATGTTAGATTCTATCTTATTTTTAGAATCATTCAAGGCAACTGTATTTGTGTTCTCATTAAAAACCAACAACCCTTGAATCTTTGCAGTGCATTTCTGTTCTTCTGTTCGTTCTGTGTTTCCTTGACTTTTCTCCTAGTGTTTCTATGTTTTCCTTGTCTCCTTTGTTTGCTTTGTAGGTGAGGTCAACCTTGCTTTTGCTTGCTCTGCAGTCACTGGGCACTCATCTGCTGGGAGATGGGAATTCCTGGAGCTCTGCAGCCAGGGCAGCTTCTCTGGAAAGGACTGCATGGGATCTTGCTCAGAGGCAGTGAACATGCTACTTTAGATGAATACCTTAGGTTTGTTTATCATTTACTCTGACCGAAGGACACAGAGTACATTCACAGAATACATTCAGACCTCAACTGCATGTAAACAAACGACAGACAGACAGACAGACAAAAACTAAAGGCCCATAGCTGCAGTTTTGAAAGGGATCTTTTTATCCAAAGACAGGGTAGTGATGGGAAATTGCCTTTGCTGTCTCCTATTGTGGAGTAAAAGCGCCACTCACCTCCTGCTTCCAGCCCATCCCCTGCCCACCCCAGCCCCACCCTGTTTTTCTGTTTTACTTAGGATTTTTAGACCCATGGAAAGTTTTGTACCCAGCTCTCTTTCAGGTGTGAAGGACGTTTTGTTGGGAAGGAGACTCATTCCTAGACACCATCTGTGCTTCGCTGGGAAACTGCTACAAGTGAGGATCTGGGTCAGAGGCCCTTAAGTCCAGAGGCCCTTAGGCTAGTTAGCAGTCCTGGCGTTTCCTCAGCTAGAGTCACGGATTAGCCATCCTGGGCCTCCTGAGAGAGTCCCCTATTTTACAGCCAGCTCAGCTGCACATGTGAAATGATCGGTTTTGATATTTTGTTACTGGGAGGCTAGTCAGAGCTAAAAGTCAACAATGCTTTTCTTATCCAGCGTTTCCAGCCCTGTACAGTAAGTAGTATTCTAAGTGGCCTTTTTCCTTTTTTGTTTTGTTTTAGTTTGTTGTTTTTGAGATAGAATTTCTCAGTGTAGCTCTGGCAGTCTTGGACCTCACTCTGTAGACCAGGCTGGCCTCAAACTCAGAGATCTACTTGTTTCTGCATCCCAAGTGCTGGGATTAAAGGCATGTGTCATCAGCACTAACACCTGGCATCTGAACGGCCTTTCATTTTTCTTATTGACAAGGGAATGCTATGGCCTGTCTTTACCTTATTCTCAAATTGTCCATTCCATCCAAATGGAACCTACTTCCCACACAATCATTCCTTCAATCCTTGAATCTTCTTCGATTCTACTGTGGACCAGTACCTATCACCTGTCACTCTGAGACTTCCCTTCCTTACCCAGGAGCTAAACCTACCAGGTTAGCCATGCATACTGTCTACTATTTTGTTCATTTATGTATCTTATTTCTCATTTAATTAATTTGAAATTATTGAATATCTCTAAGCCCATTCACACCTGGAAATGTCTTCATTTCACTCTCCAATTAGATTAGTGGTTACCAAGGTTATGAAACATGGAGTGAGAAGGACTCACCTGGATTTATGGTTATAGCTCCAGCATCTGGAGAGCTTGAGGCTCAACACGCTGGCCTATGAGAAAAGAGCAGCACACAGGAATACCCATGACCTTTCTTAGGTCCATTAGAAAAGGGAAATCTCAGTTTAAATTTCTAGCCCAAATCTGGAGTTCCTGGGAAACCCTTCTTGCCTGGGCTGGGTGCAGTCAGAGTCTGAAACTGACAGGAAATCATGGGTGATAATTTGCCTGAATCCCTGGGGGTTGCCTGTGCACTAGCAGAAAGTGAACATTTCCAGATAGTAGATTCAATCTCAGATTTTACTTTCAGGCAGCCATCCAGGTTCTCAGTGAAAAAGCAGGAGGAGTCTGGTGGCAGAGTTCTGCTAGGGGGAAAGTCAAATGTCAACGTCTCCAAATGTCCAGAGAGTACTCCTCATGAAGAGCTCTTCTCTACTGGCAATGAAAACCTCAGCATCATATTATCAAGGAAAAGGGTCTCGGCCTGCTGGCTCCCTCTCATTGCTGCTTGTTCCCATGGAAGAGAGAGAGAGGACTCCTGTACAACACTGTGACAATCACTACTTGGGAACTTTGACATGAAAAAGAGACTGGATTTAATGGTAAGATTATAGGATGCTTTCACGGGGGCATCAGAGCACAGCACAGGCAGGCATCTACACAAACAAAACTAGCTGAGCTCCAGGTACAGACTCTGATTAAGTAGGTTTTAGGGTCAAAGACAACAGCAAAGACAGAAACAAGAACCTAGAAGGTTGTGAAGCCTTGGGTGCCCACACTTACAATAACATTAAACAGTTTAACCCTTTGCACTAAACCACTAAGTCTTACACTAAGGCTTTTTTTTAGTTCATATTACTTGATGCATTTTGCTAAACTTTTGTTAAAAAAAATTATGAGGAACACTCAGGTACACTCTAATAAATAATCTCTCATGCATATGCAGGAAATCCTATTTAAACTCAGGGAGTCTGAGTCTCTCACACACTCAAGAGACTTGGAGGTAGGAAGGGAACTTTAGGGGAAGAAAATGGGTTCAGGTGGGACAAAGAGGGAGTTAAGATAGCATAACTGTAAGCCATTGTACATAAGCATACAACTGTTTAATAGTAATAAGTAGATTAATGAGTCATACTAAAAATCAGACAAAAAATAACAGAACAGAGAAGGCAAACTGAAAACAGGTACTGAAGATAAAACATGCATCAATGTGTCATCTGAGCAGATAAACTTTGTTACATAACTGTGTTAGATACTCAACCAAAATGGTTGCTGGTGTGCAAGAACCCAGGAAGAAACAGACAGTGACTCTGAGAGTTCAGATTCATGTCTAGATATCAAAACAGAGTGGCAGTAATAACAGCTGCAGACTGGCATCTTCTGCAGACTAGACTTGGGTAAGGGGAGAATCCATGACCTCAAGACAGGTCAGTGTTGTTTTGATTTGCATTTCCCTAATGACATAGGATGTTGAACATTTCTTTAGGTGCTTCTCAGCAATTCGAGTTTCCTCAGTTGAGAATTCTGTTTAGCTCTTTTCCCCATTTTTTAATAGTTATTTGGTTCTCTGGAATCAATATTGTATATATTGGATATTAGTCTTCTACCGGATGTACGATTGATAAAGACCTTTTCCCAATGTGTTGGTTGCCATTTTGTCCTATTGACCATGTTCTTTGCCTACAGAAGCTTTGCAATTTTATGAGGTCCCATTTGTTGATTCTTGATCTTGAGTATAAGTCATTGGTGTTCAGTTCAGAAAAATTTCCCCTGTGCCCATGTGTTCAAGGCTTTTCCCCAATTTCTCTTCTATTAGATTCAGTGTATCTGGATTTATATGGAGATCCTTGATCTATTTGGATTTGAGCTTTATACAGGGAGATAAGAATGGATTAATTTGCATTCTTCTACACGTTGACTACCAGTTGACACAGCACCATTTGTTGAAAATGCTTTCTCTTTTTCACTGGAGGGTTTTAGCTTCTTTGCCAAAGATCAAGTGTGGGTTCATTTCTGGGTCTTCAATTCTATTCCATCGATCTACCTGCCTGTCACTGTACCAGTACCATGTAGTTTTATCACTATTGTTCTGTAATACAGCTTGACGTCAGGGATGGTGATGCCGCCAGAAGTTCTTTTATTGTTGAGAATAGTTTTTTGCTATCCTGCGTTTTTTGTTATTCTAAATGAATTTGAGACCCTCATAGAAGCAGGGAGGAGGGGGGATGGGATAGGGAGGGGAAACCAAGAAGGGGGATAACCTTTGAAATGTAAATAAATAAAATAATCAATATGAAAAAACTTACCTCCAATTGTATTTAACTGCTTGAATGTAACTGGGTTATAGGGTGTTTGTCCATGTATAAAAATGGTTTGATTATTTAAAAAAAAAGGTCAGGAGCAGCTCCATGAGGTGAAATGCAAAGAAAAATAATCTAAAAAATATGTGACGGTTGCAAAGATGTGAAATACATACAATTAGAATACCATGATTAAAGGAGACACACTAGGAAAAGAGATAGCTTGAAATAACAGCAGTTCAACGTTCCCCAAATGAGCAGCAGATGGAATGTATAGAGCAGTGTTCTCAACCAGTAATGCTGTGGCCCTGTAGAGCAGTTCCTAATGCTGGGCTGAGCCTCAGCCAAAACTTATTTTGTTAACACTTCGTAACTTAATTTTGCTACTGTTAAAAATTGTAATGTAAGTATCTATTCCTCTGACTATCTAATATGTGGTCCCCACAGGCTGAGGACTGCTGCTGTAGAGTCTGGAAGTTTAAAGAATACAAAAATCACAAATTACCTGAAACTGTTACACCCTACACCTAGGCACATCCTCAACCAACTGCAGAGAACTGGAGACTAGGGAAAGCTCTGAGGAAAAGCGTGGAAACTGCCTCACAGAGAACAACGTGAGAAGAGAACAGAGGCAGATAGTAACCATAGGGGGAATTGCCTCTGTTAGCCTTGAGTCTATGCTTGAAAGTGATCATCCCCTCCAAGCCAAGGAGAATAAGGACTTTCTACAGCCAACAAAATTATCCTGCATGGAACCTCCCTATGGGGACGCTCACAAAGGCCTTAGGGGCAGAAGTGCTGGTCAGAGCTGTGGGTGATGTGAAGAGGACAGAGACAATGAAAGGCAGATCATATCCTGGACTTTCAAACCTGAAAAGGACCTGAGACAATTTCATTTGAAGTGATGACAGCAAATGCATTAGGTACTGATGCCATGAAGAAATCCCTTCATAGAAGGCATGAGGGGGTCACTGAAAATGACTTTTCCTCCCTCACTTTCTCCCAAATTAATGACTTCTTTTCCTTTAAAAATATCCATATTTATATATATTTATATATGATTAATATGAGATATAAGATATAGTTTATAATCTGTAGTATTATATATAATCTATAGTACATACTATATACTACATATACTATATACTATATACTATATCTACTATAGATTATATATACTCCATGTATTATATAATATATATTACATAATATTGAGTATATGATATATAGTAATATAGAAAGTATTTAATATATAAATAATATAATTATATTAATGAATATGTAGTTATTTTAATTATAGTTTATCATAATTAAAATATATACTTACATATTTATATAATATGAATTTTAAAATATATAAATATAAATTGCATAAATACATTAATTATATAATTTGTAAATATTAACTAAATATAAATAATTGAAAATATTGTATAAACATTATATAATGTATTATATAATAAATATAGAAATAAATATAGAATCATATATAAAAATATGTATATGTGTATATGTAAAGCCTGTTAAGCACAGTTAGTGCTATCTGCTTGTATATGATCTCATGGATTACTGCTTCAGATATTGGATAAATAATTGGGATAAACAATAAATAAGCTTACTACTCCCTGAGAAGACTAATTCTCCCTCTCTCAGCAGTTGCAGTTGTTGTTGAACTTTTTTGTCTAAGGGTGGAGCTCTGCGAGATTTCTCTCTGCCCTGTTCTATTAAATGAAATGTAACTTATATACTAAAGAAAAGATGGAGATAATCACCAAGACAGATCAAATTCTGGATTACAAAACACGCTCCAGGAAATGTAAAGGAAGAGTTGCATTAGTCAGGGAGGAGATAAATACTTACATGATATTAAATTATAGTTGGACACATTAGCATGAATTCATGTTTAATACACTGGAAACCTGACGTTTATATATAAGAATGTTTATACAAATGTGTATATAAGTGCATTACTTTACATACGAACTGTTCATGGATTTGCCAGCTCAGAAAGCCTGGATGCTGTGATGCCCAAGTGGCAGTGAACACAGCTAGCCCTCATTCCTTGGTTTGTGATAACATTTCATGAAAGGGGCAGGGCTCCTTGAAGAAATAGCCATTTGGTGAACTTAGAGTATTTTGCTACGATAACAAGTAAGAAAGTGCTCTAAACCAAAAATAGACTCAGAGACATGACAGTCTCAGTTTCCTCTCTGTTGATGTGATAATGAAGAGTGTAATTGGGTCCGTTACATCTCATAGGTCATAGACTATCGTCAAGGAAAGCTAGGGCAGGAACTCAAGCAGAGACCGCAGAGGAAAGAAAACTGCTTGCCAGCTTACTTGAGGGCTCAGCCTGTTTTCTTATTCAATCCAGGATCACCTGCCCAAGTGCTGTACTTACCAGAGTGGGCTAGGCTCTCTCACATAAATCAGTGGAGAAAGTGCCTCACAGAGAGGCCTATGGGCCAATCTGATTGAGGGAATAATTCAAGTGTGGTGCCCTCTTCTCAGGTGACTCCAGTTTGTATCAGTTTGACAAAACTAACTAGCACAATAACAAATACCCAGCAACAGAGCTTTGTCCCAGGCCTATAGGAGGTGACTCAAAGGGGCTCCTGTGTCCAAAGTAATATTGGACTGATTATAAAGTATAAAAATTCATCAAGAGAAGTCTACTGCACAGAAGGAACACAAATAATCTATACAGATCTTCTACTGTCATGAAGGGGAAACACTTCACCCTTGGAACAGGAGCAGAAAGAACAATTCTACGGTGTAAATATGACAAATATCATTTAGGCAGGTGGTCAAGGGTCAACATCAATAGCAATAGATCATGCTGACAGAACTGACCCTAGGTGGGACGTTATGAGGATGGTGGTTCTTTATCATTCCTTCCCCAGGCCTACAGCCTTATCCCAATCATGAGAAAACTAGACATATTAATATAGGGTTACTCTAGAAGACATCTGAACAGCTCTCCTCAAAACTATCAAGTGCACTGCAAACAAGGGTCTAAGGGGACATGACAACTCAGTGTAATGCCACTCCATGGGAGGTTGGGCAAACAGAAGAGTGCTTTGTGGCATAAACTAAGGAAATCAATATATATCATAGGAGAAGCTGAATGTTGAGTCTCTGGTGGCTGTCCCTACTGTCTTTTTTTTTTTATCATTCTGTAAATCTACCAAAGTTCTAAAATATACAAAGTACATATTTAAATTCTACCTTCAGAGCCAGAAGGCACTATTGCCCAATAACCGTGGTCTTCATGGGAAATTAGACTGTTGCTCCTTGGTAGGTGATGTGGTCTTTTTCTCTTTCTCTTCTGGAAGCTTTCCGATTCTATTTGTTTTGTTAAACCCCTGCTGATCTTCCGTTTCAGGACATTGTTTTTAAGATGTGGTCTCCTTTCATTTTTCTTAATCATCAATCATCATATGATAGCTCTTTTATTCTGAAGGACTTGGTGTTTTTCCATCTCAGTTTCTTTCATAATATATTTGACAGTTTCCCCCTTCTGATGGCCTCCTTGGTGCTTCTTTCAGTAGAACGGCTCGTCCCTGTATTCCTCACTCTGTAACCTTCCTTTCTGATCCCTAGCTTTGTCTTCTAGACATCCTATGGTATCTTATTTTGGTAATCTTACTTTTATTTCCAAGACTTTGATGTCCTGAGCTTCCACTTGTCAGCATCCGATTTTTAATCAATATACTTTCTCTCAAAATGTATTGGGAATAAGGCATAGATTGATCTTAACTGCTCTATTGCTAACCCAATTCTTTGGGCATCATTTCTGTTTATATGTGACTTCTTTTCTAGCTACCAGTTTTCATCGTATAGATTTTGATTGCTGTACCTGTAAGGATGAACTTGCTGATGACTACATGGGATGGATGCTAGATTCCTGTGCACAAGGTCTGCCTGGCCTTTAGACTTCTGAGACTGGTAGCCTGGCTTCCCATCAGAGAGTGGAAGGGGTCAAACTTCTGTAACACAAAGATCATTCAAGCATAGCATCAGATGTCTTTCTGGGGAGCTTGTTTACTTAGGAAAGAGGCTGAATACACTAGGTTTCCTAGTCTCCAGTGAAAGTAGGCAAGAGGAGCGGTCGTTCATTGCTTAAGTCTTCAACTGCATCCCCACTGCACTGTCTGGCCTTATTCCAGACAGATATCTGCTACCTGCACCCTGAGAGCCCCACAGGGTTCCTCTAGAAGGCTGGCTTTCATTACCCTGGACTTCTTCCTGTTGAAACGCTCATCCTCCCCCTTATCATATTCATTTCTACTTCTGAAGTCCAAAGGACTGCTGGTTCACTGTCCTCAACAGCCACCATTTTCTTTCTCTGTGTATCTGTGAATTCATATACTTGTACAATTGGACTGACATCCAATACTAGAAGAGAAGAGGAGGAGAAGGAGGAGGAGGAGGAGGAGGAGGAGGAGGAGGAGGAAGGAGGAAGAGGAGGAGGAGGAGGAAAAGAAGAAGAAGAAGAAGAAGAAGAAGAAGAAGAAGAAGAAGAAGAAGAAGAAGAAGAAGAAGAAGACAGTTGCCTTGAACTCAAGCTTTGAATAATCTAAAAGAAGTCTTTGTAAATTGGAAATATGAAACTACAAAATATAACCCATATTGTTTTTATTTTCTAATTTATGAATAGATGTGGCCCCATTTTATATTCTAAGTATCCTGATATTTTATAGACCTGAAGGGGTCCCTCTAAATCATTTTGTTAGTACATGAGAGGAGTCCAGACCCGGGCATTTCTTGAAGTTGGGGGCTAACTCTTGGGTTTTCAGAAAAAGTCAATGTAGTTTAGGTCCTGGCTTTCAGATTGATTGTGAAATATTGAGCAAGTGAAGGTTTTTTCTAAGCACCAATGCTCACACTTTAAATCAACCTTCTGGTGTTGATGAGATGCCTCCTTGGGTAGAAATGCTTACCACGATTCCTGTCTACTCAAGCTTAATCCCTGGGAAACACATGGTGGAAGTGGATAATGAACTCTAGGAAGTTGTCCTCTGATCCCCAGATGTCTGTCTGTTTCTCTCTCTCTCTCTCTCTCTCTCTCTCTCTCTCTCTCTCACACACACACACACACACACATACACACACACACACACACACAATTAAGATCATAAAATGCAAGTGAAATCGTTAGATTTTTTTTTTTACTACTTCAAAAAAACTGAAATAATCATTAAATAAGTTATTAAATTGGGGATTATTTTGCCTATTTTGTTCAGGATTTTAGCCCTTTCTCTCACAGTTTGGTTCTATTGCTCTTGGGTCTGTGGGAGGTGGTCAATTATTGAAGACAAGTGTGAAAAATCCCTCTTAACTCATGACTGGAACACAGACAACAGAGAAAGGAAGAGGCTGGGTTCAGATAGCTCAAGAGCTTCCCTGTAATGACTAAGACTTCCCTCTAACCTCCACCTCCTGAAGGTCTTTCTATTTCCCCAAAGCACAGGAGAACAATTCAGAACAACTAGACACTCCAAAGCATAACAAGGGCAGATGCTTCCCAGAGTGGAGAAGAGGCCAGAGTGGTATTACACACAGGTGCAGTCTACAACACAGAGCAGTGCATTGCGGCACACTACCAATGTTAGCATACCCTTGAGGATGTGCTAAATAACACCTATGTACAATAAGTGTTGGATTCTCTAGTAGACGGTCATCTAATTTGGTCTCCATTTCCTTTTTGACAGTACAAGTGACAGGTTGTCTGGTTTTGTTAGGAAGACTGAAGACCAGTCTCCGTTGCAGTGAGACAAGTTGAGAGGGAGAGAGTAGAGGAGCGTTCATGTGAGTACCCACCTTCCAGGTGTGTTCTCTTTGCTCATTTCCTTAGAGGAAGTGTGTTCCCCGTTCTGTTGTAAGCCTCACTTCTGAAGAACAAACAGACAAATCCTTTGGCTCCAGCACAGTGATTCTCAGTGATTCAGATGTTTACATTACCATTCTTAATAGTAGCAAAGTTACAGTTATCAAGTAGGAACGAATGATTTTATGGTTGGAGGGATCACCACTACATGAGGAACTGCATCGTAGGATCACAGCATTAGGAAGGCTGAGAACCAGTGTTCTAGCAGGACTTAGATTTGGGCTGGATAAAACAGACACACAGGGCTTCAGGGCAGGATGGGAGGGAGAAACTCTCAGGAGGCATTTAATTTTCCAATGCTGGGACTCCATTACAGTGGGACTGTTCGAACAGCCTTCTCAGCTCAGAAAACAAAACAAAAGTTCTAAATGGGAAATACAAAGGAGCTTCAGGGCAGGCTTAAACCAAATGACCCCACTGGAGGAAAGAGAAGACGCCAGTGGAGCCAGGCTAGAGAGCTCCATCTTGGGGCCAGACACAGTTAACCTCAACACCGAACCCAGCAATTAAAGATTCAGGGATGGTAGGAGTGATCGTGAGGAAAGGACCCCAGATTCCCCATGCTTGGGCTTTTATTAATTTTATGTGCTTTGTCTGCTGAATGTGTGCTTTTCCCATTTGTTTGAGCAGCTCAGGCGGGAAATGAGTATGCTCCTTCTGGCATACATTTTCCCATTTACCAGGGTCAGTGTTTACATTAATAACACAGCACCCTATATGAGGTGCTCGGTCTGTTAACCTCACACAGCTGCTAATTAGCGGGTCACTTGCGGGTTAGAGGTGCACTGGTGTTGCGCTTCTCGGCTGGCCGCTGTGTTATTATAACAACTGTAAATGCCGTATGCAGCAACCATACGGTTGTGCTCAGAAGCCTGCTTGTACAATTACCAGCATTAGCCAGAGATGGAGCCTGCCAGCTGACATTCAAGGGGCAATAATAACTTAATTTTCCCTACAGCAAATTGGCTCCCAAACAGGGAATCTCGTTCTGTACTGGACTTAGTGACTTGAGAATTCCTGCAAGCAGAATTCAGATCCTAAGAGCACACACAGCCAAGCCTCTTCCTGACCTGACTTTTCTACAAGAGGTAGCCTGACTTCGTACTGTACCATGAGTCTTTATTCCCAAAGGGAAAAGAGTTATGTCACATATGCAGAGACACGTGGATATTGTGATATTATGTACATTCCAAAGAATACATATTGATTCCAAAAGCACTTAAATATACATAGTTATATATATATATATATATATATATATATATATATATATATATTTATATACATATAAATACAAATAGATGTACATATATATATATATATATATATATATATATATGTTTCAATTTGTTTCAAATGAAGAACTAGTGATAATTAGTGATTTTCTAACTATTTTTGATTTTATGAAACAGCATGCTGCTCTGTAGTCCTGTCTGGGCTACTACTTACAATATGACCCAGGCTGACCTTAAACTCACAGTAAGCCTTCTGCCTCAGGCTCCTGAGTACTAGCATTACAGCTATGCACCATCACACCTGTCTTAGTACTTTCTTTTATGAACCAAGAACGGTCATTGCCCACCTAGAACTCTGCCTTGCGCCAGTGTTTGGGAGCCATCAACTGGAGGCTCCTGACAGACTCTCCTCACTGGGACATTGAACATGCTTTGGTTTTGCTCAAGTTTTTTCCTATGGCCAACATCTCCCTTCTTCCGTTTCCATTTCTTCACAAGCCCACCTTTGGACATCAGATAAGATGATTCTTTATTGCTGTGCCTCCTTAGACTCAGAATAATTCTGATAGTGTTTATGTCTCTTGTATTATACAGGATGGTTTACTTCTTGGAGTTGACTTGGGGAATGTATCCATCTTGGTGACACCTACGGTGTCTTTCACCAGTATGGACTAAAAGAAGTTTTTAAAGTGAGATAGGTACAGACAATGGGAGAGGCAAACAATTGTAGTCATTCTACTTTGTAAATTTGCCTAGAATTTAATTTACAACATCAAAACAAAAGCTATAAAAATTTATGATTTATTTAATACTTGAAAGTCTGCCTTTAATGTGCAATGTGCAGATTTCACTATCCGTACTGATGTTAGATAATAGCTGATATATAGTTTACATCTATATGTTTGTGCATACATTTATGCAAATGCACATCTCTAACTGTACTTTTGCTTTTATTTCTGTCTATCCTTATGGCAAACATTTAATGACCTTGGAAGAGGTCGCAGCCTTTAAAATGTTCAGTGAAAGACATAAAACAGTATGAACACCTTAAACACTGCTTTGTACTAAGATTAACTAGTGGGAGTGGGAAAGAAGGCTCAGTAGATTAAAGAGTGCTGCCTGTCTAGAAGATTCAAGTCCCATCTGGTAGCTTAGAACCACTTACAACTCTAGCTTCAGGGAACCCAATGACCTTTGGGGCCACTGAGGGTACCTGCACATACTCGTCATACACTTGCACTGACAAACACATGAGTACAAGTAAAAATAAAACAAACCATCTAGTGATAATATTTATGAACATAAGGACTAGAAAGATAGTCATAAGCAGTGATGCAATGAGTACACAATAAGATCTTTTTCTCTTTTGAGAATCCTGACTGTGTGAAATGCTTGCTGTATTTTGCTGCTCCATATTCAAGAAGAAATATCAGTATACACTTTCATCCGTATGCTCTCAAGCTTTAGTAAGAAGAAGCATTTCTAAATTCTCTTACTGTTCAAGTTGTAGTCATTGTAAGGAAATTGTGGTTTGTAGGTTTAATGTGTGTGCTGGCTTGAATGGGGGTGACCCTCATGGTCTCGGGCATTTGACTATGTGGTCCCCGGTTGGCAGTGCTGTTTGAGGAAGCTTAGGAGATGTAGATTTTAGGTTTCAAAAGACATACACCATTGTCAGCTCAGCCTCTCTCTGCTTTCTGTTTGTATGTTGTTTAAAATGTTAGTTCTCAGTATTTCCTGTTATGAAGCAGGTTCTTTTTTTTTTTTTTTTAAAGATTTCATTCATTTTGCAAACAAAGAAAATTGGACTTAAATTTACCAGTAGCCCGTGCTCCAGTGGTTCTATAGCCCTGGTTCTGATTGTCGTCCAAATGGTAATCACTGGTGACTAAGTGTATGCCTGTGTTCTGCCCAGACCATTCTTGAGGGTTTGTTCTTGAACTCTATTTTACATATAACACCATGAGCAAAACCTGTACTTTGTGTAGTGTATGTAATTGGTACTCTGTTGTGGATAGCCCTGGGCTTGTACTTTGATGCTAATTCCACTCCTCAGAGGGGCTGCAGATGAGGAGTTGCCTTGTGAACTTCTCCCCACCTTCAAATAAAGGCTTGAGCCAATGATTGGGCAGGAGGAAGGGGGAGGAGCTGAGAGTTTAAGGGAAGAGCCTCAGGGATCATCAGGACTGAGACACAAGGGATTGAAGAAGAGGCTGCAGAGAGAGAAGCTCGTGGCCTGGAGAAACCGCAAGTTATATGGGATACTATAGATGGAAATAGAGTAGTGTAGTGGGAGATCTGCCCAATCTAGGCTTATAGCTTGTTTTGCTACTGATTGAGTTGAGATTTCTTTTACTGGGGAATTTAATTAGGTTGGAAACAAAGTAGCGACAGTACTCTAGTCACTTCTCCCCAAGCTCTGTTGAGTTTCCATCTTCAGCCTTTGTGGCAGGTGGCTACTCACGGCTCCTATTAGCTCCTTCTCTGGGGATGGCTCCTAAAGCTAGAGAGACTGTACGAGACTTCAGCCTTTCTCCTTACCACTGTCTCAGGAACACTGGTGTGGGAACGCGAAGGGCCACTACTTTACCTGCAGTGGGACCCAGTCTGTGATATTCATGACTTGGGCTTTGGGCTGTCTGTGTGCTCGTGCAGCAGGCAGCCTTAGCGGAGCTACACCTTCCCTGACTTTCTGCTGCCCTTTCTCCTCCTCTGATGACTGTTTCCAAGAAGGCGTCTTCAGTGGATCACCCAGGGCTTCCTCCACGCCACCAAGAGTTCTGCCATGTGGCTAGACACCCGACCCTTGTTACCTTTTATTTTCAAACAGGATGGTCTTATGCTCACTGGGTAGCTCAGACTTGCCTTGAAATTGTGATCCTCCTGCCTCAGTTTCTTGAGTAGCTAGGATTAAAATGCTGTACCAGGCCCGACTCTGGATCATTTTCATGAGACTCTTCCCTGCTCACTCTGCTCAAAGGGATCCTTCTTGGGATTATTCAGATATTGAAGTAGTCAAATGGAAATAATTTATACTTTAAATTTCACTTCAAGGAATAAGGTCAAACATTGTTACATATGCATAAAAGTCTTTGCATTTGCTGTACTATGAGCAGTCTGTGAGTATGGCTCATGTATAATACAGTCCCGAATACTGAAGCTTAGGGTAGTTTTAGGCTGCTGGGGTCACTTCCCCTCTTCTGTTTCCCATTCACAGTTTATAGTACAACTCTTGCTTCCTTCATTCCCAGAATTCTTGCTACTCTTGCCTGTCTGGTTCTGCATACACTAACTTTAGAATCAGATGATCAAATTCTATCTACGAGGATTACTGATGTTTTTATGAGAACTGTGGATGTATAGGTTAACTAGATAGAAGAACTTTATTTTGAGTCTTTCTAGCTAAACATGAAATGACCTCATCTACTACAGGCTTCTTTTATCTCCTGTGGATTGTACTAAGGTTTTTATATACAGAGATTGCACTTTAAAGTCTATTTGTATCTTTTATTTATATATTCTAAATGGAGAGATTTGTTTCATTGTGTGTTGTAACTGGTTGCTGTTTTCATATAATGTACTTGGTTCATAGGTACATGGATTTTTTTATATAAATCCAAGTTCCAATACTGTTTTTAACAGTGTTTTAAGTTCTTCTCTAGAACATGTCAAGGTCACAATAGCATCACATGCTTTAGGTCACAGCTTTGCCTCCTCTTGCCCTATGTTCATGTCTTTAGATTCTTTTTGTTTTTGTGTTTTTCTACATGTATTTATTTTAATTAGACATGGTAATGTTAGCATATGCCTTTAATCCCAGCACTTGGGAGGGCAAGATCTCTTTGAGCTTAAAGGCACGCGCGCGCGCGCACACACACACACACACACACACACACGCACACACACACACACCTACCTCTAATGATTTATGTGTATGGCTGTTTTGTCTGTATGTGTATCTCTTCATCAGACGACTGCCTTGCATCTGCAGAGGTCATAAGGGGGCATCAGATTCCCTGGAACTGCAGTTGCAGACAGCTGTGAGCCAACAGGTAGGTTCTGGGAACCAAACTCAGGTCCTCTAAATGAACAGCAAGTATTGTTAACCACTTCAACCCTGACTTTCTGCCTCTAATTCTTCTAAATGTTGCCTAGGACTCCAATAACAAGAGTAAGCAAGTGTCCAGTTGTACCATGTATTCAAGGACATTGTCCACCTGTCCTTTGACTTAGGTAGAAATTATTATCATATTTCCCATTAAATATAATGCTAGCTATTGAAATTGATATATTAGCATGTTTTATTAATTTATTAAAAATAACAATCTATTTCATCTAAGAATGAAATATTTAAAACTGATAACTAAAAGGAAAGACTCGGCATTCTTTCTTCCTATTCACCTGAGCCCTTGTGAAACTGATTATCCATATCAGTGAAAGAGAAAATGAGAGGATTAGATAGAACATTGTCATTTAAAAATGTTTCAAAAATGAATGGACCTAGGCTTGGGACATTGGTAAATGATCATTCTGAGAAACAACCTGCTGCTGCTGTTGTTGTTGTTGTTGTTGTTGTTATTATTATTATTATTATTATTATTATTATTATTGTTACTATAGTCTAAAATACTAGCTACATCATGCCAAAGCATCAAACAAAAGTCAGATTAAAGTTCTAGATGCAGCTCCTAATATCCAGGAAATACAGATTCAGAGAGGCATGCCACTCTGTGAAATCCAGGCATTGGGACAATCCACACACTAAGCTTCAGGTTTCACAAAGGAGAAATGAAACATAAGGAGACAAGATAATTTAACGATTGCAGATGAACGGAACTTAGGAATCTTTGAAAGTAGCACGCACAGCACACTGTACACAACTAAAATGCTATTCAGTGCTAATTTCAACAATGCTAAGGCAACAGAAAACACCCACAGAGCAGGCATTACTGGAGTTAGGACTGTGGGGCTCCCAGGTGAAGGAAGCAGTTTCTGTTTGGGATAGGAAATGTAAAAAAAACACTCCAAGGGGTTGACAAAATGCTAAATGCTACTCCTCAACCCAAAAGATGATTATAAAGGTGCACTTTAAAAATTAATCTCCATATGCTCTTCTTTTATATTTTAATTTTAACAATTTAAATTTAAAACTTAAAATTCAGGGCAAATTGTGAGTTTGTGGAAAAGTAGGCTTGATAAATATTCAAAGTATCTGTTTTTAATTTTTTAACAGTTACTTTCTTTTATTTTGATTTTAGAGAAGGGACACTCATGCTGCTTAGGCTGGTGTTGAATCATGGCACGCTCGCCCCACCTTCTAAGAGTGTTACCACACTTTTCAACCCTCAAAGCTATCAGGAAGGTAGTCACTGGAGAACTGAGTACATGGGACCAAGCTGTTGGTCCTGTGGTGCCCTGTTCAGCCCAGCTCATGTCCTGCAGACATGACTACAGGTCAGCAAAGTAAAGAAAGGACAGCCATGCAGGCACACAGGCAGAAAGGCTAGGAGTGGTGAGTCCAAGTGGAAACTGATGGAGGCAAGCTACCCTGAGCAGCAACCCTGAGCCTCAGCACACTTAATATGTACAGTAAGGAGGAAAGGTGGTAGCTAGTCTCTGTAGGAGGGCCGTGGAGGTGAGCTGGCCCTCAGTCTGCAAACATCTGGGAGAAGGAGGTTGCAGTTGCTGGCTTCTGCACATCCTGGCCAATCATCCGTAAACGCTCACATTTGATCAGCACTGTTAAAATTTGCTGACTAATGGAGGGTTTTTTGCCATTTCTGAGCTTGACCTACATTGGGAAAGCTTTGCTGTTTCTGTGGGTCTGAGGGACTGGGTCCTCGCCATGGTCATGCTCATGTCAACAAACATACTCCCTCGGGACTTCATCTGTTCTTTACACATCCACTTGGGGCTCCCTCCACCCCGCACCCCAGCGGTGTGGTGGCAAGCCAGCATGCCCATCAAGGAAGCTTTGATGTGCTGTGATTTCCTCATCTTTATTCAGGCATTACTTCTGTTCTGGCCATTTCCAAAACACCCAAAGTGTTGTTGCTAAATGTAGAACCAGAAGAAATAATAAATCTGCTCCCATGAGTCAGTGAGTTCTAGGAGATGACTTGGTGATTGCCACAAATCATCTATTCTTTCATCTTCTGACATAGTCTTGGGGTATACTCATCCACTGGGCTTAGTTCCACATGCTTGCATGACCTTAGACATTGCTTTGTTTCAATGGAGGATTAATAGAAGATTGGTGATCTTTTGAGAATCCATAGGACCCTTGAGATCCTTTCTCCCTTATATCTTTAGCGACCGACACTGTTTCCATTGAAAGAAAGTAGTAGTCTTCTGAATTCTTGCATTAATTAGCATTGTCAGAATTTTAGGAAAAAATGTAGATAATGAGGCTGAGGTAGTTAGCACAAATGGCTGTTGCTATAGGGCATGATGAGAACAGTCTAGGAAACTAGATGACGTTGACATGACTGAATCGGTGGTTTCTGCCCATATGTACTATGAAAATGGAAGATAGAAACATGAAGTAAAACTCTAGGCTCACATGTATCTGTCTATACCATGTGGATTAAGTCAGCATGTGCTTCACAAACAATTAAAATGTCTTGGATTATTGTGGGCTTAGAAGCTGATTTAAGAACATGACATAAGAGTTCCCTAGCCCTCTGCCTCCCATGCTGTGGAGACTCCACTGCTTCTCCCACACTGGTGCTTTCAAGGTCACCAAAGGCTGGGTCTGATACCATCACAGTTCACAAAGCAGACTCTGTGAGAATCTGATTCCTCGGCTTCTGCTGGGTCAGAGGATTTGGGGCAGAACATTCAAATGGCTATTTTCCCAAAGGCAATTCCTGGAGCCCTTATACAATGAGCCCACACACTGGGCCTTTAGGAAAGGAAAGCACCAACCCACACAGCAGCAATATGCTCCAGAGAAGAAGACTTGGCAGAGGGGCTGAAGAACGGGAGGAATAGGAGCAAATCCTCACATGTCTGGAAATGAGGACCAGATCATTCCCAGAATCTCCAGGATTCCCCCATCCCATTCCACCCCAAGCCCCATGCTCTTTGATGGCCCTTCTGTTCATCTAAACTTGAAATTGGGTTCTGAGTAGCTTGAACTTTCTAATATAAGGGAAAGAATTCTAAGCCAACTCTGCCACCACTGTGAGAGGGTCCCACTGTCACGGAGGACACGGGTCCTCTAGCAGACTTTAAACTCAAGTCTGATATGACATGTAGAGACCAGTGGAAGCTGAGACCTTGATCCAGTGACCTTTAAGCCAAACCTTAAAACTAGCCTTCCACGGCCAAAGCAGAATTTCTGTGTGTGCTAAACAGCCAGGTGTGGATTGAGAATACAACAGTAAAGTTTTCTCTCCCAGTTTCTATGAGAGCTAAAGTTCTTTTCATTTTTTTGACTCCACTGCAGACCACATAGTGTGTTGTACATTCAGGTACATACTGGTCTTTGCACCCAGTAGAAATGCTATAGGGAATCCCCTTCCTCTTTGCTGAGGTATGAACACTCAGACAACACTCTGAAGCTGCTTCAAGAGAGCGATTATTCAGGGAATCGAAGTGTTCACTTCTCTCCACTAGGTGAATGACACTTCCAAGTCAACAGTGAACCCTGGAGGCGAACCCCTAGCTTTAAATCTGTGGAGATCCTTGATGAAGAACGCAGAGTGAGCGGCCAGGTGTCCACACTTGCCTCCCATCTCTACATCATCAGAAACTCAAGATTTGCCCAGCAGCACAGCTTTTGGGGTTAGGGAGCCCAAGCGTCAAATCTTGACCTGTCATGTTTGTTCAGTTATTGGGGACTTCCTTGTCATGCATCGTGTGTACACTTGTGTATATTAGAGTATACCTTCAGGAATACAGTCAAAGATACAGGTACTTGTGTCACAGAGGTGCTGTACGCAGTATATAGACATCTAGAGACATCTGGAGTCTTTGTCCTCCATAGAAGCCAGCGCTGCATTTATTTTCTCAACAAGCAAACAGTGTGACGTCTACTCCACCCACTCTAGAAGGCAGACAGATTAAAAAGCTCACACCTTAGACTGAGCCCCAGGTGTTAGCCAAAAGGTGATACTGTATTTCTTTGCCATTTTATTTAGTATGACACCGGTCATTTCCAAAATCATGTGCTCATCTCATTTATATATAATCAATGGTTGTTTGAGTGTTCGTGAACACGTGTACACATGTGCAAAGTGTGCATGTGTGTGAGCACGTGTATGTGTGGGTGAGTTGTGTGAACACACGTGTAGACATTTATGTGTGTGTGTTTGAGCATGTGTGTGCACATGTGTGTGTGGGTGAGTGTGTGTTCTATGGAAACTTAAATCACTATTCCCGTGTGACTTACCTGTCTTTTCCCCATTGGAAATTGAACCTCGGGCCCTGTGAGTGAACCTGGGCTGGGTGCTCTACCCCCTGAGGTATATCCCCAGCCTTTCTTCAGTTTGGAACAAGGTCTAGCTAAGTTGTCTAAGGCAGACTTGCGCTTCCTCCGAATCCCACAGAAACCGTATACTTAGCCACCTTTCTAGAACAGCATTTGCACTTTAAGGATTTTCATCAATATATTTTTTCGTACTTATAAAAAGAAAGTCAGTTCTCAAAAGGCTCCAAAATATACTGAGAGATTTCTTTTTGCGTGTGTTTATATTGATGTTCAGGATTTAGCAGCTGAATAAACCCTACTGTGTCCACTGGGGGTGAAACTAAACGCAATGCTGTTTAATGGAGAACAGAATTTCTAAGTGAGTCTTCAGGAGACTGAAATTTTAACAAGCCTCTGTGGTGAGCCTTTAAACACAATCGCTCTGAGCCCTTCCTCTCTCCATTCAGCTGACAACTATTTATCAAGTAACAACTCTGTCCTCAAAGTTAAAGGGATTAAATGTCCCCGAGCCAGGCTGCGTTTGCCGTGGACAGTCTACCCTCACCCTCATGAAACATGCTTTATTGCTGGGGAGATAAAACCACTTCCTGGACCGTGGGGCAAAGGTAGTATTCTACCCTGCAGGCCCATATGTAGTCGCTGTGCTATGAAGGTACCCAATGTCTGTCTGGAACAATGACCATTTCAGAGTGGGCCAACATGAAGGGATGCCAGGTTCAGCCCCTGAGAAGAGCAGAGTCTCCAGAAAGGAGTCTGAAGGAGTGGGTAGCAGACAGTTGTAAATAACCCCTATGACTTCGACAGTGCCACTGGGGGCCTGGCACTTTGCTTTACAGATGTTATTATATTTAATGGGCATACTATATAGGTATTATTATAACCTGACATTAGTACATCAAGCGTCTCCCTTACATTCCAGCCGGGGCAAAGAAGCTTAGAAAACAGAAGCATTCCCAGCAGGCAGCCTCTCCGGGCAGCAGAAAACTGTCCGAAGCAAAATGCAGATCCCGAGGCTGAAGTGTCAATTATAGCTCCGACAATCGCATATGGACTTCATTAGGCAGCTAAACGGTACCTATTTTCGCATCCCGCCAGCTGGAGGGGTTTGCAGTAGGAAACGTGAGAAGGGAATGGGTCTAGGAATCTCAGGTTCCCCAGGGCCTTCTGGAATTCATACAGATGAAGCGAGATAAGGTCAGCGCGAACCCCCTTTTCTTCTTCCTGCACCCCTGCGCACAGTTACCTCGCAAATGAATGGGACCAGAGCACCTGTGTCCGTCCAGAGGCAGAGAGAGGTTCGAGCTGCTGTTTTTGCAGGATTTTTCCCTCAGAGGCTGACTTCCCTTCAGGGATGGCAGGCGGGAACAGAAAGAACTCATTCAGCGGCGGGCTCTCTGTGGGAAACGTGCATCTCTTTGACATGAGGGTTCTTTATTTTATGCTTCCTGTTACATCTTTAGCGCAGCTTTGTGCTGCCTTTTCCCATAGGTTAAGTATAATGACGGGTAACCTAATCCTGAAGGTAACAGAATAATCTTAGAGGACACAAGGCTCTATTTAATTCTTGCCAAATGACAGAATATACTCAGACTTTGAACAGGCTCCTGCAGAACTTCTGTACATTTTTTTGTGTGTCTTGTGAAGCTTGGAGCCAGAATCTTCTCGTGCTATTCTTTTTCCCACTCCCAGGCAGGATCTGATTTCACACCAATTGGTCCATAAGAGGATAATGGTATCACAATTCAGGACAGGCAACCATGGAGAATTGTTTTATATGCTTCTGATACTCAAGAAGTTTCAGTGGCTAGAGCTAGGTCTCAGTTTTCAAGGAGAGTCAAATCTAGGGCAGGAGATGGCACAATACAGAGGGGGTGGGGGGGGAGGGAGAACCGTGCACAGGCTTTGGAATTCAGCTAGCAGGGGCAACAAGTAACTCCATCTCTTATTAGCCATGAGCTCAGTCAGCGTCATAATTAGAAAAATGATGATAAAGGCATATCCACGCTGTAGAAAACTTTCAGAAGCAGAAGTATGCTTAGAGATTTATTCAGAGTTGGGTGGTGTTTTCACTCTTTGCTCAAGTTCAGATTATTTGAAAATGGTGTTCCCAATTAATTCTCCCCCTGCTAAGACTCCTATGTCAGTCTGTCCTACACACACACAGTCAGCACAGACAGAAGATGACAATGAATTCATTACATGTAGAGATCTGCATTTTCTACCTGGACTCCATTGATGTGATATTTATATATTTATCTACATTATCAGTAGTTACTGAGTAGTTACTGAGGACCAAATCTTTTTTAGTGGAATGCCCATTGTTTTAGGTGCTAAGGGTTATCTAAATAAAAACCACACTCTGTGCCTAAAGGGAATCGCAGACTAACAGGGAGCAGGTAGTGTAAGAGACGTGACGGATGAGTGGGTTGTCGTGGGACAACAGAGGAGGTGGGAGGCACTGCTCTCTGAACTGTGGACTCCAAGAGCATCACAAGAGGAAGAAACCTGTGAGCTGAGATGTGAGCTTGAGTCACTGTTCCAAAGGAAGAGAATCATTGCCAAAAAGTTTTAAGCAAAAGACCCTGTTCAGATACATCACACAAACTGTCCCTCAAAATCAGCGAATGGTTAAATGTCTGTGGTAGTTGGAACACAGAGCAGGAGAAAGGAAAGTTATGAATTGCCTTGGAAAGAGTCACTGGAACTGAAGGTTGTCGAGTTTGATGCCTTGACTCAAGTGTTTGTGATTTTCTTTTGACAGGGTAGCATGGTGCTTCCTTGGACTGAACTCACTATAAAGGTCAGGCTAGCCCCAAATCATTCTCTATAAACAAATGGGATAGAGTGAGGAGATGGTTCAGGGGGAAAGTGCTGCACAAGCCTGAGAACCTGAGGGTGAACCCCAAAACCCATGATGGGAGGAAAGAACTGATCTCAGAAAGTTAGACACACACACACACACACACACACACACACACACACACACTAATAGTGGAAGGAGGCAATGGAATCTCACAAGTTGCCCTCTGACCACAACACAAGGGTTATGGCTTGTCCATGTTCCTACCTCTTCTTACACATGAATAAAATGTTAAGAAAGATTGGGGTAATTAGATTTGCATCTCACAAAACTACTTCAGCTGCCTACAAGAGCGTCCCTCAGGCGAGCTGTCTCTTTTACTTGTCTTGATTGGTATGTGCAATGTAGTCATTGAACTTTTTTAATCTATTTTGAAAAAAGTTTTTATTTTATTCTATGTATATGAATGTTTTGCCTGCATGTATATATATGAAATATACCAGGTGCCTACTTGACACCCTTGGTTGAAAGATGTCATCACTTCTCTAGACCCGGAGTTACAGCTGCTTGGGAACAGCCGTGTGGATGCTGGGAACTGAAGTTGGTTCCTCTATAGGAGTGATCTCTCCCTTTAAGTTTCTCATCCATTATGGAAGTCTTTGTCATTACCTTGGCATTATCTTTGTCATTATCTGCCTTGAATATTTTCCCTCTGCTCTTTTCCTGTGACCTAAATAGAAAGTGATAGCCTTTTTAGGCTTTTCTAAATGTTGCCCTTTCATTTCTTTCTGTGATGATGGGCATGAGCGAAGGTGGGAGACAATCCTGTCTTAATGCAGTCACACAGACAAGATGACAAAGCTGTGCTCCAAGGAAGCCAGACTACACACTGAGCTGGCAGCAGGTCTCCCCAGCACCACTTACACAGTCCTGAATCTGTGAATGTTAGACACTCAAGACAGAAGGCATCATGGGAAGCAGCCAAGGCAGGCAGTGCACAGCAGACTCAGTGTGTGCAGAGCGGCAGCGAGTGGCCACCTGACGAATCTACAAAGGCAATGCTTAAGCTGGAACGGGGACTCTGGCGTGTAGGAGATGGCAGGGTCATGGGAAACAGGCCAAGAAGAGCTGAGGCATGGAGCTGAGACACACACACACACACACACACACACACACACACACACACACACACACGGGAGAGAAGGAGGGAGAGAGAGAGAGAGAGAGAGAGAGAGAGAGAGAGAGAGAGAGAGAGAGAGAGAGAGAGGTGTTATATATGCTGTAGAGAACAGATCTGAACATGGGATGGGGCTAAATTTGGAATCCAATTCATTCATTGTCTTGCTTTGGCCTTATTGGTCCTTGCTGTGTCCTGCTTCTTTCTGTTTGAAAACAGGAATCCTTATCCTATGCTATGACTTGTTGTGAACACGTAACTTGTCTTTTTTTTTTTTAAACTAAGATGTCATAGTTAAGAGATCATCTTGATGGCCAGATAAGACTTAATCTTTAGATTTTCAAACAGTGTCAGAACCGTTAAAGACTATGATGACAGGAGGCAGGAGGTTAGGCCTTAAAAGTGGTGTGACACTTTTAAAGTTTTCAAGTTGACAAAGGGTGGCAATGTAATAGTAAATTATGGTTATCAATTTAAAAGGATCTAAAATCATTAGTGAGATTAGGAGCTGGATACCCTTGTGTGGGAATATCTTGACTGAGTAAATTTGGTTTGGGAGACCCATAGTAAACACAGGCCTCATTCCTTGATCTTGGTCCCTAGACCTGCAAAGAAGGCGCTGAGCAAGAACTTTCATTGTTCTCTTCTGCCTGACTGCACATACAGCTGCAACCAGCTGTTTCAAGCTTTTGGTGCCTTTACATTCTCACCAACGTCGACTGTACCCATGTGCTGTGGACCCAAGGCAGTGACTTGCTTTGGTCAGAACATCTTATAGACAATGGAACAAGAACTAAAATGTTGGTAGTCACTATAAAAATTAGTGTGGAGGTTTCTCAAAATATAAAATATAGAACTTCCACATGACCTAGAGATACCCGTTCCTTGACATATATTAAAGGGATTCTAGCCTAGCGCAGTGATACTTGTACATATGTACCTGTTGCTGCTGTATTCACAATAGAAGGAAAATGGAATCAATCTAGATATTCAACAGATGAAAGGATAGTTACAATGTGGTATGTGTAGGGAATAGAATTTTATTCAACTGCAAATAATAATAATATCATGAAATTCACAGGAAAATTAAATAGAACTAGAAATTACTACATTAAGTGGGGTAATCCAGATTAGAGGGAAAATATAGTGTGTTCTCATTCATATTTGGATTCTGATTTGTAATTTGTATATTGTACTGGCTAATTTCGTGTGTCAACTTGACACAGGCTGGAGTTATCATAGGAAAAGGAGTTTCAGTTGGGGAAGTGCCTCCATGAGATCCAGCTGTGGGGCATTTTCTCAATTAGTGATCAACTGGGGCAGGGCCCCTTGTGGGTGGTACCATCTCTGGGTTGGTATTCTTGGGTTCTATAAGAGAGCAGGCTGAGCAAGTCAGGGAAAGCAAGCCAGTAAGTAACATCCCTCCATGGCCTCTGCATCAGCTCCTGCTTCTGACCTGCTTGAGTTCCAGTCCTGACTTCCTTTGGTGATGAACAGCTGTGTGGAAGTGTAAGCTCAATAAACCCTTTCCTCCCCAACTTGCTTCTTGGTCATGATGTTTGTGCAGGAATAGAAACCCTGACTAAGACAAATTGGTACCAGCATAGTGGGGTATTCCTGTGACAACCTGACCATGTTTTGGGGAGGACTGTGGAAGGACTTTGGAACTTTGGATTAGATGGTCCATTCAGTGTTGAGACCTCTGTGAGATGTGTAGGAGCTGTTGAGAACAGTGGAGAAGATGGAGGCCTGGCTTGTGAAATTTCAGAGGGAAGATTAAAGACTCTTATCAGGGCCATGAAGATTCTGTGGTTTTGGTTAGCTGGGGCTGAAGAATCAGCTGTGATTAACAAGATACCAAAACCATTAAAGTTAACCTTTGTGTTACTGAGACTATTGATGCTGGTTAGCTGGAGCTAAGAAATTAGCGGTGATTAAGAAGAAACCAGCATCACTGAGGTGAAATCTTCTGGAAAGTGTTTCCTGACAGCACAGAGAATGTGTTCCAGATAGCCAAGGTTGTGCCTCATGCTGTAGCAGGACTTGGCACTGTGTAAGAGTCACCCAGGTGGTACTGATTTTGAAGGCATGAAGGCATCATGAAGAACAGCTGAGGCTTGGTACAGTGAGAGGCCATGGAAGGCCATTGGTGAAAGTGTACCCTCAGTTGTAATTGATGGCCCAGGACTGAAGGGGTCATGCAAAAGAGTTGAGGCTTGGAGATGCCAGTACTATGCGATGACCACCAAGGACAGCAGCAGCAGTGGAGTACAGGCAGCTGGAGCCTAGAAGACAAGTTGTGTGCTACAAAGGGCAGAGCTGGAGAAGTGACCCAAGCCCTTGGAGGAGCCCAGAAGATTGTGAGTTGGATGCCAGACATTGAACCATTGGAGTTTGAGTTTTGCTTTTTTGATTGTGACTGTGCCCTAATATTTTTCCCTCTTGAAAGAAGGTATTTTAGTGGAGCCCACAGTTAAGAGACTTTGATGTAAAGACTGTGGGACTTTTTACGTTATTTACATCTTGGGATGAATATGAAAGTAAGGGTTGAGGCTTAATAGTGATATGTTGGTGTGTCAAGTTGACAAGGGGTCAATTGTACTGGCTAATTTCGTGTGTCAACTTGACACAGGCTGGAGTTATCATAGGAAAAGGAGTTTCAGTTGGGGAAGTGCCTCCATGAGATCCAGCTGTGGGGCATTTTCTCAATTAGTGATCAACTGGGGCAGGGCCCCTTGTGGGTGGTACCATCTCTGGGCTGGTATTCTTGGGTTCTATAAGAGAGCAGGCTGAGCAAGCCAGGGGAAGCAAGCCAGTAAGTAACATCCCTCCATGGCCTCTGCATCAGCTCCTGCTTCTGACCTGCTTGAGTTCCAGTCCTGACTTCCTTTGGTGATGAACAGCTGTGTGGAAGTATAAGCTCAATAAACCCTTTCCTCCCCAACTTGCTTCTTGGTCATGATGTTTGTGCAGGAATAGAAACCCTGACTAAGACATATATATATGTATTTTTGTGGAATACAAATAGACATCTTTCATGATTTATGAGGTAGGGAGGTAGCTTTAAAGGAAGGGCCTGGGCAGGTAATGGAACCTGTAAGACACAACGCTGAGGAGGCAGAAGAGGCCAAGTGATGAGGTGGGGGTCGAACAAAGCAAAGTGTATATGACAATGTCACAATGTCACCTGCTACATAAATGAATTAAAGTTATTAAGGGAGAAATCAAGGAGGAGCTGATAAAGCTGGGAGCCTGCCTTTCGGTGCACTCAGCCCCAGGACATACTCTGCTCTGAGTCTTGCTATCTGGCATTCAGTACCAAGGACTTAATCTTTTCTGCCTGGCTGGGAAAAACTGAGCAAGACTCCATTGTTGCTTTTGCTTGGATGAGCATTGATGGCATGATTGCACACAGAGTTGCCTGGGACTGAGAATATGTTGTTTTCCCATTACTTGGGGAAAATGGGATTCACAATGTGGAAAATAGCCAGCATCCTACAAAATCCTGCTGGGCTACGCAACTCTAGATACTTTGAGTTGGGCTCTAAGGAAAGACCTGTTAATCACTGGGACTCAGCATAGATTAATGTGGAATCCAGCTCATTTCCTCTTCAGCTAGGATTAGTGAAATAATAAATTAGATGTCTTAATGAAGAACCAGTTTATAGGCAAGAGGCCTAAAGGAAACACTTTAAGCAAAAGTTAAATGATGGCAGTCCTGCTTTTTTAAATTAATGGTAGAGAATAATTAAAACTGAACCCTTAATTTAAAATCTATGATTTCAGAGGACAATCCTCATAAAGACTTCAGGGGGCTTTGTAGAGGGGGATGGGTACATAAAACATCTAGAAGTGAGGCAAACACACAGTCAGGCAAGGCAGTTAAGGAACAAGGTGAAAGAGACAAACTTGGCTGGTGCCCATAAAGTTGGAGATTGCTGTCTGAACAGTAAGGAAGCCTTTAAGGCCCAGGGATCAAGTCTACAGTTGATCCTGAGAGGGAAGTGAAGACGCCTGTCACCTTGGGTGGTGGTACCACAAAGCAATCTGGGGTGCTACTGAGATGACTCAGTGGGTCAAGGTGCCTACTGCCAAGGCTGATGACATGAGTTCAACCCCAGGACCCTTATGGTGGAAGAAGACAATCAATGCCTTTAGGTCACCCTCTGAGCTCCATACATACATTATGGTATTTACTGAGCATTGGCATCTTAGCAGGCAGTACCACACTGAAAACCTGTCTCCTCATCCCCCATTAACCATTCATTTACTACTGTCATATTCTCAGAGATGCACCAGGTCTCACAAGACACCCCATCATCACCACCACCACCATTTAACAGTTTGCTACTCAGTAGCCTTCTAATTTCACAAGGCCTAATTTTTCCATTGTCATGAAGTGACTGGAAGTTCTCAGGAGGTCCTCACCTATGTCTCTATCTGGAAGTGTGTCCTGGATTCTTCCCTCTGGCAGCATAAGAGCTGCAAGTCTTACTATTAAGGTCGTTGTCCATTTGGAGTTGATTTTTGTGCAGGGTGAGTGGTAATGGTCTAGTTTCATTACCCTACATGTGGATATCCAATTTTTCTCAGTATGATTTGTCTAAAAGGCTGTCTTCTCCCAGTGCGTATCTTTTGGCACCTCTGTCAAAAATTAGATGTCCATTCTATCTGTATAGAAATGTTCATTTAGATGCACACACAGAGTTTGTGTCTGGGCAAGTGTTCATTTGAGTGAATACCTTACTCTATGTGTGATATATTTGTGAGTTCATTATAATGAAGTGATTTTTTTAAAAAAAATTGGATAGCTATAGTCATGTGAGATTATATCTGGACCCACTATTCTATTTAGCTGATATGTATGTCTGTTTTCAGTACTATAACTCTGTGCTGTAACTTGAAATTACATAAGGTGATACCTTCAGCATTATTTGTTTTGCTCATATTGCTTTGGCTATCAGGGATCTTTTATGCTTGCATATAGATTGTAAGACTGTTTTTTTATATCTTTGTGAAGAATGTTGTTGGAGTTATTAATGGCACTTGGACTGAATTTGCAGATTGATTTGTGTAGGATAGTCATTTTTACAATATTAATTCTTCCACTGCACAGTCATTCAGCTGCTTTCCATCTGTATTGCTAAATTTCCTTGTTTTGTAATGTAAAAGTTTAATTGTAGGAGCTTTTGAATTCTTAATTAGGCTTATGCCAAGGTGGTTTGTTAGTTTGTTTTTCCTTTTTTTGATATTGTGAATGAGATTATTTTGTGGATTGCTTCCTCATTATAACTGTCCTTGGTGTGTAGGGAGGCTGCTAGGTCTTGCATGTTAATTTTGTGTTCTGGTACGATGTCAACCGAGGTTATCCACTCTAAAAGTTTTCGGATGCAGTCAGCTACAAATGGGGGTACTTTGACTTCTCCTTTCTCTGGATTTCCTTCTCTTGTCTTATTGGTCTGCCTAAGACATCAAACACTGCAAGAGCAGAGAAAGTGGACACCTTTGATTCGTGCCTGATTGTGGTGGGAATTCTTTGAGTTTTCCCCACTTAACTGACTACAGTTTCGTCACATGTAGCATTTGTTATGTTTACATATGTTCCTTCCATCACAGGTTTTTAGAGGCTCTTCTTCTGAAGGGTTGTTGAATTTTTGTCCATGTTTGTATATATTGAAAGAATCATGTAATTTCTGAGTCTATGTGATGTATTATATGCATTGATTTCCATAATGCTTATCTCTGCATCTCTGAAATGAAGCCAAGTTGGTCCTGGCTAATGATCTTTCCGTTGTGTTCTTAAAATCAGATTGCAAGTATTTAACTGAGAAACTTAGCATCTGTACTCATAGGGGTGATTGTTTGGTGAGAGAGAGAGAGAGAGAGAGAGAGAGAGAGAGAGAGAGAGAGAGAGAGAGAGAGAGAGAGAGAGAGAGAGAGAGAGTTATTTCCATCTGGTCTGGTGCCAGAGTAGTGCTCACTTTGCAAAAGGAGATTGGAGGCAATGCTTTCTTCCACATTTTGTGGAATAATTTGAGATCATGTTAGTTTTTCTTTGAACATGTGGTAGAATTTCTACAGTGAATCCTTGACAGTTTTAGTCCAGACATTGTTAAAATTTCTGTTGCAATCTCATTAGTTTTAATAGATAGACCTAAATGGTGTCATCTTGATTTAACTTTGGTGGTTAATATATATATTAAGAAACTCATCAGTTTCTTTCAGGTTTTTCAATTTACTGGGGTGTATGTTTTTAAAGCATCTTTTTATTATTTTTTATTTTATTGGTATCAGTTATATCTCTTTTATTTCTAGTTTTACTAATTTGGGTCTTCTTTCTGTTTCTTTAGGTCAGTTTGAGTAAGAATTTATGTTGCTTATCTTTTCAAAGAAACACCACCTAGTTTCATTGACGTTTTGCATTGTACTTTATTATTTTTACATTTCACTAATTTATGTCATAGTGCCAATGGTTTCTTTGTATATTCATTGCTTCTGAATTTGACTCAATTTTTGTTTGTTTTGCAAAGGCCTTAAATTGTTTGTTTAAGATTTTGTGACTTTTAAATGCAGACACATACAGTTCTCAAGGCTGCATTTAATATATCTCATAGATTTTGGTATGCTATGACTCATTTTCTTTTAATTCTCAGACATTATTATTTCCTTCTTGATTTTTGGAAGAACATTATTATTTGTTATTTAACATTCATGAATTTGTGGGTTTTCTTTAGTTTCTCTTGCTGTGGATTTTAGACTTTGTTTCATTACATTCAGACAATATAATGTGATATTACAGTTTTCCTACATTTCTTAAGATTGCTCTGTGTCATAACACATGACCTATTTTAGAGAAAGTTTAACAGACTGCTGAGACAAATGTGTATTCATCAATGTTTGGGTAAGATGATTCTATAGAGGTCCATTAAGTCCATTTTATCTATGTCATTTAGCTCTGACATTTCTTTGTCCATTGTTTTGTAGGGATGCCCTTTCTATTGGTGAAAGTGGGATATTGAAGTCACCCACTATTACTATGTTGGGGGTTACTCTGTAATTCTATATCTAGTTGTACTTGCTTAATGGAGTTGGATGAATTATATCTAGGTATATGCATAGAATTACAATCTTCATTTGAAAGATGGATTGTTCCCTTAATCAGTGCAAAATTATAGTTTGGAAAACCTCTTCTAACTGGTTTTGGCTTGAAGTCTATTTTGTTGGATACTAGAATAATTATACCAACTTATTTCCTAGTTCCATATATTTTGGAATATCTTGTTTAGTTGTAAAGTGCTTTAGTATGTGCTTGTTATGTGATATTTTTTCTTTCTCCATCAGTCATGGTAGGTAGTTTTTCTGGGTATAATATTCTGTCTTGGTAGCTGTAGTTTTTCAGAACTTAAAGTGCACTACTCCATTGCCCCCTGATTTTTGAAGCCTCTGTTGATAAATCAGCTGTTATTCTTCAGGGGTGTCTCCATTCACATGTGGCTTAGTGCTTTTGTCTCTGCAGCATGTAATACACCTTCCTTATTTTACACATTTATTGTTCTAATTATAATATAGCATGAGAATTTCTTTTCTATCCTTGTCTATGTGATGTTATGTCTCTTGTACTGGCATGGGTCCCTCTCTAGATTTGAGATTTTTTTTTACAATAATTATATTGAAAATATTTTATGCTATTATCATGGAATTCTTCCCCTTACATGCCCATAATGGATAGTTTGGTCTTTTTATAATTTCTAAAAGACCTCTCATGTTTTAGTAACTTTGTAACATTTATATAAATAAATAAAAATAAAGTGAAGTAACTTTAAAACATATAATATGATTAAGTATTATCTCAAAAATAAATGAATAAAAATGTATAATTGTTTTGACAAGACGCACCACCTCCTCTATCTGTCTTCAGGTCTGATATTTTGTCCTCCCCATGATTAATTCTATTTTTGAAGATTTCCACTGAGCCTTTCATCTGATATACTGAACATTTTTATTCTTAGCTTCATTTTAGTTTTGTTTTTCCTTCATGTTTCAGTATCATTATTGGATTCCATTTTAATATCCTGAACTGACTTGCTTATTTTATTCAGCTGTTTGCTCATGCTCTCTTAGAATTCATTCAGGAGTTTGTATTCTCTTTCATTTCTTTGAGCACTCATTCTCTCTACTTTCTTGTCTGTAATTTTGTCTGGGGGTGGCATTACTCTGCATTGGTAGTTTGTGGAGGCAACATGTTGTCTTGATTTTTTCATTCTACTCATGTTTTTGCCTTGGGTCATGTACATGAGGGGTTTGACTAGTGGTTGAGTTTATCTAGGTCACCTTTCTTATTTCAATGGAAATGTTTGCAATGTTTGGTAACTTGTAGTATAACTGAGTTGTCATTTTCTCTGTTTAATTGGTATTCAGAGTAACAGACTCTAGCCTCAGGTTTACTTTGAAAGTAGAACATTTGTCTATCACAGCAGTCACAATCCAGGGACAGACAGAACATAAAAATAGTCATCTCCTATGCACTAACCATTTTATACAGTGAAATGATGTTTATAATACCAAGTGGAAAGAAAAAGAAGAAAAACATAGAAAGGCCAGTTCTTAGGCCAGGAGTGATAGAAAGTGAAGGAGAAAAAACACAAGTAGGAGAATTGTATGGTCAAAAATGGAGAGTAAAGGACTTTTGGCTAGATGATAAAGAGGTAGGGTATGGTATGATATAAAGCAGAACAATTCCAATTCTCAATAGGCAGAGACACAGAGGACCTACAAACTAAGCCAGATAGTTATTTGGAGGAGGTGGGGAAGACAAAAGGAACGGGTAAAGAGGAATTCACAAAGTGATACAGGGCAAAAATAGAGTAGACTGAGCTGCCTAGCTGAGATGACAGTGAATTAAACAGAGAAGGACTGAGTGGAGATATGTGATATAGAGATTCACTAGTCTGGCTGATAGATTGTCTCTGGCCTCTCTTGTGGTTCTTTCCTTGGCCCATAGACACTTATTGGCCATTGGTATTTCTCTGGGATGGGCTGTCCATTCCCTTGTCCAAGTCTTTGGATGATCACATTAGAGATGCTGTTTTTGTCTGTATGCAGTGCTTTACAGATGGAGCTTCAGATCTTTAGCAACTCTGCAATTTCCTTTAGGGTTCTGATTTCAAACACTGGCCTACTCCTGTACTACAGTTGCCAGTGTTGCATATTCCTTGTAGTCTGCTTGAAAGTTCACCTTGGGTTGCTGACATGTTTTTGGTTCCCTGTATGCTGGGCAGATGTGATTAAGAATTTCTTTCCTATAATCTTCTAGCATTCTGCTTGTCAGGTTTCAGCTTATAGTGCCATGACACTTGATTTGAGTTTGCTGATAATATAGTTTGCAGAGGACCCCAGGTTGCTGAGCCCTAACAGGTACTTGCTACAATGGTGGACATTAGTGATTTTCTAGAGTGCCATCCAAATGCATCCAGATACCTCAGAAACTAGGATTAAATCATGCTAGGAGACATCATAGTGCCTGCAGTAACCTGGAACTACTTACACTCCTTATAGCAGAGTTCACACTCTCTTGTGATCAGGCAACAGCTGAGGAAAGCACCTATGCAAGGAACTCCACACACTTCCTACACAAGTAGCTTTACGGCATGTCCAGCATCTGTTCCAAGGACATAGCTGGAGACTAGGCTCTTATAGATAAAGCATAGTATAAGTGAAATATAGATAAGGAATTGAGAGGAGATCAAAGATTATTCTCCATGGGGTGTTCTATGAGTAGCACAGGCAGCCAGAAGGGAAATTTAAAGTGACCAGAGGCACATCCTCCCAGTCTGTTAGAGCTGTAATGTCTGGGCCAGTGGTAATGCTCCCCCTGTGAAGTACTGAAAGTGGAGGAGTTAAAAGTCAGCCCCTGTCTTAGGTATTTAATTGCTTTGATGAAACCCCATGACCATAATGCAAGTTGGGGAGGAAAGGGTTTATTTCACTTACATTTCGATATCATCACTCATCATTAAAAGAAGTCAGGACAGGAGCTCAATGCAGCAGTAACCTGGAGGCAAGAGGAGATGAAGAGGCTATGGAGGGGTACTGCTTACTGGCTTGCTTGCCATGACCTGCTTAGTCTTGCTCTCTTACAGAACCCAGAATGAGCAGCCCAGGGATGGCACCATCCCCAAAGGGCTGTGCACTTACCCATTGATGCTTAGTTAAGAAAATGCCTTACAGTCAGATCTTATGGAGGCATTTTCTCAATTGAGATTCCCCCCTTTCAGCTAACTTTACCATGTATCAAACTGATATAAAATTAGCCAGGTTGGCCGGGCGGTGGTGGCACATGCCTGTAATCCCAGCACTTGGGAGGCAGAGGCAGGCGGATTTCTGAGTTCGAGGCCAGCCTGGTCTACAGAGTGAGTTCCAGGACAGCCAGGGCTACACAGAGAAACCCTGTCTCACAAAAACAAACAACCCCCCCAAAAAAAACTAACCAGGACAACTGAACCCCTTTCAGCTTGAGACAGAAACATATCATGGTTAAATCATAACCTTTCCTTTCTTGTTCATCCACAAGACTGCTCATTAACATTACCATCATAAGACAAAAGATTTTACAAGTTTCAAAATACCACAGTCTTTACAAATTCAAACACTTTAAAATTCAGTCTCATAACAAGATTGAAAGTCTGGAATTGTTCCCTGCCAATAGTGGGGCTCTGTGTAATAAGACCAACAAAGAGTTGGTGTTTTACCACTCAAAAGAGAAGTATTTTAGGCAATGTCTAGCAGAACAAGCTGGACACTAAGAGCAGAGGTGACACACCATTGTGCAGACAGAGCCTTTTATGGAAGTCTAGACTTAAATCAAGTATTCTACCTATTGTTATTGCTTACTGCTGCAAATATGTAATCAGTTTGATGCATGTAGGTTGGGCATAGCAGGCTGATGATGACTATCTTGGGAGAGCTGTCAAAGCCACCAAGGTGAAAGCAGATCCCAAAGAATCCTTGTCACTCAAGAGCAAGATCAGAACCCGACCTGAGATAGAAGGAAATGCATAGCTGTCCAAACACAAGCGTGACTTTTTTTCTGGGCATGTAAAGATGGGTCTCTATGGTGCACATTCTAGTGACTGACCCAGACAACAGCTGTGGAAAACACCTATGCAGTTTGCATCAGCCAATGGTATTCTTTCATGGATCACAAATATTAATTTATGCAATATGGTGGTTATTCTACATACCGTATCTATTGAAGTTTTTAAAGGAAAGAAAGAACAACCATTAAAGAGTTTCTCAGCTGGTTCCTAACTACAGAAGGAAATGGAGATTGTAAAGATGATTTTTTAAAAAAGTGTGGGGTGTCATAAGAGGCAGAAGAAAATTTCTTGAAAATTTTATGGGGTTAATCCCCGTCCCAAAGCTGTATGTGAGACCTCACAGACCAGCAAGGACACCACAACCAGGTACCGGTGACAGGTGAGGGACCCAGTAAGGTTGAATCTTGTAGGAACAACTTCTGTTGCACAGCAGTGGCCCTTGCATGGTAGAGAGGCTGACACTGTGTCCATGAATGTAAAGACAAGAGGCATCAGGGTAGTACAGAGGACAGTGTGGAAATAGACCCGACTGATACCATATTGGATACCCAGGAGACAATACATTTTGAAACCTATTAAATAGAAACCAGAACAGGAAGCTGCAGTGTTGACTATGGTTCAGGGAGATATCCTCAGAGAGCTGGCACCATTGACACAGTACAAATAAATAAACCATGCACTCTCAGAATGTAACCTTATCCTCTGTCCGAGTCTCTGTGTTGTAAGAGGCAGTAGTAACCTCAGCCATGTTTTCTGTAACTTCAACTGTTCTATGACTTAAGGCAAGGTCAAGAAGAGCCCTTCTGACTCCAGGCTTCATTTGAGGGTTCCAAGTTGCAGAGTCTTTGGGGGCACTTGGTGACTCAAGGCTGTGGCTGACAGATTGTGAGCTGGGAGGAATCTACAGCATCACCCTCCACTCATCTTCCTAGCTCTCCAAGGAACACAGGGCATAGACAGTGTGTGTTCCTTGTACATGGAGAGCTAAGGTGAGATGTGTGATTACATTGGCTGTGCAGAGAGGGAGGAGAGAGCAGGCCCAGTTATTCTTACTATAGGGAGGTCTATAGAAGTATGTCTCAATGAATGGTTCACCCTTTCCCAAACACTTGAGAGAGAGAGAGAGAGAGAGAGAGAGAGAGAGAGAGAGAGAGAGAGGGAGGGAGGGAGGGAGGGAGGGAGGGAGGGAGGGAGGGAGGGAGGGAGGTGAGAGAGAGAGAGAGAGAGAGGGAGGGAGGGAGGGAGGGAGGGAGGGAGGGAGGTGAGAGAGAGAGAGAGAGAGAGAGAGGGAGGGAGGGAGGGAGGGAGGGAGGGAGGAGAGAGAGAGAGAGAGAGAGAGAGAGAGAGAGAGAGAGAGAGAGAGAGAGAGCAGAGGTGATCACCGAAGGCCTGCATCGTTCTGAGTATTATTACCACATTCCTTCCAAGCCACGAAGAGCATCACCTTGTTCCTATCAAGGCTGGTTGAGCAGGCCTGGTAGGCATAGCAAAGCTTTCCAAGTATCAATTTGAGTAAATAATTGTTCACTTAGTGACTATAAAATTACATCCAGTTTTCCTGTGTTTAAGAAAAAGATATGGCTCTCAAGTAACCCAAAACTCAGCAGCCAAATAAAGGCAAAGCTAGAAACGCAAAACTGGGCGTCTACTGGGGATGATTAAATCGTAAAATACCAGGAGTACCAGACCACCCCTCCCCAAACCCAGCAAAAAGGGAACAGTAAAAGAGTAGCAAATGAAGTTAATTTCTTTAAGAGCAAATTAACGTTCCATCAACTGTCTTTGCTGTAACGCTGCTAGCGAGAGGACCCATTTGCCAGATCCTTAACTGTTCAGCTTCAGAGTCCACAAATATTTATTGGTGTCTGTGTTTTTCCAGGCACAGGGCACATAACATAATTTATACTTCTGCATATTTATGAAATAAAGTGTTCTTTCAGTCATTCAGTAAAGGTCACATAGCTGCTAAGTCAACCAGCCAGAGCTCAAAATAAGGACTGTCCCTAGTATGCTAATGAGTCCCTTGACAAAACAGGGAAATGAATGAGTGCTAATGAAAATTATTCTCAAGGAATTAATTAAACTATCTCTCACTAATTGAGTAGTCTCACACACCTAGAGCAAGAGAAAAATCCCAACAAGCTGATTTGTGCTGTCTGTTCCCCAATTCCTCTGCTCAGATATGAGGCCACCTCTCTCTGGGATTCACAGAGAGTGAACTCTTTCTAAAACCCAGTGGGCTAACCAATTCCCATCTAGCCTGAGGGTTGACATTAACTCTTGAGCACCTGAAACATTAGAAGATCCTAGTTATCTAAGATGAGCAGAAGTATCAATAAACAGTAAATAAGACTGACTTCATTTCTCTACCAACAAGCTATGAGCTGTGACATTTGGCAGTTCTGATATTAAAAGCAGAATGCGTGGGGCTCTGAAGACCCAAGACTAGAGCTGGATGTGGCCTTCAAATCTCAGAACATGGGTTGCTAACTCAGAATGGTGCACTGAAGGGTATCTTAGGCTACATGGAAAACCTGAGGGTATCTGAGAGGCTTATTTCAAAGTAAAATAGTACAGAACAAGATACTCCTTTAAATGAAACCACTTGAGAAAGATAGCTAAAAGCAAGGCCTGCTGGCAGGACTGGCCATTATTAGCAATTCAACAATCAGAGTTATCCTGGGTCAAGTCTCCCAGAACAATGAATCCTGAGTCTCAGACCAAGTCAGAAATGTCATTTTTTACTTGAAATCTTCAACCCTAAGATGTTTTGTAATGATTTCTGTGCCCTTCATAACAGATTGCAAATGCGTTTTTAAAATTTTGCTTCACATGGCTGCTTTTCAAGAGAATAGTTTGTTTTAAAGTGATTTTTAACCTTTTATTGTGCCTTTTAACTTTTACTTAAACATGTATACATTTTTACCTATATAGACATTGTACATATTCATGGCTCAGAGCAAATAATTCTTTTTTTAATTAGATATATACAAAATGCTATCTATGAAATGAGTGGATATCTATTTACAGGCATAAAGATGCTTACTTTTTATTTATAATATTTAACCATATATGGCTTTTTAATGAAAATATGTAAAATATTTTGACATGGAACTGGTGAAATGGCTCACAGCTCATGGCAGCTCACAACTCCTGTAGCAACAGTTCAAGGGTGTTCAACATCTACATCTGCTCACAGGAGGCTCGTGTATACCACGATATATATATATATATATATATATATATATATATATATATATATATATTCATGCGCACACACACACACATTTACACATTAATAATAATAAACGAACACATCTCAAAAAGTTCTTTTGTCACCAGTGAAAAACATTTGTAGTACCATAATGTCTAGGCTTCCCTTTTTTCTCATCAATGATAATTTAGCCCATGATACGTTTTATTTCAACTAACTGTCTCAATAAATTCTTATCTTAGCATTACTATATTTAAAAGTCCCACTTAATATAAATTATAATTTTCTCCGGTGCAACCTCAAGAGGAAAATTATGTAACAGAATATTTAGAGTTAAATGTATAAATTAAACCAATCTTTAAAGCATCATGTCTTCATTTATTTCTGTCACTGTGACAAAATAGCTGGAACAATTAGCAAGAGAAGGAGTTTCTTTGGGTTACGATTCAAGGTTACAGTCTGTCATGGCAAGGAGGTCCCAAAGGCAGGAGCTTGAAGTAGTCACCTTACATCCACAGTCAATATCCAGAGCTATGACTTCATGCCAGTTGATGATCAGCAGGTTTCCCCTATTCTTACACAGTTTAGGAACCCCGCCTAGGGAATGGTGCCACCCACAGTGAGTCTTTCCATCTCAGTTAATATACTCAAGGCAATTCCCCACAGATATGCTCAGAGACCCACCTCCTAAATTATGCTAGATTTTGTCAAGTTGGCAACACTCACCACTATGTTTCATATATTAAACTTAAACATTTTATTTAACAGTTTTAATATAATGAATGTAGTATCTCTTTAGAAAAGACAAGCAATCAAGCACAAATATCTCTAAATTTTAAAAGCACAATAAAATGAGCTTGTGTTTGTTTTTTGTTTTTTGTTTTTAATTTCTCCTTCCCTATCCTGGTATACAGAGATATATACAAAGACTATAAAATATATAGTTTCCTACAATTTCATCTCCATTCTTATGTCAACAATTACACATAGCTATTTTTTAATGAACTTTTCCTATACATGTTAATCTGCATGTCTTGACATTGCTAATTATATATTCATGGCTTTAGCTTAGCTGTAAAAGTAACACCTGTCCGTTGCAGTGTGAAAAATTGGAAGATGTAAAATGAACATAGAAATTACCAATGGCCTAATTACTCAGAGGTACTCATATTTCATGTGTTCTTAATTATGATTTTCTAATATTGTAGTGGTTTGAAATTAACAGAAGATGCAAAACCAGCACATAGAATTCCCATGAGCCTTCTCGGTGCATTCTGCACTGGCGCCTCTCACCCCGACACAGCACTTTGTCAAAATCAACACATTGCCAAAGGTCCAACCCATCTCTCCACCTCAGCTGCCGTCCCTCAGTTTCCAGAGACATTTTAGCGTGTGTGTGTGTGTGTGTGTGTGTGTGTGTGTGTTTCTTTGAAATTTCACCATAACTGTAACCCCACTAGGATGCAGAATTGTCCCACCAACATGGAAAAGTTGCTTTATGCTGTCTCTCTGTCACTTTCTCCATGGCTATATCCCTGCACACCCAATGGTCTGTTCTCCATCACTGTTGCTATATTGTACTGAGATTGCTCTTACTCTGTATAATATCCTTGAACTCTATCCAAGCTGCATGTGTCAATCATTTATATCTTTAATTCCTAGGAGTAGTCTATGGTATGGCTGTACCACAGATTAGTCACTTATCCATGGTAGGAGTTTTAGGTTATTTGGAGTTTTGGACTGTTAGGAATAAAGCTGCCATGGACACCAGTGTACAAACTGCAGTAACAGAATGCATTTCAGTCACATAGGATTAAGTCCACTAGTGCGATAGCTGGGTTTTATTTTAGATGAAGGTTTAGCTTTTTAAGAAACGACTATATTCTCTGGCATAGGCCATTTCACAGTCCCTCTGAAAATATATGTTACTGCTTTCACATAAAATTAGGGGCTTGTAATAAAATTTAATGTCACAGTCCTTGGATATTATTTGAAAACACAATGTTACACTCCCTGCTAGCAATCTTATTATGTGGATATGTTATATTTTATCAAGCAGCTTATTTCATTTTAAATATTTTTATGATCTACTCCTATGAGCATTAATTCATGGTTGGGCTAGAAATGAAAACCCACTCTAGGTACTTGGGAAGAAATTTAATGCAAGGAGTTTTTTATATAGATGGTGAGAGAGCTGAGAAGATACTGTACAAGAAGTTACCCAGCATCTAGAGAAGGTAGTCAGTTACTGTCATTCTGCTACCCCATGGGGTCCTCATTTCTCCCACCCATCACCCTTGCTATCACCAGGCAGCCCCTGAACCACTTCCTATCCCTTTACATTAATTTATCTTTCTCTAGAACTTTGTAACAAATTAAAAGACTTAGTGCAACTTTCTGCATCTCTCTCTGCTCGCCTTTCCATTGTTATTTGCCCTTGTCTCTGATTTCTTCGTCCTAGATCTTGGAGCATCCGTTCACGTTATCTTTCCTTTCTTAGACATTTGTTTTTATTGATGTGCAGTGTTCTGTTTTGTGGGTGTAGCACTCCACTATCTACTGGCTTTTGACAGGCACTTCCCAGCTTTGAACAAGCACAAGTAAAGCTTGCTGTGGATAGACACACGCAAGCCTTTCTAGGAACAAGTGTATTTTTATTCTTTTCCTAGTCTAGGAACAAGTGTATTTTTATTCTTTTCCTAGATAAATAACTAGGCAAGTAGCACAAACATGTACATTTTGGAGACTGCCAACCAGCTGTCCCAAAGTGTCTGTCGCATCTCATCTCACAGTCTGCGCAGGACGGGGAAGCTACAGCTGCTCCCGGTGTCCCCGCCACTCGCCAGGATAAGTTTTCTATTTCCGTTGTCAGAAGACTGCTTTCAGTGGTGCCAGGCTCTTCTCCACTGCTTGCTTTCCAAAATATCCCACTTCTTTGGCGAAATGCCGACCTCTGGGTGGGCTACTGAGTTATGAGGCTTCTTGATCTAATCAGGAAATAAATCTTTTATCAGAAAAACTGTTGTAATAATCCTCTGAATCCGAGTGTATGTGTCTTGTTCTATTTTAACTGTCTTTCTGAATGCGGACACTGCAGTAGCACCCTATATTTTTTTAAACCTTTTTTCTTTTTTAATTGAAAGTAGATTCTCTCGTGCACTATACCCCCACCACACTATCTGTTCCCTTCGTTCCTCCCAGATCCCTCCAGCCTCCCCTCTTCCCCAGATCCACTTCCTCTGCAGCCCGTGTTCTTGCCTGGGTTCTGGAGCCTTAGAGGAATCTCCCATCAGGAAGAAATTTCTTACTCCAGTTTGAGTTATTTCACATATAAATAAAAATTTAAATGTGTATATATATATAGTTATTTGAACATTTTTATTTCTTTATGTTACAAATTTTTCTCTGTATGTGTGTGAGAGAGAATGTGTTGTGTGTGTGTGTGTGTGTGTGTGTGTGTGTGTGTGTGAGTGTGAGAGAGAGAGAGAGAGAGAGAGAGAGAGAGAGAGAATGTGTTATATGTGTGTGTTATGTGTTTGTGTGCCTGAGGGTGTGTTGCGGGAAATATTTAAAAAAGCGACGGGTTCTTTCCAGCGCTTGTGCCTCTGCCTCAGTGGCACTGGCCAAGCACTGGCGGGCAATGGCTGACCTGCTTTTATGTCATGGAAACTCTGACTCAGAACTCCGCAATCTCTCCACCCAGCTCCCTAGGTTCCCACTGGTGGGTTGCTACCACGCCAGCCCTGTGCTTCAAATCTCCCACGGCCTTTGTGGATCACCTCAGGCAAACCCACACTTTGCTGCCATACCTTTCTCTCTTGAACCCAGAGAATCCACTATGTGAAGGAAAATGTAACATAAACTTAGTTCAGATACAATGGTAATGCCATCTCTGGGTACAATAACTAAAACCCAATCTTGCAAGCCTTATTAAAATCTGATTCCTCTAGTGGCGAACCTTTGCGGATCTACCATGATACCTGGAAACTCTAGCAGCTACATCATACCCGTATGCTGTCCCAAAAGAGTCTCACTCTCTCCTGCTTCCTCTCTTCCTCAGTACGATCTGGAAGTCCCACTTACTCACCCAGTGATTGGATCCTTTATTAATTAGGGGATAGGTTCACAGAACAGCACCAAGGCCCATCCACAACTAGGGGAGAGGAAAGTAGGCATGTCAGAAGTCCAGGTTTTTATCAGCTTCTCTCTTATTCTCTCTTATCAGGGTTTACCTTATTTTCCAAGATAGAATTTCTCACTGAGCTTGGTGTTTGCCAGTTGGCTAGGGTGTGTGATGACTAGTGAGTCTCGGGATCCTATCTCTATACCCTTTAATCCTGAGGATTTGAACTTTATGTGTGTATGGCCAGCACTTGATCCACTGAGCCATCTCTGCAGATTGATCAATTTCTATCGCTTTGAAAGTCTTCTTATAGTTTTTATTTGATTGTCCCATTTTCAGTGACTAAACATTTTATCAGATTTTCTTTTAGAGTAGCACCTGACCTAAATTTACCTCTATCCCAAGCAACAAAGAATTCCTCAGCTCCTTCTGGGACCCCATGAGACTGTGTTTTCTGCCTTTGAACAAAGAACGATCTCATCAATTCCATGGTTCCTGAAAATAATAATAACTTTTGAGGGATGTATAAAAAACAAACACATTACAATGTAGTGCTTGTCTAGTTTCTTCTAAACTTTTAAATACATTTTAAGTAACTATTTAGTTATTAAATAAATGTTTATTTATTTAAGAATTAAACAAATGCATAACCGCTTATTTAATTAATTTTTAAATAATTGTCTGATGATTGTTTAAATATTAAATATATAGTTATTTATTTAATAAACTTTTAAACAATAATCCTAAAATTTTAGCCATGGAAAAGTCCTACAACCCTGATAAGCCTTATAGGTAGTTATCTCCACTAAATACCACTTTCCATTCAACAGCGTTCATATATAGAATATGCAGCCACAGACAGTGTTTGGTGTCAGAACCAAAGTGAGTGTGTCTTCCTGGATTTGTTTACTGCCTTAACAGATGGACCCAAGTCTCAAGGACTCAATTGCTCCTCCTGCTGTGACCTGGCTCTTATTCAGAGGGAAGAGTATCACTTAAATTACAATCTCCTTCTGCCTTTATACGACAGGATTGTGGGTAATCTAGACCTTGTCTCTGGAAATGTGATCTGAAGAAGAACTACTTGTCTAGACCCTTCTCCAAATAAAAACAAAACAAAACAAACAAACAAGGAAGTGCAAAGGCCGGGGATTGGAAGGAAAGGGGCCTTTGTATTGCAAAGGAGCTAAGAGAGGAAAGTAAGGGAACAGAAAGAAGACAGGGGGCCTGGCCTGGAAGCTCTGTGTGGAGAGAAGACAGAGACCCTCACCTAGAGGCCTAGGTGGGGGAGGATCACACAGGAGACAAGTCAGAAAGCATCAGCAGTGACCCGAGTTTCTACCTTCCTTCAGCTGCAGCATATTCATGCAGCCAGGCAACCTCAGAAGAAGAGCAGGTTTACAAGAGAAGTGGAAAGTGAGGTGACGTTGAAGCATCTGAGGTGAGGTAAATGGACTGAGGCGAGCGTAGGTCTGGAGCTCAGAGGACACACCTGCTCTGGAGTAACAAATGCAATGGATCACCCACAAAGCAGTACCTACGAATGCCTGAGCCTTTAAGGGGGGATACTAAACGTAAAACCAAACCACTGAAGTCCTGGTTTTAATGTCAAGATAATAAAAGTAAAGTTCAGGAGAAGTGTCTGCATCAAGGAGAAATTTCCTGAGGAATGTGGTATCTTATCTTTATGTCACTGTAACACATCACCCGAGGCTGCTACTGTTTGAAGAGGAGAACAGAACGTTGTGTAGCAGTGCCTAACTGGAAGCTGGCAGGTTAGAAACCATGGCTGTGGTATCTGGTGAGGACCTTCTTGCTGTGTGCTAACTCGGTGAAGGACATTGAGTGTGGCATGGAAGAAGGTGGTTAGTTCAGGTCTCTTCTTCCTAGAGGGCCACTAATGCCATCCATTTCCAGACGCCGTTAACATATGGATTTATGGATTAAATTTCCTCATTGAACTCTGGGGGATGCATTCAAACCACAGCCAGGGGTATTGTGAAACTTAAGTGGGGTGTGGGTGTCATAAAGGGACAGTTCCCAGGAACCAAGAATTACGATGTCTGAGAAATAAGTCTAAATGAAAATAGTTTTTATTAACGCAGAGAGGTTTGTTTACCAGTTTATCCTTCAACTTGCTATTTCCTTCAGGTCTTCCGTATGAATTTTCTGTTTTAGTTTCCACGGTGTTTTGAAGGATGGCTCGTATTGGGTGGTATAAAAGTTTTAAAGTCATCTACATTTAATCTACGTTAAATTTCTGAGAGTCAAAGTATAACAGACACTTTGAATTTTCTGTATTAAAAAGGGAGAATTAAGCAATCTACTTTTTTCTGCTTTCTTTCTTTATTTTTTAAAAAAGAGGTTGATCATTTATAATTATATGCATGTGGGTATTTTTCACTTGGGAGCCCAGGTGTCTGCAAAGGCCAGAGATGATAGATACCTTGAATCTTCAATCACAAGCAGTTATGAGTCCCCTGACAAAGGTATTAGAATAGAGCTCAGGTCTTCTGGAAGAGCAGAAAGCTCTCTTAACTGCTGAGCCATCTCTCATGTTTACCTGTTTTCAAAACTAGGTTATATATGATTTACCACCTTATATACTTTCTATTTTAATAATGTATATGAATACATTTTACATTTTATCTGATTGAAAAATCCATTTGCAAGTTGGTATCCCCTGAGGGTGTGTTTTTATTACTATGCACTTTCCAGTGCTGTTTATTGTATCCTCTACCTGCACAGCATAAAAATTTAAACATTTCTTAAGGTATTGACTTGACTTACTTAAATTTTGAAAAAAAATGTCTAATTTTGGGAATATAACATTATTTAAGAATAAAATACATTATTAAGACTTTTATTAATATTCCATTTCAAATGATATCCCCCTTCCCTGTTACTCCTCCACAATCCCCCTATCCCATCTGTCCTGTCCCTACTCCCCTTTGCCTCTATGAGGGTGCTCCCCTACCCACCTACTCCAGCCCCACTGCTGCATCATTCCCCTGCACTGGACCATCACACCTCCACAAGAACAAGGACCACCCCTCTCATTGATGTCAGACAAGGCTGTCCTCTGCTACCTATGTATCTGAAGCCATGTGTCCCTCCCTGTATACTCCTTTGGTTGGTGGTCTAGACCCTGGGAACACTGGCTGCTCTGGCCAGTCAACATTGAAAGATTAATAAAAAATAATAATAAAATGATAAATGAAATAATAAAATAAATGAAAAAATAAAAAATAAAATTTATCAATAGCCTATATAACTACAAAAAGAAGACAAAAATAAAATCCAAATATCATAAATACAGTAATTAAAGAAAGAAGCGTCACATTCAGTCTCCCCAAGGAAGAAGCACAGTTAAAGGCCCTTGCCTTTTCTTCTAGACTTTGCTCTTCTCACAGCTGTGGGGACGTTTCATTTCATAATCCACATCCCCTGTAGGTACCAGACTTGTAAAACCCTACTTTGATTATTTCTTTTCTCTGCATTTTGTTTTTTCCCTCCATGACAGCAATGGCCCAGGCCACCTCAGATATCAACATCTCAGGCATGAGACTTCCACCACTCACACTTGGGATCCTGACATCTTCCCTCTGGTCATCACCCTGAAACAGGCATGGGTAAGGAAATGAGACAAACATGGCTGCCCATGGCATAGCTGCCTCAAAACAGTGTGGCAGAGAGCCAGCCTCCCCATTTCATTCCTGTATTGCTTTATAGTAAGAAAGTTAGGTTTGAAGATTCTTGCCATCCACTTGTGGTTCACCCAGGACTGTTCATTCAGGGAAGATGCTCCCACTCTGTCCACCATGTGCTTATAGAGTTCAGCAGTAACGTTGCTTAGCTATCACTATATGGTTGAAAATGTTAGGATTTTTGATACTCTGTTATTTTGATGAGCTACCTTACAGGTATTGCCTTTGTTGATTTTCTTAAGCAGTGTTTGTTGACTAGAGACTACAGAAGTGGCACAGTATTAACTTCATTTCCTTAAAATGCAGAAATGAAGAGGTGGGGGAAGAGAGATGCAAGACTCCCACATTAAGGATTAGGACACTTTCACTGTCATGACATTTTCTCTCTACCAGAAGGAGGAAGTTACATTCCTCTGGAGCTAACAGTTTCTTTCTTGAAGTAGCAGTGGGTGTGGCTGCAAAGCCATCTCTGACACTCAGTGCCTGTTTTCTGTCACAATTGTCCTGCTGGAACCAATAAGCTGTTGATGAAAATCCTTGTTATTCAATACATGGAGTAAGCCTAAACTGTATTTTAGAAACCTAACCACTTTCATGCCACTAGCTGTAGGGATGGAGACAAAAGCTGTGGCTAATTATTAACAACTTTACCAAGCCCATATTGAATTTCTGATGCATCCCAAATGCCGTCTCCTCTGATTAGTTCCCGAGCTCCTCCAGCTCACACACTGCTTAGCTGGGAGGCTCCAGGATTTTAAGATGCTAAGGTTTCAGGGACATTTGAAGCAGTAACAGGCTCTCATCATTTTGAAACAGCTCTTCTCTCAAGCAGCCTCTGGATACAAGGAAGGATGACTTCCTGCTGTGGGCCACCAATAGCATCTCTGTGGTCCACCTGCTTCAAGATGGCTGACTCCCAGCTGCCTGTACAAAGAAGAGGAAAGGGGATCAGAGCCACCTTGTAAAAAGTGGCTATCCCGATGCAGATACATTTATCTCACAGAGTGAGATAAATTCTCTCCAGAGTCCTAGAATTGTATTTCCAATTGCTAAGTGGATACACATTCTCTCAAGTGTGGAGGACCACAGCTATCTGTCAAAGAGACTCTTGAAAACCAGGATCTCCACACTAAGATTTTGAACTAGAAGGCACTCCTCCTTGTGTCTCTGGGGCATGCCCTGGGAGCAAAGGTGGCATAATTAAGGCATCCAGTTAAAGTGGAATTTATTGGTGAGAGCTCTGACTTCTGAGCGCCTGACCTCGCTCGTCATGCAACCATCCACTCAGAAAGTGCATGTTGGAATCATTACATGCTGAGTGGGGTCTCCCTGGTTAAATAAGGTCTAAGGGCAAGACAAAAAGATCTTTTTCCTTGAAATCTGCCTAGCTCATTAGCCTTTTCATGGGTGATGTAACTTCTCCTTCCCTCCATATACACATAGGTCCCTTGGCTATCAACTGAGCGAGCCGGTTCCATTATTGTTATAAATTATGTGCCCAGTCCCAAGTGGCCCTTGTCCCAAGGTACAGATCCTTACCAAAGATGAACTGCTATATGACAGCCAGCGCAAGGAAAAATAAACGTTAGGAAGAAAAACTAACACACATTTGAAATAATATGCTGCTAATTCGTCCAGCATGTGTAACATGGGTAATTTCTGTGACGGGCAACGAGAAGTTCCCTTATTGTATTCTTGAAGTTGCAAAACACACATTGGTGGGGTGGGGATGGGGTAGGGGTGGGGCAAATGAGCATGTGAGCACACACACACACACACACACACACATACACACACACACAGAGACACAGAGACAGAGAGCTCATACCCTCTGTTTAAATAAGAACATTCCTGCCTTCACTAATTTTACAGTGACTTTTAGTGGCACACCACTGTTCCCAGATTTTTTTTCTGTCCTTGAGGATCTGAAAATGCAACAAAGTTAGAAATTGGTGTGTTGGTTGAATAATGACGGTGGTATGAAATTATACTGTCATAACGTATAGACAGAAATGTACACAAGCCCCCTCTGAAGGCAAGGCATCACATGTAAAAATTTCAGACTACCACCAAAGGAGAATGGCTCTCCATCAATCTCTTGAACATCATGCATCTTGGTCAACTTTGCCATCTTGTACCAGCCATCTAGTTTGAAACATCCTATTAAGTAGCTAATTTGATGTGTTTCCTCTAAAACACCAATTACTGGCTTGAAAGTACTTTATATACATATAAGTAATTATAAACTAGATGGACATCTAAAGCTCGTTTTCTTCCCAACTCACATCTAACCTAAGGTTAGCCTGTCCCCTCATGCACTTTAAAAAGAGGAGCCTGATCATAGGAGCAATGGGGGGGGGTCTGCCCTCTGAGCAATACTGAATAAGTCACTTCCAAAGAAGAAAGCCATCTTAGATGGTGGCGACAGGAGCAGAGCTATCAATGGTGAAGAAACTAAACACACCAGTGTAGAAATTCAAGCCGTCTACATTCCTGCTTTTTTTTTCTTGAGAGATTATTTTCTTTTATTTTTTTTTCTGAATTTATGGAATAATTGTTCATTTGATTATAACCTGTGGGATAATAATTAATGTGCTTTTTTTATTGGATAAATTCTCTATTTACATTTCATTTTCCTTTTTCTGGTTCCCTGCCCCCCCAGGAGCCCCCATGCCCTTTTCCCTCCCCCTGTTCCCCCATTCACCCTGTCCCACTTCCCTGCTCTGGCATTCCCTTATACTGATGCTTTGAGCCTTTCCAGAACCAGGGTCCTCTCCTTCCTTCTTGTTGGACATCATTTGGTATGTGGATTGTGTCTTTGGTGTTCCAAGATTCTAGGCTAATATCCACTTATCAGTGAGTGCATACCATGGGTATTCTTTTGAGATTGTGTTACCTCACTTGGTATGATGTTCTCCAGCTCCATCCATTTCTCTAAGAATTTCATGAATTCATTGTTTTTAATGGCTGAATAGTACTCCATTTTGTATATATATACCACATGTTTTTTTATCCATTCTTCCGTTGAGGGACATCTGGGTTTTTTTCCAGCTTCTGGCTATTATAAATAGGGCTGCTATGAACATAGTGGAGCATGTAACCTTATTGCATGCTGAGGAATCTTCTGGGTATAGGCCCAGGAGTGGTATGGCTGGGTCCTCTGGAAGTATTGTGTCCAGTTTTCTGAGGAACTGCCAGACTGATTTCCAGAGTGGTTGTACCAGCTTGCAGTCCCACCAGCAGTGGAGGAGTGTTCCTCTTTCTCCACATCCTTGCCAACACCTGTTGTTTCCTGAGTTTTTAATCTTAGCCATTCTGACTGGTGTGAGGTGAACTCTCAGGGTTGTTTTGATTTGCATTTCTCTAATGACTAATGATGTTGAACAATTTTTAAGGTGTTTCTCAGCAATCAAGTTGAAACAAAAAGAACCATACAAAGAATCAACAAAACCAGGAGCTGGTTCTTTAAGAAAATAAACAAGATAGATAAACCCTTAGCCAGATTTACCAAAGGGCACGGAGACAGTATTCAAATTAACAAAATTAGAAACGAAAAGGGAGATATAACAACAGAAACTGAGGAAATTCAAAAAATCATTAGATCCTATTACAAAAGCCTATACTCAACACAACAGGAGAATCTGGAGGAAATGGACAATTTCCTAGACAGATACCAAATACCAAAATTAAATCAGGATCAAATAGATCGTCTAAACAGTCCCATAACCCCTAAAGAAATATAAGGGGTCATAGAAAGTCTTCCAACCAAAATAAGCACAGGACCAGACAGTTTTAGTGCAGAATTCTATCAGACCTTCAAAGAAGACCTAATACCAATACTCTTCAAATTATTCCACAAAATAGAAACAGAAGGAACACTACCCAACTCATTCTACAAAGCCACAATTACCCTGATACCAAAACCACACAAAGATCCAAAAAAGAAAGCAAACTTCAGACCAATCTCCCTTATGAACATTGATGCAAAAATACTCAATAAAATTCTTGCCAACCGAATCCAAGAGCACATCAAAACGATCATTCACCATGATCAAGTTGGCTTCATCCCAGGGATGCAGGGATGGTTCAATATATGGAAATCCATCAACGTAATCCACTACATAAATAAACTCAAAGAAAAAAACCACATGGTCATCTCATTGGATGCTGAAAAATTCAGCATCCTTTCATGCTAAAAGTCTTGGAAAGAACAGGAATTCAAGTCCCATATCTAAACATAGTAAAAGCAATTTACAGCAGACCGGTAGCCAACATCAAAGTAAATGGAGAGAAACTTGAAACAATCCCACTAAAATCAGTGACTAGACAAGGCTGCCCCCTCTCACCATATCTTTTCAATATAGTACTTGAGGTACTAGCTAGAGCAATTAGACAACATAAGGAAGTCAAAGGGATACAAATTGGAAAGGAAGAAGTCAAACTATCACTATTCACAGATGATATGATAGTATACTTAAGTGACCCAAAAAACTCCACAAGAGAACTCCTGCAGCTGATAAACAACTTCAGCAAAGTGGCTGGTTATAAAACCAATTCAAGCAAATCAGTAGCCTTCCTATATTCAAAGAATAAGCAGGCCAAGAAAGAAATTAGGGAAATGGCACCATTCACAAGAGCCACAAACAAGAAAGTATCTTGGTGTGACTCTAACCAAACAAATCAAAGGGATACAAATTGGAAAGGAAGATGTCATACATTCCTGCTTTAATACCTTTGCAAATTTAAGTTCACATAACCCAGCAATTATGACACAATTGTGGACTCTGTGACATATACAGATGTAGTGCATGTGGTAACCACTTCACAAAATCTGGGAAGTTAGAAAGAATGTGATCCTTAGTCTAGCATGGTGGTTCACACCTTTCATCCCCTTTGGAGGGTAAAGCAGAGGTTGGCTGTTAGTTCAAGGTCAGCCTAGACTATATACTGCAGCGGCTCTTTTGTGTGTGGGGGGATTCGAACAACACTTTCACAGGGGGTGCCTAAGACTATCAGAAAACACAGATATTTACATTATTGTTCATTATAGTAACAAAATTTCAGTTAGGAAGTAGCAATGAAAATAATTTCATAGTTGAGGTTACTGTGACATGAAGTATTAAAGGTCTACAGTGGTAGGAAGGTTGAGAACCACTAATAGGGTGTATCCCAGGCAAATCTGGGCCACACACTTGGATTACATCTCAACAGATTAGATAGATAGATAGATAGATAGATAGATAGATAGATAGATAGATAGATAACTGAATGGGGGAGTGACTGGGAAAAATGGGGGCAGATTCTAAGATAAACAAGGTATGAACACACTATGTAGATTCTAGGGAGTTAGAAGAAAATACCCACAGTAAGATATAAGGAAGAGTTCTACTGACAAGGGCCTTCAGGTGTGCTGTTATGTTGCTAGTGTATGCTCTCTCCAGTTTCTTTTTGGAGGCACTCAGGGCTATGAGTTTTCCTCTTAGCACTGCTTTCATTGTGTCCCATAGATTTGGATAGGTCGTACCTTCATTTTCATTGAATTCTAAAAAGTCTTTGATTTCTTTCTTTATTTCTTCCTTGACCAAGGTGTCATTGAGTAGAGTATTGTTCAGTTTCCATGTTTGTGTGGGCTTTCTGTTGTTTTTCTTGCTATTGAAGACCACCTTTACTCCATAGTGATCTGACAGGAGGCATGGGATTAGTTCAGTCTTCTTGTATTTGTTGAGGTCTGTCTTGTGACCAATTATATGATCGATTTTGGAGAAGGTACTGTGCGGTGCTGAGAAAAATGTATATTCTTTTGCTTTAGGATGAAATGTTATATATATATATATTAAATCCAATTGGTCCAAAGCTTCAATTACTTTCACTGTGCCCCTGTTTAGTTTCTGCTTTCCTGATTGGTCCATTGAGGACAGTGGAGTGCTAAAGTTACCTACAATTATTGTGTTAGGTGCAATGTGTGCTTTAAGCTTTAGTAACGTTTCTTTTACGAATGAGGGTACCCTTACATTTGGAGCATAGATATTCAGTATTGAGAATTCTTCTTGGTGGATTTTCCCTTTGACCAGCAAGAAGTGACATTCTGTGTCTCTTTTGATGACTTTAGGTTGAAAGTTAATTTTATCTGAAATTAGAATGGCTACTCTGGCTTGTTTCCTGAGACCATTTGCTTGTAAATTTGTCTTCCAGCCTTTTACTCTAAGGTAGTGTTTGTCTTTGACACTGAGATGTGTTTCCTGTATGCAGCAAAATGTAGGGTCCTGTTTCCGTGTCCAGTCTGTTAGTCTGTGTCTTTTTATTGGGGAATTGAGTCCATTGGTGTTAAGAGATATTAAGGAATAGTAATTATTACTTCCTGACATTTTGGGCATTATGTTTTATATTTGAGTGGTTCTCTTCTTTTGGGTTTGATGAGAGGGGGTTTCTATCTTGCTTCTTCTGGGGTGTAGTTTCCCCCCTTGTGTTGGTGTTTTTCCCCTATTATTCTTTGTAGGGCTGGGTTTGTGGATAGATATCGTGCAAATTTGGTTTTGTCATGGAATACCTTGATTTCCCCATCTATGCCAATTGAGAGTTTTGCTGGGTATAGTAGTTTTGGCTGAAGTTTGTGTTCTCTTAGAGTCTGCATGAGATCTGCCCAGGATCTTCTAGCTTTCATGGTCTCGGGTGAGAAGTCTGTTGTAATTCTGATAGGTCTTCCTTTATATGTTACTTGGCCTTTTTCTCTTACTGCCTTTAATAGTCTTTCTTTGTTTAGTACATTTGGGGTTTTGATTATTATGTGATGGGAAGTATTTCTGTTCTGGTCCAGTCTGTTTGGGGTTATGTAGGCTTCTTGTATATTCATGGGCATCTCTCTCTTTAGGTTAGGGAAGTTTTCTTCCATAATTTTGTAGAAGATATTTGCTGGCCCTTTAACTTGTAAATCTTCACTCTCGTCTATACCTATAATCCTTAGGTTTGGTCTTCTCATTGTGTCCTGGATTTCCTGGATATTTTGTGTTACCAGCTTTTTGCATTTTGCATTTTCTTAATTGTTGAATCCATGGTTCCTATGGTTTCTTCAGCATCTGAGATTCTGTCTTCTATCTCTTGTATTCTATTGTTGATATTTGCATCTATGACTCCTGATTTCTTCCCAAGGTTTTCTATCTCCAATGTTGTCTCCCTTTGCTTTTTCTTAGTTGTTTCTACTTCTGTTTTTAGATTCTGGATGGTTTTGCTCAGATCTTTCACTTGCTTGTTTGTACTTTCATGTAATTCTTTAAGGGATTTTTCTGTTTCCTCTTTTATGACTTCTACTTGTTGACCCATGTTCTCTTGTATTTCTTTAAGTGATTTTTGTGTTTCCCCCTTATTGGCATCCATTTTTTGATCCATATTCTCCTGGATTTCTTTTTATTTTTTATTTTTTTATTTATTGGATATATTCCATATTTACAATTCATTTCCCTTTTTCTGGTTCCCCACCCCCAAAGGTCCCACATGCCCTTTTCCCTCCCCCTGCTCCCTCATCCACCCTCCCACCTCACTGTTCTTGTGTACCCCACAATGATGTTTTGGTCTATTCTAGCACCAGTGTCCACTCCTTTCTTCTTGTGAGACATCACTTGATATGTGATTTATGTCTTTGGTGTTCCAAGCTTCTAGGCTAATATCCACTTATCAGTGACTGTATACCATGGGTATTCTTTTGAGACTGGGTCACCTCACTTAGTATGACATTCTCCAGCTCCATTTCTCTAAGAATTTCATGAATTCATTGTTTCTAATGGCTGAATAGTACTCCATTGTGTATATATACTGCATTTTTTGTATCCATTCCTCTGTTGAGGGACATCTGGGTTCTTTCCAGCTTCTGGCTATTATATATAAGGCTGCTATGAACATAGTGGAACATGTATCCTTATTGCATGCTGGGGAATCTTCTGGGTATATTCCCAGGAGTGGTATGGCTGGATCCTCCAGAAGTATCACGTCCAGTTTTCTGAGGAACCGCCATAATGATTTCCAGAGTGGTTGTACCAGTCTCCTGGATTTCTTTAAGTGATTTTTGTGTTTGCCTTGAAGGGCTTCTAGCTCTCGATCCACTTTCTCCTGTATTACTTTAAGAGATTTATCTGTGTGTTCCTCTATCAGCATCCTGACCAGTGATTTTAGATCTGAGTCTTGTTTTTCTGGTGTGTTGGGGTATCCGAGATTTATTGCTGTTGGGGAACTGGGTTTGGATGCTGCCATATTGCCTTGATTTCTGTTAGTAATGATCTTACGTTTGCCTTTTGCCATCTGGTTATCTCTGGTCTTAGTTGGTCCTGTAGTTACTAGCCAGTGTTTGAACCTCCTGTGGGCTCGTAAGGCTATTTCCCCATGACTGGGACACCTGAACCACTGCCCTATGGGGCTCCTGCTGACAGATTGCTGACAGGTGGCCTGAGTCCCTAGAGGTCTTAAACTTGGGATATCTCAGGTGCCTGTTTCTGCCTGCTGGTTTTGCCTGCTGGTTCAGCCTGCTGACTCTGCCTACTGGTTCGAAACAACTGGGAAGATGGCGGAGGCTGGTTCTACTGGCTGGTTCCAAACAGCCGGGAACATGGCAGAGGGTGGCTCCACTGGCTGGTTTGAAACAGCTGGGAAGATGGTGGAGGCTGCAGGGAGTGCGGGGTCCACCTTCTGGGCACAGAGCCCATGCTTGGCTGGGGCCCCGGACCTACTGCTCTGTGCACAGCTCCTGCTCAAGTCCCCAAAGGTCTTAAACTCGGGATATCTCTGGTACTTGGTTCCACCAGCTGGTTCGAAACAGCTGGGAAGATGGCGGAGGCTGATTCCACTGGCTGGTTCGAAACAACTGGGAAGGTGGCAGAGGCTAGTTCCGCCGGCTGGTTCGAAACATCTGGGAAGATGGTGGAGGCTGCAGGGAGTGCCCAAATCTTGTTTTTCTGGTGTGTTGGGGTATCCAGGACTTGCTGTTGTTGAATTCAGGAATTGGGTTCAGATGCTGCCATATTGCCTTGATTTCTGTTAGTAATGTTCCTACATTTGCCTTTTGCCATCTGGTTATCTCTGGCGTTAGTTGGTCCTGTTGTCACTGGCTGGTGCTTGAACTTCCTGTGAGCCTGTAAGGGTATTTCCTCAACAGTGGATGACTGTGTTTCCCCTGGCCATATTGCTGAGGTGTTGCCCTCCTCTTGGGTGCCATTGGAACCCTAGGGTGTCTTGCCCCAAGCAATTTTATACTCAGGTTATCTCTGTGAACCTGGTGCTGCCAGTCTGCTCCATCAGGGAGCGAAGATGGTGGATGCTGCGGGGACCTTTTCAAAGTGCTGATCACTCTGCAGTGCAAATGTCCTCTGACATGGCTGGCACACAGATGGCCCACAGAGCAGCCCAGGCCCTGTGTGCAGGCAGAAGCCTGACAGGCTGAGACCCAAGCAATGTTAGACTTGAGCTATGTCTGTGTACCTGGATCTGCCTGTCCAGTAATTTGTTTTCTGTGTTTGACCATTGAGGTTTTTCTGTAATGATCTTCTTCTGTTACAGAGTGAGGCTTCTTTGATGTGTGGTGAAAGCTACATTTATCTGTGGGTATAAGGAAAGGTATTTCTAATGCAGTCAGGAATTAATGGCGGTTTAATAAAGTGGTAGGAGTCATTCATCCTCTAAGACCCATGACCTCACTGGCCACAGCTGGTTGGTTGGGTTGCAGGACTAGGTGTGATTTCCCTCCTCTTGAACAGGTTAAGTTCAAATAAAGATCTGTTTTAGAAAGGAACTAAGTCATAAACTAACTAGTTGGAACAGGGAGGTCACTTTTCACTCATTCTGTGGTTAATTTTAGTCTTATGTGTGGGTCAGAAAGTAAATATAATGAGAGAAAACTCCAGGCTAAGATTGCTCATGTGTAGAAACACACGAATCCAAGGGAGAAAATTAACAAATTAAATCCAGTAATCTGGGGGAAAGAAAGATATATCTGATGAAACAGATTTACTCAATGAGCAACAATATGTTTTTTTAACATTTGAAAATCAGTTAGTGCAGAACAGCTATTTCTAATAGAATGAGGAAGAAAACCAGGTAATTATTCAAGGAGATTCAGAAGTGTTTTTGATAAGATGATAAAAGTTCTCAACAAACTACACAGAGAAGGCAGAGTAAGGCCTGGGCATTTCCTTCTGTGCCTGGAGGCAGAGATAGGAGGGCTCTTTGGTCATTTTTCTGGAAACATGTTATGTGTGAACCTGCCTAGCACAGTAAGATGGTAAGAAAAGATGGAAGAATCTGCATTTTAACAAGAAAAGGAAAATCATTTGATGCATTAAAACATCTACTCAAATATAGGAAATCCAGGAAATCTACCAAAGCTACTATAAATAAAGGAACTCAGCAAAGCCATGGGAGTACAAAATCAACACACACACATATCAATCATATTTCAATAGGTTAGTGATGGACAATTTATAAATAGAGGAAGGAAGATGATTCAAGTCACACTAGTATAGCAAGAAAAATTTAACAATTTTTTCTTGAAATTTATTTTTTTCCTTTAAAAATTTAACAAATCCTGAAGAAATATTTAACAAGTTTAAAGACTATTCCTCTGAAATCTGTGAATCTCTTTGGACATAAGTAAAAGCTGTTAGGAGTGGAGGGGATGTGCTGGGACTGGAGGTCTCTGGATGTTGGGATGATGGTTACAGAACTGACCCGCAGGTCTGAGACAATTCTCAGGAAAATTCTCTGGGAAATAGTCCTATCAATATAAGCCATTTAGCAGAATCTCAATTTCCTGTAGACCTTGACAAGATCCTAAAGCTCACAAGGAAATAGAAAGGGGAAGAATAGTCTTGCCTATCATGTGGGATACCTTGCATTTAATCATCAGCTTCTAAGGGGAGCCATTGGAAGAAACACTGGTGATTTCTTTGGAAGTAGAGAAACTGTAGCAGGAGGATTCAAAGTTTAAGGTCAGCCTGGGTCTCATGGGAAGACCTTGTCTTAAAAATAAACAAATAGACATCAAATAACTCTGTTTGGATTAGAGGACTTACCACAATCCCTTCAAAAGTTACTATAAACCTAGAGACATAACCTTTTCATTGCTAAGTACTTACTTAATAAAAATGAAAACATGCATTACCAAGAAAGACTTGTCTATGAATATTCATAACACCAAATGCATCATGATAGACAAAATCCCCAAATTCCATTTGTCAGTTGGTGAATGGATGAATGAAATGAAGTGTATCCATACAATGATTTATATTAAGCAAGGGAATTTCAAAACAATGTAGATGAGTTTCTAAGACCATAAATTAAGCAAACAAATCTATGGTTCCCTTTATATGAAGTCCATAAAAGCAACCCCTACAGAGACGGCATACAGAAAGCAGGTCTGTGGTCTCCCAGGTCTAGGACAGGTAGGAGCCAGAAAAACCACAAACTAGATTTCACGAGATTTGCGCAATTGTTTAGTTATTTAAGACCATTGCTGACCAAATAGCCAACATATTTATGAGGAAAAAAGCCGACAACCTCATGAACTGTCAGGGAAATGTTAGTCCAAATCACAGTGGGCTATTAGCTACTCTGGATGGAGAGGAGTGCTGAGGAGTGTGTAAGGAATGTGTTGCTTGGGGACAAGATAAAGGGATAGAGATGTCATGAAGAAGCAATCTCTGTATAACACAGACATCCCACGTAGGGGCCTATACCCAGAAAGAATATCAGCATTTTAGAGGTTTCAGAGACTCCAGGGAGGAGCCACCAAATCTGGTCAAGTGTCCCATGGACCACAGCTTCTTCATTTATAGATGGAGGATGTGAGCTAATTACAACTCTCTAACCTTCCCATTGTAATCTTTAAAGCTTCCTGTTTCTAGCATGTATGTAGAAACTGTCATTCTATCCCTCCCTTACCCCATTAGCAGCTTGCTCTTTTCTGATTGGCTATTGACATGTACCCTGATTGGACTGAGCCCACCTCCTTGCTACTATAATTGACTCAAGGATTAATGCAAGACACATGGTTAAACCATTTATGTATTGCTTCTCATTTTACTGGCCAGAAAACTGTTTCCAGTGTTCTGGATGTTCCAATTTCTGACTTTTTTTTTTTTTGGAGCTTCAGCCAGCCACACAGCTTTTCTTGAGTTGCTGCTGGCAGCCATCTTCCCCTGCAAGTGGAAGGCAGCTGGAGGGTAAAGCCAATAAGAAGAGGTGAACAGAGACACCCTGACCAAGTACACTGGCTCGTTTTGTGTGTCAACTTGACACAGGCTGGAGTTTTCACAGAGAAAGGAGCTTCAGTTGGAGAAATGCCTCCATCAGATCCAGCTGTGGGACATTTTCTCAGTTAGCAATCAAGGCAGGGAGGGTCCCTTGTGGATGATGCCATCCCTGGACTGGTGGTCTTGGTGTCTATAAGAGAGCAAGCTAGGAGAAACAAGCCAGTAAATAACATCCCTTCATGGCCTCTGCCTCAGCTCCTGCTTCCTGACCTGCTTGAGTTCCAGTTCTGACTTCCTTTGGTGATGAACATGATGTGGTAGTGTGAGCTGAATAAATCCTTTCCTCCCCAACTTGTTTCTTGGTCATGTTTGTACAGGAATAGAAACCCCGACTAAGACACCAGCCCATCTCTGAAGTCAAACTAGGTGTTCCATTGGCATGAGTAATTTTATACCTAATTCTGCTCAAGATCATGCCCTATGACTTGGATGCATAAGTAGTATGGCTCACAAGATGGAGATGCCTGACCATCAAGTCTTGTCTTGGGTCACTGTGATCTTAGCTCAGAAAGATGAAGGAGGAGAATATGCTCTTCTAAACAGTACATTGGGTTTATCTGTTTGAGACGTGACTGAAAACAAAGGAATGTGTGAATTTAATCACAATCACACCCAAGTGTTTTGGATCTGTTTTTAGGTAACAGCTCCCAGGAGAAGGTAGGTCATTTACATATTACCTTAAGAACAGAGGATATTTAGGTATGGGCCTTGAATTCCTGTTCTCTCCAAGACTTTTAGCATGAAAGGATGCTGAATTTTGTCAAATGCTTTTTCAGCATCCAGTGAGATGACCATGTGGTTTTTTCCTTTAAGTTTGTTTATGTAGTAGATTACATTGATGGATTTCCATATATTGAACCATCCCTGCATCCCTGGGATGAAGCCAACTTGATCATGGTGAATGATTGTTTTGATGTGTTCTTGGATTCAATTGGCAAGAATTTTATTGAGTATTTTTGCATCGATGTTCATAAGGGAGATTGGTCTGAAGTTCTCTTTCTTTGTTTGATCTTTGTGTGGTTTTGGTATCAGGGTAATTGTGGCTTCATAGAATGAGTTGGGTAGTGTTCCTTCTGTTTCTATTTTGTGGAATAATTTGAAGAGTATTGGTGTTAGGTCTTCTTTGAAGGTCTGATAGAATTCTGCACTAAAACCCTCTGGACCTGTGCTTATTTTGGTTGGAAGACTTTCTATGACCCCTTCTATTTCTTTGGGGGTTATGGGACAATTTAGATGATCTATTTGATCCTGATTTAATTTTGGTATTTGTATCTGTCTAGAAAATTGTCCATTTCCTCCAGATTCTCTAGTTGTGTTGGGTATAGGCTTTTGTAGTAGGATCTGATGATTTTTTGAATTTCCTCAGTTTCTGTTGTTATATCTCCCTTTTCATTTCTAATTTTGTTAATTTGAATACTGTTTCTGTGCCTTTTGGTAAGTCTGGCTAAGGGTTTATCTATCTTGTTTATTTTCTCAAAGGACCAGCTCCTGGTTTTGTTGATTCTTTGTATGGTTCTTTTTGTTTCAACTTGATTGATTTCAGTCCTGAGTTTGATGATTTCCTGTCTTCTACTCCTCCTAGGTGAAACAGCTTCTTTTTGTTCCAGAGTTTTCAGGTGTGCTGTTATGTTGCTAGTATATGCTCTCTCCTGTTTCTTTTTGGAGGCGTTCAGGGCTATAAGTTTTCCTCTTAGCACTGCTTTCATTGTGTCCCATCGATTTGGGTAAGTTGTGCCTTCATTTTCATTAAATTCTAGAAAGTCTTTAATTTCTTTCTTTATTTCTTCCTGGACTAAGGTATCATTGAGTAGAATATTGTTCAGCCTCCATGTGTATGAGGAATTTATGTTGTTTTTGAAGACCTCTCTTATTCCATGGTGATCATACAGGAGGCATGGGATTAGTTTCATCTTCTTATATTTGTTGGGGTCTGACTTGTGACCAATTATATGGTCGATTTTGGAGAAGGTACCATGAGGTGCTGAGAAAAAGGTATAGTCTTTTGCTTTAGGATGAAATCATATATATATATATATATATATATATATATGTATGTATGTATATATATACATGTATATACATGTATATATACATGTATATATACATATATATATATATATATATATATATATATATATATATATATATTAAATCCAATTGGTCCAAAGTTTCAATGAGTTTCCTTGTGTCCCTGTTTAGTTTCTGTTTTCCTGTTCGGTCCATTGAGGATAGTGGAGTGTTGAGGTCCCCCACAGTTATTGTGTTAGGTGCAATGTGTGCTTTGAGCTTAGTAAAGTTTCTTTTACAAATGAGGGTGCCCTTGCATTTGGAGCTAGATGTTTAGAATTGTATGTTCTTCTTCGTGGATTTTTCCTTTGACCAGCAAGAAGTGACCTTCTATATCTCTTTTGATCACTTTAGTTTGAAAGTCAATTTTATCTGATATTAGAATGGCTATTCCAGCTTACTTATTGAGACCATTTGCTTGTAAAATTGTTTTCCAGCATTTTACTCTAAGGTAGTGTTTGTCTTTGACCCTGAGGTATGTTTCCTGTATGCAGCAAAATGTAGGGTCCTATTTCTGTATCCAATCTGTTAGTCTATATCTTTTTATTGGGGAATTGAGTCCATTGATGTTAAGAGATATTAAGGAATAATGATTATTTCTTCCTGTCATTTTTGATGTTATTTTTGTTTTTGAGTGTTTATCTTCTTTTGAGTTTGATGGAAGAAGGTTACTATCTTGCTTTTTCTAGGGTGCAGTTTCCCTTCTTGTATTGGAGTTTTCCTCCTATTATCCGTTGTAGGGCTGGGTTAGTGAAAAGATATTGTGTAAGTTTGGTCTTGTCATGGAATATTTTGATTTCTCCATCTATGTTGATTGAGAGTTTTGCTGGGTATAGTAGTCTTGGCTGACATTTGTGTTCTCTTAGGGTCTGCATGAGATCCACCCAGGATCTTCTAGCTTTCATGGTCTCTGGTGAGAAGTCTGATGTGATTCTGATAGGTCTTCCTTTATATGTTACTTGACCTCTTTCTCTTACTGCCTTTAATATTCTTTCCTTGTTTAGTACATTTGGGGTTTTGATTATTATGTGATGGGATGAATTTCTGTTCTGGTCTAGTCTGTTTGGATGTCCCTCAATGGAAGAATGGATACAAAAAATGTGATATATCTACACAACGGAGTACTAATCAGCCATTAGAAACAATGAATTCATGAAATTCTTAGAGAAATTGATGGAGCTGGAGAACATCATACTAAGTGAGGTAACCCAGTCTCAAAACAATACCCATGCTATGCACTCACTGATAAGTGGATATTAGCCTAGAATCTTGGGACACCAAAGACACAATCCACATACCAAATGATGTCTGACAAGAAGGAAGGAGTGTACCCTGGTGCTGGAAATGCTCAAAGCATCAGTGTAGGGGAATACCAGAACAGGAAAGTGGGAAAGGTTGGATGGGGGAACAGGGGAAGGGAAAAGGGCATGTGGGACCTTTGGGGGGCAGGGGACCAGGAAAAGGGAAATGAAATGTAAATATAGAATATATCCGATAAAAAATGAAATAAAAAAGATTGCAGTCAGGAAATGCTGAGCATGAGCAAACACACCAAAGGCTGTAGCATTTCTTTTATAAAAAAATTACAAAAAAAACCAACAAACAAACAAAAAAAAAAAAACAGAGGCTATACGGATATGATGGTGTAATTAGTACATGTCTGCCTGCCATGCTCCTGGCTTCCTGGACAAGACACATAGATATTTATTGAATAAGTGAGTATGCGGATGAAAGCTGAATGGGAAGTGCAAAGTATACATGGTATCATGTTGTATCAACACACAGTTTTGTTGTACAGAACTGGATCAAGTCAACCCAGAAATCATACGAACCCATTGCTACAGCTGGGGTTGTATTGGTCAATATAAAACTGGCATTAAAAATAAAAACCAACCAACAAACAAAATGAGGTATAAGGGTTGGAAAGGTATATCAGAGGTTAAGAGTCTACATTGCCCATGTCCTAGGTTAGTTTCGCAACACTCATGTCAGGAGGCTCACAATATCCTGTCACACCATGCCAGGGGACCTGTTGGACTCTTCTGGGCTCTCTAGGCACCTGCACTCATGGGTACACAATGCCACACAGACACAGAGAAGTACATGCACTTAAAACTAACAAAACAACATTTTTTTTTTGGTTTTTTGAGACAGGGTTTCTCTGTGTAGCCATGGCTGTCCTGGAACTCACTCTGTAGACCAGGCTGGCCTCAAACTCAGAGATCCACCTGCCTCTGCCTCCCAAGTGCTGGAATTAAAGGTGTGTGCCACCACCACCCGGCTACATTATTTTTTTTTAATTGTGGTATAAAATGTAGGAAGACCTTCTAGACAATGGAACAGCTTGATGGCACAAATGGGGAGAAGGACATTTTGGTCCAGCTAAGGTCTTCTGTAAGGAGTGAGTGAAGTCCTCAGTGCTGACATAGGCAGAGCCGTGCAGAGGACCCCGGTGCCTCAGCCCGGTGGGAGTGTTTGCCATTTCCTCATTTACTTATTGCCCTATTCAGGTTCCTGAGACCCAAGCCTGATAACGCACAGCAGTCTTTGGTGGTAAAAACTTCAGGCCATTCTTCTGGGAACCTTATCCCTGCTCTCATTGCATCCACGTGGAACCGCATTACCAGCCTACTCAGTTCAGCATCCCACCTTGGTTTCCACGGCAAGCAATAGCATAGTTCATTCAAGAGCTCATTTGTTTATCGTTGCTGCTTCTCCCCTCTCATAAACAAAAGGCCCATTTGCTTCAGAGACTTCCCATTTGGCCTTCTGGCAACGTGTGTGAGCTAAACTCACAAATGGATGTAACCAAAGAACTTAAAAAACGTATTAGCAACAAGGCCACACAGGTGCCGCTGGACATGGAGATGTACTTTGAAAGGACGTAACAGTGACGTTTTGAAGTGTGACACCCTAAATTTAAGGTCTTCGGAGGAGAAAAGGGATGGAAATAAAGTAGACTTATCAATGGTGTCTGGACTGTTTGACACAAAGCAACAAAAATTTATAACCCTCAATTCCAGTCTTTCTTCACAAAGCCCATGTGCGGAGATATCTTGGACTCGGTTTTGTTTTTGTCATTCAAGAGAAGAAACATGATGCCCCTGGATTCATTTCAGTCAAGCATTTGAAATGGAGTGTGTTTTGAAATGTTAAAAAAAAAAAAGAGTCCAATATAAACTTTGTATTAAAATAATTTGTTTCCTCAAAATAACCCCCATTCCTCAATATGATGTCACTTGACTTTACAGTATAGCCTGTGATAGGATATCACATAATGATGCTGTAAAGCTCAGAAGAATCATGTTTCACCTAAGAATGGGAGTCAGCAATAAACAAAGCGGGCTGCCTTTATTGGGATGGAGCAGTGTAGTAAAATGTAAATGCTCTAAACTGAGCCTGGGCCCACATCTTGGGAATTCACATACAGACTAAGATGATGACTCTTTGGCCTTCCTGCTTGGGAGAAAGTGACACCCCTCACTTGCTAATGAATTTAGTAAATCCAGAATTAAGTCCACTGCCCTGGGATTGTCACCTACCTTAGTGTGACAAGGCTTGCTTAGCTGGTTTCTGTGCAACGAGCTGAGCATCATTCTGTGATTTTATTGTTTTTCTGCTTTAACCTAGGGTAGGGGGAGACACCAACGAGGGACAGATGTTGGCAGAGGCCACATACACATGGGTCAAAGCTGGGATTGATTCCTACTTCACTTCTGAGGAAGTCTGTGACATGGTATTGCATTAACATTTGTGAATGAAAAGCCTTCAGTCTTCCACCAGTAGCACTTGGCCAGCTCCGGATGGATGAACAGAAAGAATTAAAGGTGTTGGAATTTACTGGAAGAATTCCAGGTGACAAAATTCTCTGTGGCAAGTAGAAATATGCCATTGTTCACAAATCACTGCTCATACCCGGGTCTGAGTCTTGCCCAAACATCTGGGCCCCAGAGCATGATGGATGTGACTTTCTACCCACACTGTATGATGCAGCAGGTAACATCTATGGGGCATATACTGTGGGAAGAAAATGGGTGGAGGGGAGCCATATTTAAACCAAGCCGAATTTAAACCTAGAGTAGAAAGTGACATGTATTAGCTCAGCAAGCTCTAGGCAGAAGTGTATAAACTCTGTAAGACTATAGAGCTCTCCAATTTCTTTCTTCAAGGACTTGAAGTTCCTGTCATACAGATTTTTCGCTTGTTTGGTTAGAGTTACGCCAAGGTACTTTATGTTGTTTGTGGCTATTGTGAAGGGGGTTATTTCCCTAACTTCTTTCTCAGCCTGCTTGTCCTTTGAGTACAGGAAGGCTACTGATTTGCTTGAGCTGATTTTATAACCAGCCACTTTGCTGAAGTTGTTTATCACATCCGACAGAAGGCTAATATCCAATATATACAAAGAACTCAAGAAGTTAGACCCCAAAGAACCAAATAACCCTATCAAAAATGGGGTACAGAGCTAAACAAAGAATTTTCACCAGAAGAAATTCAGATGACTGAGAAACACCTTAAGAGATGTTCAACATCATTAGTCATCAGGGAAATGCAAATCAAAACAACCCTGAGATTCCACCTCACACCAGTCAGAATGGCTAAGATTAAAAACTCAAGAGACAACAGGTGCTGGCGAGGATGTGGAGAAAGAGGAACACTCCTCCACTGTTGGTGGGATTGCAAGATGGTACAACTTCTCTGGAAATCAGTTTGGCGGTTCCTCAGAAAATTGGGCATGTCACTTCCAGAGGACCCTGGCATACCACTCGTGGGCATATACCCAGAGGACTCCCCTGCATACAATAAAGACACATGCTCCACTATGTTCATAGCAGCCTTATTTATAATAGCCAGAAGTTGGAAGGAGCTCAGATATCCCTCAAAGGAGGAATGGATACAGAAAATGTGATATATTTATACAATGGAGTACTACTCAGCAATTAAAAATAATGAATTCATGCAATTTGTAGGTAAATGGTTAGATGTGGAAAATATCATCCTGAGTGAGTTAACCCAATCACAAAAGAATACACATGAAATGCAATCACTGATAAGTGGATATTAATGAGCCCAGAAGCCCTAAGTACTCAAGGCACAATTAGCAAGTCAAATGATTCCCAAGAAGAAGAAAGGAGAGGACCCTGGGCCTGTAAAGATTGGATCCAGTTTTGTAGACCCAGAACAGAGAAATGGTGGTGGTGGGGTGATTGGGGAATAGTTGGGAGAGGGAGAGGACTTATGGGACTTATGGTGGTGGTGGGGGGAACTGGGAAAGGGGAAAGCCTTTGGAATATAAACAAAGAATATAGAAAATAAAATTTAAAATATTTAAAAAAAGAATATAGAGCTCTCTCTCTCCCTCCCTCTCTCTCTCTCTCTCTCTCTCTCTCTCTCTCTCTCTCTCTCTCTCTGTGTGTGTGTGTGTGTGTGTGTGTGTGTGTGTGTGTGTGAGAGAGAGAGAGAGAGAGAGAGAGAGAGAGAGAGAATAACAATTTTCCTTAAGTTAAAACTTCCTATCTTCCCCATAGGAAGTGAGTGAACCTCGCTGTACAGGAAAACTGAACCAGACAGAATTCACATGGATCTTTGCCATGCAGATAGAAGCCCTAGGTAAGCAGTTATAGCAGGAGGAGGGGATTCTGAATAGCCACCCAGAAAAGACTCTAAGGAGCTAAGTGGCATGGCAGAGTCTCCTTGCCAGCCATGCAAAGAACCCCAGGGTTCCAGCTCTCAAGAGTTCTCACCCATGCTGGAGTGGTCTTTGGGTAATGCAGCTGCCTTCAAGTCATCTAGGCTCCTATATATAATGGTAGAAAACTCATCATTTCCCCAAGGTGGCCCCTTCATGTAACGGTTGTTTGTCTGCATCATTCATTCTGTTTGCTGTGAGTAGACATTGGCTCGCGTCTTGGTCATGTCTTAGAGGAAACATGCCGCACAGCAGCATGCTCTAGAAACTACAGTATAGTTTCCTTCTGTAGAAAGTAAGACTGAATGAGGAACAGAGGTATGCATTGCTTAGAATGAAAGTCTTTCAAACTCTTTGAGTGTGAAAGGCTCAGACATTTTTAAAAAAAATATAAATGTTGAATAAATTCTTAAATAATATTGGATTAAGATAATTTAAGAGGACGGAATGGATTGACCAAAATATCTACTTTCATCCTTTTTAGGGAAACAATATGAAAATAGACGAACAAGCTCACAAATATAACAAAGAAAATAATTATGGTAAGGACACAAAGGGGATCTAGTAAGAAAGTTTCGAGAATATTCTGGAACTGGAGAATAACTCTTCCCTTACAAATAGGGACCAGGAGCCAGGAAAGGAACTATTAGGATTAATTAAAGTATCTACACCCAAGGCAGTAGTGATGACTCAGTGGGTAAAGTGCTTGTCATGTAGGTAAGAGGGCCTGAGTTAAAATCTCACATCCATGTAAAAATCCAGGCATGATACATGTTTTTAATACCAGAGTTAGGGATGAATCCAGATCCTGGGGATTGCTGGCCAGGCAATCTAACCCAATCAAGGAGCTCCAGGCTCATAAAAGACCCTGTCTCAAAAACCAATTTGGGTGGCTCCTGAGGAACACACATGAGGTTGTTCTGTGGCCTCCACATTACCCTGCATATACACAGATACATGTATACATGCACAAAGTCTAGACCTAACCAGTGCTGGAATAGGAAATGCTCCAGAGTTCTCAATCTGGCATTCGGAACCATTTCATTAGTAGAATCCTCTACTTCAGGCATGTTGGAGAAAATGTTATACTGAGTAGGAAAGTGTATAGCTCCCCCTGGCATCATGGAAGAGCATGGTTGCAGCTGGGCAGCCATCCTGGTGACTCTCAAGAGTGGATCTGCATAGACTCAGAGGCTTGACAAGCACAATTTTGAGCTCATTTTTTTTTTCAGATGAGGGGAAAGGCTCCCAAGTGAACTGATTTACCCAAAGTTGCCAATCTCCTAAATAAATAAATAAAACATGTGGCTCCCACCTTCAAGGATCCTTTCATCTAGCAGGTGAGGAAAGTTGTGTATGGGAACATACTCTGAACCATATAATGAGCCAATCGTAGGATACACAGCTGCTGTCCTCTGGGAACTTACGCTGAAGGAACATTTCATTCATGTCCAGGGATACTAAAGAGAGGAACTTGCACCTTACTCCTGTGTTTGTTGCTGTAACAGAATATGCAAGATTGAATTATTTATGAAGGAAGGAGGCCATTTAGGTCACAGTCCTGGAAGTCTGGAAGCTTGTGTCCAGCATGTTTTTAGTACAAGGGAAGAAAGAGTTTGCAAAGACTATGTGTATGAGGAGAAACAGGGGAGACTGGGGTGCTTTGAACAACCCACTCTTTTAAACATTTTTAAGATTTATTTATTTTATTTTATGAGTATGAGTATACATGTATGTGCACCACATGCATGTCTGGTACTTGTGGAGGGTGTCGAATCCCCTAGGCCTGGAGTTATGGATGATTTTGAGTTACCATGTGCACACTGGAAACAGAACCTAGCTCCTCTGGCAGAGCAACAAGTTTTCTTAACAACTGAGACATCTCTTCAAGCCCATGTAGAACCCACTCTTGCTGTAGCTAACTCATTCCCCTGAGACTTAATCTAGCCTTGAGAGATCTCCTCTAGTCGGTGTGTGTGTGTGTGTGTGTGTGTGTGTGCACATGCGGTGTGCATGTGGAGCTCAGTAGACAACTTTCAGAGGTTTGTTCCTTCTCTTCTTCCACTATATAGATTCCAGGGATTGAACTTAACTAGTCTTAGCTGCAGGTGTTTACCCACTAAGCTCCCCTGATGGCCAGAGTGTTTGCAATTATAGAAACATACGAGCTGGATTATAAAGAACAAAGGATTCTAGCATTCTCCTACTGTCATTCTTCATTGTCATATGCCACTGGCATATCTTTGGATTTTTATTATGTTAGAATAATTTGTAAATTTGCTGTTTGCATTGCTGACTAAAGTTCTAATTTTAAAGTATCACTAATTTTGACTTGGGAGTGAGAGAGAATTTTCAATAATTTCTTGAATGGACCTAAATATGCTTCTGAATTTATTTTTTATCAGTTTCTGCAAAGGGCCTTTCTCAGCATTGATGATCATTAAATCAAGATGTCAATGAAGGCCGCTGTAGTGAGTAGTCAAAGGCATTTACTGCTCTTCCAGAGCATGGAAGTGTGGTTTCGAGGATTCCCATCAGGCATCCTAGAAAGATCTCCTGTAACCCTATCTCCAGGGAATCCCGTGCCTTTGACTTCCATAGGAACCTGAACTCATGCTCACATACCTACAGAAACACACACACACACATACACACACACACACACACACACACACACACACACTTAAGAATGCTTTTAAAAATATTAGCTCTAAAGCATATGTTCTCATTCAATAGGATCATATTCACCCAATATTTAATTCTTTGTGTAAAAGATAATCACTTCCATATCATTAGTATGAAAATTGGTTTTTGCCTTTTAAAAATGGTAAAACTGTATATGTATATACATATATGTATATATGTATATGATGTATATGACATCATATACATATATACATATGATGTATATGTGTATGTATCTGTATCAAATCATTTTTAATTAAATTATTTTATGGTTTCTCATAGACGTTCTATTTGTATGCCTGTTTCTTTTTTTTCCTTTCTTTTAATTCGATGTATTCTTTATTTACATTTCAAATGATTACCCATTTCCTGGCTCCCTGCTCCCCAAAAGTCCTATAAGCCCTCTTTCCTCCCCTTGTTCCCCCATCCACCCCTTCCCACTTCCCTGTTCTGGTGTTCTCCTACACTGCTGCACTGAGCCTTTCCATAACCAGGGGCCACTTCTTCTTGGACATCATTTGATGTGTGGATTGTGTCTTGTGTATTCCAAGTTTCTAGGCTAATATCCGCTTATCAGTGAGTGCATACCATGAGTGTTCTTTTGAGACTGGGTTACCTCACTTAGGATGATGTTCTCCAGCTCAATCCATTTGTCTAAAAATTTCATGAATTCATTGTTTCTAATGGCTGAATAGTACTCCATTGTGTATATAGACCACATTTTTTGTATCCATTCCTCCATTGAGGGATATCTGTGTTCTTTCCAGCTCCTGGCTATTATAAATAGGGCTGCTATGAACATAGTAGATTATGTACCCTTATTACATGATAGGGAATCTTCTGGGTATATGCCCAGGAGTGGTAAAGCAGGGTCCTCCAGAAGTGTCATGCCCAGTTTTCTGAGGAACCACAAAACTCATTTCCAGAGTGGTTGTACCATCTTGCAATCCCACCAGCAGTGGAGGAGTGTTCCTCTTTCTCCACATCCTCGCCAGCACCTGTTGTCTCTTGAGTTTTTAATCTTAGCCATTCTGACTGGTGTGAGGTGAAATCTCAGGGTTGTTTTGATTTGCATTTTCCTAATGACTAATGACGTTGAACATTTCTTATGGTGCTTCTCAGCCATCCAAAGTTCTTCAGGTGAAAATTCTTTGTTTAGCTCTGTACCCCATTTTAATAGGGTTATTTGGTTCTCTGGGGTCTAACTTCTTGAGTTCTTTGCATATATTGGATATTAGCCCTCTGTCAGATGTAGGGTTGGTGAAGACCTTTTCCCAATTTCTTGGTTGCTGATTTGTCCTTTGGATAGTGTACTTTGCCTTACAGAAAATTTGTAATTTTATGAGGTCTCATTTGTCAATTCTTGATCTTAGAGCATAAGCTATTGGAATTCTGTTCAGGAACTTTCCCCCCTCTGCCCATGTTCTCAAGGGTCTTCCCCAGTTTCTTTTCTATTAGTTTCAGTGTGTCTGGCTTTATGTGCAGGTCCTTGATCCACTTGGAGTTGATCTTAGTACAAGGAGATAAGAGTGGGTCAATTCACATTGGTTCTTAAGTGTCCTCCAAAGGCCATAGGCTACAAGATTGGCTGCCATCCTATGGTGCTACTGGGCAGTGTTGGGCACTTTAGAAGGTGGGGTCTACTGGGATGAAGTTAGGTCATTGGGGTGTCTCTTGAAAGTGTTACTGAGACCAAAGCTCAGTTCTTTCTTGATACCACGAAGTCAGAGACATCCTCTTCTACATGTTCCTGTTGTGACATGCAGGGTTGCTATGGGTACACGGCTGAGCACGTATGGCCTCTGAAGCCATGAGACAAGAATCGTTTTTACTTTTTATAGGCTGATTATACCTCTTGAAGACCTTCTTAGCACACACATGAAGGTGGCCCCATAAGGTATTGTTAGTTTGAAGAGTATATCTTAAAGTGTGACCTCACAATAAAACCACCAAAGACTAGGTTTCTCAGTATCTGTTCCTTTAATAGGGGATACATGGTCATGTCAATTTCCTATTATGCACAGATACTGGGTATGGAAGTGTTTCCTTAGTTCTGCTCAAATGATTGCAAGGAACTGAGCTCAATACAAATGCTCGATGCATGAGCATTTCCAGGGATAGAGAGGAACCTCACAACCCCATAACATATCAGTATGCAGTGGGGCCCATCAATGGATTGCAACCACTTTGCCGGGTCACACATCATATCTGGATAGAGGATAACTAGAGGCTGCAATGGAGGAAGGGCAGGGCATGCATGAGATTTCTGGGAGCAGAAGGTGATGGCCAAAGGGGACTTCTTCTGTTGACATAGCTTGTTTGTCACTTTAATGGCAGTAATCAATGATGGTGGGTTAGAAGAGGAACTGGAGCCTTGGACCAGGAAGATCCACACACATAGCCAGGGAAGGCTGGAGATGGAGAGAGGTGAGACCGCATGGGAATTAAGGCTCTAAGTCACAGGGCTCTGTTGTCTGGTCTCACCAAACTGTATTTGCAAAATACTAAATCAAAGATAAAATCATGAAGTTTCTGATGGTTACTGCCTTTCCAAATACGAGTCTACATGAATCCATAAGTTTGAGTTTGAGCCCCCCTGGCCCCACCCCCAGTCCTTCTGCTGGGAAGTGAACTCTGGTCTTTTGGAAGAGTAAGCATGCAGAACCACCAAGTCATCTCCCCAGCCCCAGACCGAGACTTGTGGGTCTAGGTGGGAACTATTTCCAGGAGCAATCAAGGAGGGTGGCTTGTTCTTCAGTTCCTGGCCCACCTCATTTCAGGCCAAGCACAGAGTTCAGAGGACACAGATGACGGGGGTGGGGGGGGTGCCAGCTGCATCAGAGTTTTCCCTTTAACAGGTGACCAAGGATCCCAGGCCTGCTGTGTGAATGATGAGAATTGCTCAGACAGGATGCAGGCAGGGCTTGAAGTACAGACTATCCTCCACTGTGCCGAGCTGCAGATACAGGAGTTGAAGTCACCTGATACTGGCTCTCAGTTTCCTCTCAGGTTTCAGTGAGTTGGGCTCCTGCTCACAGTTAAGGGATCTGTTTCATCCATAATAGTGTGGTGGCACATGGGGACATTTTTCTTCTTGCCCATCAAAGCCATTGTGCTCTGGCTATCTTTTTTCACTAACTTGTCCATGGTCTCTTGGGTATTTGCCCTGTGATTATTGTAGACTTGCTTTATACCCATTCTTTTAGGAATATAAAGAAAGTCTTGCCTAGGAATTTACTTGTAATAATTTACATATAAATATATTTAAAAGCCACTACAGTAGTCTGCATTGTGTCTTTGCTCTATGGAGCAAAGAGCTCTCTGGAAATTTCTTTTCCCGTCATATTATACGGATATTTGTTTCTAGTTGTTATTAGTGTATTTTCCTGGTATCTCATATGGAACAGCTTTTGATGATTCCTGTGAGCCCCAGCTGGAAAATTCCTTCTTTGAAGTGCCCCATCCATTCATCTGTTGTCAGTGGCAGGCTCTCTCCACACAGACATCTTATACTTTCCACAGTTAGTTCAGAATCTATTTCTTTTGACGCAGACTCAATTCATCATCCTGAACACATCCCTGTTTCCCTTGCCTTCACTTCTTTCACTTTGGCCTTCTGTTAAGTTCATCAGGGTACTTGCTTTTCCTTTCAAGCGGCACTGAAGAACCTCAAAAGGTATCAAAACCGCACTTCTTCTAAATGTTCAGACCCCCACTTCTCCCAAGCACCATTGCAGGGCCAGAGTGTACCAGGGAGAACTAGCAAAAAGCACGAGTCTTAAATGTATGAATCCGTGTCACAATAAACTCCACTGCTCTCAATTCTGAACCTAAAAGTGAGTAGTCCGTTGAAAACACCAACTTGACTCCATTCTGAGTTAAGCTGCTGTGTCTGGTGTATCCAGCTGCTAAATAGTTTCCTCTAAGGCTTCCTTCATAGACCAATTCAGAACACAAGCAGGTCTTGAATTGAGCTTTCTACTTGCAAAAGAACAAATGAAGAACATTACGGAAGAATGTTTTGGGTTGGATTTTATCCTAACAGAGCGTTACAATTTTTGTTTGACTCCATGAGTTGAGCAGGTCATTCAAGTGTGCAGCACACCCACGGGTTGATGCCCAGGGATCCTCTCTGCTGGGTGTGCCAGGAGACACATACAACATCGCCAACGTGCCTTCCTTGCCTGCTGGCTCACGGCTGTTAGTGACAGCAATGGCAGCTGAGCTTGCATAAACCTGTGGAGACAAGCAAGGCATGGGTACAGATTTAGAACTGCTCAGCGTGCTCCCATTCATTTCACAAAACCTCAGAGGCATTGCCGGTCACAAGTTTTGGCTAATTCCGTGCTAGTCAGCCAGCTTTCGGGAGCTTCTGCTAATGTTTGGGAATGCATTGGATTATTTACTTACAGTATTTATAATTCCATATGTGTTAAAGCAACATTCCTCTGTATATCAGTCATTTTGTTTTGTTGTTGCTGCTGCCATGACAAAACACCATGCCCAAAGTAACTTAAGGAAGAGAGAGTTCATTCGGGCTTATTGTTCTAAATGACTAAAAACCCATCATGTCAGCCCGGCGTGGCAGAAAATGGCAGGCACGGGGGCAGAAGCAGGAAGCTGAGAGATCATGTCTTCAGCCACAAGCACAAAGCAAGAACAAATTGAAAATGAGGCCAGGGATGAACTCTCAAGCCTGACCCCCGTGATCTACTTCTTCCACCAAGGTGCCAACTCCCTATTGCCTCCTCAAAACAGTATCGCCAACTGGGGATCGAGTGTCCAAACGCTTTAGCCTATGGACAACATTCACATTTAAATCACTATGCTTAGATTAACGTCCTTAGTGTATTATTTGTTTATTTGTTTGTGTATTAATTAATGTATTTATTGGGTGTATATAGTATATGTGCTTGCCTATACACAGAATGTGGAAGCCAGAGGTTGACAGTATGTGTCTTCCTTTGTTACACTCCACTTTTTTTTTTTTTTTTGAAGCACATCTCTCCATGAACCTGATGCTGGGTATTTCAGTAGAATGGCTGGCCACTATACTCTGAGGATCTTCCTGGTTTTGCTGTTTCTGTACCTTGGTTTCAGGTATATTCTACCATGCTTGTTTTTAATGTGAGCGCTTATGATCCAAACTCAGGTCTTTATGTTTTCCCAATAAGCACCTTCCCTACTGAGTTGTCTCCCTGTCTCCCAGTGTGTTCATTTTTCCTATTCATTTATTTTACTTAATTTATTGTTTGCTTGGTTTTCAAGACGGGGGTCTTATATAACCGACATGACCTTGAGTTTCTGAGCCTCCTGCCTCTACCTTCCAAGTGCTGAAATTACAAGTGTGTGGCACCATGACTGGCATGCCAGCTGCTCCATGTCAGGTTGACACAGGCAAGAATCATTTGGAAAGAAGAGATTTCAGTTACAAAAAAAATGACTTCATCAGATGGGCAAGGATGTGGTACATGTTTTTAAATTAGTGATTGATGTGATGTTGAAGGCCTAGACCATTGTGGGTGTTGCCACCTCCAGGAAGCTGGTCCTGGAATGTATAAGAAAGCAGATTGAACAAGCCGTGAGGAGCAGGTTAATAAGCAGCACTCCTCCATGGCCTTTGCTTCAAGTCTTGCCTCTAGGCTTGAGCCTTGAATTCCTGTCCTGACTTCCCTGGACAATGGACTATAATCTGTAAGCTAAAATAAAGTCTTTCCTTCCTAAGTTACTTCTGGTCATCTTTTAGCACAGCAACAAAATCCCTGTGACATTTGGTTTCATTCAGTTTTATCTAACTCATAGAATACAGATTTTGTTGATTTATGTGTATTTTCTATGTATTGTGATTGTCCATATCTGAATACCCATGACTCATATCTTTTGTAGGGATTGGAATCTGATCACCTTTGGGGTTGTTAACATAGAAACAAAGGTTTTCAGATCCCTGATTACCGTAAATAACAGAAGGCTATGGAAGCAGCAGATTGATCTACATGCACAGGTTACAACTCTTTCCGAACCAGCAGGAAAGTACCTAGAGTCTCCTGAGAGCCAGAAAAGTTATATTTAGTCTGAGGATAGACCATGTAGGAGAAGTTTTATGTTTATAATGCAGACTAAGTCTCCCCTACCAGTACCATATAATTATGAAATTCCAAGTTCCTATTGATAATTTGTATTCATTTGGAAGCCGGGATCACCTCATCAGGACTGAAAATAGTTTTTCTTTTCTTCTTTTTTTTCTTCGGCTCTGACCAAAGTGTTTAGGACTGGGGTGGGGTAGTTTCCTTCAACTTGGCCATATTCTGGGACAAGACCCTTGAAGCACGTGAGTGGTGTCTTTGAGAAAGCAGCAGGGAGGCAATTCTCACCTTCATTGATGGCTCTCTCATAGACAGACATACCTTAACAATTCCCAAGGTGGTAGCTGACCAGATAGCTCAGCAGGCAGGGCACTTATTGCTAAGCCTGATCAGAGTTCAGTTGCTGGGACCCACACTGTGGAAGGAGAGAACCAAACCCCTGCAAGTTGTCTTTGATCTCCATTCATGCGCATGGAATCCCTGTGAGTGCTCTATAATCATTACATTCAAAAACTCCCCTCCAATACCTTAATCCTAATGTTAGGCCTATAACTCCCCATAAATACACTAATTGGTCTTTTCACCCAGAGCTTTTTCAAAGGTGGTGAATCTCTCAGAAGAACACCTGCGAGTAAAAAGTTAATGCCTCCGTTAAAGGCCATTCAACCCAAATTGGAGGGAAACAAAGCTTGGGTAATCTCCTTGCTGATACAATTGGATCTGGAGATGATAAGGTTGGAATTTTAAATATCCAGGCAATTCCTTATGCTTGTCTTCCCTGCTTGAGTACTTGGCTTGAAGGTCTGCACACCAAAGGGAACCTGCTCCAGGCAGGGCTTTCAGAGAAACCCCACGCTCTCCACACACAATTTGTTACACAGAGAAGCCCCTGAATACCCATCTGTTTCCTATAAACGTGTTTATTTGCTCACCCTCATGGAGCAGCGCCTTGGCCAAGGAGCTCGGGTCCCATCGGGGAAGTCGTGGTCACCATCATACTCCTTGGGGCCTGCTGAGGGGAATCATGGCGCTTGTTTCTTCACTGTATAAATCAAGACTCACATGCCTCCCTAAATGTTTGTTCAGTGACTCACGTCTGCACATTCAGTGTCTTCAATGTGCTTTTCAATCTCAAAAAAAAATCCAAAGATAAAAAGTGAGTATTTCTAAGTGTGATGTGTATCTACAAATTTACCAAAATTAACTGCCGTAGAAGTAAAACTTTTGCCAGATGTGGTAGCATAAACCTGTGATCCCAGCATGCAGACATGGAGACAGAAGAATCTACAGGTTTAGGCAGCCTGGGCTACAAAGCCACTTCCTTTCTCTTAATTAGAAACAATATAAAAATAAAAAATACCAATGTCTACTAAAATCCAGGATGCAAAGGAATGATTCTTTCAAACCTAGTATTTGGACAGTGTACTGGTCTTACACTATAGGGAGATAACCTAACAATATAAGTCTATTAAAAAATGAAACAAGATGTGAAAAACCCAGAGGCAGCTATCTACTGATGAAAGTTAAGAAGTGAGGTGCCCAGGACATTGATTGAGATGTGTAAGCATTTGTTCAAAGATAAAAACCAAGTGCTGATGTGGTGAGCTTAGACCAATGTGGGCATTTCATTAAAGATGCAAGTCTTGCCTGAACTGAAACAAAATGTAGTCTGTAATATAAAATCCCACTGTTCAAATGAGCAAGAAAAGAGCAAGTTTTGGAGGATAAATGAGGCTTGCTCTCAAATAAAGTTCACTAAATCATGATGGGATTTATTTTTTTAATGGCAAGATACAATAGAATTAAACATGCCCATTTGGAAAATACAATTCTTTTTTCTTTACAACCAATAGACTTATGTATAGTTATACTTTTCTGAAAATTATAGTGACAGAAAATAAAAGGCAGAAATACTCTAGCATGAAAATATAAGGCGAGTACCAGGCCATAGACAGAGTTAAGTAAATGAAAACATTTTGTGTGCACTTCTCAATGAGGTGACTGTATTTATTAGCCTAGAGGGACACTGTTCCAGAGAATGAGTTACAGTTAAATGTACTATGTGTCTCATGGAGGAAAAGCAAAACTAAAGCTTCCTCCCAGGTTTGTGATAATTAGCAAGCATTGGCCATGAAGTGAGCAGGAAGTGAGCAGAGTGAAGGGGAGGCCAGAGACAAAGAGGGCGTTAGAAGAAAACAGTCTTTCTGTACATATGTTCTTTCAATGGCTGCAGCACATCGGAGTTTTGTCTCTATGGAGTTAAAAAGTTGTCAAATGATGCAAAAATTAAGTATACTAGTGCCACCAGAAACAAGTGAGAATGATCTTTTTTAAAGGCTAAAGCAAGATGGAAATGCTAAATCTGTTTTCTCACTGGGGTCGTCCAGCTCTAAAGTAGTATCGGTAGAATATTGTCCCATCTGGTGTCTGCATTGGGACCCTTTACCTTTTCATTTAGACTGTCTGGTATAGTTAGAGATGGAGTTGTTGATATTGTGGATCTTCCAGTCAATTCCAAGAAGGTAATTTGGAACCTATAATTCTGAAATTTTAAGGATTGCTTCAGTAATTTTCACAGCTGTGCTGAAAAATATTGCTGCAAGTTGGAAAATGAGGAGGCAGTCCTAGGAAGAGACCGAGTTTTACAAGATACTTAACATAGTTCCAGCATGCCTGCTCTGAACATGTGAGGGTGTGTGTGACATCACCTGTGAGTCATTTCACTTTAAAGGTTTCCATGTTCTCTACTGTTCTCTACTTTATATCTGCCCACAGTGAGACCTGTTGAATAAAATAAAAAAATCAGTTTGCATGAGCATTAACAAATGACCTATTTAATATCATAATCACAGGCTGTGTCTGCCTGAGGTGACAGGTGCCAATCAGCCTTGGTTTTCCAGAACTCCATCTTGAACTTCACCACAGTGTCAGACAAGATCACCCGCCCCAGGGCTCAGGGTGGAAAAGCTCATCCCCATCCAGCCCTGGCCAGACACCCCCCACAGTACTGATTTATTTTGTTTGATTTCTTTTCCTCTGTGAGGCCATGGCTTCCCTACAGGGGCCTATGAAACTCAAATGTTATTGTCTGGATATTCTCCATCCGTGTTTCCCCCTTGTCATCCTTTCTTTTAACATCAAAGCACAAATGGTTGGTGATGGTTTAGTTTGGGGGTGGCAGCTCAGTGGTAAGCACTTTCCTGCCATCTTGGCTAGTATTTCTCTTGCTGTGAAGAGACACCATGACCACAACTCTTACAAATGAAAAGATTTAATTGGGGCTGGCGTTCAGGTTCAGAGGTATCATCATGGTAGGAAGTTTGGCAACAGGCAAGGAGCAGAATTCTCCATCTGGACTGGCAGGAAGCAGGATGACGGAATGACACTGGGACCGGCTTGAGCATCTGAAACCTCAAAGCTCACCCTGCAGTGACACATTTCCTCCAGCAAGGCCACACCTACTGCAACAAGGCCACATGTCCTAATAGTGTCATTTCCAATGAGCCTATGGGGGGGCCATCTTTATTCAAACCACCACATCTACTGTGCATGAAGCCCTGCATCCTGTGCCCAGCACTGTTGAGTAGTGAAGCTCGTACAGGCAGATATTTCCTTCAAATTCTCTGGAGTTATGTATGAGAGTAGATGTAACTCTCTTGCTCTTCACATGGTTGGTGTGTGAGGGTGGGAGAGACTCGGGGATCTTAGAGGGTAGGCAGTAACGATAGAGTGCATGTGAAAAAAAAAACAATACTCAATTTAATGCTGAATGCTTATGGTTTTAGAAATACATTAACTACTTCCTAAAACAGGCATTCTCTCAAACAGTATGCAAATCCCTTTTAAAACCTGTCAATGTGGTCTTAATTTTTAGGGTCCTTTGTCCTAGCTATCAACTTGGAGAGACTTTCCCAATGTGCACCTCTGATCCTAACTGAGCAGGTCCGACAGGCTCAGGCTCGCTAACATTTTCCAAAGAGTGACTGATTCCAATCTTCAGCCAAGTTTGGGAACCACTGCTACGAACAGCTCTTTTTTTTTTTTTTTTTTTTTTTTTTGGTCCCGAGGCCTTCTCTCTCAGGGTTCCTGAGGAAAACAAAGCTTCCTCTGGTCTCCTTAAGAGCAACTGGGAATTTTTCTATAGGGCCATGTGTGCACTCATGTTAACTCATCCATGCTGTGCCCGTGGGTCTTAGTTTTCTCTCTAGAAGGGGAAAGGGCAAACATGGCTGAAACAAAAGAACTATTTACCCAAAGATGAATTATGTCACTAGCAGAGAAGGCAGATGCAGCTGCAGCCAGTTTTAGTTTAAATAGCATTCCCCCCCCACCCCACCCCACCCCCCTGCCCTTAATGGTATCCATGGAAAAAAGTTCTTTAAGCCTCTTAAAAGCACAGGGCTCTGTACATCTTAAAGCATGCGCTGTTTGTATAATGCCCAACTCAGCCTCCTGAGATCAGAGGTGGAGATCAGAATGTCCTTTTGCCTAAGTAGTGTGATCTCCAAGAGCGCTGTTGTTACCCTCAGCACATAATACCAGACCCACAGACTGAGGCCCAGGGCGTTCCTGCCATGGTGCCTGAGGCTCGAGAAAATGAACTGTTATGCGTGTTTGATCTTTACTTCCTAAGAGCCCATTCCTCTGCAGGTGTGGGAGGAGGAGACATGCATGGAGTTGACCCACAGGTGTGAACTGAACTCCACCAACCTCTCCTCCTGGCACACATTCTTGTGCATGGGCCTTTGGATTGACAGTTTTATGGGAGATTGGACAGGAACAGATGCCAAGATGCATAAGCTTCCCCAGCCCATGGTCGGTCGGTCACCCACAAGTTAGCAAGAACAAATAATATTTTCACTCCCTCTGTCCAGGTGCTTAGAAAGTCTCCTAAAGATGTCAGCAAGAGTTGTGGTTGTGTTTTAGGAAGCCTAATTACTAAAGCAGCTAAGAACTCTTTAAAATGCAAGCCTTTAGTCCCAGCACTCCAGAAGCAGTGGCAGGTGGATTTCAGTGAATTCCAGGATGGTCTGGCCTGTATTATGAGTTCCAGGCCAGTCAGTGCTACATAGTGACACTATATCCCTCCCCTCTCAATGCTCAAATAAAAAAGGGAAGAATTCCCTCAGTTTAATAGATGCCTTGTGCCATCTACATGGACAGTGTATGGTCTTCCAACGTCTTGTCAGAGGCAGGATTTATTTATTTATTTACTTATTTATTTATTTATTTATTTATTTATTTTACTAACAGCTAATTCTAAGCTAGGGAAGAATCAGCTGTCTTACAACTATTGGGTATCAGTACTGATGATGTCTTTGTGGCAGTACATGGGAATTCTGATTTTTTTTCAGACATTTGGGTAGACTCAAGGTTATTTCTATTAAAAAAGAAAAAAAAGCCAAACCTCTCACCTACATTCCATTATGTGTCTTTGAACTTGACAGAAAGGCAAGAAGTCACCATGAAAGCCCAGGGGTGCTGAAGAGTGTGCCTGTGGTAATGGCTCCCACATGCCATCTGACAGACACGGAGGCGAGAAAGGTGGGGAATGTCAGGATAATTGATGGGTAATGAACATCCAGGTTCGTGATGTCTTGGATAGAAATCACATGGATGATTATCAAGGAAATTACAGATTTTCTTTTATCCAGCTAATGAAAACTTCTCTACTCTTCTTTGAGATAATATGCTCCTGAGTATAGCTCAAAACCCCTGGGCGAACTTTGGTGGAATTGTGTGAAGTGATTTTTGGGTTGTTTCTAGGCTAGTACAAGGAGGGTAAATGTTTCTATCCTCTTAGGAAAGGAATCTTCCAAATGGGTAGAGGAGAGGAAATGAGGAAAGGAGGAAGGAGAGAAGAATGGGACGAAGAGGGAAGGGAGGGAAGGAGGAAGGTAGGGAAGGAGGGAGGGAAGAAGGAAGAGAGGAAGGGAGAGAGAGGAGGAGGGAGGAAAGGACAGGGAGGGGAAGTGAGGGAAAAAAGGAAGACAGGAAGGAGGAGAGAAGAAAGAAAGAGGAGGAAAAGGAAGGAGGAAGGAAGCAGGGAAAGAGGAGAGGACAGAGCAGAGAAAGGAAGAGAGAAAAGAGGGGAGAAGGAGGAAGTACAACAGAGAACAAGGCTCTCCATTCTTTCTCCCTGGTCCATCTTTATGGAGCCTGATTGCGTGTCCTGTCCATGTCTCAAAAACCTGCTCATTGGTGCTTCTTTGACTTGAATTTGGCTTAAGATGCTCCTGGTGCTTTGGAAGTTCCTTTAACAATTGTAGACTAATAATGCCTGTGGATCCAGGCAGAGGGCAGTGTTGTCTTTAGGGACCGAGGACATGGTGACAGTGAGAAACAACTTCCTTTAAACAAGTTTGTACACAAATGCATATGCACAGTTAGATTATGGATTAAACGTTTGTGCAAATGACCATGCCTATGAATGTATATATGAGTAGTTTCATCTCAGATAAAAAGACAGCAGAAAGCATTTAGAAGGAAGAAAGAAAGGAAGCCCTTCACAGTTACTGAGAGCTGCCTAGGCACTGGGTCTTATAATGATCATCTTTACATAATTTTTCAAAGCAACCAAAAGATGTAAGACTCATGAGCCTCATATAGCCATTTTATTGAGAAGTCTATTTTTGTGTATATGTGTGGGTTGTGGGGGGACAAATATGAAAGAGATGTATTTTTTCTAACTACCTTGCTGGTCATATTCTCTATTCTGGGAAGGGCATGTTTAATGGTGTCTCAGCTTGATTCTCTAACTTTTGGCTCCTGTTTGGTCTTTTGAAGTATCTCATTTGGGTTCTTGGGACTCTGTTATGTTTGCATAAGGCCTCCTGCCTCATTCCTAATGCCTTCACTCTTCTCCCTCCTGCTTGGGTGGCCAGGCCTGTGGCTGGAGTGGCTTTGGGGGAGATGGACTGGGTGGTCTACTCGACACAGCCTCTCTATCCCTCTCTCGCCCCTACCCTCCTTTCCCTGTCTGCTTGTGGTTGAAAGAAGGAAAAAAAAGAAAGAGAGACAAATGTCTTTTTGCTAACTGTTCTCAGTGAGATCATAACTGTTGTCTGGGAGGGCTACACACACTGTTTTAGCTCATTTCTTTGACTGCATATTTATGAGTCAAGGCTCCAACTTGCCTGCTAGACAAGAAAATCTTCTCCAAGTGATTCTGCTGGATGTTTAGGGCTCTTTTGTAAGATCTGTGTCTGTTTTTCTGGTGTGTGCAGGTTTATCTGTTCAGATGAGACTGCCCCTAGTGACTGTGTACTGTCTCTTGTATTGTCCACAATTAGCTGTGGGTTTATATGTTTCTATAGCACACAACTCAGGGGACCTGAGAACCGGGAGGGGACATGCTTGTGCTGCCTTCAAGTTCCTGCATTGGAACATGATTCCTGGTGGGATGGTATTCAGAGGTAGGGACTTGGAGAGAGTGAGATTATAGGTGTGGCTTCTCCATGCCAGGGATTAGCGACTGTGTGATAAGGCAGAGAGGAGGCACCTCCTGTGAGCAGCTTGGTCCTAGATTTCTCAGCTTCCAGAATGATGAGACATATATTTCTGCTGTTTATTAGCCGCCCAGGCCAGAGCCTCCCATCACAGCCACCAAAACAGACTAGGATGGGGGAGTCATAAAAAACAGACATACACAGCCACACCATTTTATGGGAAGTTTATAGTGTGGAGCCTGCTCACCTGACCTTTACCACTCTTTCAAGTATTTATTTTTAAAGAAAAGTTATCATTAATCTTATTCAACTGCAAGCCCTGTGGGCTACAATAATGGCTGTCCTGTCAAGATATACTGTTGGTGCATTAGTAACTGTGGTGGTTTGAATAGGAATGGCCCCCATAGGCTCATATATTTGGATGCTGAGTCACCGGGGAGTGGAACTGTTTGCGAAGATCAGAAGGATTAGTAGGATATGGCCCAGCTGGAGGAAGTATATCACTGGGAGTAGGATTTGAAGCTTCAAAACCTTCTCTCTCTCTCTCTCTCTCTCTCTCTCTCTCTCTCTCTCTCTCTCTCTCTCTCATAGATATAGCTTCAGCTTCTGCTCCAGTATTTGTCTGCATGTTGCCATGCTCCCTGCCAGGATGACAATGTACGAAACCTCTGAAATTGTAAGCATGTCTACAATTAAATGCCTTCTCTCTCTTTTGTTTCCATTTATTTATTTATTTTACATCCCAATCACAGCCCCCCCTCCTCCCAGTACCCCCTCACATGGTCCCTCCATCCACCCCGGGTTCCAACCCATCCTGGTACCTCAAGTCACTGCAGGGCTAGACATATCCTCTTCCATTGAGGCCAGACAGGGGAACAGGATCCACAGGCAAATGCCATCTTCTCTTATAAGAGTTTCCTTGGTTCTGGTCCCTCTTTAGAGCAACAGTCCACTGACTAAGACAGTGACTTAGTCTGTCACGGCAGTGACCAACCAATTTCTGATTGGATTTAAAGCTCAATGTATGAGATGGAACCCATGCCAGACACTGTTAACTGGGCCAAGAGTTTAGATAAGTCACAAACCCTAAGGTAGAGCCTAATAGTATTATTTTGCTAACTGGACATAACATAAAGATGACTCCTAATGACTTAGAGCCATTCCCAGAGATCAATGCATCTCTCAACCCTATTTAGAGAAGTTTGTTCTTGCAGTACATTGCAATTAACACAGAACCTCCCAACTGGTCAACACACATAGTTAAGAATACAGAGTATGCAGTCTCCAACAGGACATCTCTATCATTCCTCTTCCTTTATGGCACAGGAATCTTCACAGAAGAGGGTGGAAATACTCTAAGAGCCAGAGATAGTAGACAACTTCAAGAAAACAGTGTTAGCTGTTTAGTTTTAGTTGATCCTGTGACCTCACAGTGATTGTGACAACAGCTGCAAGTCCTACATACACTCTAGCCAGACAAAATCACAGGATGGTGGTGAGTGGGCACCATGCCTCACACTTAGCTGAGGACTATTGCCATTTGATAGGAGAGAGAGAGAGAAAGAGAGAGAGGGAGGGGAGGGGAGGGAGGGAGGGAGAGAGAGAGAGAGAGAGAGAGAGAGAGAGAGAGAGAGAGAGAGAGAGAGAGAGAGATTAGTTTTCTTTAAGGATGTAACTACTGATACATCAACCAAGCTTCAGGGAATACCTCTATACCCAAGAATATCCAGGTAACACAAACTGGAGTTGATGGGTTAAAAATAGGAGAGAACACAAAGGTAGATGAGGTATGGAGGTAAGATGAATCTCATAGCTTGTGTAGAACCTTCCAGCACCATGAAAGCTAGCCAGTAAGGATGAAGCTTCCAATCAGTTCCTGCTTTTCCCCTCCCAGTCTATGATTCAAGTACTTGGTGCTTTCAGCATTATTGGGCTCTTTACTGTCAAGGTCTGAAGGGTAACCAGGAGCAATGTCAAGAGTTAATATTTGCTTCTGACCTCTCTTACCATCTGTCCCGAAAGAGGAAACCTATTCCTGGTACCCAGGGTGTTAGTGAGGGAATTATCTCTCTATTATAAGGTAACTAACTCCATTTCAGGTCTTTTTATATGTGCACATATATGAGTACTTAGGAAGCTTCTGTAGTAGTAGGATTCCATACAGATTTTCAAAAGGCCACCAGACCTTTGCTGCTCTTTCTTCTGATGAGATGAATGGGAAGAGCCATGGGGTGCTGACATATCTGACACCATATCACAGAGTCAAGTATGGAGTTAACTAGTCATGCAGCAAATAGTTACAAAATACATACCTATAATATAAGCAATATATCACTTTAATTTTAGTGTGGGTAATTACACAAATAAAACCTCACATGTATGTAGAGAGATAAGTGTGTCAAAGCTCTACTACTTTAATATACAAAAATAGTGTTTTTCATTCTATTATTGATATAATTTTTCTTATAAGCCCCTCCATGGTGAGTGTTAACTAGGATCAAACAACAGCCTCAAAATTTTCAAACTAACATTTTTTAAGGATTTATTTATTTTTATCATTTTTAATCATGTGTATGTGTGAGTAGATATTTTCCATGAGTGCAGGTGACCATGGAGGGTGGAGGCATTGGGTTTCCTGGAGATAAAGTTATAGGAGACTTTGAGTGACTCAGGATGGGTGCTAGGAACCAAACTCAGGTTCTTTGCAAGAGCAGTCTATACCCTTATCCACTGAGATTTCTCTTGAGCCCCAAGAACTAATATAATCATTTTATACTTATTATATTTTTGGGTGACATGTTCAATGAGAAGTTTAGTTTAGTGAGAGTTTAATGTCCTATTCCAGACAGGTCTGTCCATACTTACAGGGAGATTGATGTCACTTCATGACAAGGAAGAAGCCTCCGAATCATATTCTGGTCTCACAGCTGGTAAACACTGACTGTGTAGGGAACATGGTAGGTTCCTAGAACTGTAGACCATTCATAACCTTGATTCTTCATGTCTGTAACCAGTTTCCAGTATTCAATATTTTCAAATCCATAGAATGTGAATTCAAAACTTTTAATACAAGGATGCAGAATATTCTAGAATATGTATATATGCATATACCAGCTATATATATACATATATAATATATTATATATGTATGTATGTGTATATATATATACATATATACATATGTATATATGTGCATATATATATATATATATATATATATATACCAGCTGTAAAGCATTTTCTCAATTAGTGATCAAGTGGAATGCCCCTTGTGTGTGGTGCCATCCCTGGGCTGGAAGTCTTGTGTTCTATAAGAGAGCAGGCTGAGCGACCCAGGAGAAGCAAGCCAGTAAGGAACATCCCTCTATGGCCTCTGCATCAGCTCCTGCTTTCTGACCTGCTTTCAGTCCTGATTTCCTTTGGTGATGGACATCAGTGTGAAAGTGTAAGCTGAATAAACCCTTTCCTTGTCAACTTGCTTTTGGTCATGATGTTTTGTGCAAGAATAGAAACCCTGACTAAGATAGATACTAAGTAGATGAATAGACCACATTGAAACCTACTACTTAAAAACTCATTGGAAACACAATCTATTTATTTATTTATTTATTTATTTATTTAGTTAGTTAGTTAGTTAGTTAGTTAGTCTGGCTAACTAAATCTTGTTGAGAAATCTTGTTGATTTTCTCAAAGAACCAGCTCTTGGTTTTGTTGATTCTTTGTATGGTTCTCTTCGTTTCTACTTGATTGATTTTGGCCCTTAGATTGATGATTTCCTGTCTTCTACTCCTCCTGGGTGAATTAGCTTCTTTTTGTTCCAGGGCTTTCAGGTGTGCTGTTAAGCTGCTAGTGTATGCTTTCTCCAGTTACTTTTTGGAGGCACTCAGGGCTATGAGTTTTCCTCTTAGCACTGCTTTCATTGTGTCCCATAGATTTGGGTAGGTTGTACCTTCATTTTCATTAAATTCTAAAAAGTCTTTGATTTCTTTCTTTATTTCTTCCTTGACTAAGGTGTCGCTGAGTAGAGTATTATTCAGTTTCCATGTGTATGTAGGCTTTCTGTTTTTGTTGCTATTGAAAACCACTCTTATTCCATAGTGATCTGATAGGAGGCATGGGAGTAGTTCGATCTTCTTGTATTTGTTGACATCTGTCTTGTGACCAATTAGATGATCGATTTTGGAGAAGGTAACATGCAGTGCTGAGAAAAACATATATTCTTTTGCTTTAGGATGAAATGTTCTCTATATATCTGTTAAGTCCAATTCGTCCAAAGTTTCAATTAGTTTCACTGTGTCCCTATTTAGTTTCTGTTTTCCTGATCGGTCCATTGAGGAGAGTGGGGTGTTGAAGTTGCCCACAATTATTTTATTAGGTACAATGTGTGCTTTAAGCTTTAATAAAGTTTCTTTTATGAATGATGGTGCCCTTGCATTTGGAGCATAGATGTTCAGTATTGAGAGTTCTTCTTGGTGGATTTTCCCTTTGACCAGCAAGAAGTGACCTTCCGGGTCTCTTTTGATGATTTTAGGTTGAAAGTCAATTTTATCCAATATTAGAATGGCTACTCCGGCTTGTTTCCTGAGACCATTTGCTTGTAAAATTGTCTTCCAGCCTTTACTCTAAGGTAATGTTTGTCTTTGACATTGAGATGTGTTTCCTGTATGCAGCAAAATGTAGGGTCCTGTTTCCGTATCCAGTCTGTTAGTCTATGTCTTTTTATTGGGGCATTGAGTCCATTGATGTTAGATATTAAGGAATAGTAATTATTACCTCTCGACATTTTTGAAATTATTTTTTATATTTGAGAGGTTAACTTCTTTTGGATTTGATGAGAGGAGGATTCTATCTTGCTTCTTTCTGGGTGTAATTTCCCTCCTTGTGTTGGTGTTTTCTCCCTATTATCCTTTGTAGGGCTGGGTTTGTGGAAAGATATCATGCAAATTTGGTTTTGTCATGGAATACCTTGGTTTCTCCATCTATGGCGATTGAGAGTTTTGCTGGGTATAGTAGTTTTGGCTGAAATTTGTGTTCTCTTAGAGTCTGCATGATTTCTGCCCAGGATCTTCTAGCTTTCATGGTCTCAGGTGAGAAGTCTGGTGTAATTCTAATAGGTCTTCCTTTATATGTTACTTGGCCTTTTTCTCTTACTGCCCTTAATATTCTTTCTTTGTTTAGTACATTTGGGGTTTTGATTATTATGTGATGGGAGGTATTTCTGTTCTGGTCCAGTCTGTTTGGGGTTCTGTAGGCTTCTTGTATATTCATGGCCATCTCTCTCTTTAGGTTGGGGAAGTTTTCTTCCATAATTTTGTAGAAGATATTTGCTGGCCCTTTAAATTGTAAATCTTCACTCTCATCTATACCTATAATCCTTAGGTTTGGTCTTCTCATTGTGTATTGGATTTCCTGGATGTTTTGGGTTACAAGCTTTTTGCATTTAGCATTTTCTTTGACTGTTGAATCAATGGTTCCTATGGTATCTTTGGCATCTGAGATTCTTTCTTCTATCTCTTGTATTCAATTGTTGATATTTGCATCTATGGCCCCTGATTTCTTCCCAAGGTTTTCTATTTCCAAAGTTGTCTCCCTTTGTGATTTCTTAGTTGTTTCTACTTCTGTTTTTAGATCCTGGATGATTTTGCTCAGATCTTTCGTTTGCTTGTTTGTGTTTTCATGTAATTCTTTAAGGGATTTTTGTGTTTCCTCTTTTATTACCTCTACTTGTTGGCCCATGTTCTCTTGTGTTTCTTTAAGTGATTTATTCATTCATTCATTCATTTATTCATTTATTTATTTGTTTGTTTGTTTCTTGAGACAGCGTTTCTCTGTATAGCCTTGGCTCTCCTGGAACTCACTCTGTAGACCAGGCAGGCCTTGAACTCAGAAATCCTCTTGCCTCTGCCTCCCAAGTGCTGGGATTAAAGGTGTGTGCCACCACCACCTAGCAGAAACACAATTTAAATGCCCTTGAATGGAATTCCCAAGTTTTGGTGGATGGTGCTGATCCCAGGCACTGTAGATGAAGGACATTTCCCTAGAATTTGTTATCAAGGAAGACCATTTAGGCCTTCAAAAAAAAAAGCACAGTTAGGGCTTCTGCTCTTGGTTACTACCAGAACTGGATGGTAAGACTCTGTCTCTGAAGACACCTCACACCTTGGAATGCAGAACACAGAGAAATCATATTGGAACAGCGCTGGAAGCTTCCTCCCTGATAATGAAAGGCATGGCCTTCCCTAGCTTTGGACCTTGCATATGAAAATAATACCTTTCTAAGAAAGGTGTACTTATTGGTGTAATGGCACGGCTCTTATGGAAATACATTAGTTAGTTACTTTTCTGTGGTTGCAATAAAATGCCATAATCTACACAACTTAAGGAACAAAGAGTTTATTTGGACTTATGTTTCCAGGAGGTTACGATACTAGACATAGGGACAACCTGGTGGCAGATGCGGCATCAGGATCAACAAGCAGAGAGCTCAGATGGTGAACCATAAGCAGAGAGAGCAGACTGCAACGTAGCCAAGGGAGACAAGACTTTTAAATCTAGTGTGTCCCTGTGATTTACTTTCTCCAGAAAGGCTGCACCATCTAAACCTCCCCAAACAGTGGGTCTAACTGGGGACCAAGGGTCCAATGCCTGAGGCAATGGGGGAGAGTTTTCATTCAAACCACCACAGAGCATGACCAAATCACCACAGGATGAATTCTTTTGGAATCTGAGGGCAGGTCCACGGGAGGCAAGGTTATGCCTACTACCATTGAACTACTCAAAAGGCCCAAGGCTAGGAGGTCATAGGCACTAGAGGTAAATCTACAATTTTTGCTCTACTAAGTGAACTTATTGTCCATTTAGTAAATGTGTGTGTGTGTGTGTGTGTGTGTGTGTGTATGAAATAAATAACTTTTTTAAAAGATGCTACATTAAATTAATTTGTTATAACACCTACAGGGCACTCATGGGGGGCAGTCAATACTGAAAGGAGACCCTTATTTTTTTTTATTTTTTTGGTTTTTTGAGACAAGGTTTCTCTGTGTAGCCCTGGCTGTCCTGGAACTCACTCTGTAGACCAGGCTGGACTCGAACTCAGAAATCAGCCTGCCTCTGCCTCCCAAGTGCTGGGATTAAAGGCATGCGCCACCACTGCCCGGCTGAGACCCTTATTTTTTTTACATAGATTTGCTTGATTGTTTCTCTGTTTTGAGCAGGGTGTCACATAGCCCAGCATGGTCACTGATTCACCATGGATAACCTTGAACTCTTGATCCTATTGCCATAACCTCATAATATTAGAGGCATGAACCCCACTATGTCTGGCTATTTTCTATATCTAGCACATCCTTGCTAACATTCACACAACAGATAGGGTGGTCAACGATATGACTAATATAACCCAGTCACTCAGAAGCGTGGGCAACTTCATTAGCCCAGGGAATACAGCTCTTCCTCTGTTTGAAGGGGAAGAGTACCCCAAGTCCAGGGTCTATTATGGTAGTTGACATAGAAGCACCAGATATGTGATGGTAGTTTCTCAAAGAACAAATTTTAATTCAGTGTTTTCAAAAATGCTGTGAAAATATTAGGGTTTACTTGATATAATGATAAAAGCTGTTTTGTAATTGGATGATGTTCATTGGCTGGCTTGGCATTTCTATGGGACGGCATTCCGCATCTTCAAGCCATTGATTTTCCAACTAGCATTCCTGTAGCCTCCGTTCAGGCACAGTTGGGTCCATGGATATGTCTTTGGGGTTCTGAAATATCTTTACACACTGATAGAGCTTGGATGACCCTAACATATGCACATGTTGAATGAATAAAGAGAGGAGGAAGAAGAAATGTTTCCTAAACCACTAAGCAGGCTGAGAATTTGGTGAGAAAAGTGCGTTGCAAACCAAATCCCTTGGTGGTGAGTGAGGAAGTTAAAGGATTCATTTGTACTTAAATGTTTACATCCTGAACTCTAGCAGGCATTCAGACGTGACTTTGAACCTCCGTCTCTGTGCTTCCTCTCCACTATCCAGAGAGCCACGGCAGCAGTGGGGATTAGTGCCTCAGCAGCACACTACATCTTGCACCCATTATCTGACCCAGCTGACAATGAAGCGTTAATGGCCACCCCCCCCCCCCGCAGGCCCCTAATGGACCGCACATCACTACCTCAGAACACCTGAAAGACTGTCTGGGTGCGTCTCCCCAGCACCTGACAAGGGAGGGATGGAGGCTCAAGAATAATTGCTATGTCACTTCCACGTGATTTATTGCAATGGGTAATTATGTCTACAGGGCACCATCTGGAGACCCAATTTGTGCTCTTTATGAACAAAAATTAAAGTCAACACATACCTTCTCTCTGAACTTGGCTTTAGACGGCTCACACCTAGAGCCCTTCGCCATCTTTGATCCTCCTACCACATGCCAACTGTTTCCACTTAGAGGGTCCCAGCCGGGCAGAGGGACACTCAACAGACACGGTAGGCTTTCGGTCCTCATGCTCTCTTCTCCAAGGGTTGAACATGGTCAGAGTTTGCACCACTGCTGAGTTTCGCTGGGTGGCACAGTCACATTCCGCTTCTGAACTGGCACTGGCCATTGACGAAGAAAATCACCTGTGTTTATTAGCATGTGCCACACCCCCCACCAAGCAATTATCAGATGGCTAAGAATTAAGAATTGCCTCCGAAATATTAGCTTCAAAAAAGGGTGCTGGGAAATGGTGGGGACTGCCTTTTTTAAAACATCACTAAGTTTTCAAGTAAGTTTCCAAGCCATTCTGGGAAACTTTTTTTTTTTCCTCCTCAAACCCAACTTAGCAGACTTGGCTTAAGAAATGCTTATTCCCTTCAATTAAAACCACGAGCATTAATCAAATGTTTGACACTATAAATGTTTCCAATTAACATCTAGCTTAAAACCACATGTGTTCCAAGGGAAATTCAAAAGATCTATCGGTACAGGTGACCCCTGAGAAACCATTAACACATGGCTGGAGACAGCACGAAACATTCTCCATTTGTGAAAAAGATAAAGAATCCATTTAGGGCTCATTACTACTTCAAACATTATGTTCAGATGGGAGACTCCTAAAGTGGAAGTTAGGGACCTATCAATGAGTCCAAAGGAAAATAATAACATATCTGTGTTTGCAACAATCACACCCTAACGGACAAGTTCTGGTCCTAAGAAACACCATGGTTTGTTCATGATCCAGAGATGTGGGCTGTTTATCTTAGGAGTTAGTCCCAAGCCATTCTATTGAGCTTTCTTCTGCAGAGACTGCATGCTCAGTTACTTGTGGGGTCTAAGGAGGTTGCAGAAATTCAGGGAATGGGATGGCCTAGTGTCCCCGGGACCACATACATTCACCTCTCTAAGGAGAGAGTCTCCACTTAATGCCAGCCAACTCCTGTCTCCTGGAAGTCTGATACTCTAAGAGAATTCATGAATTTCAAAGGGTGTTAATTGAATGCAAGACAAAACAACAGACAGTGACCTTTCCTCAGCTTGTGACCTTTGCATCTGCTTTTGGGTGGAATCATGGCCAGGCTGACACGGTCCCAGTGTGGATGGCACCCTTTCAGAGATATATCAGCCCAGGAGCAGCCTTGGCAGACATTCTCTGGCTGTCTCACACTGAATCCACCCAGCTCCTGGCAGAAGAAAAGACTTCCCAAATCATTTCTCAACTGATCGGTCAAAGTGAGTTAAATTATTCCAGGTGTGCTGCGCAGGGGGTTATTATGACCATAGGGAAATGGTAACATTAGGGCAAGTCCATCGCCCAGAGAACTGATGAATTGCCCTCTCCCTCCTGTCTCCCTGTAACCCCTCAACAGCTGGGCTGCCAATCCCACAGTGAGGGGCTGCCGACAAACACTTAGGGCTAGTCGGCTGGGCCCAGAAACACATATTTCTTTCTCACTTTTCCCTTCAAATATCTTCCTAAAGACAAAAGACAGAAGGTGACCATCATAAGATAAATGCCTGGACAGTCACACAGAACAAAATATTTGACATCCAGAAATGATTTCAAGCCCTAGAGAACTGCTTTACTCATATTTGAGCAGAGACTTCAGATTTTTCCTGTTTCTTCTTCTTCCTTTCTTCCTCCTTTTTATTATTTTTATTTGCTTTTTATCCTAATATATATGTATTTTGGCTGGAAATTGTTAGGTGGGTTTTAACACCCAATAGTGCCTGGTTTTTTGTTCTGCACTCTAACTAGCTAAATGATTGTTGAGTGATTCACATTGTTCTTCTCAATCAGCTTAAAAATTGGCAGGAGATACCAAACTTTATATAAAAGTTAAGGGTTGAGCCAGTACATGCTGAGAGGCAGCCCAGGGAGCAAGTTACAAACACCTGCTTGGTTTGACATCCTCTGTGGTGATATAATTTACCCCTGCCCCCATGCATATGCAAATCACAGACAAACCACATAAAATTATCTTAAGTCCATAGCAGGTCTTATTGCCTGTCATAACTGAGATGCCCTGGCTCAATCCAGGACCACGACTATGACACAATATCCCTGTCCCCCTTCATCCCCTCATCCTTCTGGCTTCAGCTCTCCAACTGGAACCAGGAGCTCCAGAGCAAAACCCATTGGAAGAAGACGTACCCTTTCTCTGGTCTCAGGATGGGAAGCAAGTAAAGTCTGATTTAACCAAGAAGCTGAGCTGAATGACTCAGCCAATGTCAATGTCATGCTCTGTCAGGACTTTGTCACATGTCACCTTTGAAGCTGGGTGAAACAAAGGGCTAGGTGTTTGGATGCATGGACTCTTTCATCAAAACTAGGAGACAGTAGGTATCTATTATGACTTTCTCTGTATATGTGTGGAGGTTACACAATGACCTCTTGTGGGGAGACCTTCCTGGGATGTTGTTTGCCATTTTCTTTTGGGGGTTTTGGCAGGAATGAGGCGGTGTCTTTCACTAGCCTAAAACTCTCCAAGGAGGCTGATGGATCATCAAGCTGCAATCATATGCCTACCTCTGCCTCCTGAGCACTGTGATGACACAAGGTACCATAACCAGCTTTTAAAGGTGGGTTCTGTAGCTCAAACTCATGTCTTGTGTTTGCAAGGCTACCTGAGCTGTGCCCAGTATGCATCATGAGCTACTGTCTCAGTCATACATCCATATGAGGACCTTGAGATACTTCTATACACCCAGCAACTGTGCAATGATCCAATCAGTGTGACTGGCAGTTCCAGCTCTTGAGTGCGCATGCTTAGAGACCTCATGCCCCGCCCTTCCCATTCCTCAGAGGATATGTGATAAGTGTAGTGGCATGTGTCACCTCACTAGGCTGTGGCTCACTGGGACCTGTTTCTGCTCTCTCTCTCTCTCAGTTTTATATTTGTGTGTTTTATGTGATGAGTTTTGATATTGAGTACAAACCCAGAATTCAAAATCTATTGTCCACCCCATCCTTCAGAGCCTCTAATTGTTTCTACTTCAAAGTCTAATTGACTAATTATTAGCTTTCACATCTGAAAAAGAGAAAGTCTTTTGCCTTTCTGTGTGTGGTTAGTTTAGAACAATGAACTCCAGTTGATCCCTACTGATGGGTGAGTAGTATTTCCACCATGGGCACATACCACATTGTGTTCATCCTTTGATTGACATCAAGGTGACTACATCTCACACCCATTATATTTTGGAACATGAAAATACCTTTTGTCTGGAAGTCTCTAGGGAAAAAAAGTAATGAATTCAACAGCTTATGCATTGAAACTATAAATAAATGGAAAAATATGCTCTCTCAAAAACTTGTGATTGCCTAACATTCCTGTCTTTGATTACTTAGGAAAATTCTAGAATTACTTTCTCTGAAAATTCATCCCCTTGAGTATTTTTTCCTGCATTAATAGAGATAGTTTTTTCTCACTAATAACAAGACCAGTTTACTTGTATAAACTCACCATCCCACAGGGCACAATTCACTGTTTTGTGTTCACAAGTAGGTGAGACCATCAGCAGAGCAATTCTGTCATTTGCGCAGAAATCCCAAGCCTCAGCCCTCCATATCCACTAACTTACTTTCTGCCTCTGTAGACCTGTGGCCTGAATGCACCAACTATGGCTGTCCTTGTCAGTATTTGAAGTCTTAGCCATGCCTAGAGGGGCTGCCCCTCCCAAACATCCCTTTTGCTCTAGAGCAAAGGTTCACAACCTATGAGTTGAGAACTCTTCTGGGGTCAAACTACCCCTTCACAGGGGTCACCTGAGGCTACCAACAAATACAGATATTTTCATTAAGATTCATAACAGCAGCAAAATTATGGGTATGAAGTAGCAGCAAGAATAATTTTATCCGTTGGAGATCACCACAACTAGAGGAACTGCATTAAAGGGTAGCAGCGTTAGGAAGCGTGAGAACCACTGCCCTGGAGCCTATTGAATTCTTGAGCCAGGTGGCCCTGCCTTGTCAGTTTCTTCCCTTGGACACTGAAGACTACTGTCTACGTCATCCCAGCCCCTCTCCTGAGACATCCCAGTGCTCTCTCGATTGGTCACAGCTTGTGATGTGCTGTGCCATCTTCTCTCAGGCACTGCGACTAACAAACTATCCCACCAGCAACATGCTCCTGTTGTGTTGGTATTGCTATCCCTGAACACCAGAAATATGGAGTCATTTCATGCATTTACAGCTGACTTCTCCCCTTAGCATGTTTTCACTCATGCTGCAGTGTGTGTTTTTAACCCTTTTCATGACTGGAGAATATTCCACTATATAGGTATGTTATATTTTGTTTGTCTAGTCATCAGCTGATGAACAACTGTTTTTGTTTTTTTTTTTTAATTTGAAGGCTATTATAACCACCACTGCCAGAAAAACTTAGAAGTGGATACAATTTTGGGGTGGTAGTGGTGACATTCATTTTTCAGTTCATTGGAGATATATCTAGAAGTAGAATTGTTAGGTTATATGATAATTTTTTTATATAGCTACTTTATATGACTACTACCAACATGGAAGGTTGTAATCACTCTTGTTTCTGTGCTGGAGACTAAACACCCTGCCGAGTGTGTGCTCCAGTACAGCACTGAGCTGAACCCCAGCCCTTTATCTACATCCCTATGACCCCCACTGCTCCTCACAGGAGAGTCGAATTGGAGACTTCCGAACTTTCCAGAGATAATTGGTGTCAGGTGAGGTCACGAGGGTGAGCAATTATGATGGAATTAACACTCTTATAAACTCACCGGGGAAATTTGTTCCGTGTCTGTGCATGGGGGAAAGGCCACCCGAGGACACAGTAAGAGCGTGGCTGTCTGCATATCCAGAAGAGGGCTCTCACTCGCCTGTCCATGCTGGTGTCCTGAGCGTCCTCCAGAGCTGCGGCAAAGTAGATTTCTGGTTTTTAGCCAGTGATTCCATCCGTGGTGTTTAGTCTGGCAGCGTATGATGACCAATGTGCCTTGTGCTTGAACAGGTTTCCACTTTCTACTCCGGATCAGTGTGTCTGGAGCCTAGTCTCCAGTGCAGGGACATGAGCAGCTTGCCCTGCATACAGGCAGTAACTGGTAGCTGGGAAGTTTCTGGTCACTTCACACCTGGGAAGGCACAGCCTTGCACGTGCTCAGAGTCTTCCTCCACCACCCAGATGTGACTTTAACATTGTCATCTTTGGTTAGTTCCTGACTCTACTAACTTAGGGGCCGTTGACCCTGTCTATATTAACCTTGAGCTGTGAGCTGAGCACCAGCTGATTATTCTATAGTTTCTGACAAACACTGGAGAGCATACATTCCTCACTTATCCCACCCAAATAAAGTGAGCCCCTGTGATGGCCTGTCTCCCACCACTGCTGCCTGTGCACAGTGGCATCTCAGGAGTGCACAACGAGCCTTCACTAAACACACTGCATATGCACATGCCTGTCAGCAGCCGAGATCTGAAGATTGTTCTATTTCCACGTTATGACTTGTGAGGAGCATGCCCTGGGGTTTCTGCTACCTTTGCATTATCAAAGGGGCTCTCTATAGTCTGTCTAATCTTCACAAGATCTTTCACAGCTACTGGTGATGTAAGTGTGGCAGAATTTATTACACAGTAAAATGGGTACCTTTCATGGGGCGATAAATACACATGGCCACAGAGACCATTGACTTCATCTGCAACATGGGCCGATTACATCTTCCTTCCATTTGACCTTGTTTGCCTTATGTTTCCAGACATTTGTTGAACGGTCTCTCTTTCTACAATCCTATCCCAAGGGAACTCCTATTACAGTGGTTTTTGAAGTGGTAATATTTCCACCTCACCCCGTATAGAATTCTTACATGGGACCTTCAGAGAGACAGAGACACAAGCATTGTATGATAACTCACCTCAGAAAACCACCCAGCTGTACCTTGGACACACTGAATAAGAATTAATATTCAAATGACAGGACCCTGAGAAAATACTCAGATCTAAGATGAGAACAGTAATGTTCTTTAAAATACTTTCAGTTTCATTACTTTTTTATATATGGGTGCATCACATGGGCAGTGAGTAGGGTAGCCAGCAGAGGGTGTTAGACCTCCTGGGTGTAGAGTAGTAGTCAGTTGTGAGCTGCTGTTTCCCTGCTGTGCTGAGACTTAAAAACCCACATCCTCTGCAACAGCAGTCAGTGCTCTTAACCACTGAGTCATCTCTCCAACCTCAACATTAACTTTCTTAACATGTAAGAGCGAAATCGCATCAATGTGGTCAACACACAACAGAGTCCAGATAGCTGAGAAGAACTAACATCTTTCTGGGGAAAAGGTGGAAATACACAGTCCATTTACAAAAGAGGATCCCTCGACCCAATTGGTCTGGAAGCATCTTTTACTCTTGGTTGCTCATTAAACAGCCATGCTGCAATGACATAAAATATAAAATAATATAGACTTTCCAGGGAATAAGTTCTCAAAATCTCCAACACCTGAGCTGAGGCTGACCTTAGCTCACGGGCGAAGCACGTGAGTAACATGCACAAAGCTCTGGGTTCCGTTCCCAGTGCAACAGAAACAAAGCAAAGCAAAACAAAAGGCTTAGATTTATTGCTTTAATTTTTGACGCAATAGTTTCACTAGTAAGAGTTCATACCAGGGAAATGCACACAGGTTTGTGTTAGACTATCATTATTAGAAAGGTCACCGAGAATCATAATAACGAAATACCTGATAATTAGACAGCCACTGACCAATAAGGTATTTAAACATAAATCATCTGACAGCGCCGTGACTGAAGTTCTGGGCAGAGACAACTGAAGGCAGGAAAGGCTTGTTGAGACTTTTGCAGACAGTTGCAGCTGTGGTCATTGGCTTCCTGCAGTTGGTCAGCCCATCCTGGCAGTGTCGGGGGTGTATGGAGGAGAAGGAGGTTGGTGGTGGGCAGGAATGAGAGAGAAGTGGACTCTGGGACTTGATTTCTCATCTTTTATTTTCTCTAGACACTACTGACAGGATGCTCACACGGAGTGAATCTTCCTTCCTCACAGACAACCCCAGAGGCCTGATTGCTATCCTCCCTGGTGATCCTAAATCTGGTCAGGTTGACACGTATGGGGCACTCATGATGTAATGGCTATTCCTGGTTGTCAACTTGACTATATCTGGAATGAACTATAATCCAGAATTGGAAGGCTCACCTGTGATCCTAATCTGGAGGCTCAGAGATACAAGTTTCTGACCTGGATCTTGGCATGGAGATGAAGCATAGTGGCTATGAATTGCAGAAGAGTTCAAGGTCATCTGGGTTTAAAGGCACTGTGGCACACGCCTTTAATCTGGGCCACATCTTCTGCTGGAGACCTACATAAGGACATTGGACGAAGGAAGACAGACTCATTCTTCTTTGCGTGCTTGCCTCGTGGGGCTGAGCAACTGCTAGATCCTTGGACTTCCACCCACAGCTACTGCTGACCATTGTGGGGAGTTGGACTACAGACTGTAAGTCATCAACAAATTCCTTTACTATATAGAGACTACCTATATGTTCTGTGACTCTAGAGAAACCTGACTAATACAAATTATATTGTTATTGAAATTTGTGTTTCAGCTGTACAGCATGGTGCATCCCTATATCCCCAGAACTTGGGAGGCAGAGGGTTAGGAGTTCAAGGCCAACCTGGTCTACATAGCAAATGTCAGGTCAGGCAGGACTACATAAAGCTATCTTGTCTCATAAAACCCCCAGATTGCTACCCCAAATATTTCAGAAAATGATGAAGTAACGTGTTCTATGAGGAAAAATATGATAAGACATCATGGTGTAAAAACAGCGTGAAGTGATAGACACCAGATATTGATACTAAGTATTGAATACCCTACCTTGCTGATTTTCTATTTTTCAGATGCATTTTTATGTCCAGAGTCACCATGTCTCATAGCATGACCATGAAAGTCACTACATGAATTATGGAAGTGAGATACTCGGGAGGGTTTGGGGTTCAGAAAGATAGGACGAAACAGGGTTTTTCCTCTCCAAACAGAGGCTAGCTGGGAGACTCTCCTCATACGCAATGTCAGACACATGCTTCAACCTGAGGAGGAAGGGAAACTGAAGAAAAACCATCCTGGACAGTAATGCCCACCCAGGACCTTCCCTTTCTCCTGCTCTGAGCTCACTTTTGGCTTGAGCCCTGTCCAGGCAAGAGCACATAGGCATAGTTAACAGTCGTGCCTAGAGAGAAATCTGGCTGGGCTTTCAGGAGGATATGCAGCTGTCGTGGTTCTGTGGCTAGCCAGATGCTGATGGGGTGAACTTGGGAGGGAAGTAGAAAGACTCTCCACCGCCCAGGTTCCAGCTGGGCAACCAGGATTGTGAGGAGAAAAATGAGAGAGTCTGCTCCGGGGTCTACCCCAGTGTCCTGATCAGCACCTGTTGTCTTGCATACTGCTACGTCATTTGGCTATTCAAGTTGTTGAATAGTTAGTACTCGATAAATAATTGTTAAATAAAGTAACTCAAGTTTTGACATAATAGATTCAGGAAATAGAAAGGAGGAAACAGAGTTCCTACTCCACTGATGAAGCGGAAGGGGAAAGTGAGTCCGTGTGAGACTAGAAACCACGATTGATTGTGTTGTCAGGGAAGGGATACAGCAAAAGAAGTGACCCCTCTCCAGGAGCAGAAGAGACACTGTTAGCCAATGGCAGGCTTCATGAACAGTCTCATATTCTTTTATTTTAAATTTTCATTCTCTTTCTTTTCTAACTCCTTCCTCTCCTCTCTCCCAGCCTTCAAACCTCTCTTCCTACCTTATCTCTATCCCCTCTTCTCTCACCCTTTCCTCCTCTCTCTCCTCCTTTGCCTTGATTGTCTCGCTCTTCTATACTCCTACCCTTGCCTGCCTCCCTCTTAAATGCATTTGAAGCTTATCTCATTTCAACCACAAGCTGAACATTGTACATTCTCAAAGGTTTCCCCGGATCTTTTGATTTGGGGAAATTTATATTACAACAGATACTCACATGTTTTACCTCATAAGAATAATTGGGGAATAGCTGGGGGGGGGAGAGGAATTATGGGACATATGGTGGGGGGGAACTGGGAAAGGGGAAAGCCTTTGGAATGTAAACATAGAATATAGAAAATAAAAATTAAAAAAACATAAAAACTCAAAAAAAAGAATAATCATTGTAGAATTCTGTTATTAAGACATACCAGCAAATGTCCTGTTTTTTTAAGTGAGTCTCCCACCCCATCCACTCTCTAGGAAATGACTCCAGAATTCTCAGTGATGGAGGGGTTTGGGAATTTTGAGAAGCATGCCTTCTCCTTATGTAAAAAGCAGAAACATGGCTGCCTGAATGACTCCAGATCCATAAAGGCATCTCTAACTGATGCCCTTACAGGATGGACATGATGGACGTGGTCTACAGGATGGGCCACTTTTGAGAAAGAGAGAATTGTCAATTGCTGTCAGTGCCAGGAGAGGGAAAGGTGGCTGTGGAGGACTGCACAGGACCTGAAGGATACTGAAGGTCACAAGCATGAACATTCAAGACCAATCTAAATATTTAGAAATTAGGATAATTTTATCCCCAAACTTTGGTACCTAATTCTGGCTTGGAAATAATAATCAAGACAGAAACACATATGCATCAGGCTACAGAATATTAATACTAACAGGAAAGAAATGGACCACATTTCTTTATGAGTGAGCTGATGTGTAGACTTTGACTTCCCTCTCTCTTGGTGTTCAGTGATTCCTGTGCCTCTCTTAACCAGGCTGCGTACAACAGGAAGCTATGCTGGGCAAATTAAATAAAAAATTACAATGTGTGAGGAGCATGTTGTCATCTGAGAGACTCTACCCAGCAGCTGACTCAGACAGATGCAAACACCCACAGCCAAACAGTGGATGGAGCTTGGGGACTCTTATGGAAGACTAGGAGGAAGGATTGCTGACCCCGAAGGGAATAGGACCTCCATAGGAAAACCAACAAAGTGAACTAACCTGGACCCTTGGGGCTCATGGAGTCTGAAGTACCAACCAAAGAACATACACAGACTGGACCCAGGCCTCCCAGCTCATATGTAGCAGATGGGCAGCTTGGCCTTCATGTGGGTCTTTGAACAACTGGAACAATGGCTACCCCAAAAGCTGTTGCCTGCATGTGGGATATGTTCTTCTAGCTGGGCTGTCCTGTCTGGCCTCAGTGGGAGAGGAAGAGCCTATCCCTGCAGACACTTGAAGTGCCAGGATGGGGAGATACCCAGGGAGTCCCACCCTCTCAGAGGAGAAAGGAGTGGGAAATGGGCAGGGGGAAGGATTGTAGGAGGGGATGACCAGGAGGGGCCCAGTGAGTGGGCTGCAAAGTGAATAAGTAAAAATAAATAAATTTAATTTAATTTAAAAAATTATATTGTGTGGCTAACAATGGCCATGGCATTCATCTCTGCATGATTCATTTCTTCAGTTTCATGGCATTCATTCTCTCATGATTCAGTTCTTCCCTCCACTATCTCCTGGGACTTTGCAGTGAGTCTTTGGCTATTCCCTTTCCAGGTGAGAAGCCTAAGGTGGTCCTTACAACAAGAATCATACCCAAGGCCACCAGAGTTGAAGATAGCACATTTTTACATAAAACCCATCCCTCGGTGGGATCCCTAGGTCCCAGGTGGTTTTATAATGGTCTCTCATAACCTTTCTGTCATTTCCTTGTCATTTTCTTTCAAACTATTCAAGATGACAACAACGTTGGACAACTTAGGGTCTGGGAGTCACTTTGAGGACCTTAGATTGATTGGGGTGGTGGGACCATCCCATTAGATTTAAGACTGTTAGGTATCTTCACCAGGGTGGTTATTTTGTCTTTGGTAGTTGTCTTAACTTGTTTTCTTCCCTGCCCCTTCCTTTTCTTTCTTTTTTTTCTTTCTTAACTTTTCTTTTTTCACTTTAAAACCTAGAATCAACAGGATTTTTTTAAAAAAAAATTCCAAGCTTTCCTAAGGACACTTGGGGGATTTTTAGAATGTCAGCTGTGTAAACACGATGCCATCTTTGACAAACTGTCTGGAAAGCCTGGCCAGGGGTGCAGCCAAGCCCTCCGTACCGCACACAGATGTCATGTGTGGCGTCTATAGCCAAGTTTATTATCTGACAGATACAGAGCACAAATATTGACTTTTGCTATTTTTACTGTAACAGCAGCCATAAACATTGATGACTACCGGAGAGGCCGGGCTGCACTGAAAGCCCTGTCTTCACAGCCCAAGAGGGCCTTGGTGTTGCCTCAGGCCAACTTAGCAAGGAGGGATGCTGGGCCTACGCTCCTTAGCCACGAACAGACTTGACAATGGCAAGATGGGGATGATGGGAAAAATACTGTAGTTTTAAAGAACATGAAAAAAAAAAAACCCCAACCCCTATAGGATCTCTGTTGCATCTGTGTTCATTTAGCCCTAGACAAAGTTCCTGATAGAGAAGAAACAACTTAAGCGAGCTCAGAAGCTCCCTGTGTGGTGCCTTCCTCTGATCCCGACACACATCTTCCTGTTCTGATGGCAATCTCCACACATAACTAAGATTTCCAGTTTCTTCCTGGTATTGCTTCCTCAGCGACGGAAATTGTCGGTCACTGCTTCAGAGGTAGGTCCTTTGTGGGGAACGAAGGGCTATCTTTTATGATGAAAATAGGTTCATTATGTAAGAAAGCAAGGAAGTTTTTCTGATCTACTGGTTTTGGTTTTTGTTGTCGTTTCATAAATGTGTATTTTAAAATTTATACCACAAATGCAGAGTGACCAGTATCTCCCATTTGGTTGGAATATAATACTATTTGCAGGAGCCAGGAAGACGTGCAGACAATGAAGGGTGACAGAGGGACGCTACTGGGATCATTTGTGTGTTTTCAGCATGTCTGGTTTCCTCCCGCCAAGACAGTGAGTCTTCCCCATAGCACTGATTCCAGCAAAGTACAGTATTGCAACCCTGTACATGGAAGTTTCAGTTAGTTTAAGGCCAGAATACCTCCACTTTCCTGGTCTGGATTAGAGCAAGTGGATCCACACTGTCTTCAGAGATTCAGGGATAGCAATTCAACCAACTGTGTCATAGTTAGGGATAGAAACTCACCCAGGTTTGAACAGAGGGAAGCAAAGTGTTCTGAGGGGGCCTTGCTGTGAGGTGGTGGAAGCAGCTATTGTATTTATTTTGACACAACGAAGCCATGCTTTTTCTTTAGAGTCTAGGCATTGGAACCCGAGATGTAGGGAAGTACTTTGTAATAGCAAACTCAAACACCACCTTTGGAGGAGTCATCCAGAAACTCATCTAATCAACCTGGAGGAGAAATCCCTATCTCCTACAAGATGGTAGATCATACAAACATGCCACACAGAAGGAACAGCTAGGCTTTCAGAGACAAGTCCAGGTGTATGCACACCTCCATTTGGGCATGCATACCTTATAGATTAGAAGAGTTTTAGTGTTTCCCAGGGTCATCTTTTCACTTTCTATTAAAGAGAAATCAGCACAGCTATTGCTGGAAGAAGATACACAGTGGCTCATAGACAAGTTCCTTGTTCTTTGTCTCCATCCTATCCCTGCACAAAACCTGAATCAGTAAGAGGAAGACGAAGAATGTCATTCATAAAGCAGCTCTGTAGAACAGTGGCTGGATTGAGCTTAAATTCGAGAGAGTTCGATGCTTGTCCTTCAGTGTCTCAGTACATCACTGAGGGAAGTCAAGGCAGGAATTCAAGAAAGGAACCAATGCAGAGACCCTGCAGGAATGCTGCTTACTGGCTTGATACTATGGTTTGCTCAGCCTGGTGCCTTGCACGGAACAGGACCACCTACCCAGAGGCGTTACCACTCACAGTAAGCTGGGTCCTCCCACATCAATCACTAAACAAACAAACAAACAAAAATGTACTCAAGAAATGGCTTATGTAGACACCAATCTGATAAGGACATTTTCCCAACTGAGGTTCCCTCTTCTCAGATGACTTGAACTTGTACAAGGATGACAAAAATCTATTCAGTACAGATGCCAGTGTGGCATTCTCCATCTTTGGTTGTACAATTCCTCGGAATAGAGTGTCTTAAAGTTTCTGTTCTTTAGGGGTCTGCTTTAATTTTGTACTTGATGATATGAGTTTATTCTATGTATTATCAGCTAAAAGTAAAACTTAAAAAAAAAATGGATGGAGGTCTCCAGAGACAGCACAAGTGTTAAGATGCTTGTTACTGTTCCAAAGGAACTTGTGTGGAATGGCTTATAACTTCCAGAAACTCCAGACTCAGGATATATGATGCTCTTTTCTGGACACACACACACACACACACACACACACACACACACACACACACACAGAGAGAGAGAGAGAGAGAGACAGAGAGAGACAGAGAGAGACAGAGACAGAGAGAGACAGAGAAACAGAGAGACAGAGACAGACACAGAGACAGACACAGAGAGAGACAGAGACAGGCGGACAGAGAGATAGAGACAGAAAGAGACAGGAATAGACAGAGACACACATCACAGGGAGAAGTAAAACAAATCTTTTTAAAAGGATGCGACCTTTAGACTTTCCAAAGAAGATGTAAAATGCTCTTTGTCATCCTAGTTGTACATTAAATCACTTAGAATTATGAGGTTCTATAAACCAAACTACTGGATTCCCCTTTCACTACTGTAGCTATACACACTTTCCCACTTCCTTCCTGATACCCACCTAAGTTTCTCAATTTGAGTAAACTTATTGTATGACAATGGAATCCTTTTATGCTCAAAAGTCCATTTTAGTTAAACATTTCTTTTGATTAGCAAATATAACAGAAATAATAGGCTGTTCCGTGAGCCTGCAGAATGGTGTTATATTATTGAGAACACATTTCTTCATGAACCCAGGCCTCCCTAGCACAGATACCAACAGCTCCTCAGCTAGAGATGGGATTTTGTGTCCACCACCCACGACCTTTATGCTGGGGTCTTTGTCCGGCTTGAACTCGCACAGGTTGTGCATGTTATCACAATTACTGTGAGTTCAGTGTTCTGAAAACACTTTTGGCTCTAACAATTCTTTCTGGATACATCTCTGAGCCTCGGGGGGGGGGGAAGGGTGTGATATCTAAGTTCCATTTAGAACTGAATACTTCACAGTCTATTATTCACTGCACATTGGCCAGATGGGGGTCTCTGTGTTAATTGCCATCTACTAGAAGGAGAAGCTTCTCTGTTGATGGTTGAGGGATGCAATGATCTATGGGTATGGCAATAAATCATTAGAAGTTGTTTTCATACTCTGTCCATCTAATAGAATGATAATACTAAAGTCTCCCCTAGGGCCTATCCAACCACGGGTTATTGGCCCCATTAACAGTGCCAAGTATGGGATCTGTCTCATGGGATAGGCCTTGGAACCAATCTGAAAATGATGGGCTACTCCCATAACATTAATGCCACTTATTTTAAAAACGATTTGGTTTTATTTTAATGTATGTGTCTGAGTATTTGCCTCCATGTATGCATAGGCACCAGGTACATGCTTGGGGCCTGAAAAGGCAAGAGCTGGGATCACATTCCTGGGAACTGGAGTTACGAACAGTTTTGAGCCACCATAAGGGTACTCGGAACCAAGCCCACGCTCAATTTTATAGCAGACACGTTCTCTGTAAGAGCAGCCTATGCTCTTAACCAGCAAACCATCTTTTTTAGCCGCACTTGTGACATTTTTGCATCAGTGGGCACACCTTGCCAGGCTAGTCATTACTGTAGTTCAAAGGGTCTCAGAGATGAGTGATATCAAAGGCCACTTTTCTCCTCTAGTGGGATATGTAACATCGCACTCAGCTTCCAGAACCATGAAAGCTAATGCTTCCAGGGGAGGACCATCTTGATTCTTCAGTGTGCAGTATCTTCAGCAATGTGATCTTATCATCAGGTTCTGGGTCATTACACACATTGTTAATGGACAAAAGCAAACCTATGTGACTGTTTTAATAGAATGGCTGCGGTTGACAGCTCTCATTAGGGCATCTAGTTGAACAATTAAGCCGGTTATCACATCTTACATTGTCACAGCAGAAGAGAGAATCCTGGCTTTCAGGGAAACAAGTTCCATTTGGTTAGAACTCTGTTCCACCCCTTTGCCTTGGATCGTGCTCAGCAAGTGCAGGAGAACTTGAAAGCAAGAATTAGCTGATGCATGTTACCTACAAATAGGCAAATGTGTATGTTATCCCACCAAGCAGGATCACAGGAACTTACAGTTTTCTAGATCTAAACAAAAGTACCCGACTAGCTGGTGTTATTCATTTTAGCGTGGTTAATGTGTATCACTGTCAGAGAGGCCTACGTCTTAGTAGAAAATGGTTTTGGGGTACTGCTCAGAGCTTACAGGGTTGAGAGGTTTTTACTGGGTAGTGGGGCATGAGTGGTTAAGGCTTAACGCTGTTGTCAGGCCAGCAGGGCCTGCGGGATGAGGAGGGCCCTGAAATCATATGTGGATATTTTTATGGGTTGCCTCTCAGTCAGTGCCCTGGTGAATTGCTTTCCAAAGCAGAACAGAATTTTCTTCAGCAGTGGGAACTTTGTAGAGATGAAGACTTGAGCAAATCCTTACAAACCATTCTTTCTTGGTCAGCTTATGAGTCATTTCTCCTCAACAAAACAAAAGCTCCACCTAACACAAATTAGATCATGTAGCTGTTCTTAGTAGCATGCCATATATTTTCTACCCCACTTGCCCGTGTTTCATCAAAGATGAGAAATGTCGTGTAGAACTCTCGAAAAGCTGAGGTCAGCGTGGACCCAGTCTGACAAGCTCCTGGGAAATCCTTAAAACATCCCAGCCCCAGCTCAGCTCGGGGCCTCTGTGGAAATCTTCAGATAACAATCTCTGTTTCTTCCAACTTGCCCATCACCTCATCTATAGTATTTGCCCTCATGGTTTGTGTCAAACTCTAAGGAGATGGGGGTGGGGATGGAGACAGGGGGTCAGATCCTTGAAGAAAAAAAAATCGAGCAGTTTTCCAACTGCTTACACACTGTAAGACTAAAAACTAAACTCAAAATAAAGAATGCACAAACAGAAAACCGTGCCCTTCAGAGTTCTTTATCGACTATTAATAACCACAAGGAGCCTTGGAGGGCTTTCTCATGCAGTCATAGGAAGAACCCATTCCTGAATGAGTTGATTGTTCAGTGTTTGGCTGGAAGGTCTGTGTTATGCTCCCTAGTATAGAATGCAGCTGTGTGGTCATCAATGTATATAGAAAATAAATGTTTAGCCACCTCAGGGCTATGGGCTTGACTACTCCTTGGGGAGATCTTGCTGCTCAGTGGAGGAGAACTTACTGAGTACAGCCAGCTGGCCATGCCCAACAGGCAGCCCCGGGGAGAAGCACAATGTCAGGGAGTGTGGTTTGAGAAGGCTTTCCTAATACTAAAATTGCTTACTTGTTCTCATTTGCTGCATTTGTTTTGACATTCCAAGTAATGTTAAAGAATCCACTCTATTCTATTTCTGCAAGAAAAGCACAGCTTTGAATGGCTGGGGAGTGCTGCTGTTTGAACTAACCCCAGAGCAAATACAGAGACAGGGAGACAGCATTTCCCTAAAGGCTTTCCCCCTGCAAACAGTCCTCTGACTAAAGACAATAAAATACAGATCATGTAGCTTTAAAGAAGAAAGCTCAAAGCCACATTCAAGGTTCCTTTCCATTTTCTAGTTACATTCTGCAGTGCAAGTCTAATATCAGAAGTGCTCTCAATCCAAAGCTTCTTGACCAGGCATGACTCTACAAGAAGCAATTTTTGATCCTGACCTCATGCGACAGATGCCAGTCAAAGCCCAGGAACACCAAGCCATTTGATGAAATTTCATCCAGCCCTCATGGGTAAGGCTTATGTAAAACATAATTGGGCTTCCTATTTGAGTTCAATTTCTTCCCTGAGATATTTCATTGTGGAGTATCAAAGCGTTCAAAATAAAGAAATCTACAACAATTTGGGTCTCAAGCATTTGAAATAAAGGATGATCAACCTGTTAAAACTTCCCCTTAATGTCGACTCTTTGAGGGAAAAATGTAGCTTGGCCAAAAGAACATCGGAATAACAATCTTGCAGGACAGTCCTCTGTTTGTATTGCAAAGACTATGAACATGTTTAGAATTCCATGTTTAGATTGATGCCTCACAGATGGCTACTTTATATTGAAGACTTGGAAGAGCATCAGGGTTGAATCCCCATATTAATGAGTGGTTATTTCTGCTAAAGCAAGGGACTCGATTAAATATGATAGTACTGAAATGCAATGAAGTATTACTTGTAGAAACTCAACAGTCCCGACTTTTGGATGCAATAACAATAGTCAGATGGCCCCTCTGCAGTGCCAGCCCACCTACTGGGTTACTCAGAGCCTTTCCTCTTGGGTCAAAGCTTCAATTTCCTCAGCCAAAAGAGATTGTGCTCAGTGAAGCTGAGGGGCTACCTTCTAAGCTCCCTTCTTCCCTCAGGTCTCTTCTGCAGAATTTTAGCACCTGAGTATTGAGAGCTGAGAACCACAGAGAAGGCCAACGATGTGGGAGAAGCACCCCACTTCTGATCTAAACAGCTTCGCTCTCGTCATTTCCTCAGAGTCCCTCCACCTTAAATCAGATTTGAGCAATGCCAGAACAATGGATAATCTGTTAATAACAGGAGCTTTAAAAGTGCGAATGTTAACCTAGATCGATCTGTATGAGGAGATTCTTGATCAGAAAGTGAAATGCTCAGCATGACTATGGTTCGGTGGAAGTCACGTGGATGTACGTAGCTCCCAGTTCAGACACTCGAACGAGGTCAAGGTCGACAGGTATTCCCAGCTCCTCCTTCCCTCGGCTTCTTCGTACCACAGGTGTGATCTCTTAGTGTGGATCTTATCAGACAGACTCTGATGCTTTCTCTGTCTTTAAGATTCAGGCTTTGAAATTTTTTTTTTAAAGATGTTTATAATTTGTATCACTCTCTAGTTTGTTAAAAATACAGTAAACAAATGAAAATTCTATTTATGATCGACAACAAGAAATAGGTAGAAAAAGAGGGAGATGATAGATAGATAGAAGATAGATAATAGCTAGATAGCTTTTAGTGTTGGTACCATGAGATTTTGATTCCTATAGCATACCTGGTGAACATAAACATTAAAAATTCTCAGTGAAATTCTAGAGGGCTGAACTCAACAATATATGAAAATAGTCAAGACCAAATAAGCTTTATCTCTGTAATGTGAAGATGTTTCAACACAGACACATTCATAAATGCACAGTAGTAGCAGAATGAAACATAGGAATCACATTATCAAAAATTTTGTTACTGACTAGTAGTTGGAACTGTGTCTCTCAGGCAAATGTGTGCTCCCAACCTAAGACATGGTGTGGCTGAGATGTAGCCCTAAGCAAGGCCTGCCCTGAGCCTCCTTCACATACTTGATTCCTGCATTTCTCATCCAGAGTTCAGCCCCATCTCTGTTTCTATGTGCTGTCAACCTGGTTGCCTCCCGAAGATGGTCCAAAGTAAGACAGGACAGCTCTTTCTAGTCTCTGTGTTCAAAGCCACAAAACTCTGAGCGTGTTCTCACTGGTCAGTCTGCATCCCAATTTCCAGGAAGAGGAGATTTATGCTGTTTGCTTCATTTGTTTGTTTGTTTGTTTGTTGAGATTGAGCACTCCAGGCTGTTCCTGAATTTTTACCCTCCCTGTCTCTGCCTTCTGTGTTCTGGGACTGCAACTCGTGTGCTCTGCCACACTTAGAAGGGTTGCACATGTCTCATTTGAACTACGCTGACTGGAAGGGGCATAAGGCCTAGTCAAAGAGGACTAAAGTATATTCCTTGAAAAAGATCCTCAAGACAGAGACTCCAGGGCTGTGGATGTTTTCTAGCCTAAGGGAGAGTGGGACAAAAGTCGCTTGTCTACAGCTTACATGTCCTAAGAGAGCCCACTTTAGCCCCAAATGTTTAAAACGATGTACTCTGTCCTTTAAATGTTGTTATCTCCCTCCCAGTCAGTCCTGTGGGAATGTTCCAATGCTCTTTCAAATATCTGTGGTTTCTGAAGAGGCAGAATCTGCAGTTAGGTCTCAAGTGAAATGAAAGGACAATCAAAGACAGAATGAGCAGGCTTATGAGGAAAAATTGTGGCTTTGCCCAATTCACATAAGGGAAACTGTTAAGCATTTAACCCATGACAAAAGGATAATTAGGCAATCGCCCTGTCCATTTGATGCAAGGAAAACATTATTTTAGTTAATTAATAATTTCTAAAGCGTTTTCTTAATGACACTTTGATGGCAATCTCAAATGGAAACACATCTGTGTACATACAGAGCAATGACTATTGAAATAGTGTGTGCACAAGGCACACACACATGGTAATTACTCATTGGAGTTGTCGCCCGAGGTAACTTGGAAAATAAAGGTCAGATTTACAAACCATTTATGGGGAGAGCCCGAGGAAGAGATACCTTTATTCTCCTATTTCTCATCAAAGCTTTTGATCATAAACAGCATGCATCCTTCCTTAAAATTTTTTTCCCACATTTATTTGTGTGCACATGAAGGTAGGGCTGGACACATACATGCTTTAACACACATGTAGAGGTGAGGGGACAACTCGCAAGGGTCAGTTCTTCCTTCCCACGATCTGGCATCTGAGGAATGAACTTTGGCCTTCAGGCTTGGCAGCGAGCATCGTCGCCTCCTGAGTCATCTTACTGGCTGCTAGCATACACCTTCTTGGGCTCTAAACTTCATAATACAAAATTTCAAGTCAAAATATACTGACTAGACTACTGTTTTGAAGTTGTTGTGCACAGTACGGAAGGTAAAAGCATTAAGAATTGACTGGGTATAAAATTTCCTCATCTTTATCTCCCTCAAGGAACGTTAGAAACGCGCGTGTGTGTTTTTCACAGCGAGCTCTGTTCATAAGCGCGGGCTGACCTAGCCCCTCAACTCCAGGGCAGGGAGCAAGTTCCAACCAGCAGTCAATTCTCTCCCCTCAGTGTGTCCTCATAGGCCTTTCTTTCTCTGGAACCTCCTACACTGCTCTTTCAGAGTCCAGGCCAAGGTTGGACCATCCATGGGTTCCAACAAGAATACTTCAGCGGATAGATGCAAATTCTGTCAAATAACTAAGAAATGCTGAGGGCACTTAGAACTTTTAATTAACCAGTTAAGATAAAAAAAAATAAGCCTAACCCAGGCACACTCATTTTTCTGGTGTCCAGCCCCAGTCCAGTTCCTGTCTTCCCCTGGTGTCCCGCCCCAGGCGAGTTCCCATCTTTCCCTCATTGTCCAGCCTTCCGGAGCTTTGCTGAAGCTTCAGGGTTCTGGAGCAGAGGAGCAGTTCCTCAGACAGGCCCACTGCTGACCAGTAGGGGGAGCCCCAAGGTAAAGGCATCTTGGGCTGTTCAAGTTGCTCGCAAGCAGGAATTATATAATTTGTGGCATACTAGGAATGAGATAAGTGCCATTAATGTAAGATTATGTTTAAAAAAAATGGGTTAAGACGATTTTAAATTCTCAGTTAAACAGCTAAGAATGAACAGACTTCTACCTGACTTAGGAGTTACTGATGGTTGCCAACTGCATTTTAGAACCTTAAGCATTTTCACAGTTCAGCATGAAAGGGCAAATAGTGTGGCCAGCGGCAGTCTGCAGACGTCAGGGCTGCGGTCGGAGGTGACTGACACCCGACAGAGCCTGTAACCCGAAGACAGTGACTAAGTGTGCGCCCTGGAGGAGCCCCAATCGCAAACGTTCCTTTGATAACAGCCCAGCAGCCTGAAATCACACACAGTAGGACAAACAAGCTCATCGCTTGTGATCTACACAGATCAGGGTCCAAAACGGGGTAGAAGATCATAAATCTGAACCCGTGTATGAATCTGGTGACTTCTACTTTCACATAAAGCAGAAGGACAACCAGGTGCTAGAGGGTAGCTCTCCTGATTGTCCTTCCTATGACTAACAGTGGGTCTGAATTTCAGCAAAGTGAAAATGGATTTCTTTTTGTTGTTGTTGTTGTTGTTGTTGTTGTTGTTGTTCTGTTTTCTTACGACCAAGAGATTTTAAAGCTAGAGCTAACAGGTCTCAGACAGAGCTTAGAGTGCATCCACGAGGGTGAATAGACCAGCGGACAGGATGAGTAAAGAGGGGTGAGGAGGGGAGGCCACGGGAGGGGAGAGCAGAGGAGGGGAGGGAGAGAACATTTCTTGCTGGTCTTCCTGATCAAAGTTGAAAGGCTCTATGCAACCAGGGTAGCAACTACAAAATGGTTTGGAGTTGAAGTTAGGGGATTGTCTACAGACAGATGCAAACTGGCTGTACATAGTCTAAACTGTCAGGGTGGATGTGGCCTGGCGATAGCTTGCCATAGCACACCAAACAATCCCCGAAGTAGAAGGCAGTTGAAGAAATGTCTTCTGGAATTCGCGATGAAGATCCCTTGGTGCATTGAGAATTCCAAAATGGAGAAATGAAGCAGAATTGAAGAAGAAATACTAAAAATAATGATAGCAGACAACCTTGCTAAAACGAGTAAGGGTTCTGATCTTAACTCAAAGGAGTGAAAAGGCTAGGCATCATTCAGAAGACCAGAAGAGTGGAAAAGTCATTATGAACGTCTACGTTACAGGCAGCGAGAAACATCGCTGGCACCGTGAGGTTCTAGGCTTAGTAACCAACCAGTACCACAAAGGAAATAGTTAATAATAGTCAGTACACAGATGGGCGTGGCACCTGCTTCGGTAGAGCTGAGGCTACCTTACAGGCAGAGCACAGTCAAGAGCTCAGTGTGTAAAGCACTGTACCAGAAGTGAAAGGCTGCCAGAGGCAGTGTTTATTGTCTTGGGGGAAGTGGGGAATCAGGGGAGACTTTCCAAAAGTCATTATGTTGCAGGCTTGCAGAATATGTAACTATTAGGAGAAAAACATGGCTTGGAGGGTGAGACTGGACGTCACCCAGGCTGAAGTAACTGCCTGGATAAAGTCTGAGAACTAAGGACAGGGGCTGGAGAGTTGGGCCAGCAGTTCCTAGCACTTGCTCTTATGGGGGACCTAGGTTCAGATCCCAGCACCCAAGCTGGGGGGCTCACTACTTCTAACTCCAGCTCCAGGGTGCTCGGACACCCTCTTCCTGCCTCTGCAGATATGGCATTTATGTGCACATACTCATGCACACACAGAAATATACATAAATAAAACTAAAGTACATCTTCAAATAACAAAAACTGAAAGAAAACACTACCAATTGTTGTGACAGAAAACATCTCTGTAAAGTTAGAATATCAAAAAAAATGACTGGGCTGATAAAGTGTAAGCAAAGCAGAGACTGGTTTCCAGAAGAGAGGATTCCTTATAGAAATCACTTCAGCTGTATGTAGAAACTAGGATAAAAACAGTGCCACTTCTACCTAAGGGTGAGGCCACAAGAAGATAAGGACTTCTTATGTGTATTTTTTAAAAAAGAGAGTTCCCAGAGATCATGAGGACAATCAATAGCAGGATAGGAAGACTAATGAAAAATCCCAATTAGGAAATCACCACAGAATTCTGGGATGTCAATGTAGTCTGAGCCAGAGACAGGATCATGGGATGTGTGCAAGTAAGAGACAGAATCATGAGACCATCTGAGATGAGGATGTGGGAGAAAGCAAGGAGGACAATCAGGTGACCAGGTTGGAACAGTTAAATGCCATTTTCTGAGAAGGAATCTCAGACAGATTGGCTAGTCAATGTACAGTTGTGCATTGTACGTGCTGAGTGTGATGTTCTAATGAGGCACTGAGTGGACTGGAATGAGGGAGGCAGGTTAGAGATCAGCCCCCACGGGAAGTGGGGAAGACAGTAGAGAATGTCATCTGAGATGGCATCGCCTCAGTGTATACAGAGGAAGAAGAGAATACCACAGGAAGAGTAGAGAAACCTAAGACGCCAAGGAGACTATGGCCGAGGTGGGGAAGACCTTACCCTTGTGTCTTTGCAGCAGAGAATCATAAGGCTATATTGAGTAGATGGAGTCTGCTAGAGTACTATTGAAACAATACGTGCTTACATTACATATGGAAATCTATGCCCCACTCCTTGGGTACTTGAAAAGGATGTATGGAAGGATGGAAGGGCATATTGAGAGCTCATAAGAGAATGAACTTTGTTCATCTTTATGTTTATGTTCAGCATAAAGATGAAGTGATAGAGGGCCTAGGAGATTATAGTTTCATTGAAGAAATATCCAGTGGCTAAGGAAGAAATCTTTTAGAACCTGGGAGATGTTAGAGAAAGTATAAAGGCAGTAAAGAAGGGCAGGGGTTATCTCTTCTGCATTGAATGAGAATAACAGGTGTGAAGCAAGGTTGTGAAAAAAAACATAGGAGCTACAGTCTGAATATGCTTTGTAAAATGTAATGCTCAGTGGGGAAAATCTAAGTATCCAAGCCAAAGGAAGTCAAGGCAGTTTATCATTAGTGGTGACTTCAGAAACAGGGAGACAACACTTACAGATTTCTGAGATGAGAATCCTGTGAGATCATAATTTTATACCCAGCTATGGTTTATGAGAGAAGGTGCTCAAAGTTTTTAGATATCCCGGAATGCCCATGCCTGCCTTGGAAATTTACTCAGAAAATTCTGAAAAGCAAGAAACAAATCAAACTTAGAACTTCACAACTATCACCATGACAAACTAGGCAAACACACACGTGCATGCATGCACCCCCACATGCACTCATGCACGCACACTTCTCTATGTCTCCACACTGGAGAAAAACTAGTGAAACGGGGACAGGGTTATATGTCCTTATAGGATAGAGGGTTCTGGAAAAAGAGATTTAATCAGCAGATCAGAATTATAAAGAATTTTTGGAAAACTATACGGTAGACTGGCTTGGCAATAGAAGGAGAGTAGAGAAAACCACAAACAAATGGAGACATCTGGCTATCGTGAGGGCGTGTGCCTGTGGTTAGAGCTACTGGAGAGGCTGCCGTGGAGGATTGCTTGAGCACATGAATTTGATGCCAGCTTGGGAAACATATCAAAACTTACCAGGAAAAAAAAACAGAAGAAATTATGTAAGGAAGAAGGAAGGAAGGAAGGAAAGAAAAAGAAGAAAACAGAGACAGCTGGGCGTCTGGAATGGGTCACTGCAGAAGACAGCACTGGTCCTCCCCAGAGAGCCCTGGAAAGTCTCCAAGATCACCATCAATGAGGGTTAGAAATATTTGTCGAATGATGTTGGATGAATGAGCAGGCTGTGTGGTAATTAGCAACATAATTAATTGAAGGGTTGCCAACCCAGCTGGGCTGGTCCTTGATTCTGATACACAGAAAGCTGGCTGTGTTATTTCCTTCTGTATAATAGATGTGATGTGTCCGTTAATAACATGGTAGTCCTGTCTTCAGGAAAGGAGAAATTAGTGGAAGGGAAGCTTGGTGCCAAGCTCAGTTCTAATGTGACTAGGAAGCCTGGGACTTCTTACACGCCCCTGCCTCATCCAACCTCTTCAGAGGCATCTGCAAAGTGAAGGAGCCTCTGCCCAACAGGACTAGGGTAGTGGTCCTCAACCTTCCTAACATTGTGGCCCTTTAATACAGTTCCTCATGTTGTGATGACTCCTAGCCATAAAAATAATTTAACTGCTACTTCATAACTGTACTGTTATAAATTATAATATAAATATTTGATATGTGACCCCCACAGGGGTCACTAGCCACAGATTGAGAGCCACTGATCTAGGGAGTTGGCTCGGTACCCTGTATGTGGTACCCTCCTCCTGGAACTGCTGACCAAAGCAAAGCTTAGTGACTGATAGTGCCCACTCTAGTCCTTTAGAACTCTAGGGAAAGGGAAGCAGCAGTGAGAGGCTCTCCTACGAGAAGGTGGGAAGGACAGACCCTGAGAGATTAGCACAAGCAGTGCAGACATGTGTAGCATCTTCAGTGATGATCAGCAGAAACATGTCAAAGGATAACGAACATATAGCAAGAATATACTTCTTTGAATAAGTGATGAACAAGAATGAATAATGAAGCCACAGAAGTGGTCATGTGATTGTTACAGAAGAAATGGCTCAGAAATAAATGATGCAGCCGATGGATTGTAGCTAAGAGATAAACCTGTCTGTGATCTTGACATTAGCTTTTTCCTAACTCTCAAGACAGATATCCTTTTTCTTTTCTGGAATTTTGTTAGGACAGCAAATGTACTTGTCATGTTGTATTTCTATGGTTTGTCTTATTTTAAAAAAAGATACAATTTATTTTATGAAACTGAGGTTACTTTGCCGTCTCCAAACCCCACTCTTTTCTTTGTGGAACTTATTGGTCTTTCTTTGTGGGCATGTGCAGTGTCTGCTAACTTTTCTGTGGAAATTGTGCTGTCTCAATCTTTTATTTTCAAATGCATAAAATTACAGGTTTGTGTTTATTTTCTTTGGGTTTATTCTGAAATTTTTTTGAAAGCCTAACTGCAAAAAAATTAAGGTAGTAAAGAATTATTTATTAAAAACTGTTTTCAGGTTCTGCAAAGTCCTTTCTCTAGGTGTGTCACCTGTTACAGATGCCTAACATATACCGTGGAGAGCTGAAGGTTTCACATCTGTAAGGGATTTATGTAAATTACCTGCTTCCTTCCAGATCACTATCTTTCTCAGAAAAAAAAGCCACAGTGATTTTCTAAATAATATGTTAGTATTACTGTTTTCTAATTTTCAATATTAGTATTATTTATTGATTTGCTGTCCTATATGTCTGAAGCAGAAAAGCATAGAGAATAGTTTAGTTACCTAGTATTTAGTTTACTTGGTTTGAGCTATACACAACCACCACCACCTTCACTTCACCACCTTCTTCTTCTTCTTCTTCTTCTTCTTCTTCTTCTTCTTCTTCTTCTTCTTCTTCTTCTTCTTCTTCTTCTTCCTCCTCCTCCTCCTCCTCCTCCTCCTCCTCCCCCTTCTCCTCTTCCTGCTCTTCCTCCCCTCCTTCTCCCCCCTCCTCCTTCTCCTCATCTTATCCTTCATCTCCTCCTTCTTCCTCTTCTTCATACTCTTCTTCTTCTCCTTCTGCTTCTTTTTTTATAATAGTAGTAGTAGTAGTAGTAGTAGTAGTAGTAGTAGTAGTAGCAGCAGCAGCAGCAGCACAAGAACCTTAGCTGCACATACTGTGCAGATAAACCCTGTTCTGAACAGCATACCTAGTAATATACTTGCAGCATAGACACCACTTCTACACAGGGCTGAACACATACTATTTTCTGAGTAATGAACAAATTTCACCTCCATGGAACAACCATCAAACTTAGTATCTGGTTGATCTTCTTCTTGTTATGTCACCTAGAGGAATGAATGAAAAATGGAATGCAGACCATGCTACCAGTGGCCCACACTGAACCAGTGAAGGCCAACCTTGCCTTGGGCATTGCTTGATTTAGTTTGCACATTGATGTGCTTCTGTGGTTAAGCATTTTAGTATCAGTGCTTCACAAATGGGGCATCAACAGCACATGCAGGGCTACACAGATAGTATTGTTATAATTCACACTGTGAAAACTTAGTCTCTGGCTTCTGGTGTTCTTTTGAATGTTGTGGAACATTTAGGACAGATGCTGCAGATAGATGGTAAAAGAAGCTAATAGAAGCATGCCTTTGGGTGTCATTCCTGCCCCTGCTTCTGACTTCAGTTGCTCCCTTCTGCTTCTGTGAAGAGTGTCAGTCACACAATCCACTGTCACTGATGTTATGAAGAGCACTCCCATGCCGACCCTGCTCTAAAGCACAGCAACTCTCTGAAACCTGGAGCCTAAATAACTCTTCTCCTGAGTTGCCATTGTAGGACATTTTGTCACAGTCATGGGAAAAGTCCAGATGAGTGTGACCACAGAGCCTCCTCTGTTTACTTTACACAAAAATCCCAGCATCAGAAGAATAAAGCCAACTCTTGTCACCAGCTGATGAGCAACATCTCCCATGTCAGGGATAGCCTGGGGATGCCCTGTTAACACTGAGGAACCCTGTGTGTGACTTTCCTGGACACTGTATGCCAATTGGATGCAGCAACTGGTGGTAATTTGTACTAATTCAGTTATTTCCACAAAAAAGTTATAAAAGAAGCTGCACTCCCTCCTGACTGTAGTAGGGATTTTGAAGGCAGGAGGCCCATCTCTTCTTACCCACACACTTACTAAGCTGCCTGTATCCCATGCCTCAGTGCTGACAGCATCTGTAGGCAAACACTGACACAGGCACACAGAGCTGAGTACAAACAGATCAAGGAAGCCCAACTCTGACACAGCCTCATTACCTCCCTGTGTAATGGAAGTTCTCCTACTTCCTTGAAAATGACTTTTGTTCTTGGCTGAAATGGTGACTCTGGAGTGGATGATCAGTTGGCGTGGATATGGGCAGATGGGACTGTAAGTAAATGGATAGAGTTTCTGAGAGTGTAAGACACAGACATCCAAATCCCCTGGGATGGTCCCTGGTGCCGTCCTCTCTCCTCCTCTATTGTAGACACAGTTAGAGAGAAGGTGCTAGTGCTTGTCTTTCTAGCATGTTTCCAACCCATGTGAGAGGCATGCAATACCATGCTTAACTGCATGCCAACATAGTTTTGATCTATCGTAGAGTCAATTTGCATCCATGAGAACAGCTTGAAACCGTAGCCCCTATGAATGGGACAGCGATGCAGAGAGATTTCCAGGCTCCTCCTTTGTGTAGCTTTCCATTCTCATTCTTGTAAATGTACACAGAGTCAGGTCCAATGAGCTGTGCACTCTTGACTGAGACCTTTTGCTTCTTATTCTAGTTTGGTATTAGGCCCCTGGTATTTACAGCTAGTCTTCAAGAGAGTTACAGGCTAGGTTTGTGTTCATAATCCCACCTGATCATCACCAGGTCATGTCACTTCCCTTCTTCATAAAATTTCATACAATACAACACAGATTAGACCAGTTTCGTGCCATGACACAAGAGAACAAAGTAAAACAAAAACCAAAATGGCGCAAAGGCTTCTTTTTCAGTTTACCATCAGAAAACAGAAAGGTCACCACGAGACCCACCAAGTACCCACCAAGTCCTGTTTTCTGAGAGCCACGCTAAATCAAGGCTCAAATCCTATGTGTTCCTTCCAACGCTCTTCTAGGAGACATTCTAGTTCTCATGCTCTTTGTTTTCCCCAGTAGGAAGACTAAGAAGCTGAGTATGTTTTAAACCCACATTGTGGTTGAACTTTGGCTTTGAAGTGTTGAACAGACAACCTCAGAGTCAATCAATACATACTCCTCCCACCACTACGCCCAGGAACCTAGCAGCCTCCTTCATTGCCCACCGCCAGGTATGCAATGTCTGTGGGCATTCACAGAAGGCCACATCCTCCCTCATACTCTTGGGTATTTTTCTTTGATTGTCTTTCAGATGTTGATTTTCCATAGCCCAAGCCACGTGTCTCAGGTTCATGAGTTTCAGGTGTGTGCCACCCGGTCATGTCTTTGTGCTCTTGACGATAGGTTTTTGTTTGTTTGTTTGTTATGTTTCCGTTTCTGGTGTCAGTGTAGATTCTTTTACATCTAATTTAGGGTGTCTGCCATCTCAGTCAGGAGGACTCATATTGTGGCATATGAATTCACAAAAGGTGTATGAATCCCCTTCTACCATTGACAAGGAGAGACTCAGTATAACTAAATGTGACAAATTCATGCAGAGTTGCCCAGTTGGATGAAGGGAGGCACAGGCTTTCTGGGTGTTGCTTCCCTGCACAGGTAAACCTGTAAGTGGAGTCCTGGGGAGAAAGCCAGAGGAGTGCTGGGGTAGGGCTGTTTTGTGCATTGGTGAGGTAGGCCAGGAGTAAATGATATGCAATACAGGATCATAGGATATACTGGCGAAAGCATGCTCTACCTAACCGGGAGTACTTTCGTGGCTGCTGTTTTGCCATTATTTTTCAAAGTTAAGTGGAAATGCAAAGTATAGCATGAAATCTGAGTCTTTTGATGTTGGTATTAACTTCAAGTGTTTAAAACTGTTGTATTTTCAAAATAATAACAGAGCAAACTCAGCCTGTTTGATGCTGCTATGTACCCCTGTCCCTTGGGGATCCCTTTTGTTACAGAGTGAGATTAAACTACAATCAAAACACCGAGGGATTATCAGCTCCCTTGCTGAGTTTTCCTATGAAAAGAAAAGTTCTGGAAACATCTGGCTTTCCTTATATTGGCAAACGGTTCCTGGATAATTACTTTTATCATATTGGATATTGGATAATTATTTCTATCACACTAATCTCCATAGCAAATGCTATGATAAACTAGCAGCTTGGGGGAAATAAGGAATGAATTCTCAGATGGTGAATCATGGCTTGAGATTTTGGAAAATTATTATAAGCAAAGGGATATACTTGTTTTGAAATTAAGAACAAATCGTGTTTATTTTTTAGCCAGGCCCTTTAATATAATTGTTTGACAAGAAGAAATCTCATAAATTATGTCCTAGTTTGGTCTCTGTTGCTGTGAGAAAACACTCTAGCCAAAAACAACCTGAGGAGGAGAGGGTTTATTTAGCTTACAGGTTCCAGCCCACCATCCAGAAAAGCCAAGGCAGGAGCTGAAGCAGGGACCACTTTGTGCTATTTATTGGCTTCTTCCCTCTGGCTTGTAGCTCTCCCTGGTTTACTCTGCATTCTCATATAGCCCAGGATCACCTGTCCAGGCACGGAACATTGTGCTGGGCCTCCCCACAGTAATGAGCAATAAACGAGTAAGAAAATGTCCCGTAGGTATGCCCAGAGGCCAGTCTGCTGGAGGTGGCCCGTCAATTTACAATCCCCTGATGAGTCCAGTTCGTGTCAAGCTGACAGAACGGGACAGCTCAACAAGCTTGTGAGTCTAGCAAAGAGGGCAGCTGTAAGTGTGGACACCAGAGAATCCCAGACACAGCAGAGCTCCTCCACCCCAGGCTCATTCTTCCGTATGTGATTTACCTGCTGGAGACTTGCTACCAAATGCCACCCCTCCCCCCCTTTTTTGACACGTTGTTTATCAGATGTTGCTTTTCTTTGAAATGATTGTTTAGAACTTGCCAAAATCTCGCTGTCACAAAGGACCCAGGGGAAACCAATCTGATCCTAAGGAACAGCCCTTTCTCTGTTTTGGGTTTAAACGGAGCAGGTCTTTAGAATCTAAAAATCCAGAGCGTAGCACTTACCCTAGGAAGGCTTAACTTTATCGAAGATTCAGAAAGGAGTCTCCAGAGTCATCAAATCCAACCAAATTTTATTGAAAAAATGTTTGCCATACTGATCTGGTCTATTCTTAACTCCTCCCCTTCCCCAGTAACTGAACATAAAACCCTACCATTAGTTTACCTTGAATAATTCTAATAGACAATCTCCTCTTTTGTGGAGTCATTTTCTCAGTTTGACCTGTTTCTGTGTATAATCAGCATCTGCCTCCCTTGATCCACGTTCACAGGTTTCCCCATCACGACTGACAGTTGGGAGGAGGGAAATGGCATTTGTAATAAACATTCCTAAGCAATCCGCAAGAGTGGCTTACACGGATGTTGTGCTGCAGTAGATAGTGTAAGAACCTGGTTATTTAATATGCATGGAAGAATGCGTATCAGTGCTATGCAAATACCAAACCTCTTTATAGAGTAGATTGGGCATCCGAGGGCTCGGCATCGACACTATGAACCTGAAGGCAATCCCCCATGGGTCCGGAAGGATGACCCACCGACTTCCCTTCAACCTGCCATCTTTTAGGTTGTCTAAGAGCGTTCATTCCAGGTTCTCTTCAGGGTACAGGGATGTGTTGGATTCTATCTTGATGTCCCACTGTCTCCTAGCATGTGTCTGGTTTACATTGTCGGCTCTCCTTATTTTCTATATTACATTTTGTTTTAAAAAAATATTAAAGAGTGGCACCCAGAAATGTCAATGCCAGTAAATAATATAAACATCTCACTTCTCATCTCTATATAAAACATCTGATGGACTAACTTTTGTCATAATTAGTTAGTGTGTTTTTGAGACAGAGTCCCTTTACATTACCTGATTGGCCTAGAACTCCTGACCTAAGGGCTCATGCTGTTTCAACATCCTCAGCCTCTGGAACAATGAGAAGGTAAGATTATTTTAGCTTTTAAAAAATAATCTCTTCAAATGGTTAAAAAAATGTTTGCGCATCTCTTCAGTTGACACAAAGTAGAACCTCTGTGAGAGCAGACACACATTCTTGCACAATGATGGAGACATTGGGGTGCCAGTGAGGGATAAGGGCAGGTCCTAGCAGAAGGGCCTCAGCTATAGGAAGGATTGTACTAACATACACAGGACTTTAGGAGCACTGGGGTCTGGAGAACTGTTGAAGGTATCAAGAACCCCTAGAAGTCAACTGACCCAGTTTCTTCCAGGTTGCCACAACAAACAGAGTGAAACTATTTGTGCAATACCAGTAGCCTTTAATGCAGCGGTAGCAAGAGCTCTGCCCTTGCTGAATTTCATATTATTGGATGTGTGCATGGGGTTTACACTGTCCAAACATTTTGTTAGAAGCACCATGTTCAGAAGCTGTGCAGTGCAGCACTGGAAATAACTCCCTAAACCCTTCTTTAAAAAATCACTTCATAGGTTCATATTAGTCCAAAAGGGAGACATTTTTGTCCTGCATTCAGATTTTAGGGGAATTTGTTTTTTAAGTAAAGTTGCACAAATATTGCACTTCAAATACTGAAGGTGCAGACGAGGACAAGGCAGCCATTCCAGTTTCTTATGCTTTACTTTGCCAAACTAGCATTTTGTCCCCGTGTGGGGAGCTAGGGCGAGGTTGCAGCTGCAGCCAGCTGTTGGGTATCACCTTAATGACAAATAGTTTCGCTCTGTTTGTTGTGGCAACCTGGAAGAAACTGGGTCAGTTGACTTCTAGGGGTTCTTGATACCTTCAACAGTTCTCCAGACCCCAGTGCTCCTAAAGTCCTGTGTATGTTAGTACAATCCTTCCTATAGCTGAGGCCCTTCTGCTAGGACCTGTCCTTATGCCTCACTCGCACCCCAATGACTCCATCATTGTGCAAGAATGTGTGCCTGCTCTCACAGAGGTTCTATGCTCTGAGAGGTAGGTCCAGCGGTGAGTTGATTGTGTGCTCCCCAGCTGAGAGCTGAATGGGATGTCGGAGAAGACGAGGGCCAGAGGAAAGGAGAGAAGAAGCTGGTATTTTAGATTACCTAGAGGACAACTACCAATTCATAGCAATTACTAAAATGATTCCACATTACATTTTGCCTGGCTGAAAACATTAGCTGCTAGCTGATCAAGAGGAAGTAAATACCTTTTCTGACAGCGCTGTAGAAGTACAAGGCTTGGCCATGAGTGACATGTAATGGGAAGACCTTTTGCAGTGTGTTCAGGGAATACAGACAACGTGACACTGGAGTGAGTGAGCTTGACATCTCCGTGAATGAATGTTTCTGGACCAGCAGGTCTGCAAGCAGGTTAGGGATTGATATTTTCCCATTGCGATTAATGTCATATTTCCTTTAAACATAGTTAACACATGTCAGTTCACTTCCTCTTCCAATAAGTAATAGCTAAGCTGGCAGCCTTTATATCTTGTCCCCAAGGACACTGAGGTTTGATGGCAGGTAACAGAAATACACGTTCATTGACCTACTCCTTGGTGTCCATCCTAATGGTGGTATCTGATTTGTCTCTGAAAGTTATGCTCCGTGACCTGGTGGCTGCCATTCTGGGGTCCTATGATTTCCACTAACATACCAGGGCTAAGTTGCTCTGGTCAGCTCTCTTAAAGAACAGTTTCCTTCCTCAGAGTGCCTTTCTTTTGCCTAGAAAGGAAAGTGCCATGGAGACTCCTGGAGTATTCACTCAGTTGGTGGATTTTTCAGGGGTTGTAGAATGATTTTGTTCTAACATTTCCCCGTATCTTGACACACAACACTATGTGAAGTCAGTTCTAGCACCCACCCTTTCTTTTGTGCTGGCCCCTTGCAACTACATCATTAAGAGTCAGCCAGACAGTGTTAAAGGATCGTCTTTAGGTGGTGTTGCTGGGGTGCTAAAGCTGAAGCCATGGAGGAGAGCATCCTTTTCCTGACCCCTTTCTCAAGCTGACATCCTAAAGAGCCATTTTTCTCATTTTTATTAGATATTTTCTTAATTTACATTTCAAATTCTATCTTCTTTTCTCGTTTCCCCTCCAAAAAACCCATACCTACCCCTCTTCCCCCTGCTCACCAATCCACTCACTCCTGCTTCCCTGATCTGGCATTCTCCTACCCTGGCGCAATGAGCCTTCAGAATTCCAAGGGCCTCTCCTCTCATTGATGTCCTACCAGGCCATCATCTGCTACCCATGTGGATGTTGCCATGGGTCCCTCCATGTGTACTCTTTGGTTGGTGGTTAAGTCCCTGGGAGCTCTGGGGATACTGGTTGGTTCATATTGTTCTTTCTATGGAGCTATAAACCCATTCAGCTACTTGGGTCTGTTCTCTAGCTCCTCTGTTGGGGACCTTCTGAAGAGCCATTTTCATAGATTCCCCCAGTTTCTGCCTTCCAGGATTGACCACCAGCTATGATTGCATTAATATGTGAGGTGCTTCCCAGTGGAAGTCAGATTACAAAATATCTGTGCATAAGCTGAGTCCTGACAATAGGGAAGATCTTGGTGGAAGCAAGATTTTTGGTCTAAAAGTGAGCAAGTGTTTTCTTGGAAAACACGTTCTTGGGCCCCCCTTTGCAGTGATCCAACTGTGCATCTGTTTTCTGCTGGGCCTGGGGAAGTAGTATCCATTCTGTTAGTCTGTAGGGCTACACTGTCACAGGGTTCCACTTGTTATCTTTTCTATTACAAAATCTATCGGGAGAGATTGCATTGTGGCTTCCAAGAGAATGGAGACTATGTTTATTCTGTTATTTTGAAAAGAAAAAATAAAATGGAGAAAAACACATAGAACACTTGATTCCAAGGCTACAGAAATCAGATAGACAAGGAGAGAGACTAAGAGACAAAAACAAAGAGGCAATCACTTAACTGTGCTCTGCCCTCTGCCCTCTGCCCTCTGCCCTCTGCCCTCTGCCCTCTGCCCTCTGGCTACATCTTTGGGAAAGTTTGAGGGCCATGCATGGGGGTTGAGGATGAGACCAAAACTGAGCTGAGGAGACCCAGAAGAACAAGGCACCTATGTTGTAAGAACAACATGCTAGAGCGTTTTAGACTCCTTTCAAGTTGTAATCCTCACCGGGACTACACAAGTCCTATAAATCAATTCTGGAAAAATTCATTTCCTTACAGTATTGACATTTTCAATTAATGACCATGATAGATCTTTCATGTATTTGAGGTTCACTTAACATTCCATACATTATATAATTTTTCTAACTCAGAAGAAGTCTTGCAGTGCATTTTTAAAACTAGATTAATGATTAGGTGTTTGATTATTTATGATGATAATGTTTTGTAAGTTCAGTTTCTAATTCTTTGTTATTTATTTATAGAAACCAAATCTATAATTTAGTATTGAATTTGTACTTAGCAACCGAATAATCCAACTCATTACCTTTTTTCTTTTTTCTTTTTGTTTGTTTTTTCTATTTTTACTTACTCACTTTATATCTTGCTCACTACTCCCTTCCTGGTCACCACCTCCAACAATCCTTCCCCCATACCCTTCTTCTCTGCAGGTGGATATCCCCCTGGGCATCCCCCCTCCTTCTGTAAGGCTATGTGCATCCTCTCCCACTGAGCCCAGACAAGGCAGCCCCTGCTAGAAGAACATACCCCAGCATTCAGGATAACCCTTGTTCCAACAACTTAATACTTTAAACAACCTGTATATTTTCTGGGACTTTTTCTGAAGAGTTGTGAGCAAACAGACCAAGACATGTTTCCAACAATAGATCAAGAAATGATTCCACCCAAATCCTGCTGGGTAAACCAACAGGGGTTTGGTGTTCATTCACAGGAGTTGGTGTTTATTCACGGGTGAACCAATAGGGGGTTGATACTCATTCAAAGGAGTGTGGGTGATTCAAAGGCAGGTGCATCTGTAGAAAGTGAGCCCAGAATGCCTGGCTACTCACAAAGAAGAGCCTATAAAGTTTCTGAAGCCAGCTCTCTTGACAGTCTCTTCTCTACCAGGATAGTTTACTGCAGTATGCAAACTCAGGAAGTCCTCGAAAGTTTTCTGACATTTCTGTGAGCTCTTTCAACATTTTGTGTGTGTGTGTGTGTGTGTGTGTGTGTGTGTGTGTGAGAGAGAGAGAGAGAGAGAGAGAGAGAGAGAGAGAGAGAGAGTTCATGAGCCTCCCACATACCCTTGAGGAGGGACAGTGTCTTTCTTTTTTCTTTTTTGGCCTCTTATTGTTCCTTTTCTATGTTCTGTGAGCTTTGCAGGGGATGATATAGTGTCTGATTATATTCTGCATTTTTTTGAACATAGGACTACTGTGCTGCTAGAATAAACTTTAGATTCAGCAATTTGCTGGTTATGAGTTTCTATAGTAGTTATTACCCACTGTAAAAAAAATTACTCCACAATTGGGGCTGGCAAATTAATGCAAATGTTTAGAACATTTTATAGGCATATATAATATCTGTTTATTAAATCAAGAGTTACATTTGCCTCAAAATACTTAGGAAAACTTAAATACTATCAGAAAGGTGTTGGTTGCACCTATAATTACCATGCCACTATTGCAACCAGTACGTGTATCAACCAGTAGTCATGTAGATAAAATAGCATGCAGACTCTGTAGCTGAGAAGAGCTCTAAGTATAATCCCCTCTCCCCAGCAGCTTGCATAGTGCCTTCCAGCAATATAAAAACAAGCCAGCCCTGTGGGAGCTTCTGGCTTGATTATTCCATACCCCCCAATTAAAGTGTGTAGTATATTCAGCAGTGAGAATCTAGTCTGGACATATAATCAAACAGTGACAATGGCCTTTATGATCTCCTTTGTCAAGAACTTACAGAAAGTTACCCTAACTCTGGCACTTGGATTTCAGCATCATTAGTCATCAGTGCTCCTTCCTCACAGTGTTCCTTTTCAACAACTGTGACATTTAGACCAGTATGTTCACACAGTTTTCAGACATCTAGAATCAGGCTGAATTATACTACTGGCTTTTCTAGTTCTCCTGCTTACACATTGTGGGGCTTCTTGGCCTCTGTAATCATATAAGCTAATTTCCATAATAATTGTCTTTTCTATCTATGTAGTCATGTAAACTCCATATATCATGGTGATGCCCTAAGAGTAGAACAGAACTCAGCACTGTGACATGGCTCAGTGAGTATAAGCCCTTGCTTTGTAAATGTGAGCCTGGGTTCCCTAAACCATGGAAAGCAGGATGGAATAGTGCACATGTGTTGCCCCAAGGCCTGTGGCACTAGGGGAGGAGGAGATAGGAGAGTTTGATAGCCCTGTTCCAGGATCTGGCATTCACAGAAGTGAACAGGATACCTGCCTCAAACAAGATAGTGAGTGAGGACGAATGCCTGAGGTTGTTCTCTGGCCTTCACATGGTACCCATTTCCCTGTACTCATGGCCATACTATGGAAACAGGCACACACATTAGACACACTAATACTGTGTTAAATTGATTAAAAATATCTGTGGGATGTGTTAATTTAACAAAAACCTATTCTCTAACAGTCAAAGGGCTAAGAATGTTATTTGATAGCATCTCTTATCTGCAGCTGAGATTTTTCTGCCTGCCTGTAACCCACTTCTCTGATGTTACACCAGTGTGATTTTAAAATGCCTCAATATATGCCTTTTCTTTCTGTTTCTATGCTGACTTCATGACATTACTTCCATGTTTAACATTGTGTTTGGGGTGATATGTGGTACCAGGCTGTGGTCACTCAAATTTGGCTCCAGAGTAAACTATCATCTCTTATTCCCTTTGAGGTGAGAGAGACATTTCTATGTGGACACCTTTGACTTGTGAAACAGTTTACTGTGAACTAGTAATGTTCAGTCAGATGGTATCTCTTATATATTTTGCATTTACCCTTCTTACTGTTTTGTGTTGTTTTTAATGCTATCATTTTCTCTTGTGCTAGATTTGATTTTTTTAAATTTTTTTCATCAGGTTCCAGGACCAACTGATCATTATACATCCTGTGTATGTTCATATTACTACCTGCACACAGATACATGTTTATATACATACATGTGTATGTATGTGTGTGTACAATCATGTGTATGGGCACTATGGAGACTCAACACATGCTTGGTTTATAACAAATGCTCTACGATGCTCCCGTTCCTGTGAGTTTGCCCATGGTGCATTTCTAGGGTTTCTGTCCTATCATTGAGCAGCCTGTGGCCGTTTGCCCTATTGGTTTTGTTTCCCTGGAGGCTTTCACTAATCCATGTTGAGAACCAAATTCTCCCTCCTTCCCTGGGTTTGTTTTGACTAATACAGGTTTTTCACATTTCTGAAGTCACCCAGGATTGCCTGCATTCTTGCTATGCATTTACCTCTGACTGTTTGCTTGGAATATGCATGGCTAGCTGCAGATGCGGTGAAAGTCACTAAGATGTCTGGAACCAACAAATTCCCTTGTGTTCTATGTTGGGTCTTGCATGCATATTTGGGTTGTGGTTTGCAACTCTGTCTTAGCTTTTACTTCCTACTTCTGTAGAACATCAAGGTCACCAAAAAGGAAAAGATAAAAGTCCTTCCCAGGGATGCAGGAATAGTTCAATATAAAGAAATCCATCAGCATAATCCACTACATAAACAAACTCAAAGAAAAAAAAACACATGATCATTTCATTAGATGCTGAGAAAGCATTTGACAAAGTTCAACACCCCTTCATGGTAAAAGTCTTGGAAAGATCAGGAATTCAAGGCCCATACCTAAGCATAGTACAAACAAAGCAGTAGCCAACATCAACCTAAATAGAAAGAAACTTGAATCAATCCCATTAAAATTGGGGACTAGACAAGGTTGCCCACTCTCTCCCTATCTATTCAATAGAGTACTCAAAGTCCTAGCTAGAACAATTAGACAACAAAAGGAGGTCAAGGGGATAAAATTGGAGAGGAAGAAGTCAAAATATCACTATTTGCAGATGATATGATAGTATACTTAAGTGACCCCAAAAATGCCACCAGAGAACTCCTAAACCCAATAAACAACTTCAGCAAAGTGGCTGGATGGATATAAAACTAACTAAATAAGTCAATAGCCTTCCTATGCTCAAAGGATAAACAGCCAGAGAAAGAAATTAAGGAAATGACACCCTTCACAATAGTCACAAATAACATGAAATACCTTAGTGTGACTAACCAAGCAAATGAAAGATCTATGTGACAAGAACTTCAAGTCTCTGAAGAAAGAAATCAAATAAGGTATCAGAAGATGGAAAGACCTCCCATGCTCATGGATTGACATATTTAATATAGCAAAACTGGCTGTCTTGCTAAAAGCAGTCTACAGATTCAATGCAACACCCATCAAAATTCCAACTTAATTCTTCATAGAGTTAGAAAGAGCAATTTGCAAAATCCCTGGATAGAGAAAACTATTCTCAACAATAAAAGAACTTCTAGGGGAAACACCACCATCCCTGACCTCAAGCTGTATTACAGAGAAATAGTGATATAAATGTGTGGTATTGGCACAGACAGGCAAGTAGATCAATGGAATAGAATTGAAGACCCAGAAATGAACCCATACACCTATGGTCACTTGATCTTTGACAAAGGAGCTAAAACTCTCAAGTGGGGAAAAAAATCAACATTTTCAACAAATGGTGCTGGTTCAACTGGCGGTCAGCATGTAGAAGAATGAACATTGATCCATTCTTATCTCTTGGTACAATGCTCAAGTCCAAATAAAACAAGTACCTTCACATGAAACCAGATACACTAAAACTAATAGATGAGAAAATGGGGAAGAGCCTTGAATACTTGGGCACAAAGGAAAATTTCCTGAACAGAACACCAATGACTTATGCTCTAAGATCAACAATAAACAAATGGGGCCTCATAAAACTGCAAAGCTTCTGTTAGGCAAAGGATACAGTCAATAGGACAAAATGGCAACCAACAGATTGGGAAAAAACCTTACCAATTCTACATCTTATAGGGGGCTAATACCCAATATATACAAAAAGTTAGACTCCAGAGAATCAAATAATCCTGTTACAAATGGGTTACAGAGCTAAACAAACAATTCTCAACTGAGGAATTTCTAATGGCCAAGAAGCACCTAAAGAAACAGTCAGCATTCTTAATCGTCAGGAAAATGCAAATCAAACAACTCTGAGATTCCATCTCACACCAGTCTGAATGGCTAAGCGCAAAAACTCAGATGACAGCAGATGCTGGCAAGAATGTGAAGAAAGAGGAACACTCCTCCATTGTTGGTAGGATTGCAAGCTGGCACAACCACTCTGGAAATCAGTCTGGTGGTTCTTCAGAAAATTGGACATAGTATTACCTCAGGACCCAGCTATACCTCTCCTGGTATCCCAAAAGATGCTCCAACATATAACAAGGCACATGTTCCACTATGTTCATAGAAGTCTTATTTATAATAGCCAGAAGCTGGAAAGAACCCAGATGTCCTTCAACAGAGGAATGGATATAGAAAATGTGGTACACTTACACAATGGAGTACTACTCAACTATTAAAAAATTGAGTTCATGAAATTCTTAGGCAAATGGATGGAACTTGAAAATATCCTGAGGGGGGTAACCCAGTCACAAAAGAACACAGATGGTATACACTCACTGATAAGTGAATAGTAGTCCAAAACCTTGGAATACCCAAGATACAAGCCACATGAAGGTCAAGAAGAAGGAAGACCAAAGAGTAGATTCTTTAGTTCCACTCTTTAGTAAAGAAGGGGGAACAAAATACTCAAGGGAGGAAATACAGAAACAAAGTGTAGAGCAGCAACTGACAGAAAGGCCATCCAGAGACTGTCCCACCTGGGGATCCATCCCATATACAATCACCAAACCCAGACACTATTCTGGATGCCAAGAAGTGCTTGTTGACAGGAGCCTGATATAACAGTCTCCTGAGAGGCTCTGCCATAGCCTGGCAAATACAGAGGCCGATACCCGCAGTCAGCCATTGGACTGAGCATAGTGTCCCCAGTGGAGGAGTGAAAGGTCTGAATGAGCTGAAGGGGTTTGCATCCCCATAGGAAGAACAACAATACCAACCAACCGGACCTGCCCCCCTCAGCTCCTAGGGACGAAACCATCAACCAAAGAGTACACATGGAGGGACTCATGACTCCAGCCACATAAGTAGCCGAGGATGGCCTTGTCAGGCATCAATGGGAGGAGAGGCCCTTGGTCCTGTGAAGGTTCAATTACCCAGTGCAGGGGAACACCAGGGCAGGGGTGGGGCAGGAATGGGTGTTGGAAGCAGGGAGAAGGGGGAGGAGATAGGGCATGGGGGGCACTGGGAAAGGGGGATAACATTTGAAATATAAATAAAGAAAATATCCAATAAAAAAGTTCTCAGCTGGGAAGTGGTGGCACATGCCTTTAATCCCAGCACTTGGGAGGCAGAGGCAAGTGGATTTCTGAGTTGGAGGCCAGCCTACTCTATAGGTGAGTTCCAGGACAGCCAGGGCTACACAGCGAAGCCCTGTCTGGAAAGAAAAGTTCTCTCAATTTCCCCTCCCCCTGGATGCTCACCATCTGGAGCATGTATACAATTCCTATACAATGAGGTTGCTCTTCTGACTCCCTGAACTCTGTCTAAGCTTTGCAAAACTACTTCCTATGCAGACATTCAGTACCCAGATCCCCCTCCCCCTTTAAGCTTCTTGCTCAGCCTGCTGTGTGCCTCCCTTAGCTCCTCTGTTCAGAACCGGGTTTCTGGGCTAAGCTTTGCTCACACCAACTACCCTATGTTAGGTCAAATAAAGACAGACTTTCAAGCGGGAGTTTCCAGGGACACAGCAAACAAGAGACGGCCCTGGAGAGGAGTTTCTGCCCTGAGCTGCCTTTTCCAGTGCTTGGCACCCTTGGCTTACTAAGATGGCATGACCTGTTGCTTTCATGGTTACTGCGAGTGGAGGAGAGGGGATGAGGCTACCGACAACTGTGACGTCACAGCCTCACTCTGCCCATGAGTCATTTGTTTGTCTTGAGTAACGCTCTCCAGATTGGTGGAAGCATTTGGTCGATTTTCAGTATACTGAGCAGTTGGTTGTGACAGCTTCTTGCTTTCAGGGGGAATCATTTTCAGAGGTCCTTGGTCTGCTGTGTCAATTGGTGTCACTCTGAACTCGTTTTTTATTTGTCTTAAAGTGATGCTGATACACTATGCAAGTGTATCACCAAGACAGCTCCTCGCTCTAAAATAGTTGTACAATTTGAAGATTTAGAAAGTGTTGAAGGCAATCTTAGCGTATGTCAGATGTGAGCACCGGGCCTAGTTTTGAAGGTATTAGACACACAGAACACAGCAGCCGACTCTTCTGAGCCACGTGAAAAGTTGTTTTCAAAGCAATAAAAGCAAACCCGCCTTGCTGGAAGGAGCCGTCCCTCCTAGGCTCTTCCATTACTTCAATGATTTTCATGATGACACACGTAGCTAAGGGCTTTCGCTTTGGTGAGTACTACCCATAATTTGCAAATCCAGATGTTAATATTTATCAAGGAGAAATACGTGTACATTCCAGAGCTGGGTCCAGGATATAGCTTCAGACATAATACAGTACTGAAATTTCCATCCATACAAGGACTAGTCAGGTCCCTTGTGAATCAATGCATGGAGTATGGTATAGCTAAGAAAAGGCTTTCGAGCTTCATGTGCTAGCAAGTAACGGTATTCACGACACAGTTTACAGTAAATAATGAAGGCGTGACGAATTGTATCCTTACTATTTGATGATAATTATGTTTAAAAGCCAAAGATAATGTTTTCAGTTTTTATCCATACATATACATTTGAATTATCTGTAAAACCATGTAGAAATGTTTCCTAGTTCACATCATTGCCTATAAGGGATAATTGTGGAATCCAGGGCAGGATTAGCCTTGTGGAGGGAAGGGAAGGGAGACTTCAAGGTTATGAATGGATTTCCAGATTATTAGCCTTCTTTGGGAATTTTCAAATGTTTATTGTAAATATGGATTAAATCTAGCATATTTATAAGAAAAATAAAAATCAGGGGTGTGAATTTACATTAGATACACAATAAAGTGAAATAATTATAAACATGTGGTGGCTGTGGCTCGGACTCAGTACATTAGTTTTCTTGAGATTTTTCAATTTTTAGTAATAGTCATTTGTTAGTTTGTAATAAGAGAGAAATCAAAATTGGTGCAAGTAAACATAGATAATAAAAGGAAGAACTTTCCATATGTTATTTTAAAGTATTACTTAATAGTTGCTATAAATATTATAATTTTAAATCAGAATGCTCTGCAGTTTGTAAACATGTTGTCAGCACAAAGCACACAGTTCTCATTTCTGGAGCCATTTTAAGTGGCTATGGCCCAGGAACACAGATTTAGGTTACCCCAAATTTCATGTTTCCACATGGAAACAGTTGCATACTTTTACAGAACAAAGAAAGCCTTGAATCAAGGCAAGTTTAAAGTATACTGTTGGGTTCATCAGAAGGAAGTTAAAGCAAGCTACGTGAAGCTTTTCTACAGGCCCAAGATTCTTTTGGGTTGGTTAGTGGAAGATAGTGTGGTCTGCTAATTTAATATATTCCAAAAGATTTTTTTATCTATTAGTTACAGAATGTTAGCTCTAATACTGAGCTGGATGTGATAATTCTGCTAACCTGAGATCAGATAATTAGGCAAGCGACCTGCAGCATTCTACACTCTTGCTGCAGTCCTGGTTAGTCTCTGAAGACTGAACTCCTTTCCTGAAGCTCACAGCTTATAATGATTAGACCAGCCATTCTCAGTGAAACTGAAACAGGAAACCAGCCACCATCCATTTTATTGATGAAGTGGTGGACAAAGGAGTTGCCTTTTGCCTTGGAGCGAGACTTCCACAGACTGTGACTGAGAACTGCTTGAGAGCCACAGAAGGTTCTCTTTGAACAGCATCCCTTCAAGTGACCCTAGCATCTATCCAAGTCCAACCTTGGACCTGGATCATAATACACTCTTCAACTGAGTATGTGTGGTTAAATCCCGTAAGAGAGACAGAAATTTGCTTTTCCATCAGAGGCTCCTCAGCCCTTTGAAGTTATAGATTCAAGTGTATTTTGTATACACTGGGCAGATGTGACCTAGGAAACTTCACTGGGTTTTTGTATATTTCACAGTTCGAAGCGGGATCCCTACCATAAGCAATAGCCTATACGTCTGTATTTTGTTCTCTCTCTTGAGAAGCTCATATTCTCTGTGTAAATTTCACTGGGACCACAGGCAGGACATCAGAGAGTTTTCCAAGATGGCTGGACATGGAGCTGTCTAGTGGCCAGGGCCCTGCTGGGCTTTTCCCATCGGGCCCTGACCACTGTGGTGGCAGAGGACCCTGAGGGAGGACACAGTGCTGACAATGATTTAAAAACCTGAAGCTCTCAATGCTACCTGCCCTCCTCACCAGATACCTCCACCCTTGGCAAACCGGTGTGAACTAGTGTCTGCTCCTTTCCTGGTGTCTCGGGGAAGAAACTGTGACTCAAAGGAATAAAACATTGCAAATGTCAAAATGTATTTCAGCTGAAATGATATTTTTGCCAGGGAGATCTAATGAGAAAACTGTTTGAAAGACAGAGTTAGAGTTTCCTGGTTCCACATTTAATTAACTCAATCTGACTTTTATTATGCTTTGTATTCTGTGTTTCCCTGTTCAGTAAACAAACAGCAGAAAATTAAACTAGGGCAACTGCCAGCCTGCAGTAAATTTAATTGAAAAATAATGAATTGCCGCGGGGGACCACTGGGTGTTTTGCAGATAAACTTATTTTTCCTGGAAAGTCTCCACTTGCCTTTGTCACAACTTGATGAATACAAGCCATGGAGGAAGCAGAACGTGTTGGTTGATGGTAGGGAGGGCATGAGGGTGGACGGCCTCGGGGAATCTTTCACCGCCTGCTGTTCAGGGCCGTTGGCATGGTCAGTGCCCAGGTTTCCTCCTTCAGGGTGGATCTGACCACCAGGGGGATGCTGAGTGCCCTCGGCCTCTGTAGTGTCCATACAGGCTGTGTACTATCAACCTTCCCTCAAGGGGGAAGAAAGGCGACCCTGGAAATGAAGGTCATACATGATTTACAGGTCAGAAGACTTCAGACAAATCAAGACTCTCCCCCCTCAAACTTCATGTGTTGTGACTAATAACCATTTAAGACATTCAGGCCTGATATGAATCAAAGGTATTTCTAAACATTTGGCTATTTGTTTTCTTGACTTGATAGCTTTTCCTGGTGTAGAGGTATCTTCTAATGATCTCCTGTTGAAGTTTATGGCCAGCCAAGAGAAGGTTTGAATTATATCAGAAAAACAGAAGGACTTTCAGAAGGGTGACAGGAAAGAGACCGCATCTGGTTCTCCGTCCCATGGTGTGGAAGGCAGGTGTCTGCCTATCGGATTGGAGATTCTATCTCCTAAAAGAAAATAATAATAATAAAAGAATCTGGTCCTCCTCCAAATCCTTACCCTTAGCAGGAAGATACCATTGGGTCTCATGGAATATATGGCCCTCTTCCTCCCTTTGCTAAGTAGTGGCAGTATTAGCAGGCACAAAAGCCCATATAAGGACCTATACCTTTTCAATCTTCTCTTAGGGGGCTGTTATATGAGGAAAACAACATCCATTATTTTGTGCTTTTATAGTTAATTTGTGTGTGTGTGTGTGTGTGTGTGTGTGTGTGTGTGGTGTATGTGTGTTCACATGCGCATGTCAAAGGACAACTTGGTGGCAGGAGTTAGTATTTTCCTTCCCCTATGTGATATTCAGGAATTGAACTCAGGTAATCTGGTTTGGCATAAGTGCCTATACCCACTGAGCCATCTCCGTGGTCCTCAATAAATATTTTTAAATAACAGGCACACACCTGTAGCTGTGGGGGCCATAATAGGTCAAAGCAAACTTTATTTCCAAAAATATGAAAAAGAGTCCTGGTTCCCATGGAATATCTGTCTTCCTAGGGAAGGACAGACAAGCGTGTAGGAAGTACAGTGTGTCATAAATGAAAATTAGTGGTGGGAGCTAACATGGTGATCCAGAGGGTTGTTGTGTTAGACCTCCCTGGAAAGGCAGCATTTGAGAAAAGCCCTCGAAACAGAGCCTGTGTTGAGAATCCCCAAAGGCAGCGCTGAGGGATGCTGCCTGTACCCTTCCTGCCTTCTGTGCAGGAGCATGTCTACCTGTCTGAGAGGAAGCACAGGAAGCAGGGGGTGAGAAGAGGCGAATGGGATCAACGGTTGCAGAATCCTGCAGCCACTCTAAGGACTCTCACTTAGGATCCCAGGAGAGCAATCTGGTAGATGGCCCTAAATAGAAGTGACAGGACGTGGCTGCGGACTTAGTGTGGGGGATCAGATGGTCAAAAGCCTGGGCAGACAGCAGACAGACCAGTGAGACCAGCAGCCAGAAAGGTGACAGGAGCCTGGAGCAGGGTATTCATTATCATGAATATCTGCAAGAATCTAGACTTAGGTATTCATCATCACTAGTGTCTGCATCAATCTAGACTTGTAATTTTATCATTTGAACAACAAGAAGCAGAAACCTATTGCACTTAAGATGCTGAACTAGTCTATTGAAAGTGCTTGTCAAGTAACAGTGACCAATGAATGTCCACTCTCCAGTTACAGAGCTTCTCACTTAAGCACAGATCTGGAAATAAGATTTTAGACTGTCATACATAATTTAAGCAAGGCAGAGAGAAGAATCCTGATATTCTTTTAAATTTCACACACTTGATTAGAAAAATCTTATAAATAAATAAGAACCCATGCACCAAAATTATTATGTAGTCGGAGTGAGTATTTGAAATGGGAGCTGTGGGGCTTTATATTACATCTTGTGCTTTCAGCATTGGGTATATTAGATATGTTTACCACCACCAACCCCCCAAATTAGCAACACAGTTATAACTAGAAAAGCAATTAACTTTATGTCTGCTTTCATAACTCATGTCCAACCCCTCATCTCTTATATTTAGCTTTTCTTGTTGTCTTTTCTGAATGTTGTACTATACCACATGTCCATTGGATTATATATATTTACATATATATTTACACACACACACACACACACACACACACACACACACACACATATATATATATATATATATATATATATATATATAATTGCATAGATTGCAGATGAGAGGAATCATGTGCATTTCTTTCTTCTTGAGATGGTGTGGCCTTACTTAATATTAGACATTACAAAAATATCTGTTTTCTCCTAAGTTTCAAACTTTGGTTTTCTTTAGAGATATGTAGTATTCCATCTTATATATGGTGATGGAAAATTTTATGTTAACTTAAGCTATGGAGGAGGGAAGCTTGATTGAGAACATGCCTTCATATGATGGGGCTATAGGCAAGACTGTATAGCATTTTCTTAATTCAGGATTGATGTGGGAGGGCCCAGTCTCCTGTGGGAGGTGCCATCGGTGGGCTGGTGGTCTTGGGTTCCATAAGAAAGCAGGCTGAGCAAACCACGAGGAGCAAGTCAGTGAGGAGAACGTCCCCATGGCCTCTCCATCAGCAGAGGGCAAGTGCATCAAACGTACTCGATATTGACAGTACGTTGAGTTCTTTTTCTGACCTCCTTCATGATACACTTTGATGCGGAAGCACAGCCAAGTAAGCCCTTTCCTCCACAAGTTGCTTCAGTTATGATGGCTCGTCACAGCTGGAGTAACCCTAGGAAACACGGATGCTGAATTTTCATCACACACTCCCGTGCTGGTGGGCAATGAGGATGATTCACCTTCTTTGCTATTGTGAATAAAGCAGCAATAAACACGAGTCTTCAGATGTCTCGAAGGTAGATGTGGAGGTTTTGAGTCACACTCAGGAGAGAGTCACTGTCTCATATTGTAGTTTTATTCTTAATTTTTTAGAAGAAAATTACAAAACTTATTTCCACAATGGTTATATTAATTTTCATCCCCTCTTATAATGAGTAAGGATTAATTTCTCTCCACTGTCTATTTAATTCCTTTGCGTAGTTATTAACTATCAGGCATTTAATTGTTGGTTAGTGTTCTATAAACTATTTTATGAGTGTATCGTTTCAGTGATGATTTGAGGCCACCTATCATCATTATAATCACAGTCATCACCAGCGGCATCAGAAGAACCATCATCCCTATCATCATCACTATCACCATCATCACCATCTTCACCATGACCACCATCATCATCGTCATCTTCATCACTACCATCACCATTATTATCATCACCATGTTCAATATCTCATCGTCATACCACCACCATGGCTCCCTCCATCATCACCAACATCCTCAACATCGCCAGCATTTCCACCTCATCATATTGTCATCATCATCATCTTCAACACAACAGCAGTTCACATTTTAAAGCCATCAGATTCTTCCTCTACCCAGTGGATGGAGCGTTGTTGGGAAGGTTTGCATCTGTCTGAAAGGATAAATAACCACATTTTCTTTGCCTTCAGAATGAACATGAGTGATTCTGAGATCTCACTATCTGAAGTAGCAGAATTGGAAGATTTGTGTAGTAGATATGTAGATGTATGTTTGTATGGAGCACCACAAACTGATTACAAACTAAAATACTAAATTAAACAATCAAATAATCTAAACGATAGGGCAAAATGATCTACAGAGGAAAATATGTCAGAGACATCAGAGAAGAGGCAGATGACTAGAAAAGTTGTCATTTAAAGCTCTACCCTATGTACAAACATTTGATTTAATAACCGGCCCAAAATGAGAGTTCTCATTAATAAGATCCGTGTGTTCATATTGAAAGGGTTTGAAAATCTGAAAGGCCTTGTTGATAACCCAAGACAGTTTGGCAGCATCTGATAGACATCAAAACTGTAGACAGACAGGAACAACAGGGGCTGTGTGTCATGAAGTACATCTGGGAGGCAGCCTTCAATTGTCATGCAGGAGAGAAGGTGCTTACTCTGGATTATCTCGTACAGGAGATGTTTAGTCTGCACATGCGGCTGAGCACACAGTGAGCTCATAGGATCAGTACTAAGTAGGAGCCACAGGTTGGGGCAATGAGAAATAATTTTTGTTATGGGAGGTACCTGAGAACTCCCAGATGTAGCCACTTAACCCAAATATGCTGAGACGAGAGGATAAGGCAACAAACAGACTCTAGCTGAGGGAAGATGGAGCTCCATCAGGGAGGGGAGAGAGCTTTTTCAGAACGATGATACGTCTTTGAGCTGCAACTGAAATGAGCTTGGAGGAGAGGCTGGAGAGACGCGATTGCTCCTAAAGGCCCTTGGAAAACTCTTTGTTCTTCTGAGAGCAAATTCTTCACCTTGGCTACATATGAAATAGGCATTTATCTGTCTTGGGGTAGGGGTGGGTGCAGATGCACTGATGATTTCTGTAGGAACGCACAGAGACTGAAGGAGTTCATCTTTGAGTCGCCACAAAGCAAGGTTTAGAACTAAAGCAATGAGCTGGAGATGCTGGCCTTCTTGGCAAGTTTTCCAGCCAAGCATGATCATTTCCCCTGAGTGAAGGTAGGTCCCACTTCCGCAGGTATAGGTAGATGCTCCTGTTGCTCTAGACCTCTCCCAATGAAGAAAGGGTAGAGGAGCAGCTAATCCCAACATTTTGTTTCCCATCTTTCATTCTACCATTTTGTTTCTGCTTTTTCCTGCATGAGATAAAAATTGGAAGATAAAATGCCCAGCAGCCCTACCATCTCCTGAGAGTCACCACACTCCTTTTTTTGTAATGCCCACATACACGTGACCCATTATGTGGACATGATGATTTGAGGGGAATGAATAAAAAATTCATTAAGGTACCCAAAGTATTTCCTGAGTCCTTTTAACTACACAGAGGGACAGTCTCTTCTTCTCTGAGAGAGCCTTTTTTAGAAGAATATTAGCAGTTGTTGGAAAGTTAACTCTACTAGTGTAGAAGTCACCTAACAGGACAGGAGTAGAGAAAGCCACACATTAGCCCAAAGCAAAGTCTGATAACGATAACGCTCAGTGTTCTGTAGAACTCATCCCTTTCACTCCGCCATCCTTTGGTGAGGACATCAGGACTCCACACTTGTGTTGGCTAGTGTTCATCAACTTGACACAAGCTAGAGTCACTTGAGAAGAAGGAATTTCTGTAGAATTTGTCAGGCGAGATTGGCCAGAAGCCATGTCTATAAGGCATTCTCCTCATTGTTAGTCTGTAAGGGAGGATCCCTCCCACTGTGGGTGGTGCCCTCTCTAGGTGGGCGGGCCTGAGGTGTGGAAGAGAGAAAGCTGGGCCTGCTAGGAGGAGCAAGCTAGTATGGAGAATTCCATGAGGGCTTCTCCTTTAGCTCCTGCCTCAGCATTCCTGGGTGACCTGTAAGCCAAATAGACACTCTGCTCCCCCGAGGTGGTTTTCAGTTCATGTTTCATCAGCATCAGAAAGCAAACCAGGACACCACTCTCCACCTTAGTTACATAAGTCAATTTGCTTTCTTGTTCACCTAAGTTTGTTCAAGTACAGTCTTTGGTAATGAAAAATTTTATCATGCAAAGGGCTTACAAATTCTCTGTCTCCCTCTTCCCCTCTGCCTTTGCCTTCCCACCCCATCCCCCAGCTCTCCTGCAGTGCCAAAGTAACATATCTCTGATAAATCAACAAATTTAACAAGATCTAAAACATGATTTTGTTAATGCTTGTGCATGTGAACTGGAGTTATACACATGAACACATACACACACACATGCACACACACACACACACACACACACACACACCATAATTGTGCTAAAGATTGAAAGCCAAGATTACCTTGGACTGTCTTCAGTTCCCTTGAAAACCATTTACCTGTGTCTAACCTAAAGTCCTCATCCCTTACATGTGAAACTTTCCTGTTTATTATTAGCACAGCGGGCCGCTAGCTTCCACCAACCCCAAAAGTTACAGATGTTGTTAGGTAGCATCTGGAGCCTACAGCAGAGACAGCTTTGCTGAAACCCAATGCCGTGACTACCTGTAAAGATACTGCTTTATAGCTGTCTTCTGTTTGCTTCTATAAAATGTGTGTATCCATGTGCACAGTGTAGAACAGGTCATTCTGGCAACCTGAGTCTCCATTTCCAGTTTGTGCTCACTCAAAATTAGCTCAGAATAAACTCACTTTTCTCCTTTAGATTGAGAGCTGTGTTTTTCAGTGACAACTTAAACTAGACTTTTTTTTTGCAATTATGACTTCTTTTTATTTTAAAGTTATTTTAAGTTATTGCATGCATGTACATATATGTCAGTGTGTGTGTGTGTGTGTGTGTGTGTGTGTGTGTGCCACACTACACATATGGAAGTCAGAGAACAAGGTACCAGAGTCAGCTCTCTCCTTCCATGATGTGTGACACGAGGAATTAAGTTCATATGTCAGGCTTGGATGCAAGCACCTTTCACCCACTCAGCCATCTTGGAGGCCCGAGACTACCTTTTAGGATATCCAAAGCAAAGGAATTCATCTTCATAGATACAAGATGTTATGTATGATAAGATTTATGGGGACTTCCTACAGAAATAATTTTAGTATTTTCCTATTCCCTCGTCCCCAGAGGCTTAACTACCCAGGCTCCATTATGTTCTCTGTGTTACAAATGAATGCAATTTTCGAAAAGTCAACAGAGACTTGAGCTGTAAACCTGCATTTGTTTCAGCTAAGCTCCTTCACATACCTCAGGACCTGGGTAACGGGATGTCTTTCCACAGTTCTTTCCAATTCTAATGAGCTCTGAAGAAGTTTATTTCAAAATAATCCTTCTGTATTAAGCGCTGGCTCATTGACAGGTCTGCTTTTATCATAATTGTAGGAAGATTATTTTCCCAATGAAGGTTTGTTTTTTCATGGAATTCTGAGGTTTTGCATTGTGTATATGAGGCAATTAGTTTGGGATTTTTGGAATTTATTTTAGACCTGACAGATGTCTTCAATTTACACACTCTAGGAGGTGACAAACCCCATTAACATTTGAAAGCTATCAGTTTAGTTTATCTTTCTTCCCAGTCTCCAAGTTATGAGCCAAGAGACCTTTCTTTTGTTTGTTCCCTGTTCTATCTATCTCTCCCCTTCTCTCTCTCTCTCTCTCTCTCTCTCTCTCTCTCTCTCTCTCTCTCTCTCTCTCTCTCTGTGTGTGTGTGTGTGTGTGTGTGTGTGTGTGTGTCTGTCTCTCCTCTTCTTCCTTATCCCTCTTTTCTCTATTTTTATGTATACTGAAAGGAATTTTGTCCCAGTGAGAATCTAGTTGGTTATAAATTATACTTGATGAGGAATGATTTTTTTTTCTGACTAAAATATGTTCCCTTTTGCAGACTGTAGTTGTGATGACTATCTTGCAGTTTTGCTCTCCTCTCCTCTGCTGACTACTTAACTCTGGGGCCTGCTCTCTTTCTTGGTCTTATAGAGTTGAGGCACTGAGTGGTGTAGACTTCAGCATGAACTTGGATGCCCTTCCATTTTTCAGTCAAATCCTTTAGAGAAGGCAGCTGCCTCCTCAATTGGAGTGAAGTTTGCCACGTGCCAGTTTGGGATGGGGGTTCGAGTTGTCCTCGTTTGGTTTTCCCATGGAAGACCCCACAGGGGTTTGCTTGTTTGTCCACTGGGAGCATTGTGCAGCCACTAGGTGGCCCAGTGGACGCGTGCTGATCACTCTGCAGCTCTCACTTCCAAGTCCACCCTGTAACTGTTCCACTTCTCCCACTGAAGTGGAGGTCTGCATCAAGATTTCCTGATCAGTAGAGTTTTAAAACAAGAGCTCAAGAAATCTGGAATTTGGAACAAGTCCAGAAGGCAGTGGAAGTGTGTGGCGGTAGTGGTGGTGGACATGCATTACCAACCTGTTCATTTTCCTTAAACCTGCCATATTCTGTTTTCAGTAAACATTGTGTATGTTCAAACTGGGAAGGAGGAGGTTAGGGACGAACAGATGTCACGGAGTGTCAGATCTAGGTTTAGTGATTGGCCCCTGGCATGGTCCTTTCTGAATAGAACATCTGACAACCCAAGTTTAGTTACTCTGAGCATAGAATTTGGCTTTGTCCTTGTAACACTTCATTTCTCATGGATTAAGTTTAAGACCCGAGAATACTTAGCCCGAGATTTGAAGACACTTATATAGCATAACTACCTCAAAATACTTCAGAAATCCACAACTAAATCCATTTAGTGGTGAGACAGTGTGGATTTGTTTACTAAGAGGAGAAACAAGAAGCATGTATTGGCTGTCCTAAACTAATTTCTTCCAGACATAAGATAATTTAGCAAGTCAGGTAAAGGAAAGTGGACATTATTGGAAAAGGAGGGTAAATTCAGATTGTGATGCAATGCTTTCCTCCTGAAAGAAGATGGTATAAAATGGAAATCAGAGAGTATGCAAAATAAAATTTAAAATGAAATTTTAATAAAATTTAAAATTTAAAACAGAATTTAAAATTTATTTAAAAATTTAAAATTTTAAAATTTTAATTAAATTAAAATAATTAAAATTTTAAATTAAAATTTTAAATGTATCTAAAAATTTAAAAATTCATTTTAAAAAATAAATTTTTTGAAATGAAATTTAAAATAAAATGGAAACCAAGAGAGCATGCCAAATAAAATTTAAGTGAAATTTTGCAAAAGTCATTTTCAGTTTAGTAATTATCAACTCAGATATAACAAGACATATTTTAAAAAACTACAACATACAGGTCTGCTGAAAAGAAGCACACATTACCACAAGGCTAGTGGTGTATGACTCTGTCAAATACCATAAAATACTTTCAGAACATTTGCTTTATTCACTCACTCATTCATTCATTGTGTATATGGACATGTGAATGCCATGGTGTGTGCTTGTATGCATGCCTGAGTATGTGCATGTGCTTGTGCATATCTACACATGTATGTAAATCAGAGATCAATTTGTAGGCCTTGGCTTCTGCCTTCCACCCTCTAGTTTCCAGAGATGGAACTCAGGTTATTAGGCTTTGGCAGAAATGTCCTTACTCACTGCACCATCTCAATGGCCCACAAAAGTAGCTTTAACTCAAAAGGTCAACTGTCTCTTAGATAATATAAAAATAATGTAAACATTCTAGTTCCCCACTTGATGAGTCTAAAAGTTTAACCATAATTCAAAGAGATATTTCTTTAGAATAAGTTTTTAAAATTTCACACAGTTGTCTTAAAATCCATAATACATACATACATACATAATACATACATACATACATACATACATACATACAAAGAAAATGAGGAAGCTTTTTCTCTGTGTGTGTTATTTACCACAAGCCTATGACACTCATGCAAGCACAATATTAAGCAGTTCAGGAAAATAGGTTTCACTGCACAAAATTGTATTTTTATTTATCTATCTCTTTTGCTTATGAGTGTTTGCCTTCAAGTATGTGCACCATATGCCTGCAGTGCCCATGGAGGACAGAAGAGAGCATCAGATCCCCTGGAACTGGAGTTATAAGCAGTTGTAAGCTACCATGTGGATGCTGGGAGCCCAGCCCAGGTCTGCATGAGCAGCCAGTGCTCTTAACTACTAAGCCAACTCTCTAGCTCCATACAATTGTAGTAAATAAGGAAATATTTCAAAGTATTTGGAGAAAAGATTTTTTCAACTAATTATGTTTGTTTAACATGAGAAAAGAATTACTTTCCCAATAAGTCCTGTGGAAAATGACATCTAAGTGGATCACAGAATGGAAGAATGTCATGTTGCTATCCTCAGTAATTGAGTGCTCATTAATCTATGAGCAACACACAGTTATAGAGGAAGTTATGTGTACAGACAGAAACCATGGCAGCATATCACTAATGAAGGCCTAGGAATGCACACAAACACATTTCAATATTTTCAGCCATGCTGGTGGCCAAAGAAATAAAAGCCACAACTTAACAATTTAACATTGTTTTTGTCCCAAGCAAGAATAGTCTAAAAGGAATGCCAGTGCTGGGCAGATCACAGGAAAGTGGACCTTCTTGTACTGCACTGGTGGCTGTCTATAAACTGTGCATTTCTGGAGAGCATTTGGCAGTGTGTAGCAAGCACATTTAGAAGATGTATATCTTTTCCTCAAGGAATGTCACACTTAGGGTTTGGGGGGATGTCTGTAAAAACAACTGTGCAAGGGTGGCCACTACCTCCTTTCTCAATACAGTGAAGAATTGGGCCAAACTGAAGCCTTTGGAAGTACAGGAAAGATCAGATAGACTGTGATGTGTACTCACACCCCTCCAAGTCCCTATGTTAAAGACAATGAAGATTCATCAGAGAGTTAAAAGATTAAGAGCTAAGGAAATACTCAGTAAGTCAAATGAGCAGTAATGAAGTCTGGTAACCATGAATCTCTTGTGGTCAGTGTCAGGACAGAAGGTACAAAGCGGGAAACCAGAACTGTGAGCCCTGCAGCCTGTAAAGTCCGAGAACCAAGGCCAGGGTCTCTAATCTTTTCTCATAATATTCTTCAATTATGATTCTTAGATTGACCTGCAGTTGACTAACACTCACTCCATTTTATCTGACTGGAAGTTAAAAATCCTTCCCAGCATGCCTGAGACTACAGCACTGCAGGGAATCCTCTGTGTTCCTCTAATAAACGGACTGACTGTCCAAGTGTTTTCACCCAAGGCCATGCTAGAGGTGGAACAGCATGCCCTCTCGAGTTTTTGAATGAGCAGTGCCCTCACCAAGGTCAGTGGTCAGTAGTACATTTCTTATATTCAGTACTTTGGAAGTAGGGAGAGAAGGATTAGTAGTTCAGGATTATCCTTAACTACATAGTGAGCTCAAGACCAGCATACGCTATAGGGAACCTGGTGTTAAAAACAAACAAACAAACAAAAAACCAATAACATCCATCTATCAATAGATAAATAGATCAATAAATTAATAAGTAATAAACAAAGACCCCATGTGGATGTCTAAACATTTGCACTTTCTCCCAAACTCACAGTGAAACCTGGTCCCTAGCCATGGGACATGAAGGGAAAAGTCTCACAGAAAAAATTATTGCCTTTATAAAACAGGGTTCAGGCAGCTGCCTTCCACCTCCTACTCTATGAAAACACAGAGAGAAATTACTCCACCTTGATTTTAGATTTTCCAATCTCCAGAACTCTGAGAAACATTTTTACTCTCTGTAAATTGATTGGTTTGAGGTGTTTTCTTATAGTAACCCAAATGAACTGGAACAAAACCTAGTTCATTCTGACTCATCCACTAATACACATTGGCATGCAGCCTGTTAGCTTGATGTAGACAAGAGAGAATAAGAAGGATGAGATCTATTTATCAGGGGGAGTATTTTAAAAGGGTGGCTCACAATTATAGGGGCTGGGAGAGATCTGAAGTATGTATGCAGGGCAGGGCAGCATGCTGGAATGTAGAGTTACTAGGCAATAGTAAAAAAATTATAAACACATCTCACTTTGCTTGTTATAGTCTTTATTTAAAGTCTTTTAAAGTGTGTGTGTGTGTGTGTGTGTGTGTGTGTGTGTGTGTGTTGGTCTGTTGGTATACACATGTGAATGCACTGCCTGTGAAGGCCAGAAGAGGACCCTGGATTCCCTGGAGCTGGAGTGACAGGTAGCCATGAGCCATCCAACATGGGTTCTGGGACTAAAACTCTTGTCCTATGGAAGAAAAGCATGTATGTTTAACTATTGCCATCTCCCTATCCCTCGTTCATTCCTTGCTCTTAATAACTTCCTGTGATTAGAGGGCCTATTCTTATTACAAAGGGCATCTGCTCCACTCAGGTCTTAATCCATTTATGATCAATTACCTATCTGCCATCTATCATTTGGCATATTCTATGTCTGTCTGTCTATCTATCTATCTATCTATCTATCTATCTATCTATCTATCTATCTATTATCATCTGTAAGTTGTTATCTTCTAACTACTTATCAAATAACTAATTTTGTCTGCCTTTAAAACATCATCTATAACCTTCGACTAGACAACCAGACATAGTAGCCTAGCTAAGATGAGACATAATTATTCTTTATGCTTCAAATTTCATTCTTCCCCTTTTTGCCCTCTGTACTCTCTACTTAAGTCCTTGTTAATTTTTTTGTTTAGATCAGTTTACTCTCTTTTTGTTGTATCTCAGATTCTCCATTCTTTTTCATTTCTCCACATAATAATCCATACACTTGAGTTTAGGTCAGAGAAATACCTACACTCTCTTAAGACTTCAAAGACACAAACCCTTCCTGTTTCTGTACTAAATTGCCAAACAGAAACCAACCCAGTGTGATAGAAAGACCAAGGGGAGGGGTTTTGTTTTGTTTTGGCTTGTCAACACTTCCAGCAATATTCTGTTTATAAAGGGGAGATGTTACAGAGAGTCATTCATTCAGCATCAATCTGTTTACACTTTATTGCTTATTTATAAATGGAATTAAGTGGGACTTAGCATAATTTACATTTAAATAATGAATTGCTTCCTACATCAATTATTCTGTTTTGTGCCTATTATCTGATTTTTAATAACCCAATGAAGTCGGCACAAAAATTATTATAGTTGTCATTAAACATGTGTGGATCTGAGACATCAAGGATTGCCTACAGCCTACAGAGAGCTCAGCTTGGGTCTTGTATCTGTGTAAAAGCGCTTTTAACCACTGAGACAATCCACAATAGAGCTAACACACATGGCACCTATTATTCTGTTACACAAATTAGGGTGGGTTTGCAGGTTAGTTCTATGTCAACTTCACACAAGCTAGAGTTATTTGGAAGGAGGGAACCTCACTTGAGAAAATATCTCCATAACATCTGTCTGTTGGGCTTTTTTAATTAGTGATTGATGGGGAGGGCTCTACCCATTGCAGGTGGAGTCATCCCTGGGCTGGTGGTTCTGGGTTCATTAAGAAAGCAGGCTGAGCAAGCCATGAAGAGCAAGCCAGTAAGCAGCACCCACCCCTCCATGGCCTCTGCATCTGCTCCTGTCTCCAGGTACCTGCCCTGCTTGAGTTCCTGTTCGGACTTATTTAGATGGTGAGCAATGCTGTGTAAGTATAAGCAAAATAAACCCTTCCTGCCCAACTTGCTCTTGGTAAAAGGTGTTTCATCACAGCAATAGTCTCCTAAATTAATACAGAGGGGTAACCACAGAGATCTATTCTTTATTGCTAGTGATATTTAGGCAGAGGTTTTTATTAATAACCCTATGCTACAAACCCATTCATACTTTCTGTGTGTGCACTTTCTGAGGATTTTACCATGTTCTAAGACAGAATGGGTTGGTTTGACACTATGTTTTTGCTTCTCTCTGGCTCTCTGGTTAAGTTCTAGGTCTTAGTGTCTCACGTTCAGACCTGCCAGGAAACCCTGGATGACTTATAATGTGGGGAAGACTAGTGTTCCTTCAAAGTAGACAATTATAAAACTGGATTCTTTCCCGGAATCAGATAATCAAGCATTAGGGAAATGGACTGGAAAGACCATTTGTTTTCTATTTTCTTGAGTGCTGCAAAACAGTAGGTCTCAATGAGAATTGGCATCTTTGGTGGAAGAAGACAATTGTAGATGCTTTCATTGCAAACTAATTATCAGGGTAATTAAAAATTTAAGCTTGGGCTAATTGAATCTGTAAAATGACAAAAATATTTTAGCGAGTTTGGATTTCTCGCTATAAAATAAATATGGTTTGCCCCAAGAGCTGATGTTTGAAAGTTTGTTCTTTTTTAAATTCAATATATTCTTTATTTACATTCCAAATGATTTTTCTTTTCTGGATCCCCCCTACCCAAAAGTCCCATGAGCCCTCTTCCCTCCCTCTGTTCCCCAATCCACACCTTCCTGCTTCAGTGGAACCATCAGAAGTGGGGCCTATTGGGACATAGTTCCTTGAGGAACACTGACTGCCCTGGGAAGAAATGAAGAAAGTGGTTGAAGTACTGTAGTTAGTAACTGGTATCACTCTGGTAATTCATAAGAGTCCAGTTGTTATAAAGGAGTCCTGCGGATTCCTGAATTCCCCCCACCCTACCCCAGCCCTTAAGTGTCTATGTTGCTGTTTAGTCTCTTTTGCATGCATACAGTCCCATGATGACTTGACGCAGCCAGTGGCCATCATCAGAATCCAGGGTGGACAGGACTGCCTGATTAGGATTTGTAGTCTACTAACCAGATCCTTTGTCTTATAAAGTACCCAGTGTCATGGTTCTGGTGTGTGTGTGTTTCTAGCTCCAGCCCATGTAGCCTTTTATTGCTGCATGCATGAGGAGGGAGACCTTGTGTCTCTTCATTAGTTCTTTCACTAGAGCTTCACTTTCATGACCTCATTGAGACCCAGTTTTCCCTCAAAAGGTCTTCTCTCTCAGTACCATCACACTAGAGATGAGAATTTCAACATGGGAACTTGTAGATGGGAAAAGGTCTATACGCCTTCAGTTCAGACTTACTGGGAATATTGCAAAACAGTCCTTTGCTTTATTCTTTGACACAAAATCTTGAGTTAAAAAACCATTCTAATTCTGTTATGGATAAGTAGTTATCTTCCTGTAGCTGATTTATTCCAGTAATAATAAAGTAGTTCCACGGTTTGAAGCTCCTGTATCTAAGTTTCTTCATATGTACATATTCAAAACATATCTTTTAACTAAATGTATTGCTTCAACCTAAGTTAAATACTCACCTTAAATGGAAATTTTGTTAACTGTGCCGCTAATCGCTGACTTGTACAGTATGAGTTCTCTTTACCCCCAAGTACCTTTGCAGCATCATTAACTCCCCTCATGTATCATACATGTAGAATAGACATGGAAGCTCGAAGAAACATGAGAAAAATACTAGTATATTTGCATAAAAAATAAACTTTTAATATATGTTGAAAATATCCTCCCTAAATTATAAAACAAAATGAAGGCCAGAACAAAAACTTGGGTCATATTCTCACTATATATTGATTACACTCTTATAAGATAAGGAAATTATAAATTTCTAGGTAGAAAAAGGAGCAAAAATATGAGTAGAAATTCACAAGAGACAGAAAGTCAATAAGCATTAGAAAGAGTTCTCAAGCTTTAACAATTATATAGTAGAAAATAATTAAAAATCAAACACAATTTTCACCTTTGACTAAGGAAGGCAAGTTGCTGCACTCTGTACTGATATGCCTTCTGTGCTCTGAACAGTGGGAGAAAAAATTAATGCCTTCTGAGTAGTCTGCAAAAATGCCCATCTCAGTCATGGTCTAGTTACCAAATATTCAAAGTATTTATTCTAAACCATGTGTCTTTGTCTAGTAAAATGCAATGTTATGTTTTGATCAATATTTATGTATATAATTCCAAAGCAAAATCAATACAGACATTGATGAATTTTGCTGCATAAGAGATATTAAAATGTTGTATTCAGAACACAAAATTTAAGCACATGAACCAAACAAAAGATCAAAAGACTCCAGTGTAAATTTGACAGGAAATACCTTTACGATTTAATTTAGATGTGAAAATATGTATCATAGATGTAAAGGTTAACTAGTATCAAAGTTTTTATATCCCCAAATATTACAGTATATAGGAGATGGGACGTGCATTAGAAAACATGCCAGTCACACAGCTGGAGAAGCCTCTGCTTCTCCCGGAGACAATCTCAGCCTGGAAGTCCAAGATTCCCTTTCCTTCCCAGCTATTGGCTATCAGCTCTTTATTAAGCCAATCAGCAAGTGAAGAAGGTGTATGTTTACCAAATACTGAGGCAGGTGGTGAGCCATAGGAATAACAATACCAACATCTGGCCAGTGCTCAGCCCTCTGCTGGCACAGCAGCCAGCAATTGGGTAATACAAAGACAACCTTCACATAATGTACAAAAAGCTTACCTCAGTAAGAAACGAAATGTTGGACCAACCCATGGGGTTAAAATGGGATGTGAGACTGAGGACCTGAGAGAGTTAATCACCTTGGCTCCCTCAGAGAACAGTTACTCATCACACAAGTCTGGGAATGTTCACATCTCTGTCTGGCAAGATTGGCTTTAGTCAGAGAAATGCTTGCCTGTGTGAAGAAGAAGCCTTCACCACAGAAAGTCCTTCATCACAGGACTGCTGCTAATGTTTAAAGAAAATCCAGTTGATGAAGGTAAATATGAGCTTTGATTTTGAAGTGCAGTAGAATTTAGCATGGCAGTTTAATAAATATGATGTATAGCTATATCAAGATGCATAGAGCTAAATGTATACATAATATGAATAAAAATAGTAGTTGTAGACAATACAGAATTCTAACACATGCACATGTAAGTTGCAGAAGAAATGGTAACCTGGGTGTGGTGGCACATACCTGGGGAGTAGAGGCAGGGGTTTGCAAGGTTCCAGCCTTGAGTGATGTAATAAAACTCTGTTTCACAAGACATAAAGAATACACACAGATGACATGTATATGAGAAGAGCCTACCAATGGTTGTTGACAAAGGACAATAAGGAATAATTGTTGGTTATCACTAGTTTTACCAGTACAGTAGTAAGTGCTCCTGTTGATGAAGTTATGACAAATTCCCTATGTTCTGTGGCAGTTTATGCTGGTGAAATCTTTTCAGAAGATAAACTTTTAATATATGTCAATTGTGTAATCACATCCTTTGAATCAGCTATAAAAATATCTAATGAGGAAAAAAATAGGCTTCTAAAAGTATGCTCAGAATATTTATGGGAATGTTATTCATAATAGTTTATAATTAGACACAGCATGAATGTCCTGCTGAAGCAATGCAGAGTCCTGCTGAAGGGTGATGTGGAAGCTTTTGTGTGGTGCTGTGTGTGTGTGTGTGTGTGTGTGTGTGTGTGTGTGTTAGCCACAAGCAAACTGAGTTGACTGTAGCCTTATTGACTTTGCTGAAAGGAAACACTGTTTCCTCGGAATTGAGTGTGGAGAGGCACTGCTGCTGGGTTTGTACCTTGGCTCATTGTTGCAACATTTACTAAGAGGTCACTCCATTCTTCAAGTTGTCCCAACCCAACCTGCCTTAGGAAGGGAAACTAGCAAGTTAGCGTATATTTGAATATTCACTACTATTGAGGCCAGGAGCTTACCAACACCCATGACCCACTTGTATGCCCAGTGAGGATTTCCCCAAGGCTATTATTCCTCACGACTGACATCCTGTCTTCATTTTGCATTGCTATAACAGAATCCCTCAATCTGGGTAACTTACAAAGTAAGAAATTTAATTTCTTACTATTTGGAGAATTTCTGGATCCTGCCCTGTGAAAGGGTCTTTGTATCGCATCCTGACATCGTCTTCACATGTCAGGATAAGGGAAGGGGGAGGATGGATTTCTGTAAGCCGTTGTCACAGCTTCAATCCATTCGATTAAGGTATCCATCTGCCCTCTTGACCTTAGCTCTCCCTTTAGGCCTTAGTGCTGCACCTCTCACACAGGCATCTAGGGGATGCATGAAAGCAGGGCAGGCTGGCACGGTCCTCCTGGCTCTGAGAGCTTTCCAGCAACAAGGATCATAGGTATGTATGCATCTCTAGGAGTCCCTTAAACTAGGACAAGACTGGTGAGGCTGATTTTGTATTGGAATGTAATCTCAGTGTTCCCAAAGGACAAGACACATAATGCCCTGGAAAGCCACCTAGAGAGAGACACTAGGACTACTTGCAACATGTAGGAACCTATATTTAGTGAGTGAGGATTATAATTCAGGACAAGCAGGTTTGGGGTTGGCTAATTGGAATCTTACAAGTCTCTGAGTCACAGTGTCCTTACTTGTCTGGGACTTGATGCAGGAGTGGCCTGCTCCCAGGGCTCTGCTGGTTATACCCATGTGATCACTTCTGTCTTCTAACCTCAGGAAGTTGGATAGGGATGCCTCCATCTTCATTTTCTTTATTTTGTGTTCTAAGGCTCATTACAAGTGGGGAGTTTAGGATGAGAGCTACACCAGACATCAGGAAGACTGTAATACCTTGAGTACTCAGTCCACGTGAGAGCAAGTGGGACTATGAAGAGCACTGTTCTGTGCCACTGTCAGTCTTCGTTTCTGTCTTCGGCCTAGAGCCTGGCGCTGCAGAAAGGAAAATAGCATTGCCTTGCTCTCATTACTTGAAGTCTCTTGGATTATTATTCAGTGGTCGTTGTGTTTTTTCACAATAGACCTTGCTTCATCTGTCTCGCCAGGAAGCAGGGCACAGGGGAGGACACACAGGAAGGCATGGATGCACAGAGGACACCAGGGCTTAGTCAGCTGTCAAGGGCATGTATTCACTTAGGTCCCTGCCCTTTCCCTCTGAGGTGTTTTTCTGCTCCAATCACAGAGAAATAGCAAGCAGTTATGTGATTCTGAGGAGGATGCACTGAGCCTTGGAAGAGGAAGTAGAAGACTGCTTTGTGCCAATACTTAGGGCAAGCAAGACACAGCCTGACCTCAAGGAAACTAGGAAACTGCATCAGACATAAGGTCAAATGCATTACTTTTTCAGTTTGCTGACTTTTTTTATTGTGCTACATACCTTTCTTGAGTTTTAATGGTTTACAAGTATCCAACTTGGTGGTAGCAGACACGAGCTTATTGACTAAATGGATGAAAACATTTTCCTCTGAGAGTCTACCATAGCTGGTACGAGAGGGTCCTGTTGTTACTGGTGGTCTCTGTCTGGATGTGTTTTTTTTCCAGGCTCTTGACATTATGTTCAAAGAACTGAAGGCATGCTTATAAAAGGCAGCGTCACAAAGGATTGTATCGAGAAGCAAAGTGGTAATTCAGAGCAGATACACTGTGAGGAACAGTAGACCCTGAACACACGTGTAGCTAGAGAACCTCTGGTTACCACTCAAGGCTGCCTTCTTTAGCATTAGCTTGCCTTGTGTAAGCCTTTAGTCAATCCATAGTTCTTTCCCCACAATGCATCTGATTTTAACCATCTGTATGCCCAGTCTTACATAAGCATACGATGGGAAGTAGGGAAATTTCCCAGGTTGCTTAAAGACAGTTTGCCTTACTGTACATGTGCCAAATTCCAGAACATTATCAAACAGTAAGGAGAACTATCACAGCTTTTAGCAGGCATCTTCCTGTACCCTCCTTTTCCACCCTTGGGAACTGCAGTTTATTTCCTAATATACAAACTGTCTGCCCTCCCATGTCCTGTAAATGGGATCATTTTGATCTTGAAGTACTTGTAATTTCAATTCATCAGTGTATTCATTGATCTAAATAATTGACTAATTTGTCTTATAATCCCCATCAGGAAACAATAGCAGCAAAACCAATTCCTTTCCAAAAGATTAAAACCACCTACACAGGGACTCCCATCTCAATATTTCTATATGAAATTAAATCACAATAACAACATGGTCTACCACTCCCTAACCCTAGCCCCAACTCTGATGCTGTATTTTGACATAAAATGAATGATCACATACAGGTCTACAGTCTTAACCTGTACACTCTTCCACAGTCAGTGTATAGGCTGGTTTTATGTGTCGACTTGACATAGGCTGGAGTTATCAGAGAGAAAGGATCTTCAGTTGAGGAAATGCCTTTATGAGATCCAGTTGTAAGGCATTTTCTAAATTAGTGATCAAGGAGGGAGGGTCCCTTGTGGGTGGTGCCATCTCTGGGCTGGTTCTTGGGTTCTATAAGAAAACAAACTGATCAAGCCAGGGGAAGCAAGGCAGTAAGCAACAGCCCTTCATGGCCTCTGCATCAGCTCCTGCTTCCTGACCTGCTTGAGTTCCAGTCCTGACTTTCTTTGGTGATGAACAGCAATGTAGAAATGTAAGCTGAATAAACCTTTTCCTCCCCAACTTGCTTCTTGGTTATGATATTTGTACAGAAATAGAAACCCTGACTATTCTCCTCTGAGGATAAAGAGCCCAGTCTCTAAAGTGATGACTGCTCAAAATCTCATCTCCTTGGTTGATGGTTTTGTCCTTGGGAGCTCTGGGAGTACTGGGTGACTCACACTGTTGTTCCTCCTGTGGCACTGCAAACCCCAATACCAGGACAGGGAAGCAGGGGAGGGTTGATTGGGGAAGGGAAGATGGCTTATGGGATTTTTGGGGGAGGGGGAAACCAGGAAAGGGGACAACATTTGAAATGTAAATAAAGAATATACCTAATAATAAAAAAATAAAAAAAAACTCATCTCCTTATGTCCATGATACTTAATTTGAGACCAATTAATACACTTTCATTATTCTATCTGCAAATTAATAATATTTGATAGGATATAGATTTAAAAGTAGTACACTTAGTGTGTTTCTTTTTGTTTTTCTGTCTCTTTCACAACACATCTGACTTCAGGTGTGTGAGAGCATCTAGCAAACAACCAGAGCTGCAGTGAAATCCTCCTCTGGGAACACGGGCTGTGTGTTCCGTGGTAGTAATACTGGTCCTCACTGGTTGAAATCCAAGTCTCACCAAACTGCACATTTTTATTGTTTGTTACAGGGTCTAGCCAGGTTGCCCATGCTAACTCTGAACTCATCACCCACTAAATACTTATTTTATAAGATCACACCAACTCCATAGGAAATTGTGGAAAATTGGCGAAGTCTGAAGAAGGCTCACCCTATAGCTCTCACTCAGTGCTGGCACCTTTGTAACAGAAAAGATGGCCCGAAGCTTATGGTGTTTAGTGTTTTGTGGCTGGTCTCTTGTGATTCCGCTGCTTCTGTTGGAATCCATCCTATACATTTTCAGAATTCTGTCAGTCCTTGGCAAAGTGTGTTGTCACATCTGTAGACATAAAATATATCACAGCACGGGTCCCAGGGGCAGAACTCACAGCCACTCTTATAAATCACATCCTGATAGTAGCATCTTAGATATTGGACTGCAGGGAGGTCAGGGAAGAGGGGGATGGACCTTTAATTTTTCAAACCCTACTTTTAATGATGGTTCTTAAACACTTGAATCTCCCTTGCAGCCCACCGCTCACCAGAGGTAGTGGGAAAGAAAGGATATGGGGGAAATGGACCCGTTTTGAAAGGTTCTTTAGAGCAACTCCTGTCTGTGTTGTCTGGAAATTGGCAGTTCAGTTCACAAGTTAGCAGCAGCAGCAGCTCGATCCACTCACAAACACTTCACAGATACACCAGCAGTCCAGTTCGGTAGAGTTGGGATAGTAAATGCAAATCAGCGTGGGTGGCACTACCTAGCAGAGGCCTCAGCACAAGGCAGCAGGAGGGACCGGGCCAGCAGGAACATTCTTGGCTGTGCCTCTCTTGGTGAAGACAGAAGACCAGCAATCATTGCACAGCTAGCTCTGTGACAAGCCTGGCTCCGCCTCCACCACTGTCCGTCCAGTTCTATTTCTACTCCCTCTGAACATCACGTGACCTCCATTGGTCTCGCCTCAGCATGTGGTTTGACTCAGCATGAGCGCCTGTCTCAGCTGACATCACTCTGCCAATCAACTTAAGTTTGTGGAATCCCCAAGAAATGGTGGCGCACCACCAGAGGGTTTTGTTTTGTTTTGTTTTTTGTTTTGTTTTGTTTTGTTTTGTTTTTTGTTTTGTTTTGTTTTGTTTTGTTTTGTTTTGTTTTTTTGGTGCATTTCTCTCTATAGAGTCCTGACTATACAATGTAAGTTGGACCAATACAAGCATGTTGTGAGGGAAGAATCCTTCATTATGTGTCTTTTCACGTGCTTGCTTTAGCAGAACCTCCTTTCTCCTATATCTGCTTCAGGGAAACGTTCCTTCACGAGTCTGCCTTAGTCTTTCACCTGTGTCCACTTCAGGAAAACACTCCTTCATTTGTTGGCCCCAGAAAAACACCTTCCAACGCACCTGACTTTCCAAAGCACCCTTAAATTTCCACTTCAGGGGCATGTGATTAGACATTTTCACCAACCTGCAGGGGTGTGTTCAAATATTTCCCCATGGTGAACTGGGTACCAGCCTGGCTTTTACAGCTCTCATGTGAATCAGGTTCTTACTGTCCTAAACCAAACTGTAGGGAGGGATAAATATAATTATGAAACTGCGAATATCCTTTACTCTCCACCCAGGTCCAGAAGAGCTAAGGAGTCTCATACATTAGTGGAAACCAAGCAAAAGAATGCAGTATTTTGTTTAGATTTTGTGTTATCTCCTACAATGTTCTGCTGCCCCCAAAGCATAAAGACCCTAGATAAATAGCCCTGAACAATTCTCATTGGGTAGAATGGAGAATACTGGACTCAGAAACAATTTAGATCTCTTTATCTTTGTACATTCTAATAATTTCCTTCTTCCTCAGTTACACTGCCCAAGCCTGAGTTATACTCCAGAGCTCCAGGGCACAGCCCAAGCCCAAGAAGGTAGGCACGGTACTATAGATCCACTGGGTAGAAAAATGGGCCCAAGCCACAGGGTGATGCATCTGCCCCTCCTAAAGGCTTTCTGTTAGGACTCTCTGTCCAAGCATGTAAACCAGAAACAGTCGGGTCTAGACACCAAGCGGGCAGCATGCTCTGAGCAGGTCCTGCTGCGAATGTGCGGAGTACTCTTGTTTCCAGTTGTTATTCTGAGTGATTAGACAAGCTGGCAGGCTATGAACAGAGCAGTCGGCATTCATTAGCAAGGCACTCGCTGGAGATTCCATAATTCTCCGCTTGAGACAGTAGCCCCAGCCTTATGAATTTAAAAGGGAAGAGCTGTAGTTTTGGCACAAATTGGTAGGGTTTCAAGATTTCTGTGATAGATACATACATAATCATATTGTTGGGCTGAAAGAAATGTGTTTCCAATAAGCAGTATTTACTGGGGTTTAACAATGTTGTAATGGTTACCTGTCTATTAGATGGTAGTCAAAGCTAAGGAAATGTGTTTTTAATAACCAATTGGCATTTCAAATACAGAAGATAACTGCCATGTGAAATCTGAGCCTGGATCCAACCCACACTTCAAACTCGTTCTTGTGAGTTCATTCATGAGCCTGAGATGTCAGTGATTGGACACTCTGCAAAGGATATCAAAAGGCTTAGAGTTTTGACTCCACTCTCGCCTACGTTCTCAAATCTTCTCTTTTCCTTCTCCCTTCTCCCTTGTTCCTGTCTAGTAATTTTATTACTCCTTTTGTAATATCTCATTGGACTGAATATTCCTCTCAACATGAAAAAAATTAGAATTATCCTTAGCTCTTTTAGCCCTTGTCTAGAGAAGTAGGTGGGAGAAGTGGAGGGGTTTCTTTAGAGTCCTGCTCTTCTATTGCTTTGCAACAATAATTTCAGCCACTCCCTCCCTAAACCACCTTAAAAGTAGCCATTTTCCCAAGGTGCCCCAGGCTTACTTTACTGGCTCTTACACACATACATTTTACCTAATCTTCATAAAACGCCCGACGTGTGCCTGTGCCACAAAAAATAAAAAAGCTCAAACCTTGTGTCAATGCTTTCTAGGAACTATAGGTCAGAAAGGAAGGAGGGCCAGTGAAATCATAATGACAATGAAAAGACACCATTCCCAGGAGTCTGCAGGAAGCTGTTGCCCAACACAGAGCCAGCTGGTGAGGTCTCTAGGGAACCCCGACAAGGCTGCTGTGCTGTTTCATAGTGTTAACAGCGCTGATGAAGCTCTTCTCTTGCGTGTCTCCTAGCTCCCAAGACACGGGAACTTATCATTGCCATCCTCGGTCTTTTCACTATCCATGGATTGTCCATCTGCCTAGAATGTTCTTTCCTTTCCCTTCTCAATGGCCATGTCCTGCTCAATTGGTGTATGTCAACTCCCATCCAAAGGAGTCACATAAACATCTTCTCATTCATGTTTATGCCCTTCAGGAATCGTACCGTGCCCAGAGCCTCTCATTCTCTCTAATAGTTCTGACGTTCCTTGGGCACGAGGGGCACTCTAGAATGACCCTGCAAGTATAATGGTTCCTATCTGTCTTGTCCTAAAAGGAGAGCCTCCCCATGATGGTGGCAAGAGCTTCTATCAGATGACAGTGGAGTGCTCACAGGCATCTCAGCATATCACCAGAGCAGGAAGGAGTGCCCAGAACACCTCTGGAGCTCAGTTTAGAAAGGATCTCCTAAATTAAAATCGAACCTTGGCAATGATACCCAGCATCCTCAGCCATATGGTCCAATGTGGTATTTGGCATTCAGTTAACTAGAGCCTTGCCAGCCCTGCAGCAAGGCAGATAATTGGGAGAAGCCTGAGGCAGGAGGAATGCTGCTGTTGCTATTGCTTCAAAGCCTCTTAGGAAAGAGAGCTCATTATGAGCATGCTCCTAACTCCCTGCCTCTGCCAAGTGTCAAACTTCATTAGGAGGGTGGAGGAAGATCAGTTGCAGAGCAGTGCTCGTCTGGGCCAAGCCTGTGCATATGTGTGTGTGGTGCTCCCTCCCCAGGCTCACCAGGACTCGCTTAGCAACTCCTCCACTGTGGTTGAACTTGACAAGCTGAGAGCTTCTTTCCCAATTGATCCATGCAACACGTGCACAGTTTGAAAAGTGGAGATGTGTTGAGAGGTGGTTCAGTACTTCACTGAGATTTCTGATCGACTCACCTGCGGTAGCGCCCTCCCTCTCCTGTGCAATCCCCATGGCCTCACAATGTGCTCTTGCTTGCTTTAACATTATTGTTTGTTGGAAGCAGTTTCTTCTGTTAGCAACAACGATGATGACCTTGAACATCAGAACACCTTGGAAGAAAGAGCATTCACGATTTCTGTTTTTTGTTTTGTTTTGTTTTTGTTGGTTTGCTTTGTTTTTTGTTTTTGTTTGTTTTTGTTTTTGAACACACATGTTAAATGACTGAGTTTCACGCCTATGAAAAATCATGAGATTAGACACTGTCATGCAACTTTTCATATAAAAAGAAACAGATTCGGGAAGAACAAACTGTTCCTGAGGGTCATTCAGCTGGGGACCCCAATACATCTCTCATCTCTACTATGCCACCTCACAGTAGAGATCCTGGTAATGTCTGAGGAATAGTCTAAACACAAAAATACATGAGTCATGTCCTGACTTGGCAAATACTCCTTTTAAAATCTAAAATTTTAACATAGTTACAGACAAGAACATAGACTAGAATTTGACATACCAACAAGCATTCACAGAATGCTGGACATGGCGGCTTCCAGGATGGGCTATATACATCTCTCAAAGATACCTCTGAGGATGGATTCTTTACAAACACACACTCAGGTCTCACTGGTTTAAAATGACCACGTTTTTGTAATTTGATATAATATATAATTTTATAGAGTTCCTGTTTTATACTAAAGTTAATTGCTTCATTTTTAAGATATTTATGACTAACAATCCTACTATACCAGATTTACAAATACATATTAAGGAACTTAATCTGAACTTCACTCAAAACTCATGACCATTCAAACATAGATGTTTTCTTCTTGTTTGGTTCATATGGAAAGCAAGTAACTGGAAAACACAAACTGTTAGATGTGCCGAGGAAAGTGTGTGTTTCAATTGTTTGACAACAAACCTAATATGATGTGGCTTCATGAATTTATTTAATTAAGAAAAATCTCTCAGGGTTTCTATGAACCAACAATTATTAGCTTAACTTCTAAGTGGAGTATAGTCTTAAGAGTAATAGAGGAAGTTCATTAATAAATTATTTGCAAACTTTGACTGATGTAGGGCAATCATCAAAACTACTATTCAGCAGTAGAGGGGAATTCAGGGATTGGAGCCAGAGTGAGCAGGTTTGACTCCGGCATGCACCACTTTTGAACTGATTGCCCTTGAACAAATAACTTAATCCCCATGAGTGTCGTCATCGTGAGAGTGGGACATTCTGAGAATGAAAGAGGGCGTTGTTCATTACTCGGGAGCAATACACTTAGTCAAGGACTGGCTGGACAAGCCAGCCAGATCACTACTCTGTCAGAATGTCATTTACCTCTTACATCTCTAATCTTTTGGCTTTATCTTGGCTGTCAATAAAGGGTGTTTTGTTTCATTTTCTAGTGTTGCCTTTGACTCAAAAGCATCAAATCCTTATCCCAGCCCCATGACATCATCCTGAATCTGTCACAATCAGTCATAAGGCTATTCTTATTAAGATTATTAAGTCATACTTTCAGGTGTAGAAAAGTCTTAGAGTCAAGTTGGAAGCTTCATATGCAATTTAAACCCTCTGGTCCTCAATATCAGACCTCGCCTGGCCCTAGGGGAGGACAAAGGTGTGTCTCACCGTCTCCTTCACTAGTCATCCGTTCTCCATTCTCTTCTCAGGCTGCAGCTTCTCATTCTTCCAGCAGGAGAGCTGAGAACGATGTATGGGAAAGGCCTGTCCCGTCTGTTCCACGACTCCTCCAGTACACTCATCCTATACTGCCAAATATCCTTGCCAAGCACTGGGGAGATAACTCAGCTGGTCAAGGGCTTTCTTACACTCATGGGAACCTAAGATCATTTTCCAGAAACTATGCAATAAAGCCAAGTACAGCATAGACCTGTCATTCCAGTGCTAGGAAGGCAGAGGCCAGAGAACCACTGGGTCTCACTGGAAACCTAATTAGTCATGGAGAGACCCTGGTAGGTGGCTCCTGAAGAACAACACATGATCTTGACATATGCATACACATGCTCATAAACATGTCTACACAGAGAAAAGGCTGTACATGCAAGCGCATACTCATGAATACACACACAAACACCACAAATTACACATGCATGTGCACCCACACAGCCCCCACACATACCAGAAATACATATTCATGCACACAGGCCCACATCACTGATGTGCACATACACACACACACATATGCCACAAATACATATTCATGAACACACACACTCACACACACACACACACACACACACACACACACACTGTACCAGTGGTAGCTTCAGTTTACAACCTTCGGCTGACAGAGACACAGAAGATTTTTTTCACCAGGCATTGCCACTAGAGTACTCTTGATTGGTTGAGGAAAAAATTTTCTACATTTTTCATTTAATACTTTTAAAAATGATAAATAAATACCATACCTTTAACTTTAAAAATGTTCAGGATTTAAAAGATCTGTAAAGAGACCAGAGTATATGTTAAACATTAAAAAAAAAACACATTATTTCCTGTCTTCTTCATGTGTGTGACATGTGTGCATGCATAGATATGTGTTTCCATGTGTGTGTGCACATACTATGTGTGGATGCACACATGTGCATGTAAAGGCTTCAAGTTGATGTCATGTATCTTCCTTTGCTCTCCACCTTATCTATGGGCAGCATCTGTTGAACCTAGAGCCGTTTGAGCTCCTGCGGAAGGCAGCTTACCAAAAGATTCCCTGTCTCTTCAGCCTGAGCTAGGATCTCAGGCAGACTACCATATCAGCATGGCTTTGGCCTGGGTGCTGGGGAGCCAAACTCCAGTCCTCATGCCTGAATGGCAAGACCTTTACCCAGCATGCACAGTTTTCAACCCATGACTCTGCTGTTTATATATAATGCTGGCCTGCCATTATATATCATATAAAATAAACTTTCCTAAGCATCCTCTGAACTCTGCCAGGCTGGCCCTACCCTTGCCCCTGGGTACCACTTATCTCTACTACCTCTAAACTTTTACCTTTCCCTCCAGTTTTAATTGAAAAAATAACTGTAGATAAAATTTGGTTATGTTTCAAAGCTGTAGTACCTATACACTCTAAGTATATTAGTACACATTTTTAATTTATATAAATGGTAAAATATGCTTTAATATACACCTTTAATCAGCAGCTTGCTCCTGGGAGCTTTCTATTATATCTATAGCAATTACTACATTTTCACAACACTTTCTATAGTCTATATAATTGTATAAATTATACATTTCATTGTTCACAAGCACCACAAATTACAAATGCATGCGTATACACACACAGCCCCACACATACCACAAATGCATATTCATGCACACAGGCACACATCCCTGATGTACACACACACATGCCACAAATACACATCCACGAACACACACACACACACACACACACACACACACACACACACAGAGGCACACACAATCTATACCAGTGGTAGTTTCAGTTTACAACCTTCAAGTTGTTTTTATATGTATACCATATACTTTGATTGTATTTGCTTCCATTATTGTGTCTTATACATTTTCCTATCTATTTTATTGGTGTACAACATTCCATATTTTAGATATGGTTCTGAGAATCTCTGTGAACTTCTACCATGCTTCTGCGGTTGCCTGTTAAAAACTGCCACAGTTACTTGAGAGGCAGAGGCAGGTGGATTTCTGAGTTCGAGGCTAGCCTGGTCTACAGAGTGAGTTCCAGGATAGCCAGGACTACACAGAGAAATCCTGTCTCAAACAAACAAACAAACAAAAAGAAAAAAAAATACCTGCCACAGTCAACATCCTTTTTCAAGTCATCCCATGATTTTAGTTTCATATCTTTTGAGACTACTTACTTAAAGCAGATTTTCTGGGCCATGCAACACGAGCATTTTCACTATATAAGTCATTGACAAGATGCTCCATAGGTTGTTTCCTATCTCAGTCTTACCCGCCAGGCATGAACCTCTTGATTTCTCTCCATTCCTACACAGGAGGTATGGCCTCACTTTGACTAATTTGACAACTGAGATATTTCAGTTCGACTGACTAACTTTGGCCTGAAGCTGGTCTTTCTACCTGCAAACTCACAGAAATGCCACTTAAGGGAAGGAAGTTTCAGGAGTTTCAGCCAGTCACAACAGATAAGCTTCAGCCAATCATAGTCTCTCATCCAGTCAGCCCATAGAATGCTGGGAAAAATGTGAAGAGATAGGAGTCAACTTTTTGAACGCCTGCCTGGGATGGAGGACGGATGGTGCTCAGCCTCTCCAGCCTCCTGCTGTCATGTGATCCACACGTGCTCTTTGCTCGCTGGAGCTGTTAAACAGATACCTGCAGGTTCTGCCTTACTATTTGCTGTTAGGCTCCTATTGCTTGTGATACACAGTGTCTGCTGGCACCTTTCCATTTCCTAGTGTCTCCTGCACGATCTTTCCACACTTGCCGTTGAGGGTGTTAACTTTGACTTGTGATTGGCCCATCTTCACCGTGCAGAGTTGCCTTGATCGTGCCCTACCTCAGACTTTAGGTTTTTCTGCAGGGCTTTGGACACTTAGAAATGTTAATTCGTAGGACCGTTTAGACATCAGCCTTCTTCGTGAATCATCTAGTATTCTTGTGTTTATCCTTAGAAGTCAGGGATGGAGGCAGATGGGAACACAGAGCTTTTTAGAGGAGAAGAGGGAGACTTTTATGAAAAAATTCATCCTTTATGACTTTAATATTCCTAAATAGAATAAAAGATAAAATTCTACAATAATGTTTTAAAAAGAACTACTAGGGTTCTAAAAGCACAGGTGACTTTTCTTGCTGGGGTAATACAGCTACGTGCCAATTTCAACTTCATGCTTCTAGAACATTACCAGTTCAATGGACTCCAAAATAATGTTTACTGCAATGATAATTTCTGTATGCCACAAAAAATATCCCCTTATGGACTATTTTGTGATATTGTGGATTTAGGTAGTATATTCCATTTAGTGTTTTTTTTCCCAGAGGCAGAGTTTCTCTGTGTAGTCCTGGCTGTCCTGGAACTCACTCTGTAGATCAGGCTGGCCTTGAACTCAGAAATCCACCTGCCTCTGCCTCCCAAGTGCTGGGATTAAAGGTGTGCGCCACCACCGCCTGGCTCCATTTAGTGTATTGATGACCAACAAACTAAGGCCATTCCCAGAATAGCCTGACCCCAGAGAAGTACAATTAACATAACATAAACATAAACATAAAAAGACGGGATCAGACTCTTCCAATCAGCAGCACGTAAAGTTCCTGGGTTAGCACAGGCAGCCTTCTTGGTTTTACACACAGATGCCCTCTGACTGACATTTCCTGTATGTAAATTCCACCTCATCTGTTAGTGTCAGAATTGATTATTTAAGAGACGGCCTGGTGCTGTATTTTCTGGACCTGTCTGAGTCACTGGATTCCTGGATACTATCTTTCAGTGTCCAAGTTCTATCATTCTGCACTGTTTTAGGACAGGACACCAGGAAAGCAACCCAGGATTCATGGAAGAGGCTTGAGGTGCACATGCCTGCTATGGAGAAAATCATGCTTTGCTACAGGGCTCGAGAGCTCAAAGTTCCACACAAATGATCACTCCCCAGTGACCAGCCCAAAGACAGCAGGAGACAAAGATTTCATTCCATAATTACTGCCTGTTAAGATGTCTCCAAACCCAGGCAGTAAATGCCACAGAATTAGAAGTGCTCTGTGATTTTCCCCCATTGAAAACCAGCTCTCACTGAGATAGGATCCCTTGCACTCTTCCCAGAGGCCCGATAGCCATCTGCTCCGGGCTTTCTGCTTCTTGTCAGGCCATCTCCAGATCTTATTTTGGCTGCTTCATTGAATAGAGATCATTTTCTCCATTCTCCCCAAAGCTGTTGAAATAATTATTTTTGCTCTCTGCAGAATGAATTTCTTTTTTGTGTCTGCTTTGAGAAGCCCCTGAATCCTGCAATGGACAAAGAACAAGGCACTTTAAATCCTGGGATACCTTGTGCTCAGCAGAAGACTGGGGCTTTTGGTGCAAGTCTTCATTTAGCCCCTCACATGGCTCTGTGAGTTCGGTGTTCAGATCCACAATCTGTACTGATCCGTCAACAGGATGCGAAGAAGACTCATTCACTCAGTTTGCAGGCGGGCAGTGGGAGGTTCAGATCGATGTTTGATGGACCATCAATTACTTTTGTTTTTACTGTCCCACACTGATTTCTACCTGTTTGATGGCCCTGCTAAAAAGTGAAAACAGTTGAGCAATTCTGACCAAACTCGGGTACCTTTCTTAGTATACTTCAAGGCAGAGAAAACAAGAGGAATAAATTACCTAGCTAAACATGTTCTTATGCTTTGCTTCATTGATCACCCAATTGTTGAAATGAGGAATGAAAATAGCAAAGCTTCCAAATGTTGGGAACTGGATGTAATCAGGCAAACTGCTATCACAATGAAACAAAACCTTTCAGAACCACTTGCAGGAATGTACTATGCGCCATCGAAAGTAAAACTTTCTTTAAGCAGATTTCTGACACAGACAAAGTTTCCAGGGCAGGTGCTGTGCCCTCTTCACTTCTAGCAATCGAATAATTTTTTTAAAGTTCTTCAAGTAGCCACAGAGCTGCTGTGAAGAATACTGGCTACTCTTGCAGAAGAACCAGGTTTGTCACCCAGCACGCACGTGACAGCTCACAACCATCTGTAACTCCAATTTCATGGGATCCAATGCCCTCTTACAGGCTTCATGGGCACTGCATGTGTGTGAAGGCAAAACAGCCATACATGTAAATAAAAATAAATACATCTTTAAAAAGAGCCTTAAGCTCATAGCCCAATCAATTCTGCTTTTCTTTAAAATGCCTTTCTTTTCTCTCTATATTTAAAATTTAAGAACAGTAAATTGGCATTTTAGTAGCAATGTTATTACTGGAAATATCCAGGAACCAATGAAAAGAGTGGGTTATATAACTATGAACAGAAAAGAACATTTTGGTAAGTTACATGGAAATCTTTTCTTGGAAGAAATAGTTTACATTGAAAAAAAAGTGATAGATTCTATTTAAATGAATGTAAATGAAATAAAATGCCTGGAATAAAATTTCCACCTGGTTTGTGGAAACTTAATATGATTACCTTAATATTTATTAATGGACTAGTTATTAAATGAGAGAACCTCAGTTTGCTTGGATGGAAGTAAATGGTACTATGAAAAAGGCTTTTTGGTGATATTGTATGGTATTCTCCATTCTGGTTGTTAAAACTATAAACAAAAGCTAATAAAAATAAAGTGGATATTCTTACTGTCTGGGTTAGTTTTTCATTAACCTGACACAAGTAGGAAGAGGTAAGAAAAGGTCTCCATCAGACTAGCCCGTAGAGAAGACTGTGAGGCTTTTTATTTTATTTATTTATTTATTTATTTATTTATTTTGGTTTTTTCGAGACAGGGTTTCTCTGTGTAGTCCTGGCTGTCCTGGAACTCACTCTGTAGACCAGGCTGGCCTTGAACTCAGAAATCCGCCTGCCTCTGCCTCCCAAGTGCTGGGATTACAGGCGTGCGCCACCACGCCCGGTAGTGAGGCTTTTTAAATTGTTTTTCCTGATCACTGATTGATGTATGAAGGGCCAGTCTACTGAGAGCAGAGTCACCTGGGTCCTGGGTATCCAAGAAAGCAGACTTTAGTGAACCACGGGGCAAGCCAGTGAGCAGTGTTCCTCCACAGCCTCTGCTCCACCCGCCTTGGCCTCACTCTCTGACTTCAGATCCTGCTCTTCCCCAAGTGTATCACAGCCACAGAAAGCAAGTTGATCTAAAATCTCAGAATAGCCTTTTCTAGAGAGTTGAGCAAAGGAATCTGGTCATAGATTGTTAGAGACAGTAAAGAGTGAGAAAAGGATGGAGGAGCCTGGGCTTTCTCAGCTGCCTGGTCTCAGGATACATATTAGCGGTGTCTGGTCATACAGGGATGTATGCGGATTCAGATAGACTTCAGCCCTGAGCATTAGCACCAGATTAGGTCACATTTTCTCATCTTTTAAGGGAATGAGAATCAGGAATCAGGGTCAAGTAGAGACTCAGAAGAGAAGGAGGTGTATTTCATGAACTAATATCCCTTCGGTAAGTTCCAGAAAACTACCTTCATCATATATCACACTGGTCAAAAATGAGTAAAGGCGCAGGCAGATTCCAAGAATCGGAATCTTATCTTTTGCTGAGCATCCTAATATACAGTTAATATTCTAGGCTAGGATAATACTCAATGGTATAGCATTTACCTAACATATACAAGATCCCGTGTTCAATCCCCAGAACCACAGATAGTCAAATAGAAACACAGTCAATATTCTTCTGTCACAGAAGACAATGAGGGTCTTAGAACCCAACAAACAGGCCCAAACACCAAAGGAACATTGGGCAGGAGGGAGAAGTTAACACACTGAAGTGCAGGGTTCAGGCCCTTAGTTGTGACATCTCACTGGCTCCCTGGCCATGGGTGAGATGTGGAATTCACTGTGACAAATTCCCCCTAGCCCTTCCACCCAGAGGCTCTGCTTTCTGCGGCCTCACTTCCCACTTCCCCAGGGTCTGCTGAACAACATACTGTTAGGAAGTAAGCCCCCTTTCCTAGAAAAACAAAAGACAGACATAATACTCTGTGAAGCCATGGGATTCTATGATAGATGGTAGTTTAATCTGCTGCAAATTTAAAATTTTAAACGATACTGTCCAGAACAATACCATTAGAGAGTGAGTAATTTCCCCTGGTCCCCTTCTTCACTCACTATAGTATCAAGTTTCCATACCATTTCATCCTAATACATGTAATTTTGCATACAAAGCCAATGCTGGCCCCCATGTAAGAAGGAACTCTTGCTGTCAAAATCCAACAAACAACTGCTCAGGTTTACTGGGTCTGTTTAGCCTAAGCCTCCTGCTTTGTTTTCCCAACAGCAATTGTCTCCATAAACCGTTAATCCCAAATTGCTTGCTCGGTCTTAAAGAATTTCTTTCCCTCTTCTCCTTTAATCAGAGCAACCAAAGGAAACCACAAGTAATGTTGACTCTCAGGTATCAAAAGCCGTCTTCCCGGTCCATGACAGGTTGAATTGAATGTGTTCAACAGAGGATGCAAGCTGATGCAAGGGAAGGTCTGGTACCCAGATGGCTTCCCCAGGCTTGTTTGGTTTTTCAACTGAGCCAACATACAACAGTCAGGATGATTCACATGCACATTAGGAGTCCTGGATTTTCTGATAGCTCTGACAGTCCTTGACCCATGTACTTGTATGGTATCAAGTAATGAACTGAGTACTGGCCACTATCTTCAGAGCAGACACTGGCCTGTACCCAGACTCAGAGGTACAGCCTTGACTCTGAGCTGGCCTGTCAGAATTTGCAAACACACAAACCTTTCTGTCTGGTCACATCCCTATGAAAGGGAGAATCAGTAAAGGATAAACAGAGCAACATGTATTTCAACAACAAAAAAAATGGATGAGCACACAAGTCTGTGGAACTCTGGATTCCTGGGTAATTGCTTATTACACTGGCTCACACGTGCTGAGATCTTCGTGGTACTGTAAGGTAGCTCAGTTTGAGAACCCTGCTTATGGTTCATAGTTGAAATCTGGCAGAAGTTCATCCACTCAGAGGAACCACCTCTGACCTCCTGCTCCTTCTCCGTCACAGTACTGCTCTGACCTTGGGTGATGTTTTACCTTCAGTTGGTGGTAAGCATTCTTCCTATCAGCACTAGATTCTCTCCTATACAATTCTTATTATTGCTTACATCTATATGTCTTTAAGATACATATATGCATACACACACTTGCACACACTCACACATACATATTTAATCAAATCTACGCTTTACTTTAGATAAATGTTCACCATACTGAACATTAACCCAACAATTAGTAGGCTGATGATAGTTCACATGGTTAATGTAGTTTGGGTTTTAATAACCCCTGCCCTCTATCCCCTGCCAACAGCTCATGTATTAGTGACTTCATCTCAGGATGATGCTACTGGAAAGCAATGGGGTGTTGGAAGCTAGTGAGAGGTCCCTGAGTCTTCAGAGGTGTAGTTTGAAGCACTCTCCTGAGTTCTCATAAACATCACTGCACAAAAAGCCAACCCAGCCCATCTTCTTTGCCTCTCTGCTCTGTGTATAGCTGTAGTCATTTTGCAACTACAGATGTTCATGCCACAATGTGCAACTGACTAATATCCCCAACAGAGGCCAAAGAGTGTGCCTTCCCAATCTTGGACTTTGAACCATCAAAACTAAGTGAAGCAAACCTCTTTATCTGCTAGCTACCCCAGGTAAAGCTGGCTAATGAGTGCTGAGGTTACAGGCTCAAATCACCGGGCCCGGTTACTGTCTTTAATTTTTGAAATGAACATTGTAATGCTCACTGGAAGCAAGGGCCTGGAACTTACATTTGTATCCACATCAAGAGGATTATAAGTCTTTTCAACTGAGCCAACATACAACAGTCAGGATGTTTCACATGCACATTAGGAGTCCTGGATTTTCTGATAGTTCTGACAGTCCTTGATCCATGTATTTACATGATATCAAGTAATGAACTCCATAGTAATGAGTACTCCAACTCATGTGAATGTTTTCCCTTTCTCCAGCATTGCCTTCCTGTGCCAGGAGCTCCCCTGTGCAGCTCATCCCGAGTGTGATGGAAGGCTGGCAGCTTTCAGACACAAGCTCTGGGGCCTGGACTGCACTCTCAGAGGACGTTGTCCCTCAGCTCAGCTAGAAGAATGATGAGGTGCTCCATCACCGCTGGGATGCTTCTTGTATTTTAAGTGCACCAGTGCATTTAAATGTGCATTAAATTCACCCTCACAGGGCAGAGATCCCCTAGATAGTGAAAGTAGCTTTCCCATACCTGATTCCAAAGGATGCAGGGAGTGCTCCAGAGTTTCTCCATTACAAGGCTCCAGGTGCTCAGCCTTCTCTTTGGAAGGAGAGCATCTCTATGGACTTTCCTCGGAGGAAGCATCTAATTTCGTATCCAGAATGATTTGGATGTCTATGAGAGCCCTCTTTGGAGTGATGGTGTCTCAGCAGCCATTTTCATTTTGGGAGTGATCATTTCCCTTTTAGGGAAGTGGGGCAGCCTTGTGGTTGGATTTCTAGGGCCCCAGTCCTAGCTTGTTCATTATCTTCTTCTCATGCACTCATAAGTTGCTGGTGCCACAGCACTTGCTGTCATTGTAAAACCTTCTCATCACCAAAACTCACCATCCAATCAGCCAAATTGCTACCATTAGCGCTTTCTTCCTCTTTACTCCATAGGTCCGGCAATTCCTTAAAGCCAGTAGACTCATCCCTTGTCATTATCTCCCTCTTCCTTACTTTTGTGCATGTATGTGTGTGTATTTGTTGGTGTACATAAATGTACATATACATGTGTGTTCACTGAGGGTTTTTACTTGTTCTTGTGGATTTTTATTTTTTCAATTTTTTGAAGCACATTTTGAGCCTGGAATTTGATCTATCCTAGTGGTCATCCCACGTGAACTAGAAATGGAATGTGCATTCCTGATTTTGTGAAAAGTATGTTCAATAAATTTGAGTTTCGACCATTTTATTTATACAGCTTCTGCGTTAAGTCTCTCCTCACTCCTTTTCTGCCTGGCTGATCCTCAAGTCTCCAGCCACCGTAGTGGTTTTCCTGTTGGCAGTGCAGGTCTTGTCTAACTATTTTGGTTCCCTTGTTGGTCACATACTTGTCTAAGTTTGCCTGCGGTCCTGGAGACCACTCCTTTGTCACTAGTCCATGCAATCCCTTCCTGCCCCTCATCATTTTTTCCTGCTCTGAAGTCTAGTTGATTTAGGATAATACAGAGACTTTGACTTTCTTTTGAGTGGCGTGTATGCTTTTATATCTTCAAATAATTAATTAGTTAACTGGCTAATCAGTTAATTCATTTTGTGGTGCTGGGCTCAAACCCAGGGCCTTTCCAAGGCTAGGTAAGCTTTCTAACACTGGAGTGTATTCCCTAACTCTGATCTCTTTTCTTTTACTTTCTATTTGTTTTTAAAGTGTGTGTGATGACTATTCTTGGTTGTACACTTGACTACATCTGAAATTTCCTAAAATTAAAACATAGTTGATAAACTAGTGATGTTGAACCTGAAGTAAGAAGATCCACTTGAAATCTGGATCTTAAGGTGGGAAGACACTTGCTTTTAATCCTGATCCTGAGGACACATACCTTTAATCTAGATCTTGAGGAGGGAAGGCGCGCCTTTAATCTCGGCTATACATTCTCTAGAGCCTGTATAAAGACATGGAAGAAGGAAGCTTTTGCTCTTTGCCTGTTTATTCTCACTTTGTGAGTGAGTCAATTGCATATATGTATTTATAATCATATATATTATGTTATTATAGTAAGTGTCTCTCTACACACATATTTATGTATATAATCATATATATTATGTTATTATATTAAGTCCCTCTCTACACACATGCACACATACACATGCACACACACACACACACACACACACACACACACACACGCGGAGAGAGATTCATTCTATAAATGCTGCTACTCTAAAGAACCCTGACTCACACAATGAGCATATAAGCAGCATTTAGTTAAGTCCCTCTTTTAACCTTTGACAGCCTCCACGTTTTAAATGGTTAGACCATCCACATTCGATGTGACTGTTAACACCAAATCAGTACATAGCACACTTTAAAAAAAATCTATTTGTTGCTTTTTTTTCCTTCCCCTTCTGCATTGTCTGGTTTTACTTAAACATTTGTTTATTTCCTTAGCAAATAAACCATACTTCTTTTGAAAAAAGTAGTGGCTTCCCTAGAGTTTACAACACACACTTGTAATTAACCTAAGTCAACTATTACAAGATTACAGCCCTTCATGTAGCATCGGCATCTTGCCATAGAGCATTCTCAAGTCCCCCTTCCTGTCCCTATGATAGTCTAACCATAACATGTATTAGTTTATATGTTAATGTTCTAAAAACATCATCATAATTACTGCTTTAAGTAGTTTTAATTTCAAGGTTTTATTTCTAGCCTCCCATTTTGATTTCTCCTAAGGTATCTTTCATGTTGGTTGAAACATGAAAGATCATCAGAACCCTTTACACATTAATCATTGCTATTTTAAATCTCCAGTTTGATACATTTTAATTTGTTTCCCTATCTTAGTTTGATCCTTATATCTGGGAGTTTGGACTGTTATTTTCTTGAATGTTATAGTTCGCTGTGGCTTGTGTTTGAAAGCAAAACAGGATACATAAAGCAAAGGGAACTTCATTTCAGATTTAAGTTTTAAATTAATCTGTGAAGAGAGTGGCTTCTGCCTATGTCTCACTTTTCTGTCAGCTATAATACCGTGGTGACATCATCCTATCCCCATGGCATGGGAAAGGGAAGGATGTTGTGATCTTATAGCTTACTCTGTTGTTTGTGGGTCTGTGGCTTCACTCCTGAGTTAGTGCCTTCCCTACCAACTCCCTAGATGTAACAGGCAATCTAGAAGGAATTTTCATGGTGGTAAAAGCGCCATCCTCCAGGCTTCCCAAGACTCCGGTGAAGTCCTTCACTATATTGTAGGCTCTTGAAGGGAAGAACATGCTGTTTCACCATGAGCTTCGCTTAAGTTCCTCTTGAGAACCTGGTGGTTTTCCTGCACGTACAGCTCCGGGAAGTATGTCTCACCCTGACATCCACAAGCTGCGGCTCCCAGGGACTTGCACCTTCGGCTTCTAGTGCTTTCTCAGATTTACTGTACATGGGAAAACTTCTGATCCTTGGCACCTCAGCATCTTCTGCTTCTGAAGGCAAATCTGCTATGTCTGGCATTATGTCTATCTCTCTAGGTTTGAGAAATTTGTCTGTGACCTCAGCTCTTGGGAAAACCCATGAAAGTTGTTGAAAGTCTCCAGGTTATAGCTTGGTATTATTATAAGGATGAGATAGTCATCTTCAGCCTCCTTTCCTGTCAGGGTTGAAAACTGAGGATTTTTTTTTTTTGCCTTTTTTTCCCCACTTGAGTCTTTTTGGAGTTTACTCCCAGCTTAATTTGTGGCTTACGTCTTTTATTTCAAAGTTTCCATACAGACTCAGAACTGCCCTTAGTGCCCCAAGAATTTTACACTAGAAATAAACTACTTCTATTGCCCCACGCTGTACCGTTCAGCTGCCCATGGCCTGTGGCTATGCATCCTGATGAAAGCTCAGACTCTGCCCTCATATCCCAGGCTCTTCCTAGATTTCCTCCAAATTTGCTATTACCTGCCCTCTAAGAACCACATAATCCAGACTGAAACTATCATCTCATTGTCCCTCCAGGTAGCCACATGCCGGTTGCTTTATTAAAACAAACCCTGCCTTTTCTCTAAGGTTCAGTCTGACTCCCATTTTCACCCTGAAGCCACCCAATGGTTCATGGGTAGAAAAAGCAATCTTTCCAAAAGACATTCTAGAAGCTTCTTGCTCAGTCACACCTGAACTGATAAACTGAGAACAGGAATTCTCTCAAGGATGCATAGCCGGTTGGATTCAGAGCTGGGTGAAGAAAACACAAAGTCTTTCCTTTCATTAAGTTTGACTGTACCACAGTAGCATTCCCTAAATGGCAGTGCGTACATGACTCACCAAAGGAATACTTTCTGTGTTGCTGCTCTTGGCAGCCTACCCCTGGGAGCCAGACTTAGTGAAGAAGAGCTGAGCCTCAGTCTCCTGTGCTTTGAACAAAGGGTTTCCATGCTGCCCCTTGGAAACTCCCACAGAGTACAGAAGAGTGATGAGCACCCCAGCCACACCTGGATAGGGAGACCAGTGAGAACATACCAGAATAGGCTCTGAGAGACTCTGTTAGGGTTTCTCGACATACATATAAACAAATCTGTTTTCAAATCCCAAGGAATTCAATTTCCATAAGAAAACTACGTGAGCCATTTTGAACATAAATGCCTGTATTTCGTTCTCAAGTAGTCAGTGCTTTTAACTGATGAGCCATCTCTCTGTTCCCCTATAAAGACAAATTTAATGTATACTTATATGTATGTATGCTTTTTATAAAATTCTTATTTAAAAGAAAATTAATGTTTTATGCTTAAATACAAACAACTGTCCAGGTTTACCCCAATTTACAAAAGAAAAAGTGAAAGAAAAAATAAAGGAAGAAAGATAATAGGATCATGAATATATCAGGCAGGTTTGTGTCACTGTGACCACAATACCTAACAGAAACCAAACAAGGGAGAAGGGTTAAGTTTGACTCATGATTTGAAGAAGATTTCAGAGCTCAGTGGCTGGAAAGGTGTGGCCCAGTCAGCCCTGTTTGCTAAGTGTGTGGCTGAGGCAGAAGCCCACTCACATACCTGTGGATCAAGAAACAGAGTGAATAGTCCAGAGCGAGGGACTGCACTGTGACTTTCAAAGGCTCAGCAATAGTCAGATCCTTGCCCCAGGATGTCCCCAAACCCCTAAGGTACCACAGTCCTCCAAACAACCTTGCTGGGGACATTTCAGACCCCAATCATGACCGTGACTGATTTTTCAATCATATCTTCAATCCTTCCCAAGGTTGTGATAAAAAAGATTATTACTTCTAGAATTAGAATAAAAATAGGTTTTCTTTAAAAATTGCAGAAATGTGAGCAATGAGATGAGTCCCTATTGGCTCTGTCAAATTTTCTCAGGACTCTTTGATTCTGGGTAACAATAGTAGCTTACTAGATTCTTCATGTTTCCCAGGAGCCCTTGGGTGTCCTCAGCATTGGCCATGAGGTTAGGGTGGGTCTCACAGAGGAAGCCATTGTGGGAACTGGGCTTGCTAGCTTAGTCTGTTTCCAAAAGACGTGGTCTTGGGACCAAACCAGAGCATAATGAAGAAAGAAGGGAAAATAGCCACAGGCTCACATCCCAACACAGAGAAAGCAACCCAAGAACTTTCCAGGGTGTTTCCCGCTTGACATTTCCTTCCTTGACCTTTCTGCTTTGTGCTTTCTTTCAAATACTGGCCCAGAGTTAAATTGAGCATTATCTTTAGAAAGAGGAGAAAGCCAAGAACTCAAACCATAGACCTCCGACTTCAAGAAGACAAGCTGTAAGTAAGGCAGCATCTGGCTCACTCCACACAGAGTTCATACCTTAGAACTGTTCCCACCCCCACCAGCAGGCTGTTCCCAGAGTAAACTTAATGAAACTTTGGTGCAATGGGTGTCTTCTGCACGTCCAAAACTGTGATATGTGGGAGCAATAAGAACCATAATCACAACATTCCCTAGTTTTCTGCAATCGATTTACTCCCCTGACCTTCATCTAAACTCTAAAAATAGTGAAGACATTGATTTTCCCTTTAACATTGATAACCATCTTGATACTTGCAATGATGGGGGCAGGGTTCAGATTTAACCTGGAAGGTTGTATCTTATGGCTTTGAACTTTACTCTCCTGATTCAATTTCAGCTCTGAAAGTGCTTCGGTTACTTCCTGACCCTGGCTTTAGTCATTTCAATTGATTGCTTGCCTTGTCTGTGGGATTGCTGCTTTGTGGAAGCCTCTGCCGACCCTCCAGGAATGCTGCCTGCTCCTCATTTCCCACCTATTCGCTCTCCAGCAAGCTGTGGATGAGCCCTTAGTTTTCCACTGAGGCTCTACATAGATCTCTGACCTTTCTGGAGCCAGCAGTATATATGCTGTGTGCTGGAGCAGCACTGACTCCTCTTGTCCTCTTGATTTGGTACCCTGGATCTAGTGTCAGGGTTACTGAATGTGTGCAGAGTCCCTCTGCCTACATTGCATTGTTGGCTGTGTACAATAAGCAGTGAAAACTGCCTCTGTCCATCTCCTCCATCACTTCTAGTAGATGACAACAGTGTCATGTGTCTCAATCTCATGGAGTGACGTAAAGCATGTGCTCAAGTTTGTCCTTGGAGTGTGGATCCCAGTGTAGTGAGGGAGCAGGAGCTTCTATTTAGCTTACAGCACAGTGCCCACCATGGACAAGGCCTTGTTTGTATTCCTGATTCACCAGTTTTCCAAGCACTGACTTTCCTCTGTCTAAAATGAACTCTTTCTTAGCCCAGGACCTTTGTCTAGCTATTGTCCATGTCAAACACACATTTCTCCAATTCTTTCCCTCTACAATTACTTCTATCTTTCTTTCGATTTTATTTCAATTATTAGCTCCTCCAGCAGGGTGTTTGGCCTCTCCTATGTGAAGCACATGCTTTCTTCACTGTGGTCACAGCACAGGATTCATTTCTCCTCTATTTATTTGATTTATATACCTTTAATACCCAGACTCTTTTATTAGCCTAGTCTGTTCATTTTTCTTTCCTCTCAGATCTTCCGTATCTAGTTTTGAATGAGTTATATGAATGAATGAATGAATGAATGAATGATGATGATGATAATAATAGTAATAATAGAAATAGGAAAAATGGCCTCGCTAGCACACACCCAATGACCTTTCATAAAATCCAAGTCCTCATGTGCTGAGCATCTGGCCTCCTGGTTCCCTTATGGAGAGAGACAAGATGGTACAAAGTCCTTTGAGCTCCTAAGAATGGAACAGCCATGCATAAACACAACAGATAATCCTGTTTCTTTCCATGAATTCAAAATAATGTTTGAAAAGGAACAGGCCCTCTCAAAGAATTATGCCCATGCAATCTTAGCTCTAAGTAGCAAAAAATCCCCAAATAGTTTCATGATCTCTAATGCAATGCAGATGTAGAGGGTAAGAATTTGATGGTCAATTAATTTAGAAAATATCCAGGGCCTTGCAGAGGTTCAACTTATTGACTTTGAAATTTGACTCGTGATTACAATGCACTCCCCAGTCCTGTCTTCACCAGGCCTAAAGTATAAAAAGAAAGCTTGTAATATTGCTTATGGAATGTTCTAGATGGGTTGTTAAGCTGTTCTTCATAAATAAAAAAACAAGTCTTGGACACAGTCTTCCTGACTCTTTCCAGTTGGGATCATTCCTGAGTGTGGAAGTGGAGTGATATTAAATTGACATGCTTCTGCCAGCTGGTTTTGTGGCCAGTTGAACAGACAGAGCTGGCATCTCCACACTTCATTAATCTTTGACAGGAAGCTCTGGCCACTGGACTGGAGACCCACATTGCCAGAGCTCCAGTGTCTGCTCTTCTTGGCTTCTGTCTAGATATAAAGCAAATGTCTCAGGAAGCTCTGAACAGCACAGCGTGTGCTTTCCGCCCACGTGACTGCCTTTGAATGCAAGAACTAATAATATTCAGCACAGAGGAAGCCAAATGCTACTGAGGATACAGGCAATGTGGTACCAAGAGCCACAAACACTGCTACTCCTCACTCAAGCAATTTAATGCCTATTGGGTCTGATTGATATTGTTGCACAAAGCACTGTCCCTCTTTACAGCCAAAATTCTTCATGTTTCTTTCTAACCTAGGACTTCCCAGACTGTGCATTTAAATGTCCTTTTATCCAGAGAACTATCTTAGTCAGGGTTTTACTGCTGTGAGAAACCACCATTTAATTGGGGTTGGCTTACAGGTTCAGAGGTTCAGTCCATTATCATCAAGGTGGGAATATGGAAGCATCCAGGCAGGCATGGTACAGGAGGAGCTGAGAGTTCTACATTTTCATCTGAAGGCTTTTAACAGAATACTGGCTTCCAAGCAGCTAGGACAAGGGTGTAAAAGCCCACACCCACAGTGAAACACCTACTCCAACAAGGTCACATCTTCTAATAGTGTCACTTCCTCAGCCAAGCAAATTCAAACCATGAAAAGAACAAAACATGTAACTGGAATTTTTGTGACATCTCTGTTGAGTTAGCATTCTCATATATACACTTCAGTCATCAAAACATACAATTCAGTAAGAAGGTTTTAACATATCCAGAATGATGTAAGTGTCAACACTGCCTCTTCCCATGAATCGAGGATCTGGAAACCTAACTGTGGTAGTGAGGGAATGAAGAAAGAACAAATACACAGAAACTCTTACAGAAAGTCTGGGATCGGGTAGACTGTGTGAACTCTAGTGTGCAGTGCTAACTGCCAACTAGTGCAAAACCTCAGCAGATTTAACAGCACAGGGAGTGGGGTGAGCTAGTCTTGGTAGGAGGACTTTGTAGGAACAGTCTTAGGCTGTGAAGATACAGCAGGAGGAAGCTGCAGATTCTACTGTTTGCACACACTAAACAGTCATTTGTCCACACTGATAACCAGAACACAGAGAGACTTTTGACTGTCTCATGGGTCTGAAACATTGGTCCTTGACATGGCTATGCTCATGTCAACAATACACATTCACATCTTTAGTTGGTCTTTACACATACATTGAAGGTGTCCTCAGTTTCTCATACAGCATAATCAATTTTTGAACATTTTCCCCTACCACCCAAGATACTCCACACCCTTAGCTTCCACGTTACTTAAGCCCAAATTATCCTTCCCCCTTAACTGCTAGGCAGTTTACTGGTACACTTTTTGCCTCAACGGATTTTTCAAGTCTCAATTTTTCATCTAAACAGAGCCGAGTAATACATGGTTTGCTGTGCCTAGCTACAACATCATTTTATATACTACTTTTTTGGTATGTGTTAAAGTTCTATCAAAAAGTCATCCCAAGGCATGATTGCATTTCTATGATCATTTTGCCATTGCAGAAATTGTATGGAAGAATGCAAGACATAGATTTTGACCATGAGTTATTTTTAACCCAAATGATAAGTGAAGATAGCTGTGAAACACTAAAAATATAACCAAATCCAATGACTGGAGACACAGACCAGAAGAGTACAATGATATGCTGTGTGCTGTTTTCTCAAAGTGAGTTCTGGGTCAGTATTGGCTCTTGGAGATGGACCTGTGACTTGGTGCGAAGGGCTGCACTTCCTGGTTTCTGGATCCACTTATCAAAACCTTTCTTCTGGTCTCTCCTTCTAACTCCCTCTGTGAGTATCTGCATGTTTCCCTGGCCATTTCTACCTTTTTTTCATCCCTTTAAATTCACCTTTGTAGGAACTATTTATCAAGGTTTGGGGAACGTAACAAATAATTTGTTGTGTGTTTTCTCTTTTTAAAATACAAGTAAGGGTAGTGACAATCAGATTAGTGAATGTTAGCCCCAAATGGACCCATCTTCAATTCCTCCTCACCCTTAATTTCCTCCTAATCCATGACCTGTGTATTGTCCAAATGCAGTCTTCAATTTACTCATAGATGGTGTAAAAATATAACTTTGTATAACAGAGCCAGTATGCCTTTCCAACACAGATCTTCCATGAATCTCAAGGTCTACATATTTAAAACAGAACTGAGTATTCCTTTTAACTCTTCTTCGGTCTACGTCAGAGAAATCCAAAGCTCAAGGACCATCCTTTCCTCCTCAAGCGAGTAGTCCTTCGTATCCCACATTCAATCCGACATCAGCCTATGAAAGCTGTTGCCTGCAATTTGTTTGTCTATGTATTTACTTTTGTTGACAACTGGTTCCTTAGTTACAAAATGTAGATGTTGATTGCCAATCCCACACAGGAAACTGCGGGGAGGAAAAGGCACAAACATTCAGATGGTATTTGGAATAGAAAGAACCCAGTCCTCAGCAAGACTCCCAATTATGTCATCTGCCCAAGCATGGCCTGTGGCCAGGGGGGCCTTCAGCAATAAAATAGGAGACGTTCATATTAGTCAAAACACGGGGCTGTGCTGTGGAGTAAATGAGATGTTCAGTATAAAGTGCTTGGAAGGATGCCAGGAGTAAAAGTTTGGCCCAGCACTTCTGTCTCTTGGTAGACACACAGTAGCCCCTGCTGTCTGTGGTTTTGTCTTCAGTGGCTCAGTCACCTGCAGTCAATCAAAAATATTAAATGCAAAATCATGGAAATAATAGCTTACATTTTCAATTGTGCCTAAAAATCATATTCAGGCCATCTCTGTCCTGCTTGGAATGTGGCCGGATCCTTTGTCCAGTGGATACCCATCCAATATGGAAGTTACCCTTGAATCACTTACTAATCATCTTCAGGATCAGATGTGTTGCCTCGGTATAATGGTGTGTGTTGTGTGGTCCTTCTTTTAGTTAATAATGACCCCAGCATGCAACTGGGGTGTGCCAAAAAGAAACAATAAAATGGATGTTCTAGACGAAAAGAGAGGGAAAAACCAGAAGGCTGAGGCTGCCGAGGTCCATAGCAGGAACAAACCTACCCGGGACCGACTCATGAAGAAAGGAAATGCATATGTGTTGTTCCCAGTGTTGTACCTCAAACAGCAAAGGCCATGGGCACTGTGCAAGGCGAGTGCTAATAGGGATTTGTAAAGTAATTTGGTTGAGCATGTATGTATAAGGCACATGGTATTTTTCGGGGTCTGCTTCTTTCAGTGTTCTCAGGGCCTCGGGGCCACATTATCTCTGATTAAGTGGAGACTATTGTACACGTGGTGTCTATGACCTCACTTTGTCTAAGGTGAACTGGATCAGAGTAACCTCTCTACAATTGGCTGGTTCGTGTACAGAGGCTCCTCTGCCTGTTCTTGCATCTTTCCAAGTGTAGATGGATGTGCTGGAGTTCCCTTTTACAGCAAGGGAGGGGAGAAAGAAGGTGTCCATGGTGTTCGTGAGAGTATTAGAGAATAATATGAAACTATTAAGAATTTGGTACCATCCTTTACATTAGCTTTTCTGAAGGAAAGGATGTGGCGTTTCCTGTGACATAGGGCATTCTCTCAGGGGCTGAATGCCTAAACTAGAAAGAAGTCCACTCTAATAGGAGACGTCCCTTGGGCTTAGAGGGGCCACTCCTGTAAGTTTTCTCAGTCGATTTCTGTTTTTCTTTCCAGGGTTTGGCCTGGGGAGAAGGGCTCACTGCAGTTACACACCCTCCTCACCGCTGCAGTGTGCAGTGCTTGCTGAGTCACTCGGGGCTCCGCCTCAGAGGGCTGTGGGAGGACATGGGATGGGGAACATGGCCTCCGTGAATTCATGGTTTCTGGACCTTAGCTCAATCATGCTTGTAATGTCTGCTCTGATAAAAGAAATCTCAGTCTCACTTACATAAATTAGGAAGAAGAAAGAAATCCACAGGGCAGCCTTATTATCTTTGAAAAAAATCAACCTGTATTTATCCTGGGATATATCCATTTTCAAAACACATTTTCTTTGGCTAAAGAGTCTAGGCCTGCTCACAAGGAAACCCTCAACAGTCCATTCAGCTGGAATGCAAATGTGCCTGGGAAGGAAGGGGCTCTTAGAACTTTCTTAGTAAAGGGCCAGCGTATTACTGAATTCTCAAATCCTGTCGGCTCTGTGAATATCAGTTACAAATGCACTGAGGGGCTTCCTGCTTTTACGATCTTCTCCTAGCACAGACACCCAGCATAATCACAAGGAGATTTGTGCAGCCCTACTCCATGTGCTGCCTTCCTGATATTTCTCCAGGTTTGGAAGCAACTGGCTTGAGCTAGGACTGTGAGGCTGTAGATATGAGATGTGCCCACTCTCAGCTCCAAATGGCAAGGGGGTGGCAATCATTAGAAAGAGATCATTGCTCGTGACATATTAAGAAAAGTCAGCCAACAGCCTGCTTTCCTTTTTTAGCTTCCATGAACGACTAATGTAAACCAGTCACTCAGCCAGGGAACCACTTTAAAATAATGCCAGATACTCCCCAATAACCGCCCTGGAAAAAGAAGTGCTGATACAATGGGATGTGTGCCCTCTTATTCGTGTTTCTCCCTCTCAGTAATGTGATGAGTCTTCAGTGAATAGTTACTTAAGCATCAGGAATGGTGCAGCAAAGATGGTTGTGGCACTGGCTTTTGTGGATCTCACAGCTTAGTAAGGTGTGCTGGCCAGTTTGCCATTATTATAACAAATGCTGGGGTTGCTTACTCAGCAAGAGGAAAGCCTTAGTTTGGGTCATAGTTTTGGAAATTTCAATAGCTTTGGGCCTGTGGTGAAGTTGCACATGGCAGGCATATATATATTTGTGTGTGTGTATACACACACACACACACACACACACACACACACATATATATATATATATATATATATATATATATATATATATATATGTATATCATAGAGTGGTGAGCTGTGATAGACAGCCTGGTCCCTGGTCAAGCTTAGGCTTTAAACTCCGGAGACCCAGTAGGTGGCTGTCACCTGCAAGGAATGGCAGGCTTTGGCTATGCCCCTTAGGCCCCTGACTTCTGTCACATAGTTACAGCTTCCCACAACACCCCTGCAGAGAGGTTTGTGGCTGTCAGTTCATAGGAGCAGAACCAAGCCCTTCCATATGCAAATAAGGCCTCCCCAAGCTCTCAGACCAAGCCAATGAGAAGTACCTGTTGTCAGACACCCACCCCAAAACTGTATGAAGAATCCTATCCAGAGGGATTAAAGGTATTCAAGAACTGCTCCATCACCCGAGAGCTTCTGTCATAAGGCCTGTAACACCGTGGCTTGGGAGGAGGTCTGCTCTCCAAATGCCACCAGAAGCTCCCCTGCACTCCTTGCAGGCTGGTAAGTCTTTCGTTGGCCCAGCCTGGCCCAACTCAGCACAGGGCAACACGGAGCAACTGAGAGAGCAGGTGACTGAGGTGGGGCAGTGGAGGTGCTGGAGCCACTCCCCCTTTCTGCCTGTACTCTCTCCCCCTTCGCCTGGGCCCTCGAACCCGGCTGTCCCAGAGATCTCTGTGGAAAGCCTCCGGCACACAGGCCCACAATATATCATGTATCTCCACAGTTCTTACTCGAAAGGGAATACGGGACAGTTTATTCTGGAAACATTGTGAGTGACCGTGGCCCAGGGACACAGATTGAGGTTACCTCAAATCCCATGTTCCAATGTGGAAGCAGTTTCATGAAATTTTATAGTTTTACAGAACAAAGCAAAATATAAATTGAGGCAACTTTAAAACACATCAGTGAGAGCACCAGGCATGTGGTTACAGCATAAAGGGGAAAGCTTGCTGCAGGTCTCAGAGGTATCCGATGGCATTCTTAACCTTGGGGTTGGTGGAAGCTACACTAATAGATTCTGAAAGCTTTTTTTTTTACACTGTTAGCCACAGAATGTTAGTTCTGACACAGAGGTGGGCAAGAAATATCTGTTAGAGGCTAACTCTAGCCTGGGACAAGGTAGGTAGCCTCTGGACTTGCCAGACTCCAAATATGCTAAATATCACTACAGCTTTAATCAGTCAACTGGCCTCTGTAGACACCGCTTCTTTCTTGGAGTCCTCATGTGCAAGGGCGAGCATGGAAGAGCGAGGGAGTAAGTAGGCAGGCACCAAGGGGACATGGATGCGGGAGAGCAGGCAGCTGAGAGGCTACAGCAGCTGTGGGGAAGCTGGATTTCACAGAGGACCAAAGTAAGGTTAAGGTGCTCTTGTCATCCTGCTTGAGGCTAGGCACCGTAGCCATCCTGTTCAGTAGAGGTGCTGAGGTCTTCCAGCTAGCTAGCTGGTTTTTGTTGCACAGTCAACAATCCCTGAAGAGTTGTCCAAGTCCCGAGGAGGAGACATGCAAATAGGAATCAGGTCCTAAGATACAAGGGAGACGATGCTGGTCGGACTAGGTAGCTTTAGTACTGAGAAGTAGGCAGAGGTACATTCTGAGACTCTCAATAACACGGTTGAGTATTACAGATATCTTGACTGTAAGATTGGCGATTGGTCCACATGCCATCATTGAGTTGCTGAATGTAGGACTCTTGGACAGATGGTCCTGATGGACAGGGTTTTTGTGATTAGGTTTTATACTTCATGATGCCACCCAAAGAACCCACATTCAGTAGAAACTGACTTTAGAATTTGCATTTGCATCTTCTGATGGGCAAGGAACATATGGAATATTATATCTCTCCTAGGGCTTGGCCCTGGAAGAAAGCTGAATCTTCCCCAGTAACTATGCAGTGGGAAATGACTAGTCAGCACCCTGCAGCTCACTGTGTTGCTAAGCCATGGTCCTCAGGAGGTCAGGTGAGGTACAGTTTCAGGCAAGATGGACTAGTTGCGACATGGGCCCAAGGTGAATCTTCTATCATTTATATTACTGCAAACTCATGTCTGGGGATGGTCCACAGACTCCAAAGAAATGATATAGATATGCAACGAATTATTTTTCTTCAGTATACCTCTTTCCTGGATACCATTTAGCTTTAAATCCAGGCTTGAAGTTGGGTAGTGTTAGCTCTTTAACTTTTCCTTTCTCAAAATTCTCTTGACCATGGCTCAGCTGTTGTGCTTCCTACGGGTTTTGAAGTGAGCTAGTTCATTTAAACAACCTTGCTAGGAATCTGATGACTGTTCCATGATGGTAAATAATAAGGTTTCTAAGGCATTCAAAGATTAAGAAAATTGGTCTTTCACGTACCATTCAGAGGAAGTTATTTGAGGATTTACACCAGCAAGAATAAAGAGAGATCAAAGAGAAGACTGAGGAATGTAGGAAACTGTGACAGACTCCAGAGCCAAGAAAGCATCTGGTCTGAATTGTAGCGAGGGGTCAGAAGAACCAGTGGGTGTCCCTGGAAGGGGGTGAAATCAAGTGAAGACGCCAGCAAGCAGGCGGGAAAGCTAGATACAAAATTTGAGGTTGGAATATAAGACAAATTTTAAAATGACATTTGAAAAAATAAAGGTTGAGCAATGAAGAATCACACACAGTGCACACATTGCTTCCTGCAGGTTAGTTATGCAAGCCCCACAAGCCCCACAAGCCCCACAAGCCCCACAAGCCCCACAAGCCCCACAAGCCCCACAAGCCCCACAAGCCCCACAAGCCCCACAAGCCCCACAAGTCCCACAAGCCCCACAAGCCCCAGTGATAGAGATATTCCTAAGAAAGACAAACTGGGGCAGAAAGAAATGACATAGCTGAGATCCCAGAAGTTCCAAAGAGGTAAAGAGAGGGGCTTATGATGAGAAAGAAGTGCTAAAGCCACTGTTCAAAGTAGTCATCACATCTCAACTGCAGGATGTGGACTTGAAAAGACTAAAGTGGGTGTCTTTGTGCTTCATTGGTAAAAACCTAGCTATACTTTAATTTATTATATTCATGAATAAAATGTACAGATATCAAATATATGGGCACTGTTCTGGTGTGTGTGTGTGTGTGTGTGTGTGTGTGTGAGAAATAACCTTGAGAATTAGCTTGTAGATTGTGGGAGAATCAGAGCAAATGACAGCATAGCTGTTTTATGGGAAATATATTTTTCATCATTACACATTGGAACATTCCGTGGGTCATCTCAAGGTCTTGCTTAGATTGATGATTTTTTTATCTTTTTCTCTGTCCTGGATTTCTCCTAAGTGTCTGTCTATGGACGGAGCCAAAATCACTTGCTTCTTTGTCTTTAAAGGAAAAACGTGGTATCAGCTCCCATCTCAGACAATCCACACTTCAGACAATCCATAAACATGCAACCTTCTTACTTGGGAAATTATTCCTAATGACACTAAAATCATTCAGAAAACATCATCCACTGGTGAATTATTGGGTCAAAACATTCTATAATGGTTGCATAACAAACTATCTAAATGGGAGTCATAAAATTAGATGCTCCAATTGAAAGCACAGTCATGATGAATATCAAGATGAAGAAGCAACCAAAAGATTGCAAATGAGTCAGTTGTTATGGTGCACTGTTGCATTCATAGCCCTCAGGAGGCTGGGGTAGGACAATCACAGAAGTTTGAGAATAACTTGGCCTACATAGTGTGTCTAAAGCTAGCCAGAGCTATATATGTATATAATATATATACATATATATATATATATATTATATATATATATATTCTTTCAATCTGATATATACCACATATCAGATTGAAAACTGAGCTCTGACACCACTTGTCTATCACTTACCTTGACGGATACCATCAAGGACACCATCAGGAAAAACTGCTTAGTAGAAGAATAGCAAAGAGTATGGGGTGTGGCCACTGCTCCTGCTCCTTTTTTTTCTCCTCTTTGCAGATAAAAAAAATTTCCATCCCAGCACTGTTGTCTAATAAAGGTAGTTGAAGACTTGGGTTTTTGTTTACTGGGAAGGAGAGAGAACTTAGTGTCTGCCTTAGGTTTTTAGAAGAATACAGAGACAAAGCACTGTCTACTTCCAAGATGGTGCCTTGAACATCATATTTTCTTGAAGACGGAATTCTATGAATTCACATGGAGTATAATGGAGTTGCCTAGAAGGGGCCAAACATCTCCCTCTATCAAGCTTTTCATGGAGGTGACATACCTCATAGTCAAACCTCATACTGTTACACAAATGATTAAACTTCCAACATATATCTTGGAGGCCCTAGCACAAGCTTTTGACACAAATGGAATTGAGGTGATAAAATTACTGAAGACTAGCGTGATTCAGACAGGGCTGAGTTCCTTATTGGAGGAAGTAAAGTAAAGCTATTGAACCATTTTTGATTAGAATTATGAGTGGATTCAAAACTCATACACAGAAGAAGCGCAATAGGAGGGTGGTATTATAAACTTGAAGGTAGATGTCACTATCACAGTGAATGTCCAGCTCACTGAGTTGACAGCATAATTTTCTCGAGTATGGTTGTTAAGCTTTTCAAAGTTAACTGCAGGTGTCCTTTCATGCATAGGCACATCTCTACAGTAACATCTCTGTGCGAAGTCAGAATCCCCACCTCCCTTATGTGTCCAGATTTCACTTGTGAGCTAATTGCTCTATTTATCCACAGCAATTCTCTTCATTCATTCTTACACATCTTTTGATTTGGGATCCCAAGTTATAAACTTCAAAACCATAACTCCTTAATGAATTCTGAGTGGGGAACTTAGGCAAGTTTGATGTTCTGCTTACAAAGAAACCCATCCTTATAAAGCTAGAAAACATAATTATGACTACAAAGATGTCTGAGTGTTTTTAAAGGTTCCAAAATATATAAGATAGTTGAAAGAGCAAATATAAATTAAACATTTAATTACATTTAAATTTAAATGTATTGTGGTCAATCCAGAATGCCACTTTTCACCAGTATAGCAAGTGCATAAATATCAAGTGCCAAAAGTGTTATTTCTAGATTCGGATGTTAAATTCTGACACTCACCCTATATGGCCGTCTCTCCAAGGAAGATGCTAAGCTGAGTAACTTATATGAATTTCAGCCAGATATGCTGATGGTCAGAGAAACAGAATTCCATTATTGTCTAGACAACTCTTTCTGCCATTTAAGGATGCTGTTTATTATATTATGTAGTGTCGTGACATTGCTTTCTCAGCATGGTTGGGGTTATAATACTAATCATTTCAGCTAAGATGTTGATGGGATTCTTGTCAGCAACTTAGATGCGATTCATTCAAACCTCTTGATAATTGTGATGTCAAAGAGTCTATAAGTCAAGAGAGATGCTCATGTGGTCCAAGACCTTTTAATTCATGTCTCACACATTACAATCTGTTTTTCTTCTATTCAGAGACACATGTAACTTGAACCTAGGTTGATTGCTTTGTTGTATTTCTCATCTTGGGTCTTAAGTTACAAACGTGGATTTTCTGCCTACTTCCAAATGCCTTGAACTTGATGAAAGCTGGAATTCTTTTATTATCCCAGACCACCCAACTCTTGCAGATATCAAAATGTTAATCAGTTGCCTTTTAAAATATAGTAAGTTACTTTCCCACTTTCTTAATGATTTATGCAATGTTAATTAAAAGAGGCATGAATACAGACTCAATTTGAGAAACTCAGTTATAATAATTCTGTGCTTTTATTTCCTATGTAGTAGTAATAGAACATAGGCTGGACAGATATTATTTTTCATCTTATAAATGAATACATACTGTATGCAAAGATGTAAGTATCTTCCTCCAAAATATGTGACAGAATAAAGACACTAAAATAGGTCTGATTGTATATATCAGACCTATTTGAAAGACCAGAGAGGGGGAGGGAGAGGAAAAAAGGGAGAGGGAGAAGGAATGAATATATATATATTCTATTGTTTCTCCATGACTCTCTGCTGGAGTTATTTAAAGGAGACTGAAAAAATAAATCCTTGATGGCTTAAAGTCAGCTGTACCTCATTAAAATTGTGAAGCATTTTCACAAAAGCTGGATAAACCTTAACTCCTCAGAACTTTTCAGGAGTAGGGGCCTATAACCAGTGCTCTTGAGCATTCTTCCAGAGTGGGTTTCAGCACAGGTTGGACATTTCAACAAATGCTGGTGCTTGTCTGTAATGTTAAAATTTAAAATTCACTTGTGGGTAGATTTTTTTTTATGTGTAAGACAGAATTCACAATACTGCCTGCTTTCTAAAATTAATGTTAGTTATAGCTATAAAATGAAAATCATATTCCTCATGACTCCAATTTCTGTTCAATTATTATAATGTTCTCTATAATAATAGAATTACATATTTCTTAACTCATAGGAACATGTGTGAATAGATACAGAAAGGTTTCTGCTAGAAATCTACCCCATATGACAGCTGACTACCACTGTCCTGGGCAGGAAAGAGCAAAACACTATAAAGTGTTATTTCATAGCTGATTCTCAAATTCTTGACTTTAAAGCACTGAATCCATTTCTTCACTGCTCCTGTATTGAAAGCGAATGATTAGAGAGTTCTACACACAGTGACGCTAGCTTAAATGTAAATTACAAATAAAATTCAGTTTTCCCTCCAGCCTCTCATGGGATATCCTTGTCCATTTACTGTGTGTCCAAATGATCATAAAGCAGGGTTTAAATGGCACTCCTTAGGAAGTACACCCTTAACATAAGACCAAATACCCTGAATCTGATAGACGGGAAAGTGAGGAATAGGCTTGACCTCACGGTCACAGAAAAGGACTTTCTGAGCAGACACTGATAGCATAGACACTAAAAATATCAATTATTAAATGGGACCTCATGAAACTGAAAAGCTTCTGTTCAGCAAAGGACATCATCATTCAGCAAAGCATGAGGCTACAGAATGAGAAAAGATCTGATAGACGGTTAATATCTAAAATATATAAAGAACTTTTAAAAAGTGATCATCAACAAAACAAATAATCCAGTTAAAAATGGTACACAAAACCAAGCAGCAAAACCTCAAAAGATGAGGTATAAATGGCTGAGACAGCCTTAAAGAAATGTTTAACAGGCTTAGTTGAACATCAGGGAAATGCAAATCAAAACTAGCTTGAGATTTTGTTTTACACCAGTCAGGATGGTCAAGATCAATAAAACAAATGACAGCTCATGGTGTGGAGGATGTGGAATGAGGGGACATAAGTTCATTGTTAATGGAGGTGCGAACGTGTAGAGCACTGTCTTAGTCATTGCTCTATCCATGTGAAGAGACATTATAAGCAAGGCAACTATTACGCAGGAAAGCATTTCATTAGGGGCTTACAGTTTCAGAGATTTAGCCTGTAATTATCATGGAAGGAAACTTGGTGGCATGCTGGCATGTGTTGGAACAGTAGCCGAGAGCTATGTCATGGTCTATAGGCACAGAGGGGAATGAGAAGGAGAGGAAAAGGGAGAGGGAGAGGGAAGGAAGGAGAGGGAGAGGGAAAGAGGGAAAGGGAGAGAGGGAGAGAGGGAGAGAGGGATTCTGAGATCCTGAGACTCTGAGACCCTGAGCCTGGCATGGGCTTTTGAAATGTCAAAGCCTATCCACAATGACACTTCCTCCAGCAAAACCACACCTCTAATCTTTTCCAAATAGTGCCGTTCCATGACGACTAAACGTTCAAATACATGAGCCTGTGGGGGCCATTCTTAATCAGACCACCACAATCACTATAGAAATCCATGGGAATGTTCCTCAGGAAGCTGGGGATCCATCTTCCTTGGGATCCATCTTATCTTACTCTCAGGCACATAGCCTAAGGACTCGACATCCTACTGCAGAGACACTGCTCAGCCATGCTCATTGCTGTTCTATTCATAATCGCCAGCAAATGGAAACTGCTTAGATGTTGGTCAATAAAAGAATGGATAGAGAAAATGTGGTACATGTATAGAATGATACAATAATATAATATTATTCAGCTATTAAGAAAGGAAATCATGAAATTCAAATTTTAATAAATGCATTGAAGAAAAAAAAATTCTTGGTGACGTAACCTAGACCCCAAATGACAACTATTGTTTGTTTACTCTTTTATTTGGATGCTAGCTTTTAAGCTTTCAATATGTTTGCTACAATCCAAATAACCACATGGATTAGGTTCCTTATAAGGTACTAGAGAGGAGAAAATAGAACATACTTCTGTGATGTGGCAACGCTGAAAGTAGACTAGGAACAAATAGGGAGCAAGATGGGAGAAGACAGCAACGCAGAGTATAGGGGAAAACAGCTAACAGTGAAGGCCATTAGAAAAACCATGTGAAAGTCTACGAGTGTAGAAGCATCCTAAAGTGTAGAAACATACAAAATTTGACTAAATAAAGTCATCATAGCAGAAGAGACACTGTCCCAACTAGATACTTTATGCGACCAAATAAAACCTCCAGTGACAAGAACAGGTTACAGCTTATTAAGTTGTCAGCCAATGGAGCCCCAAGGAAACCCTCAAACATTACAGTGTATTTCCAAAGCTATTGGTTGCAACTTGAAGGAAAGTCCATATTGCTGAAGTCAACACTTGCCCAAATAATTGAATGCAGAGAAGCTAGCAGCTGCACTCTTATGGACTTAGCATTCATGGTGCTGGAACGTACTCTGCATGCTACCGGAGGACAAAGGCAATCATCAATATTCTCCACCTACAAAATCTGTGATCTTTCAACAGTGTGCATCAGGGGCACAAATGTGGACATAGCCAACCACTTTCTATTAGATTTAAGGCCCACACAATGAGATGAAATCAATACCTGAAACTTAATGTGGCTGCGACCCTGAGACAGGACTTGGGGCAAACCTTTAATTATTCTGCTAAAAAACAAAACAACAACAAAACCCCCAAAAACATTTAAATGACTCCCATTGACAATCTACTATACCCATAGAAAAGTGCTTTGCTCATCTCCCATCAGAAATGTTTACTCTTGCAGTAAATGGGAACTAGCACAGTCACTCACAACCGGACAGTGTGTAGAGAGTGAGAGATTTTATAGCTCTCAGTCCTCAATTTGTCACCAAATCCTTCCACTCAAGGCTCAGGTATCCATGTGGGAGATGAGGCAAAAAAGTTGTAAGAGTCAGAGGTGATGGATGACCTCAAGGAAACAGTGTCTTCCAGACACACAGCATGGGATGCACATATGAACTTGCAGAGACTGTGGCAACATGAGCAGGCCTACATAGGTTCAAGCCAGACGGGATCCTAGCACTGAGAAGGACATGTGGATATGGAGTTCCACATCTAATCAAGAAGCCATCTATGATTGATAACTGCTGGCAAAAGGAAAACTCACATATTTTTTACAATGGCATCTCAGAGGGTTTATTAACCACAACTGAGCGTGTATACCATGCTAAGGAGTAGTTGTTGGTCAGTGCAAACAAACTCAATAATATTTTTGTGAACTTTTCGTTTCATTTTGCTTTGTTTGGGCTTTTTTCTTTCTTACTGTTCTTTTACTTGATTTGAATTTTGATATCGTGGTTTTGGTGTAATAGTTTTTGGTGTTTAGGTTTTTTGTTGTTGTTTGCTGCTTTTGTTATTGTTTTGTTTTCTGGAAGAGAGGGGACAGGACATAAAGTTGGGTGAGTAGGGAGATGGAGATCTTGGAGAGAATTGGGGCAGGGGGAGACCATGATCAAAATATATTCTATGAAAAAATCTTTCTCAATTACAAAGAAATAAAAGAGAGAAATCAAGGATAATTTCTGAGCAGTTTCTGTTCACCCCAGGGAGGCCGGCCTCTGTGGAAGCTGTTGTCAGTCTTTCTTATCTCTGCTGCTTAGTATCAAACACAGCAGAGTCATTGTCTAAGTACTGGAGAAGCTACGGATGGTCACCAGATGCAAAGCTTCCCAATCATGTCTGTTTCAGGCAAACATGTATTTGTGAGAGACTAATTGCTAAGACTGAGAGGAAAGCCAGGTCTCTGTAGCAGAGCTCGTCCCTCTCTCTGTTTAGCTTTCCATCCCAAATATGAGTTTTGCAAGTTAAGCAAGTCTATCAGAAGAATGCTTTTCAACCACTTGCCTCCTAAGGAGGCTGAAAAATAATGAAGGAGAAAGGTGTCCTGGGCAAACTTGTCAATTAACACTGGCCTCGTAGAGTCTGAGACTTACTTCTGTATGTTCATCCATGTGTGATTTATATTACAGTTATTGATTGCTTCTGCTACTTCAGAACTATGGAAACAGACTTGAATGTCATCAAGGAAATGGTAGAGGCTATTATTATAGTGCGAACACTAGCCAATAACTTGTGGTTTTCCTTTCCCATAAACTTAGGAGTTGAAACCCAAGGCCAAGCGGGAATCATGGACATTAAAAAACATGGGCATCTATTTTATTCCCTTGAACCACACTGAAGAGTTTTAACTGCCCTGTTCACCTCAAACTCCACCCTCCAAAAAATTCAACCCCAAATCCCCTTAAAGATTAACAAGCTGACAAACCTTGCTAATGTCAAAGAGAGGGAACAGCTCCCTGCTTGCCACCGGAAACCAACTCCAGACTTCCTCTTTCTTCAGTGGAGGACACTATGTAACTATTCAAAAATGTAAGGCTTCTTCGAATATGATGACTATTGCAGGACTGAGATATAGACTTCTCCTGCAGCCAGGTAGCAACACTCAGCCAATGAATCAGCCCTCAGTCTGGGCTGATGTTCAGCGGGGAGATGATTTATAATGGGATACAGGGGCAGCCGGCGGATACACCTCAGATAATCCAGACCAGCTGGGCATAGATTGTGACACTGCTTTCCCATTTCTTGTCTTTTTTTCCCTCAAAGGTCTTAGAGAGGGCAGCTTGGAGACACAGAACACAGAGATTTAGGCTGATCGAGAAAAGAACTGGTCCCGCTCTATCTCTCTTTGATACTGTTGTCAACCCCAGAGAAATATTCCAATAGGAATTTGGTTCAATGGAATTTATGTATCCAAAAACAATATAACAACAGATAGAAATACAATTTCTTTCTATTTTAAAAAAAATAGAGGGTATAGTTGAGTGCATTAAAGATCTGATTTAATTGCATGATATTTATACTGTTTTTATAATGATAGCAATATTTTACTGCAACAAACACACTCAAGTAATATGTAATTTTTTCTGAAGATATAAAGTATATAGAAACATAATATAAAGATAAATAATAAAATAATTGAAAATATAATAAATAATTCAAAAATAATAAAGCATACAAATATTGTGTTCAGAAACAATACTTTTTTCCCACAGGTAAACCATATTGAAATTCTATTATGATTTTATCTTTTTCACTTTAACAGCAGATGACCTCTAAACCTGAGGGAATGTGGGTCAACTGATGGTAAGCAGGTATCTCCACTGCATTCCTTCTTCTCTCCTTTCCTAAAACCCACAAAACATGTTCTTTTCCCCCTTGCAGCCTACAGGACACTCCTGACACCAAATGTGTGGTGTGCTTTATATCCAGACAGTTACCAGTTCCTCCGTTCCCAATGAGCCCCATCTGTGAGTCCTAAAATTCAGTGTAATTTTTGGTGCTTTGTGAAGCAGCATTAGCTCCTACAGGCTAGAGGCTAGTTTTTCTAGAAGACTTCCTAGAGTGCATATGACAGTCACAAATACATATTGCAACCTGTCTATTGTTATGACAATCTACATTTATATCAGAAGTTACCAGGAATCCTTCCTCAGAACCCCCCAAACCCATCCATTTCCTACATTACACAACCATCATACAGAATCTGACCCAGGAGCCTCTGGGTGGAGAAAGTACTCAGGGGCCAGACATAGGGAGGGTGTGGAGCACCTGCTGTCTGCTGATCCTTATTGTTTACCAGAGCAGAAGCTCTTAGAACACTTCACATGGAGTTTGTTGCTGTTGTTGCTGCTGTTGTTGTTGTTTGGTTACATGGCCATGATCCTTTGACTCAGTCTCCAACCTCTCATCCTTTGTAGGTCTTATAGTCCATTAGTCTCTTCAAAACTTGATTTTTTTTTCTGGTGACAAGTCTCTAGTTTTGAATCTACTTTATCACCTATCAGCTGTGCAACCTACAAGAGTGTCTGACTGACAAGACACTTCTACTGGTACCACAGTGGCAATACTATTATGGGACTAATCACATACTTTCCGATTAGATCTGAAGATCTGCTCTCTGAAATGGAACCCATAACTGTCACTGTTAAAGGGGTCAAGAACCTGTGGCTAGACGGGTCATAGGTCCTGAGTGGAGAACCTAATACTGCTATCCTCCTAAAGGGACACAGATTAAAACGACTCCTAATGATTTGTTGTCATACCCATTTGTGTATCTCTCAGCCATTATCGAGAAGCTTATCTTTCAGTAGTTGGCGATTAACATAGATACCCCACCACCACACACAACTGGTTGAGGTACAGAGAATAAGAGATTGTGGATTAATCTGCCATGAATGGAACATCTGTGTCACACCCCAAGGATCAGGGGCAGAACAGTTGTAAAAGCCAAAGGTGGTGGGATGATGCCAACAAAACTGTTTCTGGATATAACAGGTCAAATCTGAACTCAGAGCTATTGTGACAGCATGTACACCATCTGTGTAAGCTCAAGCTGGAGCAAAATTCTTTCATGAAGAAATGAAGTTAGGCATGAAATCCACCCACAAGCTGAGGAGTTACTGGCATTGATAACTACCAGTAGTGGAGAGTCAGTTTTCTTTAAGGATGTGGCCTCAGGTAGGTCAACTATGCTCTCAGTACTAGTTGGTCAACATCAACTTAATTTAATAGGGTTGGTGGGAGGAAGGACTCATGGTTGGGTGGTCAAGGGGGATGGATCTTGTAATTGGAAAAGGGAGTGAGTATGGACTACATAACTTATATGAATTTCTGAAAGAACTGGCAAAAGTATTATGGCATTCACTATGAGTCATTAAATATCAAAAGGATGGTCTTAACGCCTAGAAATTCCCAAGGTATTTAGGAACTTAAAGTCATAAACTAATCAGAACTCAACAAGTGCAATCTCAACTTGTAGATTGTGACCCCTTAGGGAACCAAATTACCCTTTCACAGATGTTATCTAAGACCATCAGAAAACCCAGATATTTACATTACAGTCCATAACAGTAGCAAAATTACAGTTATGAAGTAGCAACAAAATAACTTTATGGTTGGGGGTCAGCACAACACGAGGAACTATGTTAAAGGGTCACAGTTTTAGGAAGGCTGAGAACTATGGAACTAGTGGAACAAAAGTTGTTTCTAATACCCTTGGCTATTAAGAAAATTAAGAGTTCTTGGCACTGAATGCCAAGAATTGAGGACAAGACCCAAATATTGTCATACCTCTGTGTCCATGAAGATTCAGTTCTAAGTCATCCATAGACAATCCCACAAACAGCCCAGGTTCAAAGGCAGAACTATTACAGAACCCATGCATAGGCTCCTGCATACTCCAGTCCTCTCTGGATATGCTATTCTGCCTGCGAGTATGGAAACACTGCTACAACCCTGCCTCACAACGGTGACTGTTCATGCTCAGGACACATTCAGTGTTTGTATTTTCAATGTAGTTGGTTGGCTCAACAGATACAGAATTCAGACATGAAGCTGTCTGCATACTAAGGGCTATATATTTCTCATTCGCTACAAACTCAAGCTTGTTTCTCTGAAGAACTCACCATTGTCATCATTTTCAATTCTCTAAGCTTTGTAAAAAAATGCTTATTGAATAAGTTTCCCATGATTTTATGGTTCATTATTAGGGACCCATCATTGTCCAAATCAAGATGCCACAACTAAAATCACTTTGTGACGCCCATGAGGAAGGTAGGAAGCTCAGTGTTGTAAAGGAAGCTGGTTGGAGAGCTCTCTTGCAAAGAAATCAAGGCACAGACAAGGAAGGAACTTCTGTTCTTCAACCTGAAATCCTTAGAGACATGGGAACTCTGCAAGACTCTGGAGGAATGTTAATGCCACACATTCCTGAATGGAACATTATTCATGTGTGAAGATAATAGAAAGAATGTGCAGATACACTGGTATCCATTAAGTATACAAGCCACAAACCTATACCCCCAAAATGTCACCTACTGATGAACTCAGACGTCAGAAGAAACTGTAAGTGGGTTGGAAAGTGGCTGCGACATGTGGAGTTAGGAACAAAGTTTGGAATGAAATCTGAAATTGCTTAAATACCCATCTAAGCCTAAACAAATTTGAAAGACAATTACAGAATACTGAAAATGCCATAATTCATTCTGAAAGGAAAGATTGGGGTTTAAAATGAGTAAAAAATGAAAAGACGCTTTCCTTACATGTTCCTGACACCAAAGGAGGCGAAAAGGGGAGAGATTGCTCTCATTTCTTCCTTGAAAGAAAGAGAGCCAGTGGAGACTGCTTTCTGCTGCAGATTGATAATTAAACAGGCAAAGGGCTGAAATTAAACTGTAATTGAATTAAAAGAAGATTTTAAACTTGCTAGTTCACAGCGAAAATAATTACGCACCACCCATATAGCAAAACAGAATAAAAGAAAAATATTTACTTCTATGAAATGAAGGGTAAAGGGGGAAGCTATGTGGGCCAGAAAACTAAATTGGAAATTGTTGAAACAAAAAGACAGAAGCCAACAGCTTGCACCTTAAAACAGGTTGGACACATTCTGCCTTCAAGGACACAGTGAAAAGAGAAGCACATCAAAAATAAATAAATAAATAAATCCAAAAAATATATAAAATAATCCATAAATAAATAAGTTCTACACTCAGCTTAGGTTCATGTTATTGTACCAGAAAACAGAATCCAGGCCAGCATTTATTGTTAAAACACATGTAAAGTATCCTAAATGTCCTGGTCGATTTTTATTGTCAGTTTGGCACAGCTAGCATCATCTAGGAGGAGGGAACCTCAGCTGAGAAAATGCCTCCATCAGATTTGTCGGCAAACAAGTTTCTGGGGCCATTTTCTTGAGGGTTAATGTAGGAAGACATGACTCCCCAAGGTCAGTGCCACACCTCTTTGGTGATAGTTCTGGATTATATAAGAAAGCAAGCTGAAACAACTGCGAAGAGCAAGCTATTCACCAGTATTTCTCCATGGTTTCTGCTTCAGAGCCTATAGCTATATTCCTGCCCTGACCGTCCGAGACGATGGGATATAAGCTATAAGATAGCTTTCAGTTGTGGTGTTTATAACAGCAATAGCAATCCTAATTAAGTAATCTAACACACACACACACACACACACACACACACACACACACCACTTTCAGGCTAAATTCTTCATTGAACTCAATCATTAAGGAAAATTACAAACCCAGTGTTTTAGAAAAAATTCTTTGTCACCTCTAGAAATTACAGAAGGATACCCAAACCTGGGAACACATTTCAAACAATAGAAGAATGGCAGAGTCCCGGGGTGTAGTGAGCAACTTGGCAACAGGTTGAGGGGTGGATGAGAACAATACCCTGCTGGCTGCAGGGGCATCAGGTGACCTCAGTCCAGGATGGCACTGAGTGAGGGGGCAGTGCTGTTCATGACGACAGTCAGAAAGGATTGCTTTGCTAATGTCCGAGGGCCACAGTGAGACACATTTTAGTAAAATAAAAGGGCTGGAGAGATCTTCAGTCATTATGAACACCCGATGCTCTTCCAGAACACCTGGGTTCTGTTCCCAGTGCCTGTAGTGAGCAGCTTAACTCCACCCTTAACTACAGAAAAAGTAATTGTATATGTCTGAAATATATCTTTCAAAACTGAGGGTGAAATGCAGATGTTTCAATAGATACAGTACAAGGCATTTTGATAAAAAGTTCACAGTTACACTGTAGAGTCAAACCATGGTCCTAGAAAAGTAGTAAGGAGGATGAGAGAGAGAGAGAGAGAGAGAGAAAGAGAGAGAGAGAGAGAGAGAGGCAGAGAGGAGGAAGGGTGTTTCAAAAAGCCACAAGGGAAACATTATTTATGTTTAATTGAAATACATATGTAATATAAGAGTATGTATATCCACATACAAATAATTTAAATGAAGTTATGCCACTTGGTGTGATAATTCTCCCCATGAGAGCCACAGGTGTCTGGCGAACTCCCCCAGTGACAGGCATGGCAAACTTTCATTTGATTCATAGATCAGAGGGATTCAAGAAACTCCTCAGACAATATAACCTATTACCATTGCTAGTGGCTGTCTCTCAGAATGCGCAGGTAAGAACATATGGCTGAAGATACCATACAATTTGGAGATATGACTTGATGAATTGATGAATCTGGAAGACTCCGTGAGGACTAGCTCTCAAAGTATCCAAAGGTGCAATGCACCTGCCGAGGGAGGCAAGCCGTCAATTGTCTTTCCCAGCTGTGACTGCTATGAGCCATAGCACTGATAGTGTAACAGTGGCACTTTCAGCTTGAGGTTACCCAATAGTCGTGATATTGAACCTGAAGCCAACTCAATAGAAAAAAAATTTATACCTGATATTGCAAACCTAACCAAGAGTGCATGGCCAAAGAGGTCCTAAAAAAGAATGAACTATTGCCAGTTTTGTAAGCGATATGATTTCAAGTTGTGATCTTAATACTCACCCTATTACTCACTGGTAAGTGTGACCCCCAATCTTCATCTAAAAAGCTACTTTTATGTATCCAATGGGTCACTGTGATGGGGATCCTCAATTGGTCACTATACGGAGGACAAGTGACTTGGTGATGTCAAACCCCAGCTAATATGTCTGCAATGAAACCTCTAAACCTCCAAGAAAGTCACAAGAGGCTAGAAAGATTGAGAGTCAGCAAATCTGGGAGATAGCTTCTTCTAGACATGACAGGGAAGTTGACCCCTTGAAACCTCAAAAACGTCTGTCTAAACAAGACTGGCACAGTGACAGCACTGATTGACATACCCATGTAGATGAAGAAAAATCTCCCAAGGTCCCATAGCCCTCAATTTTTCCCCAGAGCCTGTTGTCTGACACCCTGAAGGGAGAAAGGGGGCAAAGGTAGAGAGCACGGTTTGGACCATCAGGAGCTTGGATGGAATGGCCTCTGGAGACAGCTGTAGCAAGATGAATCCACTATTGTTTCAGAGATAGGTTATATAAGAGCTTTTTAAGCTATGTAAGTGGAAAGGTTAATTGGTCATGGCATCAAGCAAGCAGGAGGAGCTGATTGGTTATAGTACAGCACCTAATTATCATGTGGGAGTCTGATTGGTTATAATACAGGACCTAATTATCATGTGGGTGGGAAGTCAGAGTGGGACATGTGTACTGAGTAATGCAGTCTTGCAGAGAAATCTGTACAAGGTCACTTTTCAGACAAGGCCAGGCAATGATGTTCAGAGACACTCTCCAGACAAAGATAGACAGAGTCAAGGAAGCCCCACTGAGAGAGTTCCCCCATTTCGCACCAAGTTCAGAAAGGTATCCACTCATGGAGGACTGCTACCTTCATAGCAAGGTTCAACAATGAGTCCTACCCATCAATGAGGAACTATAGGTAATCAATGGCTGCTGAGAGGTAGAGGATCATTTTTCTCCAGGACAAGATAGGTTATCTAATCCCAAGGTTCATACTAAACACATGTATATATACAAGTAACACTAAACAGACTCCGTAGGGGGTGTGTATGTGTGTGTATATGTGCGTGTGTATGTGTGTCTGAAAATAATAACTAAAGAAGAAGAAGAGGTTGTACATTTGAGAGAGAAAATGCAGGGCATGGGAGGAGCTTAAGGGAGGAGATTGAGAGGTGTAAATGATATAAATATAGTAATTGTGCATAGAAAATTTGACAGCATTTAAAATTAAAGTATAAAAAGAAGGGCATTTTTGTTCTCAGCAAATTCCAGTAAGGATACGTGACATTAAATCAACAAAATGAAAAGAAAATCAGCAAAGGTGATGTTTGGCACTTTGAAGAGATTAAATAGAATTGATACAGCCCCTAGGAAGACAAATCCAACAAAGACATCAAGACACAAACAAGTACAGACTGTGCATCTTCTATCCATTAATCCCAACTGCAAATGCTTTGAGATGATGTTAGATCACCAAGAAATGTCTTCTCATACAAAGTTAGTTTAAAACTTGTTTGTACTTGTCTTTAGGCTCTCAATACAACATATGGCTTCATGTCACCATTCAGATCACTCACCAAGATACCTTATTATGGATGTACACAAATGCATGTGGAAAAATGCTGAAATTCCTCAAATTTAAGATGTGAAGTCCTTATGCCTCCTGTTGCCAGATGTTACAGACCAGAGATACCCAATGTGGCCCACAGAATTTAGGGATGGCAGTTCAGACTGCACTGACATGGAAGAGGACTTTAAACAACTTACACTAATAAGTATGATAACATAAAATAGAGAAGTCTCATTAGAAATACAGTACCAGATACAGAAATACATTACCAAAACTGACTCTGTCAAAAATTAATACATTAAAAATAAAAATAAGTACAATTCTACAGATATCATTTAATTCATATGAAATATTTCCTCCCCAAAAGGAAATTCTAGCTGTATTAAGCAGTTAAGGGAAAGTTCATGTTGATCTTAGAGAAGCTCTTTAAAATTACAGACCGAAGGAATGGTGAGTTCAGTGTAAGACAGACAAATAAAACTAGACATATGTTATAGGGAAAAAAGTCACCAATAAGTACCACATCTTATTTAATGTCAGCATTATGCTTGGTATCCAAGGTCAGAAGCAAGACAAAGGTGTCCACACACAATCACTCCTATTCTATAAGACCCTGAGATTTCAGTCAATAAGATAAAGCAAAAAATACATTAATGACAAATATACTGTATACAAATAAATAAAATGTTTTCTACACTCAAAATCACTGTCTGTGTAGGTAATCCATTGATAATTCAAAGAACAATGAGAAATGTGGGGATGAAGTAAATATACAGAATCACTTGCTTTTCTTCTGTCCTCGAATGATAATTTGGAAAACAATAAGGATAACTTGGAAAAAGGGTAAGGATCACTTATTATTATTTCAAAAATAAGACATTTAAGAAAAAATTAAGCAAAAATATGCAAGACTTGTATACTTAAAATGAGAAAAAACATTTAAAATAACCAAGAGAACTCAAATATAAAAATGAATGGATAAATATTCATGGACATGACTTTGAAAGATTAGTATTATTTAGATGTTTATTTACTTATATTATTATCACAATCACATTGAGAAAAGATTTATTTTTGTAGTTCTGACAGGTAACTCAAAATTTAATGCAAAGGGGGACTGGCTGTAAAGAGATCTCACCAGATGCATGCAATGGACTAGAAACCAGAAACAGACAAACTGATTATGCTAAGGGAGAAAGTCCCTTCATGCTTATCAAGAAGGAATAGATCTGCACACCTCCCTTCTGGTATGCACAAAATGGTGTACATGCCTAAACACTGGAGCTTAAAGCTATCAAGTCTCTGATAAAGACTGTATGTCATTTTTAATTGGTGTAGCTGTGTTGTCAGCTTTTCCTGAGTGAGTTTTCATAAGCCTCATTTCTCAAATCCATTTTATTGAGCCTTCCTTCCATCTTTCCTTCCTTCCTTCCTTCCTTCTTTCCTACCTTCCTTCCCTCCCTCCCTCTCTTCTTCCTTCCTTTCATCCTTCCCTCCCTTGTTCCTTTCTTCCTTTCTGGTTTGTTTTGTTAGAATCAACATATGTATATTTTGCTTCCGAAGGAGGCATTCTGTACTCCATTTCCTTCCTCTGCTCCTCCAAGCATTTCATCCCACTCTCCTGCATTTGACAGTTCTGTTGCTGTTACTCTATCTTTCTGATGTGGCTATTTAATTCGGCTTTCTTATTCATTTCATGAAATGAAAGATTTTTGATCTGCCTCAAAAATAATTTTGACTAAACCCTGTTGTTTTGGATCTAATGTTGGTTTGAGTTTCATTTATATGAAATTGAGATTTTAAAGTTCTCTTTCATACTATTTATGAGACCATGTTCTTTCCCTCATTTCTAAGTGTTCAGACTTTGTGCTGCTTCCAGTTGTTAATTTGTAGTTTTCTTTCACACTGCAACCACATAAGAGAGTCTGTACATTCTTTCCCTTGCAGAAACCAAGGAAGGTGGAGATTATAATCAATTTTGAAAAATTCCCCTTAGGCTTTGTAAAGAATATGCATCCCCTGTTGGCTAAAAACTTTGACATATCTAGTTAATCAACCTTATTTCTCTTATTACCCAATTATATGTGTTATGTCTGCTTGACTGAATGTGGAATGTTGAAACCATCAGCTCTCATATTTTGCTAATGCTGTCTACATATTCTCCAGATCAGACTTAGACTTCATGAAGATATTTCATTGGAGGGATAGTGTTTCATGCCAGACATATCTGTTTGTGGTTGATAAATATTATTGAACTGAAATGATTTATTTCCCCTTTGATGTATTTCCCCCAGGACCATGTATTTAATACTGTCTAATGCAATGTTGTCATTCTGTTCTCATTGGTACTCACATTAACCTAGTATATATGTGAGTAGTATGTATAAAGACATGTAGTGCAGACCAGGACCATACATATAATATACACATATATACATTCCTAGTGTTCATGTATGTATAGTATTACTTTGCACTTTGTGAGTTACATATATACTAGGTAAATATGGCTATGTTTGTGTTTAAACACACACATATATATTGGTGTGTGGCACTATGTTGTGTTATTTTCCTTACATTTATTGCCAAATAGCTGAAATTCTTAATTTCTGATGCTTGCTATTTTTAAAATGTTTTGAGTGAGTTTTAGATTAGTAGGAGATTTTAAACAGACAGCATTCTGCATGAAACTTCCCCTAGAATTGCATAACCATTGTCGACACACTGTTTGACTATTGTCTCTTCCCGTTTCATGCTACTGCTTCTGGGTCTTGATCATGTCAACACATTTTGTTGTTTGTCATGTCTCCTTGAGCTCCTTCAAGCAGTTATAGTTCCTTAATCTTCTGTGTCTTGTTTCACCTCCTTCCCAATTTTGAGGACTGATACTCCTGAAAAACACTGTAGATTGTAGAATGTGGTCTTTTCTGGAGTTTCAGAAGCAGAGAAGAATTCTAAATTGCCTACATGCCTGGGTAGATCCCAGGGAGATGGTGTTTTTATATGTATTTGTGGAGAAAGTTTAGTTCAGATCAGAGCCATCATAACCCATGTGTTTATGGCTCTTGGTCTCCCAAGAGGCCCTGTTAAAAGGTGGTAAACACCCTGAGGCTGTCCTGTGAGTCTTTGGGTCACTGGGTCATGTCCTTGGCCCCTACCCCTCATAACTTGTTTCTCCCTTACCATGAAGTGTGTGGCTCTCATCTACTACATTCTGGTACTCTGATTGTAACTACTACACAGCCTGAAAGTGACAGGGCCCATCAATCATAGACATTGACCTTCAAAATTGTAACCAAAATAACCTTTTTCTCTTTATAAAGACCAAAAATTCCCTAATCTCAAAGAGATCAGGACAAAGCCTAGGAAAGAAGTGTATTTAATCTTTAATCATAGAGGACTTTCCAGAGGACCCACTGTTGTTCTAGTTCCTCTAAAAACCCAGATTAAGGCCAGAAAGCCACTGCTGACATCAACAGCACTGAAACTCCACAAACTGAAGCTGATAGACATGGCTAAAATTAGGGTGTTGGTGAATGAGACGTCACATATGTCAGACAGATCAGTTAAGTGGTTCTTGAGCTGAAGACTTTGTGGAAAGCTGACTGGCATTTTGGTTTCACTACAACAGCTGATTCAACATCAATACAACCTCTGTTAGAAATGGGTGAGAAGGTATGTAACTTCCACTCACAGCCAGACAGTGTGGCGACAAGGAAAATCTGGGACTGGCCAGTGCTGGCCCTGTGTGTAAGCTGGAACTTGGATATAGAAGCTGGGGCACTGCCAACCATGCTTGTCTGAATCCCAAGAGTGCTGCTGAACAATGCCCTGAACCCAGGATGTCAGGAAGAGGAGTCAGAGCTTGGAGAGCAGTAATCTGGCAGAGGTTCCAAAGACTGCAAACTACCTGGCTCCAACAGTCATGCTTTTCTTTGAATGCATTCTTTGAATTTATGGAAAAGAAAGACTTTGGGTTGGCAGTTTCATTTGCATAATCATATGCTAATGGTATTTGGAAATTAGGCCTTTAGTCGGTATGTAGGTTTGGATGAAAATCTAAGGTTAAGGTTCCGCAACAGCACAGCGGCAACATGAGAATAAGAAAATGAGATGAGCTAAGACATTTTGTCTCTCTACATTATCATCTGCTATGCAAGAAGCCAGCACCAGAAGCCAATGTGAGGAGAGTATTTCTTGGCTTCCAGAACCACGTACTAAATAACGTTTTGTGCATTATGAATTTCCCAGAATGTGGCATTCAGTTGTAGCAACAGAACATGATTGCCAGGGTGACCATCCTGTCTTTGCTCTTCAGCTGCTATGAATGTGGGACACTTTAATTGTGCCTCAGTTTCCAAGAAGAGGATGCTGTCTGTTCCACAATTGGATCTACTCACCTCCCTGTGGGTGGGATGGTAACAAGTTCTGCCAGGAAAACAAGAAATGAAATATAATAGCAGCATAAGTTAAGACTTTTTCATGCCAACTAATTGTTAGGGTGCAGTTTATTAAATGTAGTATATGAATACACTTCAAAATGATGAGTTCTATGTGACGATGTAGTGAACAGAACCATCCTCATTCCAAACATTTCATTTGAAACTCTACTTTCTTGAAATTATTTGATGCAAAGAGCATTGTGGAACATACTTCCTCTTCAAGAATATCCTTGTATATTGTGAGTAAAGATGGGATTTTAGTTTAATGGTGGGCAGGGATGGAGAAAATGTATAACATAGAGTCAAGCATGAGTCTATATTGTGCTTTTCTCAGTGGTTTAATGGACTTCATACTACCCTCTCCCTAAGGACTGCTCATATGGGCCCTTGCCACAACTGACAGTCATATTAGTAAACATAGCCAGCTCCACAGGGCAGGAGTCACTCTGGCTCTACTGATGAGTTTATCCACACATCAATGCAACTCTGTCAAGTCTTTCTGCTTTACACAAACAGGTGTGCAGTGGCTTATGGGTGAAATGCTCCCATGTCAGGACACATACCAGCCCCAGGATGAGCTATGATTGCAAACAGTTAGCTAGGATCCAGTTTTGGGGAGACATAACTCACCTCCTCTGAATTTCAATAAATACATCCAGCTAACAATGAAGACTGGTCATTTTTCCCAGACATGGATCTTCTGAAAGAGCAGGAGAACATCAAGAAAATGGGTACAAAATTTGCAGAAATGAGAAAGTAACCATTGCCAGTGGGTACTGACTGCATGGCCTGTTTTCTTATCTATAAAATGGTGGTTCCACTAAGCATCCATTCTTCCCTCTTAGGGGAGAAGGTTCTAGAAATTGAGAACTATGTCACCTTAATATTCTTTATGACTTAGCTAGCCCTGTCTCCCTGGCCAACTGGCACCTTCTCATTGCTATAAAAGTGCAAAGGCTCAAGTTCTTCTCTGGTGCAGATTACTGTATGGGTGGCTACATGGGTGACCCCCTATTATCCGCCTCTTTGCTATCCTGCTGCCAGGATCATAGTCAGGGGCATTGCTTTACCTCCTGTCTTAGGAAAGGTCTGAAAAGCCCTGCAATTAGTGAGCACCATCATAATGGACTCCCCTTCTTTGTAGTGCCTTCCTTATTCACCTCTTAGCACTCAAGCTCGCATTGGGAAATCATGGAAGTTTGCAAGGTACTGGCTTCTCAAGGAGAGACTTACATATCTAGAGTCTAATCTGAGAGCTAAAAACTTTGCCAAAACCCAAATAGACCAGACCTGAAGAAAGTGCAGGAAGGGTTTATTACCAGGAAGTTGGGGGCAAGAACAAAACGGAAGCTGTGGAATAGAAAATTAGTCTATTCGGGAACTTTCCCCCTGTGCCCATGTCCTCCAGGGTCTTCCCCAGTTTCTTTTCTATTAGTTTCAGTGTGTCTAGTTTTATGTGGAGGCAAAAGACACTGTCAGAAAGACAAAACAACAACCAACAAATTGGGAAAAGATCTTCACCAACCCCACATCTGACAAAGGGCTAATATCCAATATATACAAAGAACTCAAGAAGTTAGACCCCAAAGAACCAAATAACCCTATTAAAAATGGGGTACAGAGCTAAACAAGGAATTTTCACCATAAGAAATTCGGATGGCTGAGAAGCACCTTAAGAGATGTTCAACATCATTAGTCATCAGGGAAATGCAAATCAAAACAACCCTGAGATTCCACCTCACACCAGTCAGAATGGCTAAGATTAAAAACTCAAGAGACAACAGGTGCTGGCGAGGATGTGGAGAAAGAGGATCACTCCTCCATTGTTGGTGGGATTGCAAGATGGTACAACCGCTCTGGAAATCAGTATGGCGGTTCCTCAGAAAATTGGGCATAACTCTTCCAGAGGACCCTGGCATACCACTCCTGGGCATATACCCAGTGGATTCCCCTGCATACTATAAAGACATTTGTTCCACTATGTTCATGGCAGCCTTATTTATAATAGCCAGAGGCTGGAAAGAACCCAGATGTCCCTCAATGGAGGAATGGATACAGAAAATGTGATATATTTATACAATGGAATACTACTCAGCAATTAAAAATAATGAATTCATGCAATTTGTAGGCAAATGGTTGGATCTGGAAAATATCATCCTAAGTGAGTCAACCCAATCACAAAAGAATACACATGAATTGCAATCACTGATAAGTGGATATTGATGACCCCAGAAGCTCTGAATACTCAAGACACAATTAGATAAGCAAAAGATTCCCAAGAAAAGGGATGGAGAGGATCCTGGTCCGGAAAAGACTAAATCCGGTTTTGTAGGAGAGTACCAGAACAGAGAAATGGTGGGGAGGGGGGTGATTGGGGAATGGGGGGGAGGAAGAGGACTTATGGGACATATGGTGAGGGGGGAACTGGAAAGGGGAAAGCCTTTGGAATGTAAACAAAGAATATAGAAAATAATAAAAAAGGAAATAAAAGAGAAAAAAGAAAATTAGTCTAGTCACCAGAGAGAGCACTGCATCCACTGCCATTTTACCAGGTCCAAGGCAATGTGGGAAGTGTTTCTGATGACTATTTTGGTGTTCCAAAAGACTCCTCTGAAGGTTACTCTTATGCCCAATTGAGAGACAGGGAAACCCTGACACAGATACAGAGCCAGTAAGTGGAATAACAGAAACTCACACTCAAACTCGATGCCAGACTGCAGACCTCACAGCACCATTCCTATTGTCTCCTTGCAGATGAAACCAGAAATTGTGGGCAGAGCTGGAAGTGGCCAGGAGGAAGGAACCGCCCTGTTTGAGTTGCAAGTCTACACTCCTCATTTTCACTGACTTCATCTTCAAAGAAATCCACTCCTTCCTACTAGGGAGAAAAGGCATAAGTTTCATTATGCTTGAGATTATGAATAGATCACCCACACAAAGCTCTCTTAAGCAAAAAGTGGCTTGTTTTTCTTTGAATATGAAGAAATCTGGAAGCAAGGAAACCTGGGAACATTTTAGCCCAATGTGATGGTTTGAATAAGCTTGGCCCAGGGGAAGTGGCACTGTTAGGAGACTGACCTTCACAAATCACGTCCACTCAAGAAGGCTCAAGTGTGTGGCTTGGTAGACTGTCCCTTTATCTTTATTCTAATTCCTTCCAAACTCCAACCTTGTAGGTTGGTATTGCCCATGTTAGGGTGAGTCTGTCCAATTCATTGACTCAGATGCCAGATTTTTCAGGAAGCATCTTCACATATAAACTATTTTCCTAGAGTTTCTCAATCCAGTCAAGTCAACAAACCAAAACTAACCATCACACCAGGTCATTACGGCCACCACAATACAAAATGACTACAATACCTTCAGGCATTGAACATAGTAAAGATGCCCAGGGAAGAAATGGGGTATTTTTCCAAGCATATTTGTTTGAGAGGAAACTTCTTTTCTTTTTTGGATGCTTTCACATTTTATTTTGGAACTTGGCATTTGGTTTCTTTTTACTTTTTTCTTTCTTTTTATTTATTAGATATCTTCTTTATTTACATTTCAAATGTTATTCCCTTTCCTGGTTTCCACTGTCTGGTCATAGGTAAGTCTGGGGTTATTTTCCTGATTAATGATCGATGTGGGAGGGAAAGCTTACTGTGGGCAGTACTAAAGCTGAGCTGAGAAAGCCATGAGGAGCAAGCCAGCAAGCAAGTAGTGCTCCTCCACAATCTCCACTTCAATTCCTGCTTCCAGGTCCTTGCCCTGACTTCCCTCCATGATGAACAACAGCTGTATCCTGAAACAAACTGTTTCCTCGCCCAAGTTTTGTCATGAGGTCTATCATAGCAATAGACAGCAAGCTAGGACACCTGTCAATATATGCAATAGAAGTAATGCACCCCAAGAATGACAACAGAAGCTCCAGCCACAGCATGGATGCCTGTGTGCTGTTCACTCAGTGGCTCTGTATAATAGTGAAATCCTGGGTATCTGGCAAGACTCACACACTCAGCTTGTTGTGCAGATGGTTCATGGGAGCCACCAGCCTCACCACACATCTTGCTATAGAATTCTAGCAATTCACCCCGGGTTCTTAAGAATCATTTAAATACCCCAGTTGGGCAACCATAGCTTTAAAGTTCAGAAACTCCATCCAGAATGAGTCCCATTTCCCCATGAGATGAGTATGAACACAGAGATGGCAGACATATAGGAGACGCACCAGTGAGCATACTTGTCTCTGACTGCCTGAGGATTTGGATAGCCATTCCTGAGACTTCAAAATTCTTAATTTTCTGATCATTCAGAATGCTTTCTGTATTTCTAAGCAAAAAAAATGGTTTTCAAAAAAAATGGATCTCCTCATAAATGAATCTAAAGTATACTTTTTCCCTAGATTTGCACATATCACTCCAGAAATATAATAAAGACCAAGCCAGGCTGTGAACATGAGTTATCACGTAGTTTATAAAAAGCTTATATATTGTGGTTTGGATGGTCCATGCCTTTGAACACTTGGTCCAAGTTGGTTCTGTAGTGCTGTTTGGAGAAGTAATGGAAACTTTAGGAGCTAGAGCCATGATGAAGAATGTCATCAGGGGTGGCTGTGCGGCTTTATAGCCCCCTCTTCTTCCTCTCATTTTTCCTCTCCTTCTCCCTCTTCCTTTTCTCTCCTTTCTCCCTCTCCTCTCTCTCCCTCTCCTTCTCCCCCTCCCCTTCTCTCTCCCCCTCCCTCTCCCTCTCCTCTATGTCCCTCCCCCCTCTCTCTCTCCCTTTCCCTCTCTGTCTCTCTGTCTGTCTCTCTCCCTTTCCCTCTCTGTCTCTCTCTGTCTCTGTCTCGCTCTCTCTCTCTGCGTGTGTGTGTGTGTGTGTGTGTGTGTGTGCATGTGTGTGTGTGTGCTTCCTATTTGTGGATGCTCAGTCATCTACTCTTACCAACATGTTGCACCTTCTCTGCCATGGTGGACTGCATCCCTATAGAGCTATAAGCAATATCAACCCTTCTTACTTAATTTGCTGTTCTCCACACAGTGGCAGCAACCAGAAAGTTCCTGGTGTAGGAGAAAAGTTATGTCCCTTGCCATTCTCTCACCTCAGAGAGCTGTTACATAAATGTTGCTTGCTGCTTTATCTTGAAGAACCCTTGATTCTGAAGCAAAGTCTGCCCTGCAGACACCAAGAGTCTTCAGTGCTAAGTGCCTCCGTTTTAGTTAGGGTATGTGCTGGTCAGACACTCAAAGGAGCTTCTCTGCAGACTCTGTGGCCCAGGAATTGACAGATCTCTCAGCATAGGCCTGTGGCTTCTCATTTGGTGAGAGGAAACCAGCATGAGAGAACACACATTTCTCTTTTTCCTTTTCGTGTTTCTGTTTTGTCATGCTAGGGCCAGGGCCTTGAACATGCCAGGCCAGGGTTCTTCCGTCAAGTCACATCCCCAACCTGACACTCCTCCCTGTGCTGTGTCTGGCATGTCGTGAAGACACTTTCATCTGCGATTTTTTTTTAAGTCTCACAAGGATCAATGTTCTTCTGAACAAGTCCAAAGAAATTCAATGGTTTACTAAGAAACTGGTAAGGTCATATGGCTCGAAGCTAAGCTCTTTCCAAATGCTTTTCAGACTTTTTTTTTTAAATCTACAGTGATACAGCATAAAGGGCAAGCTAGTGAAAGCAGATGAACTTACATCTTCTGTGCTCATAGCAGCACATGGTGGAACTATGTCCATGCCATTCCAGCCAGGCAGAACTGAGACAGGAGGAACCGAGAGAGCCACTGAGTCCGCCAGAGGACAGGCAGACAAGGCTGAATGTAGCCCACAAGTTACTTTTCCCATGTCCCAAAGAGCACAACAGTGTTTGCCCTGGTGTCAATAAATATTAAGTTGAGAGTTTGTGCTTTGCATAGGATTAGAGAGCATACCTGTCAGGATTCTTACCCTGTCTAAGAGACAAACAGTAAGCAGTGATTTGGTAAGATAACCAGTCACCTTCAAAGGAATAGGTGGGATGAAGTTAGCAGCAGGCAGGAAAGCTTCTCTCTCTCGGGAGCTGATGTTTGGAGGACCTAAGGGATCAAGAACAGCAAGTTGAAAAAGCAGAGACTATGTTCCCAGCACAAGGAACATTAGGCCTCAGCAGCTATAGGCACATGGCAGGGACTGCTACAGACCACACTCTCTACCTGGAGTTGGGGGCTGCAGATTTCCAGGATTCTTTTGTGAAGCAGGAAGGCACAAGTTTGGCGAAGTGGCAAACAGAAACCATGACACAGAAATAGTTTGGTATCTGAGTGCATTTTGCTGCAGTCAGCCAGGGGATTTTAAACATGAGATCTTTACATATCAAAGGATGTATCCATTACAGCAGGCACAAAAGACAATTAGCAATAACCATTTGCCATGAGGAAATGTAAAATCAGCTAGGTAAGCGTTTCCATGTAAAGAGCCATAGGTAACATTCGTAAAAGGGACTTCAAAGGACATTAAGCCAGATCTCTCAGACCTTAATGAGATTCTGTGAGTAACCTAATTATCACCTGGCCCACTCTGAGGGAACCTGAGATCATAGTGTTAAGTTAAAGTTTTGCAAATCACAATGTCTGAGCCACTCTCAATCAACATAGCCATAAAAGTTTACATTTTGTTGGGAGATCAATGTAATTATGTAAACTACTAAGCAAAGTGATGCTGTACTAAGAACCGAGGTTTTTTGGCCAGTACTGTAGTTTAAAGAATGAACTTTTAATTAACATTCTTGCCTGGTTACACATAGTGCAGCCTACTAGAACTTCTTGTGAATGAGGAGATAGATCAAAGGAAAGTCATAAAGGCAAGGCTGCCCTGAGATTAGAGCTCAGAATTCTCTCAGGCCAGGAAGCTCCACAGCGAAATTTCCTCGAGGACAGTGTCAGTTTTACCCGAGGACAGCCTTATTGTACAAGGCCTTTACCTGTGGAAATTATCACACAGTGTCCACCGAGGTTCATGTGGCAAGAGACATTGTAAAAGTCGGTGTGTTTGGAAGACACCAAGCAGGCAGAATGGGGCACACAGGAGCTAGAATAGGAGACTGCTTTAGGTCACATAAAGGAGTTTGTGTTCTCTTCCAGTGGGAAGACGGACAGTAACAGGCTGATTTCCATTTGTAGATGCATCTTTCTGGCTATTAGCAAACAGGCTTGAACACAGGAATCACACTGAGAAACCAAATGGGACAACTCAATGAGAAAGATCCTCCTGCAATGCTTGAGCGATAGAACAATCACACTTCCGGACCCACCCTGGGTTTTCATGACTTTTTAAGACAGGGTCTTACTATGTAGTCCTAGCTGACATAAGTGAGACACCCCACCCTCTGCCTCTGCCTCTGCATCCCAAGAGGTGGGATTACAAGTTTGTACCACCATGCCCGCTCTTAAATTATTTGTTTATTAGACTGAATGATTGGTCCATCTATTCAGAGAATGTAGCCACGGGTTTGTTTTGTGTAGATGAGCTGCATCTGCTGTGGAACTTCTACATGGAAGGTTGAGATTTAGGGTAAGATCAGAAACAACACATACACACACACACAGACACACAGACACACACTCACATACACACACTCACATACACACATTCACACACACTCACACACACACTCACACACACACACACTCACATACACACACTCACATACACACATTCACACACACTCACACACACACTCACACACACACACACTCACACAAAGTTTTCTACATTTTATATGTTGCTATTAATCTTCTTTACAGGAGTTTCTGTTTCCCTGCAGAGAAAGCCAAGCATATTCAGTATTTGCAGAGAGCCTATGATATCCCAGGCCTGTTGCTGTGCCTAAGGAGTTCAGAGGGATTCAGAAAGATCCCTTGGGGCTGGCAGATGGCTCTTTGACATCTACATATGTCACCTGCATATACATACATATATACAGATTACATACATATATACAGATGAGTATACATATGTGCATGCACGCAAACAGAGATAAATAAACAAATGTAGTTAGGGTACAGAAGAGTCACCCAGGGTGGACTCAAGCAACTGTGGAAATGGGCTTGAGCAGCAGAGAGCAAACTCCCAGCTCTCTGTGTTTTAAAGTGAGTGCAGCTGACTGAGCTAGAGTTGGAAGGAAGGGCATACTAGCTGGCTAGCAGAGATCTTGGCAGGGCTGCAGATTGAATCTAACATTGCATGCTGGACAAATAACATTGCTTGGACTCTACCAAATAAGCCACATCCTGGCCCCACTAGCTGAGATCTTAAGGGATGTGACTAAGAATGCCAGGAAGCAGGGAGGCACAGGGACACAGAGTTCGATGCAAGTAAGTTCGATGCAAGATTGATTTCAGTACGGGATGGCCCCCGGAATGGAACTAATACTGCTGCCTGCTTTGTCCCAACCTTGTCTATAAAACAAGGAATGCATCTTTAAATGTAAAAACGACCTTAAGCCTTGCTGAAAGAGCAGCCAGTCCACTTTGCTATTTGGTTCATAAAATCTGAAGTATTTACTGGCTGGCCTTCTCCAGGAAAGGCTTGCCAATTCCTGGTGAGGAGTCTGTGTCCTGTGTTTGGAGTTTATTAAACTCTATCCTGTGGGTGACCAATGCCACTGAGCAGAAAGTAAACATGCTCTGCTTTGCATTAAAGATTCCCCTGGGTGTACAAAAGCAGGGGCCAGCACAGAGGGAATCAGGCTACAATCATCCCAGATTCTGACTCTATGGTCAGAAAAAGGTGCGAAAATCGAAAGGAGGAAATGATTTAGACTTCAGTCTTAAAATTACATGTACCAAGTTTCTAGGAAATAAGAAATAAAAACTCTTGGATTTGATTATTAATTCCTCACAGTCAATACGGTCCTGGGGAGAGGCCATTCCTCTGCTACATTTGAGGATAGAGCCTGGAGTCTTGTATGTGCTAAGTAGGGGCTCTCCAGAGCTGCACCCCTAGCTCAGGGGAGATCTTACTTCTGACTTACACAACATAGATTCTAAGGCTGCTGGTGGTTAAGCAGCCACAACAGCTGTCATCCCCAACCCACCAAGTAAAGATAGAGAAGGAGCCAATGATAGTGAAAATCAGAAAAATCCAGTGTGGCCACATTGGGGAAAAGGGAGAAAGAAAGGAATCCTGTGACAGTCCCCACTCATCCATCCAGTCCATTATAGGAGTGCTGATACAGGTTTAGGTTTAACTCTAAGGCAGCCGGTGTGCACCACTAAGCATGCCTGGCCAAGGTGTGGTCCTGCCTAACATTAATTCATCAGTGCCTGCCCTCCTGTCCACTGGTCTGGTAAGTTGGTGGAGTTGTTCATCTGTCAATCACTCAGAGTACACCGTCTTCATTGGGTGGGGCGGGACCTCTATAGCACGAGGTTCTCTGTTCTTCCCCAAATTCAAGATTGCTGGAAAGGCAAAGGCCGATAGTTTTTGTCTGTGTCTTTAGCCACAGTGAAAACACAACATGAAGGCAGAGAAGCCAAGCTTTCATTCTTTTGTTGTTGTTGTTGTTGTTGTTGTTGTTGTTGTGGGCCCGGGTAAGGAGCCCGGTGCTCTTCAGCAACAGCGGCTTCTATGGGGCTCTTTCACAAGTACTTGCTAGTCTAGACGAGGCTCCAGAGAATGAGGGTGTCCCGAAATTAAACTTCAGGTTGCATAAAGGTCTACAAAAACAAAACAAGAACAACAACAAAAACTTCATAAGGTTATTATCTCTGGAAAAGGAGGGGATATTTGAATTGCCGATCAAGCAGTGTGTGCCAGCCCTCAAGCCTCCAAAGTTCAGCCCCTGGAAAACAACCCAGACTTCCTGTGCCCAGAGCCGGTCCTGTCCTCGTTTCCCTGGTAGACTCAGACAGGGAAGGAAGAGGATGGTGTTCCTACAAACCGAATGATAGGGCTGTGGAAAGTGGGGTTGAACCACAATGCAAAGAGTTGTTTTCATTCCCTGGAAAGCAAGGGAGGGATGTGGTCTGAACTTTGTAGTCTAGACCACGCCCTTGCCTTGTCTGCTCTGCCATAAGCTGAGAAAGCTGTCACCCACAGGGTGAAAACTGTTCTGTGCTCATTGGGTCACCTCCCTGGAGTTTGAGACCTAAAGTGTTTCAGATTTCAAGGGTTTGATTCTGTTTTGCTTGAATTAAGAAGTCATTGCCTATAAATAAGGCCATAGGGTGGCTCTAAATACTCATGTTATACTTATGTGTACATAATTTCCAGAAGGTAATTTCATAGACGATTCCAAGTGCCTGGGTGTTTGGGCTGAAATCTGTTTGGTTTTCTACTTGTTCAGATATGGTGTCAGCACTTAAAAGGCATTAGATTTTAGAGCCTTTGTGATGTCCAGATTTCAGATGAGGAACACTCTAGTTGTGTCTTATATCCAAGAAGAAAAGGGGCAAGGCTGGGACAGATGCCAGCTTCTTGTGCAGCTCACTTAGTGGTTGTGTCTTAGCTGGAGTCCAGTGTCACCAAATCTAGCTGTATGAGGCCAAGCTTTGTAGAACTTCTGGAATCCTGACACACCTGACCTAGCAGCATGGTCTTCTGCTCCTTTGTGATGCTGGAGCCGCTGAGGCTGAGCTACGGCTTCCTCTGGGAAACTCACACAAGGGGGACTTGTCCTTAGTCAGCCATCCCTCCTTGGAGGAATTTCCTCTCTTTGCATTTTAACTGGAGAGTGGGTTTGCCTCATTCTTCACAGCTCTACAAGTATAAGATGGAAGAAACGCAAGCTCAGGTGAGAACTCCGATTTTCATAGGGTATGTTGGTGCCATATCCCAATGTACTTTTCTAAGACATTATCAGTGCCTTCCCCTTCCCTGGGTGCCCACACTAGCATGCTACTTGCAATCCTTTCCCTCTATGTCTTCATATATAATTCAGACCTACAAGTATCTCATGGTTCACTGGAAAAACTATCCTCACCTGTGTCAGGTTTAACCACAATTGTGTAGTCTGACACAATTGTGCTGTCTGGGAGATGAACAGTAGCAAAGGCCTCATGTCTCATCTGTCTGATATCTTGGGCATGAGGGAAGCAACTGACAGTGGAGATGGATGTGCTGTCTGTACATCTGAAAAGGGAAGTGTAAAGGAAAGGATCTGTGTTTTAGATTAAGAAAAGCTACCAGAAGCTCAAATTTCCTATAATGAGGATTAAACAATTGAAGTTATAATTTTTCCTGAGATTTTTGAGGTACTAAGCATTTTGATGCAAAATACAATACGGTCTAGTGATTGCCCTGGACCTTATAAATGAGAAAGGTCTGAAGGAGAGAATAATGTGGCAGGGGCATGATGAACCTCTCCCAGCTTTACAGACGTGTATGCATATATATATATATATATATATATATATATATATATGTGTGTGTGTGTGTGTGTGTGTGTGTGTGTGTGTGATACATATGTATATGTATTATATGCATATGATGTATTTGATATATATGGTATATATGATTGATGTATATGATGTAGATAAGCATGTTTATGTATAATGTTCAGAATATTACACAATTTGTTTTGATCACATTCACTCCTTCTCACAACTTCTTCTCTCAGATCCATCCCTATTTCCTACCTACCCAATTTTGTGTTTTTTTTTTTAAAAAAAACCCATCAAGACCAATTGTGTTGCCCAAATATTCTTGGATGTGTAATCTTCCACTGGAGTGTGGTGAGTTTTTTGGATACTACACTAGAGTTTTTGTGCCAAACTCCTTTCCTCATGCTGACATTTTGTCTGGGTTGGATTGCATGCTGTTGCAATGACTATGAATTTATATGTGCAGCTTTCTGTCTGTGTCCCAAAGATACTGTTTCCTTGTCATCATCCACTGCCACTGGCTCTTACTCTTTTTCTACTTCCTCATTTCTGAGCCTTGGAAGAGGAAGTGATATTCCCATTGGTGCTGAGCATTCTGCGATTCCCCACTCTCTGCACCTTAGCCAGTTGGCAGTTTCTGTCTTAATCACTGTTTGCTGCTTCTAAGATATGGCATGAGAGATGCATTGGTCTGTGAGCATATGATAAACCATCAGAAGTTGGTTTAATACTATTGTCTTTTTAGCAGCATAATGGTAGAAGGTTCTTCCCTATGGCCAATGACCTGTATATCCATAGGGTCTTGGTTAGTGGGCTGCACCAGGTACAAAGTTGAAAACAAGAGGCATGTATTGATCTGTGGTCTACTATTTGAACAGTGTTCCATCTCTTTTTTAACAAGATGTTAATACAAGAGGTTGACAAGAGTCCACTGAGTTAGGAGCTTGGGTGAAGTTGACTTGCGGAAGGCTTGTCTACCCCCACACTTATTATCTACCTTGGGTGGTGGGGGATAATACACTGTTTCTCTCTAGTGGAATTAGAATGGGATAACCAAACTACTTAAATTGTGACTCATGGCTCCAGAGAATGTAAATGTTTTTAAGCAGCAGAGAACTATCTTCTATTCTATGGATCTAAGCAAGGTGCAGGGTGGGGTTTAAGGAAATCATAGTTATATCTGGCTCTTGTCTGGAATGGTAATATATGGCTAGGAGGATAAGACAAGGTCTTGGTAGCCATATTTGCGATCATCTACTTCAGATGCTCTTGTTTGAAGGTTACTGATGAAGACTCTCCTTGACCATCCTCTGGTCCATCTTCTCTGATATTGTTTCTCCATTAGGCTCTACCTGAGCTGGTAAGAACTATGCCTGTCAGCACAACAACTCTGGTTACTGTGCCCCTGAAAAGTATTTCAATAAACATGAGCTCAACATTGTACTCATGAGGATGTCCTAACCCTCTTAAATGCTAGGGAAGGTCACCACTGCCTGAAGAATTTGTTGTTTGTTTTAGCTAAAACCGAATTGTAACTTTTCTTAGATCATTCACATTAAAAGCAAATAAACAAAATCATGAAAACAAAGGCAAAACATCTTACCAATATGACCTGGATGGCTTGTTCCTGATTAGATGAAGAGGGAATGGCGAAAGGACAAACACTCGGACACTTGTGTAGAAAAGCTGAGATCAGGTAGACCATGCTTACTCTGATGGGGTAGTACCAGCTACACAACAAGCTAGAATCTCATCATGTTTCTTATATATAGGACAAGGAAGGTAGCTAGTCTCAGTAGCAGGCCTCTATAGAGGAACATCATCCAGGAGGTTTCAGTCATCCAGGAGGAGGAAGCTGCTCTTGCCAGTTTTTGCAGTACACTGTCCAATAGTTCATAAACAATGGGGTTTGGACCAGAGGAAGGCTTCGCTCTTGCCTCTGAACCTCCCCTAGAGGAAGGCTTTGCCTATTCCCATGGGTCTTAGATACTGGCGTACATGACAAGGCTGTCCTAGTATCAACACTATACATTCACTCACACTTCATACACTCCATACTCATTCACTAGGAGCCTCCTCACCTTCCCATACCTGAGAATGATAGACTGAAGGTCTAGGAGCTATCCCTTTAAAACCTCAATCGCCAAGACAGGTTCTTCTTCTGAGGGAGGGTAGGAGGCAAGATGTGATGGCCACCTGTGACCAGACACAATGTTCCCTTGCTTCCTCAGTTTCTTCCTCAGCGATTCATCCTCCTTTTCTCTCCCTCCCTCCTCCCCACCACTCTCTCCCTCTCTCCTTCTCTCCCCCTTTCCTCCCTCCATCCCTCTGCTGCTCCCTTCTGCTCTCAACAACAATGGAAGATGCTGAGCAAAATGAATAGAGTGAAATGTTTAGAAAACAAAGAGAAGACGCATCAAACGTGTGGGAACTGAGAAATAAAATATTAATCATAAAGAAAACTGAGAAGGCAGGATGGAACTGAGCCAGGCAGGGGATTCTGTCAACCATACTGCAGTGACCCAGGTGATGGAGGCCGGGCATGAATGCAAGCCAGCACAGAAAGTGAAGGATGGCTTTGTCACAGCTCCCCAGTGCCTCTGACAAACCAAATGGGATTTTAAGATCTGAGAATGAAAGCAGGACTGAGTGGGTGGAGGAAAATGGTGAAGGTTGAAAATGACTGAGAACAAAATTTGAACTAGGTTCAAGATGACCTCAGACGATGTCATAATGAGAACTGACACAGGATTGGCTGTCCCGTTTCCCAGGATGGCAGTCAAAGAAAATAAAAGTAACTACAACACTAAAAATGAAGTTGTTGCACACACTAGCTAAATTGTTATTATGGTTTAATGTTTGCCTTCTGTAATTCAGTTGTTGGCAACGTAATGCCTACATTCATAAGTTTGAGGCATTGAGAGGGAGAACCTCTGAGAAGCAATTGTCCAGAGTTATGGGGACTCTGGTCTTATGACTTGGTCAGTCTACTGAATTGATGGGCTAATGAGTTATGAGAATGGTTGGTTATTCTCATGAGTTGACTATCTCATGGATGACCCTTTAATCATGTGATGTTTAGAGCTCGGTTGGGCCTCTTTAAAGATTCTACCAGATTATTTATTCTCTATAAGTTTTCTAGTCTATGGCATTTAGTTATAGTAACTAAATTAGATCATGGCAATATTGTTATATACCTGCACATAATCTTTATTCTTAGAGGGATATTTTCTGTTGAGATTCTTCGAATCAAATCACATCCTTTACTCTGCCAATGGGAACTCTGTGAACTCTGATACTTGTCTGGTTAATATTTTATTTCTGGGACCAATATATACTGGATTTCTAAGTAGAAGACCATCTTATAGCCCCAGCCTGTCCCTCAATCGTCTGGCCGCCAGCAGGCCTAAGGTGCATCCAGAGTGCTCTCGAATACGACATCAACAGTCTTCCTTTGCAAAGTGTGACATGGACAGACTCAAATCAACAGCAGGGACTGTTAAGTGCCTGTTTTGTGTTAACACTCTTCCCCCTTCCTATTAATAACTTGGAGACTAAGTGTCCTCAGAGTTAAGGATATTGCAGGATGAGGAGGTAGAAGTGCTATGTGAGTGAGCTTTAATGTAACTGTTAAGTTAGTTCTGTGAATGAGCTAGGACAAGTCTAGTCCAAAGGCTGCGTCTGACTCTGCTTGAGTTTGTCTGTCCTTATGGTAAGGGGTACATGCTTAAATAAATGCAGCCCCGAGAAATCTGAAAACATCATGCTGTGCTGAAGTTGGGGATTAGCTACATGGGAGGAAGTCATGAGCAGGGAACATTGGTTGTGGAAACTGTCTTCTTTGTCTTCATTCTCTTGTTCTCTCTTTCTTCCTTTCTAAACCACTGTCAATAAGTACAGACCAAATGTGCCTGGTGACTGGAATCACTCCCATGTACTCATCAATGACAGCTATGTTCTGCAAAATACACCCTTGGGTGATGTTGCTAAGTGAACACCACAGGATGTGTTTATACACACCTAGACAGTATGGAAAATTACATATGAGGCTATAAGGCATATAAGCAGAAAGAGAGTAGGCTTGTATATTATAGTCTATTGCTCTTAAGGCCACCATAAACAGAACAACAGAAGATTAACCCATGCTCAAAAGAAATCAAGACCTGATAAAGACACGATTATCTGAGGCTGCTGTTAACATCACATGGCATGCTTGTCTACAGTAGGAATTTTTCCCTATGAGTCAGATGAATATATTTCAAAATGATAGGAAATGCAACATTCTAAATAATATCATAGTGAGAACCATTTATCAGGATTAATAAAATTCACTATGCATAAGTATCAGTGTTATACTTTAATATGACAAACTGGTTATTTCTATTACACTAGCTTCACTATACACAAGAGCATATGCAGCTCTGTGACATTCTGACATTAGGAAACAGCGAGGCTTGGTTCCATCAAGAATCCATAAAGCCTCCATTACATATGTGTTTAACAGAAACCTCGTCACCTGAAGCATGACTGCATGGCTGATAGAGAGCCTTATTGGGGTGCTGTGCTGCCTGGCAGGAGTCTGACGTTGGCCAAAGAGCATGACAATGGCCAAGGGCAAGGAATTGGCCTTCTGGCAGGAATCTGAGGCCATGTAGGGAATTAGGTCATTTAGGAAAGTTGAGTTCATGAAAGAATCTTATGTTAGGCTAGAATAGGTAAGTAGGTTAAGGCAGGAATATTTATCTTAGGGTAGAACAGAGGAAGTAGGTTTCAGCAAGATTTTGGGCTTGGACAAGGAGGTGGGCTTAAGTAGTGGTCATTCTGACACACTCTTAAAATACTGTGGAGTAATCACAGGACTTTGCTTACTGCCTTGACTATTTTGTGTTTATTATCTTGCTTGTTCCTTGTCGTACTTCTACAGCCCTTAATACTTGCATATAATTAAAATGGTATAAAAGCAGATTGGAAAAAAATTAAACCTGCCTTCAGTCTCAGAACTGGCTGGGGTCATGCTACAGCATTGTCTAATTGTCTTTTTTTCTTTTCAATCCTCACTCCTGCACTGGAGAACCTGTTGACTGAGCAGGCTTGGTCAATGGCCCCCTTATAAGTTTGATAAAAAGGTAGCCTTCAATTTAAAAGACCACTAGGAAAGTGTTTCCAATTTTTTCAATAATATGTATGTTGCTATGACTTCTAACTTTAAAAGTTTTACCTTGTGACTCAGTCTTTAAGAAAAACAATATAGAATGACTGCTTTATTTTTGCTTTTATCATTAGTCCCAAGGAATTTTTTTTTTGAGAACATACAGGGTAAAGACAGGGTTTCAGGTGACCTCAGGTATAGACAAATTGACTTTCCTTTATTTACTGTGATATTATTATCATGTATCTAAGTCTGAGATGAAAGCAGATTTGTTTGTATAATGGAAATATTGGTGTGTGTGTGTGTGTGTGTGTGTGTGTGTGTGTGTGTTGAGTTGAGGTTAAGTTTCAGGCTTTGGGCAGGCTAAGCAATTATTTCCGTGTCACACTCTATTCCATGCCAACACTATGACATTAAGGTCACTGTTTCACACTGGCATGATTCTGATTATGACACACTTTGATAAGATGTTAAAACTGGACGTTGCTGTATTTGGAAAAGACCCTTTCTATTCCAATCACTGAGTATGACACCAGCTACAAGGACAGACTAACATTTTAACAAGAAATTGAGTCTGTTTTCCGTAGATAAATGGTTGTAATTCTTTTCTCTGGCATAGCTTTTATGGCAGAATTATGGACAGGAAGATAACATTTCAAAGAATTAATGCATCTGATGTTTCTTTGTTGGTTGTTTGTGTACCAGACACTGTTACATGGTCTGGATAGAGATTAATACAACTCTTCATCAATCCTGTAAAATGTTCACATAAGAGAATCCTCTCAACTGAGGGAACAAGGGTACCAAGAAGTCACAACTACGTGGTGGAATGCTGGAACAATGCAGCTTACTCTGCTACTTACACTTGTTCCTCATCAAGAATTGAAAATATTTTCAAGTGTCCATTTTGGATATTTATAGACCTTTTACTTGTCATTAGTCCCTGAACAGCACTGTGTGTCAATTACTTGCATTGTTTTCCACTGTACTATCCAGTATCATGTGGTTTAAACTATTCAGGGACATTTGTATTGGTCCTAAACAAATGCCTGATTTATAAATGGGGCTAGAAAATTATGGGTTTTAGTATCTGCACAGACTTGGACCCAATGCCCTTGGGACTGGGACATGATCTGAGAAAAAGGTATACTTCTTCTCAGAGTAAGAGAATCTCTCACCCAAACATTTAGCATTAAGCCTATAACTACCATGATAGAGCTGTGAACTCAAGTATACTTGTGAGACATATTGGAGACATGACAAATGAAGAAATTGTCTTGGTTGGAGAAATTCCTACAAGACTGAATGAGCTTTGCTAGATGAAATTCATCGACTGTAAAGGTGGGAGGAGGTTCTGCAGAGAGGCCGTGGGAGGCAAACTGGAAGGTCTCACCTCAGCAGCACATGGGAACCACAATGTTTCACCAGGTTTGAGGTGCTTTAATCATATATTTCTCATTTTGTAGTTTAAAATTTTTAATTCTTCACACAATTGTACATCAATCAATATACATATATTAAGCCCATGGTAGTTATGGGCTTAATGTATGCATGGGATAGTGTGTCCATTTGATGCATGTACACCATGTATAACAAGCAAATCAGGAATATCAGTATTGCTATCTACTTAAATATTTATAGGGTCCATATTGGGAATTTCCAAACTTCTATCCTCTAGCTCTTTATAAAAGATGTAATAACTATTACCAGTCCTGGTCACTCCTGTGCTCTGTAGTCCATAGAAACTCATCCCTCCATCTTCATATGTACCATAAGAAGATAAAAGGCTGGAAGATGACCCCAAGGTTCACCTGAAATACTCATCCTAACCTGCAACAGTAAAAAAAGAATGTATCAAGAAGAGGGTTATTATGTCATGAATAGTTGAGTGAAACTGAAAGTTTAAAGAATGAGATATGGCAGCAGGAGACAGTCAAACTATCCAGTCCTTAGGCAATGAGTGAAGAGAAGTTAGAGATTTAAATTGTTTACTCAACTCAAATCAACACAACTTGAGAATACCTGGTGTCCTCCTTACGGTAACCATTGCTGTGATGAAACACTATGATCAAAGTAAATTGGGGAGGAAAGAGTTTATTTTGCTCACCCTTCCCTATCACTGACTGTCACCTTAGGAAATCAGGACAGGAGTTCAAACAGGGCAGGAACATGGAGGCAGGAACTGATACAGAGGCTATGTAGGGACACTGCTTACTGGCTTGCTCCTTATGGCTTGCTCAGCCTACTTTCTTTTAGAATTAAGAACTACCAGCCCAAGCATGGTCCCAAAATGGACTGAGTGAGCACTTCCATATCAATCACTAATAAGGAAAATAAACTACGAGCTTGTCTACATCCAGATCTTAATAAAGGGATTTTCTCAGTTGAGGCTCCCTCCTCTCTGATGACTCTACCCTGTTTTAAGTTGACATGAAACTGGCCAGTACACTCGGCATCTTGGACAGTCAGGTCACCACAGATAATGGCATTGCTGGGTTTTCCATTTGTGATAGTGACATAAGATAGAGAATAGATAATTTAAAGAAAATATCAAGTATGCTGTAATACATGTAGCATGTGGCTATGTGTACTGGCTGTTTTTGTGTGTCAACTTGACAGAAGGTAGAATTATCACAGAGAAGAGCTTCAGTTGAGGAAATGCCCCCATGAGATCTAGCTGTAAGGCATTTTTTCAATTAGTAACCAAGAGGGAAGGGCTCATTGTGGGTGATGTCACTCCTGGGCTGTTAGTCTTGGGTTCTATAAGAAAACAAGCTGAGCAAGCCAGGGAAGCAAGCCAGTAAGTAACATCCCTCCATGGCCTCTACATCAGCCCCTGCTTCCTGACCTGTTTGAGTTCCAGTCCTAACTTCCTCTGGTGATGAACTGTAAGCTGAATAAACCCTTTCCTCCCCAACTTGCTTCTTGATCATGATGTTTGTGCAGGAATAGAAACCCTCACTAAGACACTATGATAACTTTTGTGAAGATGTTCCTTCTACCAGTGATAAAGAACGGGAGCCTTTTAATCCAGAGGCGAATATACTAGCAGCCTCATCATGGAGGTGAGAACGAGGAACAGAGAGAATGATGTTCACATGCAGAGGATGTGAAGACCTACAAACTGAGCCTGATAGTAGGACTCCTCAAAATGAAAGTGATGTGTTGTGTGCAGTGAGATTAATCCCAAAGAGGATAGAGCACCCTCAGCACAGATAGAGCCTGGGCAAACAACATTGTGTATGAATGCATAGCTTCTACTGACATTGTGAGCTCATAACTGAAGCTTTGACCAATGAAGGGTTCCTGGTATCAGAACACCCTGGTTCTTCATGAAATAGGGGACAATTCAAGAGTGCAGCATGGTTGACTAGTCACCGAGAGACTGGCACTGCTGGAGTTGAGCTGATTTCCAAGGCCAGCGCTCACACCCATGCATACTTGCTGAGCATCTAATTGGGCTGAAGTGAATTCACAGTCGTCAATGGAAGAGTCTTGATCCGATTCCTCCTCCTGCTTCGTTCCATCTCACGCAACCCCAGCATCAGGTCCTCACTCCATCTCACTTCATCTGATAGCAGCAGCAATGAGGTCATTTCTGGTCCCTTGCCAAAGTCCTTCAAAATGTTCCTACTCAGGAGCCCTCAAGAGTAGTCGGGTATGAGACTGCCTGCCTGCCAAACTCGTGGGTGGCAGTCCAGCCTCTGCCACTCAGCGCACCCTCAAAGAACTCAGAAATCAAAGCTGTGGCTGACATCATGTTTGGGTTGTACATGGGACTTGCTACCATGTCTCTTTCCAAATCTGAAGAGCCCCTGCTCAGCTAGTTGATGAGGCTCCATCTGCTGAATGAGATTCATGTAGCAAACTGGATCATTGTATCTTCTAAGCTAATTTCTGGTGGACAATAGACTTCGCTCATATTCTGAGAATATGATTCAGAGGAAGACACAATGTTCTGTTTTAGTGAAACATGAAGTTAAAAACCATGTAGAATTGGGTCAGCTCGTAAACACTTCATACTATGAATGATCATAAACTCATTGACAAATTAAGATAGAACTACATTTAGATAGGTATATAGATGAAAGAAAATAGGTGGATAGAGAGGATAATGACAGATGATATGTACAAAAAATATAGGCAATGGTGGATACACACAAACACACACTTGGGCAGATATCTGAAAGGATAGATGGATGTATCATGGATGGATAGTGAGGGGGAAGGAGGGAAGGAAGGAGGAAGGAAGAGAGAGAGATATCAGTACAACATGGAAAGAAAAAAAGAAAGGAGTGTGACCTCTTCAAGTCTTCACGGCATGGCCAAGAGCAGGTTCCTTCATCTTTTGAGGTAAGTCCTTCCTCCCTGTCACATGAACAATGATTCATCCTTGTGAAGTTGGGAAGAGGAGCACACTGATCATACTATTGGTTTAATAGTTTTTATATAAAACATCAGGTTTGGTCACTGAGAGAAATCTATGAGGGGTATTACTTTACTCACATCCTTCGCAGACAAGACAATGAGGCAAAGAGATGTTTTCTCAGTGTTCCCGTGCCTTACTTCTGTCTGTGTCTGAACTCAGTTTCTAGCTCCACCACAGCAGCCATCTCTTTCGTACTGTGTCCCAGACACTGGGCAGGAAACTGGGGAACTGCCAAGTGAAATAGGAAGCATGCACTACTGAAAGGCACACAATACAAAATGTATAAATGTATCAAATGCAATTCATAATCAACCAATAAACACATCTTGCCTGTGGCTTGGCTTAATTCCAGGAACTGCTAAATCCAGGCACTCGTTTCTACATCACCAGTCTGGCTGCAACCCCAGGAAGTGCTGAAGCAAGTGTGCGGTCTGGGCAGTAGCTTATCCCAGAAGCCTCAGAGACACTGACTTCCCTCCTGCTACCCCTGGCCTCCTGGCAGGATGCCAACAGCAAATCTTTGTATTGGATGGAGATGCAGGCGGGCTGGGGTTAGCTTTCTGCCATTCAGAACTGTAATGTGGGATGCAACACACAGTCAAAGTGGAGGGCAGAACAATAGGGGGCACAAAAGAAGGGAGAACAGTTCATTGGGGTTCACAAGTGGGGAACCAGGGAGCTTGGTGAGGAGAAAGAAAGGTTCAATCCCACATCCTGAGCCACCCATGTTCCTCCATGTACTGGTGAGTCAGAAGGAGACCCTGGGGGGAGGAGCCGACATATATGCGACATTTATACTTTCAGCCTTCTAGCCCAGCAGATCTAAATCTGTGCGGTGTGCACTGGAATTGAAGTTCGTCAGGGGCAGATGTATTATTCCGTTACTGTGGTTGTTTCCATTAGGCATTATTATATGTGATAGGCCTCTGCATCACCTATGAATGACAAGCAGCAGGCACTGAAATGTTCTGTGTGATTCCAGTAGAAAACCTATGTAACCATAGGTAGCACTGCGTAAATGCCTAATGTTACATAGACACAGGCACAACTCTGCGTCACTGAATGACAGGGACACGTTCTGAGAAATGCACTACTACTGTTACGTGAGCATATATGTGAATATGCAAAGCCCATCCATCGCCAACTTGGATATTATTACGTTGCATGTGAATATTTATGTACTCACTTGTGCAACCAACGGGTCCATGTTCCACTTGAGGCTGGGGATGGAGCAGGCAGCTGCAGAAATCTGCATGTTCAAGCTGGAACAGTACAGAGACCTCTGAGAGAGTCCTGGGTTCCTTTTTCCAGTTCTCCAGAACTTACGCCCTATCGGTTAAGATGCTTAACCATCTGTGGAACTGTCACCTGTTCATTCTTTGGACCAGTCCCAGGGGTGCCCTCTTTTCTCTGTTCAGATACTTTTTCCAATCTGTGTGCTCAGAGACTCATCTGTTACCCATAGACAGATGTGCCTCTTCTCAGTGACATCACATAAGCCTGAATGATTCTTGTGTGAGGGGAGAAGGCCTCACTCCTAGCCTGGAGGATTTGGGGCTCAAGTGCCATTGGCCTATCCCACTTTTCAGAACTATTTCTAGAGCTTCATAAATTCTCCAACTTCAAATGAAGCTCTTTCAAATTCACACCAACCACATCTACTGTGCACCTCTGTTCTTACATTATCACCACCAGCTACAGCCACAGCAACCGCAGCTAACAGAGTAATGTGATGTTAAACCGAAAGTTCATGGTCAGTTCTTAGAAGTTCTATATTTTATCTCACTCCCTCGAGAGTTTATGTGGGAGGTTCCTTCCGATTCTCCGAGGTAAGCCTGCCTTATCCAGGTCACCTGCGTTTTCTGCGCTCTCTGCAGCAATGAAGTCTTCCTCACCTGTAACCACTAGGCACTGCCTGGATTTACACCCTCCTCTGACACCATGCACAGAGCTTCCAACTCTATTCAAAGTCACAGCGCAGTGATCTTCTGTGTGCTCCAACAAGCCCGCTGAAGAAGACAGCCTGCCTGGAAGCAGGTGCCTTAGAGAAAGCCTTCCTTGATCGACTCTGACCTGCTCTTTCTGCCCACACTGGAAGGCACACACCCATCCTCCAACCCTGCACCTCCAAGGTACCATGCCCCATCTGGGCAGTTCAACTGGACAAACCTTAGTTCTATGCTTTTAGGTTTGGCTTTATGTGGCTTGTGGAAGGAATCAAGCCAGGTTTGCCCTGCCTTTCTTCAGGGGTGCATGCTGAGCCTAGTATTGTGCAGAAATTCCCTTTCAGAGCATGCATCTTCAGGTAGGACTTAGACTTCTCTGGAAAATATAGACCTTTGTACCCATATTCCCCACACAACAGAGCTCACACAGGCAGCTCCCTGGGGATTCAGTAGGTATAACCCCACTTTTACAAATAGGGCTTGAGGGCCAATTGTGATCGTTGCTTTCAGTAGGCAAAGGCCTTTAATGGCTATTTATCCTTATAGCCAGTAACTTTTAATCATTTGATCTTTATAGCTGATCTTTCATTTTATTCTATTATTCTTCCCATGGAGACCAGGGGTCCAGTAGCCATGAATCAAGTCTCAGAGTTCCACCTTTTGTCTTATCGAAGACACTTTCTATGCTCCTATGCTCCCCTTTGGAATTCGATGTCTCTTGTATGAAGGATGTAGTGTCCTGTCTGAACAGTTATATGCCAGTGCACTTATTCCTATATAATTAGTCCATTATTCTTGGAGACAGCTGGATTATGATTATTCTCCATGCAAGAAGAGGAGGAAACAGGCTAGAGTAATGTACTGGGAACTGTCCACTGTGTCCAGGACAGGCCGGAGCTGGGTGTTTAGCCATTCTCTCTGTGGTTGCAGCCATTACAATGCTAGCTCTGCTTGCCTCTAGGATGCACTGACACTCTCAGGTCTTCCTCCTGGGCTGGCAACTTTATCTAGTGTAAGATCCACAGGCACCCCCCTACTCCAAGTTCCACAGGACAGGCTATGCCATTCACATGTGGTCATGTGATCTCAGTTCTAGTGACCACGACCAAGTTCTAGTGCTTGCCTCTTATGCCATGGCTGTCACCTCTCCTGTTCCCTAAGCCTTTCCTTCGGTCATCGACACGCTCGCTCAGATATTGCCCAGACCTCTAAGTCCTCAGCTGCTGTGATGAGTCCTTCCCTTGGTTCCATCTCGTGCTTTCCCTCCTTCCCCCACAGCACTCTTTCCTTCTACTCTCACATGATGGCCTCTCTTGAAAGTGTTGGCTATTGGGCTTTCTCTACTTCATTATTGAACAATGTAGAGAAACTTCTTTCAGTAGCCACTGGAGTGGGATAGTGATATTTTCTACCCCCCCATTTATCTAAACTAATATGTCACCCTTTGAGAGAAGCTCTACCTATACCAATAATAACGTGTGGGGAGCATCTTGCTTAATGCTCACATTTCCTATAATTGTGAGCTACTCACATTTCCTATAGTTGCTCAGCTCCAAAGCAATGATCTTCACCAATGTACAAGGCTTCTCTTCTTAAACACTGTTTTATGATTCAAATAGGTCCTTTAACTTAGAGAATTTGACACCCCATCGAGGCCCATCAAATGCTTGTTGGGAGAAGAAGTAGGAGGTGCATCCAACTAGGCTAGCATGAAGCTTACAAGACAGGTGGAGGTGCAGGTTTTGAAAAGGCAGCTTTGTAGGATAGTCCAGAAGGAAGGAAACATTTGCAGTTTGGCCTGAGTCCTGACTGGCATCCTTGCAGGAAGGAATGAGGGGTGGGGGGTGGGGCGGGAGCGAAGCCCCCATGAGCAGTTGTCAGGGAAAATTTTACTCTCCAATGGGAGAAGGAAAACCAAAAGAAATCCCTCATGTTCCTATTCATGCACAGAGTCTAACAGCCAAGCGGGAACATTTGTTAGTGAGGGGATTGAAAGGAAGAGTTTAAAAGCTAAGACAGCCCAGTGACTATTTCAGAATAGCTTGCTAAACGTCCAGGATAAATGCATGCCAAGGAGCTAAAAGACCTAGCACTTTAAGGCAAACAACAAAAGCGCACACACAACTCTTCATGGTCAACTGGCAAAATAAAATAGGTTTTTCTCCTGCCATTTTTCAAAAATGGAAAGACGGGCCAAGTGAAGAAAACAGGAAGGCACACACTAGAAATTAGACATGCCTAAAAAAAAAAAAAGAATTTAAGGAAGTATTGCTGAGGGATTGCAAGCCTAAAAATAATAGCCTCTTTATACCACAGAAAGTGCAAGGTCAGCTAGCGGCTCTGGAGCTGGTTCAATGGACGCCATGCAATCAGGACCCCGATAAGCTGTAAAGGACACCGAGGTCTCCACAGAATACTTTGGGGGACTATTGGCTCTTTTCCAGCACTGAGTTCATATTGTACCTACCCTACACTGCCTCATCAGATCCCCACAGCTTCTTGTCATGAATCTTCTTTTGCTGATAAGGAAACTCAGGCACAGAAAGATTAAAGGACAGGGTCCCATAGGGATTCCACAACAGGTTTCAGACATCAGCACAGATGCAACATCCAGTCTACCTACTGCTCCCCTAGCCAGCAGACCATAAAACTGATCAGGATTAAGGAACCAATTAATGATGTTGTGCAGCAAGCACAGGGCATATGGGTGAGGGTTCATTGAAAACTGACACGTGGTGGCCTCTGAGCTGAAGAGATGACAATTGTGACCTAAGCCTCGCTTGGCCCTGCCCCTTGTTCCAAAATAAGCCCGGATGAAACATCAGAACATTGAGTTTTGACTTCATAGCTGATAAGTTTGTGTCACCTGTAGCCAAAGTTCACTACTGGCTATTTTTACAAACATCACACAGTCTGGAAAAGGCTATACAGTGTGTAGACAACTCATGCATATCTCTTACCTACTAAAACAAGATTCATGCTTTAAATCACCCCTTCAGAGGGCCAAAGAAAACCAATGGCTTTGGCATAATTCGAGACCCATTTTTATTCCTAGACCCCATGTTTTATTGGTTTACTTGAATTGCTGCTGTCTTAATTTCTTGAGTTCTTCATAAATATTGGATATTAGCCCTCTGTCAGATAGATGTAGGGTTGGTAAAGGTCCTTTCCCAATCTGTAGGCGGCAGTTTTGTCCTATTGATGGTTTCCTTTGCCTTGCAGAAGCTTTTCAATATCCTGGATGTTCTTATGCACAAGACCGCATGGTGCCATTGATACAATTGCATCGTATTACCATAAGGATACAGGGAAGTTCTTTCTCGTATTTAATCCCAAGAAATATGGAGAGCACTGCAAGGAAGACCTGGATGGGCAGTCTCACAGCAGATAACTTTGATACCTTTGACACAATTTTATGCTGTTCTTGCCTGTTTGCGTACCAAAAGGATATTCATAAAATGGCTTAATTCTGCCGTGGTTAGGGGTAAGTTGTCAGCTCCTTAAACAAAGAAACACTGCTATCATACTAGGGTTCTACGGAAAGGAGACTGCTTTGAATGATCTGGAAGGAAGTGTGCAAGAGGGACATTTTAGGGATGGCAGTGGCAAGTGATCTGGTTTCATATACAGTCCGCCTTCCATATTCATAGTAGGTTCTGTCTGTAGTCAGTCTCAGCCATGTGAGCACTGAAACTACCCATGCCTTACTACACGCACACAGCTGTATCTCGTGTCATTATTGAGCAATATGGTTATACAATTCACTCAAAATTTATGGTGTATTAGGTATTACAAGAAATGTAAAGATGATTTAGTGAACAGAACAGGATGTGGGTAGGTTCAATTTAACAAATGAAAAGGGATGTGTGTCTGATCTATGCAGATGCCATGTGAATCAACATTAGGGATCACAACATCTCTGCTCTGGGTACCCTTGGAGGATCCTGCAGCAAGTCTCCTATGCATGTCATGGACGACTCTGTACTGATTAAATATTTACTAGACACTATTGTATTTCCCTTGAGTGCGGCATTAATTCCTGAGCCCCTTCAGTATTTATCCACATGAAAATTTCATTTTAGTCAACAAACCACAGGACTCTTGTGCCAGCAGGGCAAGATGGTAAAATATTGTCAGGTAATGAAATATGCAGGGCAGTTGCCCTTCAGGCAAGAAGCACTTTCTGGAGAATCTCCTGTAATTCAAGATGAATCTGGAGAATTTAAGAACCCATGTGAGAGAAGGGTAAGGAAGGCATCCATGTGGGGTTCACAGACTCTCACGACTATCTGTAGGTGTTTCTGCTTTAAGATTGCTTTGTACTTATTCACTTATTTTCTCAGCAGTGTCTCCAACATTTCTCCAGATACTCTTTAGAGTATACTACCTCATTGGATGCATTTTTGAAGGTAGAGACTCCCACTGGTGCAGAATTCTCTTCAGTGGCCTAACACTGAGATACAGCGAGTAAATAGTCGTGTTTTCTCTGTTGTTGTGTTCATGACAGTGTTTGTTAACTGTTGAGCTGTAATAATAGTTGATTAAGGAAGATGAACAGAGTTTTTTGGAAGTGTCCAAAGACGTATCTTGCTTATACTTCTTAGGATTCTGCCACAAATAGCGAGTGGTCTCTGTGCCAGAGTCAGTGTGTCAGTAAGTCTGTGACCCTCTGTGTGTTCCTGTGCATGCCTCCATATCTCCTTGTGGGTATATCTGTATGGTCGCCTGCGTGTGTCTCTGTGTGTGCTTTTATGAGCACCTTTGCGTGACTGTGTGTATGTGTCTATGTGTGTGTTTGTATGGGTACCTGTGTATGTGTTTATATGTGTACCTATGTGTGTGTATAAATGGGTGTTTGTAGGGGTGTCTCCGAGTGTGTGTCTGTATGGGTGCCTATGCATGTCTGCATGTACATTTGTATGTATATCTAATGGATGCCACTGTGTATGTATGTGTATGTGTGTGTGTGTCTATATGAGTGTCTGTGTTTGTCTCTTAGTGTATCTCTATGTGTGCCTGTTGTGCTTACATTGGATGTTATTACTGAAGTTATACTGTGTTATGGAAATACCATGAAAATCATACTATTGAGTGTGCCAGTTGGGCTTGATATTTTGCAATTCTTAGCATTTTTTAAAAATGTGAGATTTGTGTACTTTATCTTGGCACTAAGCAAGCATTTAATATTTTTGTGCTGCATTCTCTAATTTGCCTAATTCAAAATGTGTGAGCTTTAGAACGAACCACCATAAACAGCACAGTGCCAAGGGCTGGAGCTGGCAGCCAGAAGCCTTGGCTTTTGCCCCAGAGCTATACTATTTACATCTGTGTCTAGGGTCATACTTTCTAAAGCATTTTAGAGTCAGGAGCCATGGCTTAGAAAACTGGAAAAACAATGCGTAAGGAATAGACACCAGGAGGGAAGTTGGGAGAGGCCCTTAGAGCAGCTGATGATTACCTTTTATTAGTACTATTACTATCATCATCATCATCATCATCATCATCATCATCATCATCATTCATGGCTTTGGTTTTAGGCTAACCTGTCACAGTCTGCCTTTATTGTGATCGTCTTGACTCTTGGCTGGAAACAACCACATCACTGAACAACATGTGTGCAGGGCAAGGATGAGGAGAAGGGACAGGGAAGGCCTTCCCAGAAGGAGCTTTAATCTCTTAAACAAACATTTCTTTTGGAAACGGGTTTGGTACCTCTGGCCACAAATGTCATAGATTCCTCCAAATTTAAGGACAATTTGGTCTATACTCTGCATTCTTGCTTAGCTGTTCTTGTCCAAGCATCTGCATACACTTAACCATGGGAAGGCAGCACCAGAATGGAGGGTTGTCCCAATGGCTCTGCTCAGCCTGCTGGCTCTCAGCCCTCTCCATCACGTGATTCCAGCTGGTGGGAGGCCATTGTCCAGGAAGAAATGGATTTCTCTTGGCTAAATGGCCATTTGGGCTTCACATTTGAACAGAGACAACCAGATGCATTCATTCTCCTCTCCTGAATGAATTAAATGAAGCCACACAAGTGCCACCTTGAGCTTTGGTCAGTTTGGAATCACAGTGAAAGATGAGGGTATAAATAGCACCAGGGCCTTTCCACACAGTGTATTGAAGTGTTGAACACCTGCCATTAGGCGGATGGTTACAAGGTCAGGTTAAATACCCTTTATCCAAACTGCAAGAGATGTGAGGTAGGTTTGTTTGTTTGTTGTTTTCTGTTTGACCATTTGTAACCTTAGAGGTTTTATTGCAGTATGGGGTAGTATGGGGAATTTTGGAATATCTACAAAATGGACACCTTAGGGATGGGACCCAAATCTAAACATGAACTTTATTTCGGTTTTCTATACCCACAGCTTGAAGGTAACTTCATCTCATGTAGTATTTCTGACAGTCCTGAGAGCTGCCTGACACGTGAAACAGATATGGACTTCTGTTATTGGTGTTACTTCAGAGTATAAAAGATTCAAGTTTTAGGAATTTGAGATTTTTCAGATTAGGGACAATAAGTTTATAATTGTCACGTAGTTTACTGTGATGGCTTAGGAACACTGTATCAGTTAAGGCTAGAAGCTCCAGTCTTCTCGCCACATCTCAGAATTATCTAGAGTCTGGATACTTATGGGCCTTGAGGGCCACTCACGTGAATGAGCCCAGCAAATAGCTGGCCATTTTATTAGCACTTCTATGATCTGCCCATGTTTTAACGTTAAATAAAGACAAATTAGAGTTCCAATATATCCTCAATATCAGTGAATTGAGATTTGACTAGAAAAAAAAATGTAGCCTAAACTCTTTCTAATTTTCTAATGTGAATGGGATTGTCCAAAGCTCCTGGTATCTATATTGAGGGACATCAACTTCCAAAAGAGTTCATACTGTAATAAACTCCTGGGAAGCTCATGTTTACTGGTCTGTCTTAAGATTATTTTTTTTCATGCAAATAAATACACAGGATTTTTGGTCAGGTTCAGAGAAGTTAGAGCAAACAAACCTAGTTCTCTGGTTTCTTGCTCACTGGTATGTTCAAGTGATTTACATCTTGTGAGGACCTTATCATCTAAGTGTCCAGGCACAGCATAAGAACAAAACTCATGTGACCTAATTAAATTTTAATTCCAGGGAAACAATGGCTATGGCTATAGTCTCATGCAATATTTTGGATATACTTATTCTAAAAGATTACTGATTATTTTTTTTTGGATATTCAGATTTTCTTGGGTATCATGTAATTTATTCAGCAAGCCCGCTTGCTGCCAAAGACTTAAGATAGAAACACAGTCCCTCATGCTCCTGACTGCAGTGAATACAAATTGAGGCAGGGTCTGGCTCAATGGAACTGCCATCCATTTGGAGCCAAGCAAAGCAAGCCAGGACCACAGACTCCCTCTGCGCTTGCTCAGGACCACAGACTCCCTCTGCGCTTGCCCAGGACCACAGACTCCCTCTGCGCTTGCTCGGGACCACAGCCTCCCTCTGCGCTTGCCCAGGACCACAGCCTCCCTCTGCGCTTGCTCAGCTGTCATCACTTCGCACACCTTGCATGAAGAGTGGCCAGGAAGAGTCTCGGCCACGATCAACAACGCATGAAAGACTTCAGCCCGGCAATTACTTTAGCAGACTTATGCTACATACATAAAGCAGATGGAAAAGGCTATTTCCTGAGTATTAACTAAAAGGCAAAATATGCCAAGCCTATGGGAGCACTTTATTTTTTCCATGTTCTCCTGCACTACAAGCAACACACGCGCACACGCACACATGCACACACACACACACACACACACACACACACACACACTCATACACACATGCACATACCCATATGCATATGAACACACACGGTCATGAGAAAATATTGATTTCTGTAATTTCAGTTGCAGTTAGAAAGTTTCTATACAAGCCCGTCTTTGTTGAAACCATGAATTTTTGTTTTCTTTGTACGTCACGTTCCTGTTTCACTTGGCATCTTCACAAGATAAATTTTACCTCTCGGAGTCCTAGCATCCTTGGACCTATTTATTAAGAGCATAATGGGTGTGGGTTTTTTTTTTCACTGAAATCAACATGACACTGTTAAAAGAGCAACTCAATTTTCCAGTTAAAACTGAAATGGCTGCTGCCATTAATTAAGGAATTAATGAAGATATGGGGGGAAAAGAAAGAAGAAAAGAAACAAACCAGACAAAACCTTCACCATGTCCAAAATGCTAGAAAGAGGAAACAAATACATGGTTTTGTTTTTTTTTTTTTTTTTTTTTTGGGGGGGCGTTGTTTTTTTATTTTTGAGACATGGCCAATAAGCAAAGGTACCACGTTGGCAACCCCTAGAACCTTTAGAAATAAGGTCACCGTACAGTCCTCTGCTCTATACAATGCTATAAAGAAGTTAGAAAACTGTTCTTGTGCCTCAGGGCCCCATGGGCTATACTATCTGGAAACTGAATCCAAGAAGACCACTGGGCACCAAGTGAGACTGTGCCGCCGGAATAGGCTGGGGTTAGCTCTTGAGTTGGCACCTTCATCAGAGCATGATGGCTTAGCTGTGGCTGTAAGCGAAACCAGGGAGGACTTTCAAATAAACCTACAAAAATAGACACCGTGTAAAACTCTGTAACACCGTCAAAACCGCAATTGTTGGTCAAATTGACTCCAAATGCAGTGTTTTTCGCTTGGGTGTTTTCCTCTGTAACTCTTTTTAGAAATCCTTCTTGTTCTGAACATGGTGCTGTCCATAATTAACTTCTGCTATTTCTTTTTTTTTTTTTTTTTCAATTTGGTCCTCGATGACTGCAGGGGCATGTAGGATGCCCTCCGTGTGGGATGCCCTCTGTGTGGGATGCCCTCCGTGTAGGATGCCCTCCGTGTGGGATACCCCTCCTTCCCATTGGTATTGTCAAACCAAACTTTTGACCTGACTCCAGAAACAGAGCAGGAGGGCAGATGGCAAGCAGCTTGGCCCCCACAGCTTATGCAAACCAGCTTCTGGGGAGGGTTCTGGGGGCGGGGAGGCAGAGCACCAGAGGAGAGGAAGTTAGCTGGACTCCCGAACAAATGAGAGCAGAACGAAGGGGACCTCGGGAGCCATTTGGTGTTCATTAGCGAGCATTCGGTAGCTGCTTTGTCATTTTTCCTGTTTGTCATAAAAAATAAATAGACTTTAATAGATGATCTAACCTAGCAGGTTTTGGCAACAACGTAGACTGCATCCCATCAAGATCTCAATGGGTGTAATTTAGAGTAAGATGGAACGTGAAACCATTTCCAGCGCACATCGGGGAGTGAGTGACATAGATTTAGTCCCTGATTGTGCAGAAATGAAAACCAGGGCTGTCTTGGATGTGTATTAAATCATGTATTCTGTTTTATGGAGTTTGGGCTATAAACAGCATATTTCAGAATAATTAAGCCTGTCATTTTTGACTTAAAAGTTTGTTTTTAAGAATAGGAGTGTTTTATGTAAAAGGCAGAAGCTTAAGTGCCTTAATAGATTGCATGAAGGCCAAAAGAAACTCAAAGGGCAGTTCCCGTTAACTCGCAGGTCAAAATTACCATCAGTTAGCAAGAATTAGGACAGGCCCAGTGAACCCAGGGGAAATTGTATGCTTGATGAGAAAGAGCTGTGATTCCAGGCGGGGCCTCTCGCCTGCCTGCCAGGGCTGTGAGGTGAGTGGTCAGCTCCCAGGACTTGTTCCTTTGAGCATGACACTTTGGATAAGCGGCTCCCTTTCCACAGAGCCACAGCAGGAACGGATTAACCTCTGTGGCAAACTCAGGGTCTCTTATCTGGGGCCTGCTCAGATTTTCTGCCTGGTGGGTGACATGTCTTCATCTTAGTTACTCCTGAGGGATTTTCTTTGAGATATAGTTTTTTGATTTGTTCTGGATTTGTAGCCTGTACTTAGTTTTCTTTGTTCTCAAAATATGGGAATTTCCTCCATGCAAATTCAAGAGATCAGTTGCATGTGTAAAATTCCTAAGTTTTGAATGAATTTCTCCTCACGTTCAGAGAAGCTCAACGCTGAGCCCCCTGTTTCCGAGCGATCAGAGGCAATCTTTATTCTGCTGTGGCTTGAAGAAAAAAAAAAGGTCAAATGATAGATGCCTGGTTAAAAGAAAAATTTCAATATTTGTTAATGGACTGTGGTAAATTAACAACGCATGTATCACGTGCAGTATTTTGCCAGAAGAGGTATGTCTAAGTAGTCCAGTTTGATCCATCAGTCACAAAAACGGGGTGACATGCTTCAGGGTGACCAGGTGAGTGACAGGCGGGAAAGTGAGACAACGTTCCTTTCTTGGGGACGTGGTAGAGGACATCTACTGCTCTTTTCAGATTCTATCCCAATTCCTTCTGCCCACCACAGGGTCATCAGCTATTCTGTCCCTTAAGCCCAAGCCCATGTAAGGTTTGTTTCACATGGTAATTATGAATGTGACTAGTATTTACAACCTTACAAATGTTCTCTCATGAAATGGATGGTTTTGATTATGAGGTCAATGATCCAGGAAGAGAAATCAATATTTACCCAGAAAAGGCAAAAGCGCAAACACTGATCAAATATGTACTCTTCCAATGGACAGCTCAGAGAAAACATAAAAGAACCAAAGTTTGTCTGTGGTCATCATGCCAAGTGACCCACACAGCTAGGATCATCTCTCTTCTCACGTATTGAATGGGCAACTTTGATTGGCAGTGTCTCGCTGTCCTTCGATGCAACAATGGGAATCTTGTCTGTGGCTGGGGACTTCATATAAAGCATTCAGAGTCTATACAACCTGGACTCAGGTTTCTTTGGGGGGAAAAAACTGAAATACTGACCATACAATTTCAGAACATTGGGTCTGCCCTTTCTTCTTCTAGTCGTAGCACACTCCTGTGGCATACAGATTGTTGGGATCATTTTACAGTAAAAATAACTGTGGTTCAAGAGGTAATAATTTGCCTTAGGTTTCTATGGCTTCAGTGGGTGAAGCTAGGATTTCTGTTGAACAAAACAAAACATAACAAAACTGTACAGTGTTTATCACACTCAGGAAGAAGCCTCATGACATGCTCAACATACACAGGAGGTTAAGTGTTCATATCTATTTGTTTCATAATCCCAAGGACCAAAAATGAGGATTTTGATCACAGCTACCTGAAATGTGTAACAAATTTACCCCTTATTTCAGTATTGTCTTATTCATTTTACAAGTATAGCAAGGTTTTTTCTTCCCAACAGAATAAATCAAACTGTAATAACAAACCTTTCTCTAAAGCTAAGAAATTTTCAGTTATTTAGGATCTGTGATGGTTAGGTTCAGTTGTCTGCTGGATGGGATGTAGAACTCTCAGGGAGATGGAGGTCCCGGCATGCCTGTGGGTGATTATCTCAATTAGGTTAATCGAGGTAGGAGAGCTGGCTCTGCTGGTGGGGTGACAGCATTCCCTAGGAGGGTGTCCGTGCCTGAATAAAAAGGACAAAGTGATCCCAGGCACAGCATTCTCTGCTTCCTGGCAGTGGGCATGATGTGACCTTGACTACTGTCCACCCTGATGGATGGTGTCCTGAAATTGTGATCCAAAAACAACCAACACTCTTTTCCTCAGTCGTTTTGAGCACGGATGTTTTATTATAGCAGCAAGAAAAGTAATGAATCCTGTCCTCCCAGAAGGGTCTGATCCCGAAGGCCATATGTGTGGCTTTCGCATGTATAAAAGTGTATATGAAATTTTCACAAATCAGATTATTTGCACATAAGTAATCCATACATCACTCATGCTACCGAGCAGCACACCTTCCAGGACATTACTACCTGACAGGGCATATGTACATCGGCATCTTTCCTTTGAAAGATGCTTGGTGCAAACTGATACACATAACACCACATCCACTGCTGAACACATGGGCTGTTTTTACCTTGATGACCCAGCTGATAATTCTCTACAGTAAGCCCACTGAACTCCACATATGTTGTCACGTGTGCAGAGAGGATTTAAATAGAGATGGGCTTGTAACTCTTGCTTTTAAAAAATAGATATAACATTATTTACTTCCCATGGTGTTTTTTTTAACCAATAATCTCCCACAAGGAGTACACAAGAGGGTACTTTATCCTTCAAAACCCCAGCCAACCCTGAACTGTATTGAAATGTCAAACTTTTATCAGATTAATTGGGAAAATATGGTACATCACTTGTGTTTAGTTACAAAGTAAAGGGAGGGGGGTTACCATCAAGCAACATTTTGTTTGAGAGCTGCCTTCTTTTAACAATTACCAAGTCTTTGAAATACTATACACATCTAAGACTTCTGAAAAATCAAAAACAAAATGTAGTCTCTATCATATATGTTGTGAAATTTCTGCTATTTTTATATTTCATGTGTGGCCTCTCTTTTGCAATTGTTAAATAAAACTGGTTAATGTGTATTAGACTGAAAATCTCTAGAGTGTAGAAATTGATCCTTTTAGCTTTTGATATTTGTGTGTCCCAAAAACCACTGCTACAATTAAGATACCAGTCACACCCATCAGCAACTCTGCCTGTATAAGCCTCTCATTTTTGGCCACCTAATCCCATACTTCCCTGCTACATATCAGTTTGCATTTCCAGAGTTTCCCATTTAGGGAATCATTCGGAATATATTTCTCTGTCTAGCCTCTTCACTCAGGGCCTGGCTAGATGTGTGTTCACTTCTTAAATGCTTAATTGACATTTAAGCTATTCCTCCTCTTGTTGATGTTGTCAAAAGTTCTTGAATCCCCATTCTTTCTTTAAAAAAAAACAACAAACAAGCAAAAAAAAAAAAACAACAACAACCATGATGTTGATCTCAGAAAAGACTCCAAACTGGTTATCAACATGTTCACGGTCTTCCATTAGCAGCAGCAGCGTGGAGACAGTTCAGTTCTTGGATAAGGTTGTCAGCACTTGAGGTTAGTCTCTTTACTTTCAGTCCTCTACCAGTTTATCTTATTGGGTATGGCAGGTGCATTTTGCTAATTAACTATTTGAATGTCTTTTCATGTGTACTGTTGCTACCGGTCATCTGATGTCTATTTTCTCCTGACATTAGTTTCTTTCCTACTTTCATGTTTTAAGGGGCATTCGTATGTTCTGAATGCAGATCTTTATTAAGTGTTATGGGCTTTCCAAATATGTTCTGCAAGTCTCTAGACGAGCACTTCATTGTCTTTCCAAGGAAAGAGGGCCAAGTTCTGTAGGTATACCTCGCTTTCCCTTTCCCAGTTCATAATTTTACTTTATGACATTGAAATGTCTTTCCATGATCAAACATCACAAAAGTTTTGCAATCTGTTTCACTTTAGAAATTTTGGAATTGTGCTTTTACATAAAAATATATCATCCATTTTTATCTGATTTCTCTATCTGGTGCATGTATGGTCTGGAGTTCATGTGCATTTCTTTTTATATCAAGTCTGTTAGAAAATATTATCATTCCAACAAAGAATTACTCTATACCAACGTCAAAAAATAGTTGTTAGTATACATTTTGAACAGTGTCTTGATTCTCTGTGCTGTGAAGTCTACTACCTCCTTCGTCTGTCTTGATAGCAATTCTGTATCAATGACATTAAAATTTTGGAATTAAACACTGTTAGTCCTTCCAGTTCTTGTAGAAAGTGTTCTTGGCACTGCAGGTCCTTTGTTTTCCTATGCAGACATTAGAACAATTCATCACTTGGGTTCTGTTGATACGTGTCTGAAACCCATTGAATTCCCTGCCAATGTGTGGAAAATCAGTATCTAAACAAAAGTGTGTCTTTTGACCATGATCAAGGAGGAGTTACTTTTCAATTCTGTGGGTCTGCCTCATCTCCACCAGATTTATTCTGGGGTTTTAAATATGGTCTTTCACAGATGCTCTCCAGTTTGTCAGCAAACATTTCAAATATTGTGATCCAGAGAATTGCAGGTAACTTTCATATCCTAAATCCTCACTTACTAGGTCGACCAGATTTTTGCTAAGTGTCAATTTGTAAGATAATGTAGCCTGAAAGTATAGTTTTCTTGGGATATCTCTGCTTTCTGACTATGGTTAGACCCCACCTCACCTCCCCACACACACACACAGCACAATTCTGAATAGACACCATAAGAGTAGTAATTCTTTTCTCCTTCCTGAGTTTTCAGGAAAGCATTCTGCTCTCACAATAAGCTAAATGATTGCAGGAGGGAGTTTCCCCACATATCTTGACTAACTCCCAGTTTTCCAACAGCTTCTACAAGAAGTCAGTGTCATAATTCTCATGTAGTCGTCTACTTTTTTGTTTTATAGAGCACTGATACAGTGAACTGCATTGGTTGATATCTTGATATTAGATGGAAATTGTAGTTTTCGGTTCAATCTGCTAACTATGATCCATCACCCATTTTACATGTGGTCAGATTTGGTTTGCTCAAATGATGTGCCGAGCTTTCATGTGCACTTGCAGATGGTGCTGATCTTTAATCTTGTGTGTTCTAGCAGAGGATCTGGATCTCAGCCTGTGGGGCATGTGAGTTGGATACATGAGAATGGCTACTTCCTAAGGCAATCACTCTAAGATAATGGGGTAATAAAAGACCCTGATCTGTTCTAATATATTTGTTAACCTTCTCCTCAGAAGGTGGATATCACCTGTGACATCACAGTCATTTTAACTTATGGAAGCATGCCCTTTGATGGTGGTACAGTGATGGAACCATCTAATGACACATTCCTCAGACTGTGCTCCTACCATTATGTGATGTGTAAATTTCCTTCCTACTGGCCAATCTACTGCTATTCTACTGTACACGGGGAGTTATTCTTCATTTAAGTTTGATTTTAGTTATACTCAAAATGAAAGCTAAAGTTATTGGCATTTAAAATTATGTTGTCTTTTTCTTTTTCTTTTTTCCTTTTGTAGTCTACAGTGACATTGTGTTCCTTTAGAACTGCCAATTGCTAATATTTGGGGCTTTTTCTTCGTGGAGCCAGGGAGTGTATATTTAGGCCTGGCATGATGGTGTAGACTTCAAATCCTATTTCTGGGGCAGGAGGACAGGCAAGTCCCTTGAGCTTTCTGAATAGCCAAACTGGCTAGTCTCAGGCTAGTGAGAGACACAGTAGATGTCACCTGGAGAATGACATCTGAGGAGGCTGTCTTCTGCTGCACACACATTGCCCCTACTACATGACACATACACAAATAATACAAACATAATTTTCTCTTGAATATTTCTTAGTTGTGGTTGATGGAACCCAAGTTCCAGCTTGTCTCTTTGAATGGTTGAGTATAGACAAATGCACTGATTTTTGAAAGGACACAACAGAAATCTATCTATATATCCATCCCTCTATCTATCTATCTATCTACCTACCTATCTACCTATCATCTATCAATCATCTAACTAGCTCTCATCTATCAGTCAATCAATTGCATATTTAGCTAGCTATGATCTATCATCTGTCTTTGACTAGTCCTCTTTCCTACTTCACAGCAGAGAGGAACTTCTCTCAAGACTCCCTTTTGAGCCCATTTGCCTGAAGGCAAGATCTCCAAAGAGAATTGCAATTTTGTTCTTAATGATTGTTACTATTGGTCCAAAAGAAGAATACTTTGAGCAAAGACAAAATGAAAACAATCCAATATCTCAATCCAATATCTCAATCCAGTTGTCTATTGTCTTTTGTATTCATTTGAATATTAATGGACAAAGATGTTACTACTGTTTGCTTGTTATTGTAATACTGGCCCTCAAATGAGATTTTTCTCCATCTTTAATAGATATTTTAATCCTGGAAAGGAAAATGTTGGATTCTCTTTTTTAATCTGTGAATATCTACATTCATTTCACAACAGTGTAAGAATCATATGTGTCAATAGCAACCTTGCTTTTGAAGTTTGAACCTTTCCTAAGCTACTGTTTGAGATCTGGTGTGACATTCTCTAACAGAGTTGTACAGGGATCATGAGATGCAGGTCCGGCTCAATATTTGATGGAACTGTTGCTATAATACCCACAACATGGTTGATGAATTTGGATCCATATTTCAAGGCCAGCAGGCACAATAATAATGAGTGGCTGCAATATCTTCCTCGCTTTCACTTTCAGGAAAGAGTTCAGTAAATTTCAAGATACTAGTTAATATTGTACATTTTTTAAAGGCTTTACACTAGTTGAATTTGCACAACTACTGGCTTGTGTAAGTGTTCTGAACATTCTTAAAGTTATTATATATATATATATATATATATATATATATATATATATATATAATTTACTGAAAATTGTGCACCTATAATTAAAGGGACAAACAAGATAGCCTAAATAGATGGATAAGACCTCTAACATTATCTAAATCTATCTATTTAGTATTCACTTGACCCCTGGAATCTCCAAAATATCCCCTCAGTCTTTTCTCTTTCTTCTTCCTTTTTCATTCAGGAATGGACTCTGTCAAACATATGGTTCATTTTTATTTCTAAGGCACTCACTGGTCGACAGAGCACACATTTATTTTGTCCAAGTTAAGCATATCTCTGGTTTTGTCCAAGCCTGGGTCATCAGACTTGTTCATTCGACAGAGCACTGATGTGCTTCTGGTTTTCACTGGCATCCTAATGCCAAATTTAGACTTTGTGGTTTTCAGAGTAAACTTTATCATCTTCCAAGTGCCTCCGTGCTTAGCTAGGTTTGTATTTTACTAATTATCCATCAGATTGGTTGGTGAAGCCATCAAGGTGTACCTTTTAAAAGACAATGAAAGAAAACGGAACTGTCAGGTGCCTTGCCCTGGATTGCTTCATGGGAATCTTTATTTATTCCCTTTTCTCAGATGTTAGAAATACACGCTATGAATAAAGCTACCTGCAGAGGACAGTTGACTAGTTTCTTTGCCTTTCTGCTTCATCTGTTATTTGTGACAAGCAGAAGGGAGTAATCACTTACATTGGTAAGGCTCAAAAAGGCAATTGAGCTGACCAGAAATCTGATTTCCTTTGGGAGCCTCTTGGAGTGCAGAGGTCATAGCTGAAACAGTCTTGCATACTCTCTAGCGCCAAGGCCCCTGGCCATTTTCCATCCTCTGTGGGTAATTTGCCAAAGTAAACTCTGGATGGATGGGGCCTCTCCTAAGTCACTTTTCCTCCAGACTTAGCTGGAAAATTAATCTTGGTACAGAAGATGGGGAAGCCTCCCCTACTCCATAAGAAATATTCACAAGTTTAAAAGTGAGAATTCTGAAATGTCACTAAATGTCATGAGTGTGACCTAAACAGAGACCTGTCTCCCGGAGGTCTCAACTAGCTACACCCATTAATTTAGCTGCTGTAGTTATTTTGGGAGAGAAATTATTTTTTTCTTGGGCAGAAGATCTGCGGTGACTCTTAATTAAGCCCTTTTACTTTTGCCTGCTAAGGCTTCTACATCCCTGAATTTAGGACCATCTCTGCATACACACACACACACACACACACACACACACACACACACACACACACACAGAGAGAGAGAGAGAGAGAGAGAGAGAGAGAGAGAGAGAGAGAGAGAGACAGACAGAGAGAGAGAGAGAGAGAGAGAGACAGAGACAGAGACAGAGACAGAGACAGAATCAGAGACAGAGAGAGACCAGCACACCACACACAAATTGGGAGATTGTAAGAAGTCAAAATGAAAATAAGAATTAATAGCCAAACTGGAGGTTTATATGTTGGGTACATCTCTGGGAAAGGGGACTGTGGCTAAAATAATGCCAGCAGTCTAGGGATTTTTATTCTTTCTCTCTCTCTCTCTCTCTCTCTCTCTGTGTGTGTGTGTGTGTGTGTGTGTGTGTGTAAGGGAGGGAGGGAGGGAAAGAGAGGGAGAAAGGGAAGAAGAGAGAGAAAGAGGGAGAATGTCTCAAAATGTCCAAGTGTAAACTGAATTGGACGAGATGGATACTGAAATCTGAGGTCAAAGCCTCTTTGAAAAGAAAGCTTCTCTTAGCCAAGGACAGAGTCTTCAGTAAGGCTCACCAAAGCCTTGCCAAACAAGATCTTTCTATGGATTTCTATTGCTGGTATACTTACTGTCCAAGGGAAACAAAGGCAAGCTGGGATTTTGTCCTTTGGAGCTCAGAGCTGAGCAAGGACAGATACATTTCACTGAGAGGTAAAGGAAAACATGGAACAGAAAGAAATGTAAGCACCTGCTTTGATGGTTTTGCTTTCTGCCATAAGATTACTTTTAGCTCATAAAATAATTTGCTGAAAATGCAGATGGCCAACCATTTTCCATATACTCAGGGCCTTTGGGTCCTATGAATGGTATCAGTCTCCTCAGTGTAAGCCGGAAGATGTTTAAATGACTCTGAGAAATGGAAAATCTAGGTATTGTAGCTGCCTCAAGATTGCTTATTACAACATTTATGTCACATCAACCAACTGGTCCCGGATGCATTTGGGGTGAGTCCCAGGTTAAACTTCAGAGTCTCTGCATTGAGTGAAGAGGAAAGAAGGACTGGATGAAGGAGAGAATGGAGAAGAGAGAGACTTGAGTCTTCTCTTCTCAGAGAAGAGGTTGGTGTGCTTCATCAGCCTCACTGCTTCTAGACTTCTGAGTAAATTCATGTTGTCGTAGGAGACAGGGATGTGAACATGGCAACAGAGATGGACTGAGTGATGTCACCCAGGCCACAGCGTGGTCCAGAAGATTCAGTGAGAATCAAGAAGGCTGAGATAGATCTTCCTAAGGGTGACATAAGACAAGGGGAGCATCCTTGGCTGGTGACTCAGCAGCATTCCACCATCATGGACCATGGGAATGACTCCACAGAGACCTCACAGGACACTATTTACTCATGTTTTTACTTTGAACTGTTCCAGTTACCCAAGGTCATGATATGGAGAACCATTGCCCTAAGGACAGTGCCAACTTACTGCTATATCATGGTGCTGGAATCACTTCATCTTATCTTATTATGTCATCTCACCTCATTACCTGAAGGTTGGGGACAGTACAGGATTTTGAGAAAGACCACACTCACATGGATTTTGTCACTGTGCATTGTTATTGTTGTTGATCTCTGAATGTGCCTAACAGGAATATCCATGGCATCCATCTAGTTCAGTATCAGCTACAGTAGCTACCTTCCATGTGTTTCTTATATGCCTTCTGCAGATAAAGGGAAATGACTAACTATGAAACTTGAGCTCATTGCAGGATCACAACAAGGCAATGCGTACACTGGCCTCTCTTCCTGGGATGCTAACACTGTTGCATTATACTGAGTCTGGGATGTCACTGACAGAGCCAAGGCATCTGGTCTTCCTGGTTCCAAGGTGGGAACCTTGTTGATATATCAGATCCCTCAAGCTACCCCAGTGCTCCCCATCTCCATCCCCCCACCAGCATTGCTTCCATAGGCTCTTATTCCTCAAGAAGACAAAGACCTGTCTCATTCTTTGGTTATGAACCTGCCCCATGTCTCTACCAGAACCTTATCCTACCAATCCGGTGAACCATATAGAAATATATTTAGTAATTATCAGTAAAGGCCCTTTTACAACTTGGATCTCTTAGTTTCTGTTGCACTCAGTAGTAAGAGCCACTGTTTAAAAGGCATTATTACTACTGGTATCATTAATATTACCATGACTGCTGCTGTTCCTTTTGTTATTAAAAATGGAAATCAATGAGAAGTTAGTTTAGAAGCATAAAAAATGAGACTCTGACTGTGCATCAACAATATTGTCTTAAAGATACAGGACCCTGATCAAGAAAATTCATTTGTAATGGGCCATTGAAGGGGCAAGTGATAGATGTGCCTAACGTGTTCATTCTGGTCAGTTAGAGGTCTTTCTTCAATGCATGTCTTATAGGATTGCTTCACAGAGCATTTCTTCCCATTCATCTGGTTGTCCATCCAGATTCTGACAATACCTGTAGAACGGTCTGACCAGGCCCAAATAGATAAATCACAGAGTGACTGTCCAATGATTTTGTTTCAGAAAATTGACCGTATAAAATGTCACTATTTCTACCTGTCATGTGAACCCCTGGCTGCAAGTCCTTCAGCATTTAATTATGAATTTCTTAGTGGTACTGTAATGCCCAGCAACCTGGTAGTGGAGGGACACAGTAGCATCTGGATATTGACTCTGGACATGGAGGATTCACCAAGAGGACATCTCCAGTGGGCTGCACACAGGATGTGCTCTTTCAGATTTACTACGTGACTGACTCTAAGATTTAAATTCTGAGTTGCCTTTGATACATTTGGAAAGGAACACTGAAAATGTGAAATTATGATTATTGGATGCGATTTGAAAGCCCTGAGCAGAGCAGATGCTGAGTGTCTGCCATCTGCTTCCATAACCACATCTAAAGGCACTAGGTGTCACAATCAGGGGGTAATTTTTGCTTGGCTCTTATCATCAATATTATATATAACATAATACATGTGGAAGATATATTTTATGGTATTGCACTTGTGAGTGAAAAAGTTATTGTTTTATTTGAGACTCACTGAAAAGATACTGCTGCACTAGTGTTAATGGCCTTCAAAAATGTTGCACATTCACGATGTCTCCACCAGAGCTCTTTAAATCACTCCCTTCCCTGGCACCATCTCTCCAGGAAAATAGCGCATTAACCTCCATGACTGTGATTTTCTCTGGTCCCATTTCAATGCAGTGTTTGGAGCTAGAATACGAGGGCTGTAGCACAGGGATGCTCTATCTGTCTCTCTGCACTCCCATCCTCTCCGTGTTCCAATTGCTGTTACCAAGCCTGCAGTGGAACTGTTTCAAGAAGCTTTACAAGCTGGTGGCAGGAACATACGAAGACTCTTTAAATTCAGGGCATGCAAGTTTTGTGGAAATGAGAAGGGCTCTGGGACATGTTTTCACTAAAGAAAGACAAACACACAGGCCCTGAAAGAGCAAGGGATTAGAATGTTGGCACCATAGCCCAAAAGCTGCAGAGACTTGAGACAAGTCATGTACTACTTATTCAGAAAGAGAAGGAGCAAAAGGGAACCAATGACGGAGACCTCAAGTTATCCAACTTAAGGAAGCGGGAGGGTAGGAAGCCTGGAGCAAGAGGTGGGTCATTAAAAACCTGGGAGGACTCAGCCAGATAGGCAGCTCCCATCTGCAATCACTGCTTTTGCTCGCAGACCTCGTTGGTGGCAGGCATTTGGAAGCCAGAATCCTGTTTACATAGGAAGTCTGATTTGGGTGTCTAATTTTAATTGTGTGTGTCTAAACATTGATGCGCACAACCAAGTGGTGACCTATCCTGACCTTCACTCTAATGAGGACTCGGGAATTTGGGGAATTCACTTTGTAGTAGAAGTTTTATGAAGCACAGAGACAAGACTAGGAATATAGGACTTGGCTCTATATTTTTAAAAAAACAAAATTTTTATTCTTTAGGAAAAATATCTGCATGTGCATTAGATTTTTGTCAACTTTAGAAAATTAGGGTCACCTGGGAAGGAGGAACCTCAGCTATGGAAGTGTCTCCACCAGAGTAGCTCATGGCCATGTCTGAGGTGCATTTTCTTAATTGCTAATGATGTGGGAGAGCTCAGCCTTCGGAAGGCACTTGGCCTATATAAGAAAAGTAGCTGGATAAGCCAGAGGGCAAGGGCCAGAATGCGGCCTTCCTCTAGGTTTTCTTTTTCCATTTCTGCTTGATAGGCCACCATAGCTTCTCTCAGTGATGGACTGTAACTCTCAAGCCCAATAAAACATCCCTACTACCCCAAGTTGCTTTTGGTCAATGCTTTATCACAGCAGCATAGAATTAAAGTAGGACTCTGATCTGAATGCTTATAGTCAGCAAAGTGATTCGTTCTCAGCACCAGAGACTCATGGGATTGGTGTCTGGTCAAAGGGACCAGAGGGCTTGCTCAGCACCTCCCCAGCTCGTGAGGACATAGAGAGGAAACGGGCTCCTGTGAACCAGCTGCGGGCTCACAAACCAGATCCATCAGCCCTTTGATCTGGACTTCCAGCTTGCAGAAGCATAAACAACAAGTCTGTTGCTTATAAGCCATCCACTTTATGATACAGTGCTACCTCAACCAAACAGACTGAGACATGCATCCCATTCTAATAGTGATGCCTTCATGAATCTTAGTTAGGGTTACTACTGCTGGGATGAAACGCCATGACCAAAGCCACTTGGGGAGGCAGGGGTCTATTTGGTTTATACTCCCACAGCACTGTCAACTGTCAATGGAAGTCTGGGTAGGAACTCAAGCTGGGCTGGAACATGGAGGTAGGAGTTGATGCAGAGGCTATGGAAGGATGCTGCTTACTGGCTTGCTCTCTGTGATCAACCTTCTCTTTATAGAAGTGAGGTATGCCAGCACAGAGATAGCGCCCACAGAGGGCTGGGCTCTCCTTCATTTATCACTAATTGATGAAATGCCCTTCTGGATTGCTTGCAGCCTGATCTTTTGGAGACATTTTCCTAACTGAGGTGCCCTTCTTTCAGATGACTTACACTTGTGTCAAGTGACATGAAACTATCCAACACAGTACGGTTTTGTTAGAATTATTTTTTAAATGCTTGGTTATTGTATGTATATGGTTATTTTGCGTGCATGTAGGTTTGTGCTTGATACTGGACTACTATATGGTTGTGAAACTCCATATGGTTGAATCCAGGTCCTTTCAAAGAGTATCCAGTGCCCTTAAATGCTGAGCTATCTCTCCGGGGACTGGAAACTGACTTTCTAAAGGTGACTTTTGGAAGTATCAAGTCCAGTTTTCTGAGGTAACTCCAGACTGATTTCCAGAGTGGTTGTACCAGCTTGCAATCCCACCAGCAGTGGAGGAGTGTTCCCCTTTCTCCACATCCTCGCCAACACCTGCTGTCTCCTGAGTTTTTAGTCTTAGCCATTCTGACTGGTGGTGAAATGAAACCTCAGGGTTGTTTTGATTTGTATTTCCCTAATGACTGAAGATTCCCCAGCATGTAATAAGGATACATGCTCCACTATGTTCATAGCAGTCTTATTTATAATAGCCAGAAGCTGGAAAGAACCCAGATGTCCGTCAATGGAGGAATGGATACAAAAAATGTGGTATATATACACAATGGGGTGCTATTCCGCCATTAGGAGCAATGAATTCACAAAATTCTTAGACAAATGGATGGAGCTGGAGAACATCATACTAAGTGAGGTAACCCAGTCTCAAAAGAATACCCATGGTATGCACTCACTGATAAGTGGATATTAGCCTAGAATCTTGGAACACCAAAGACACAATCCACATACCAAATGATGTCCGAGAAGAAGGAAGGAGTAGACCCTGGATCTGGAAAGGCCAATGCATCAGTGTAGGAGAATACCAGAACAGGAAGTGGGAAGGGGAAGATGGGGGAACAGGGGGAGGGAAAAGGGCTTAGGGGATCTTTGGTGGGGGCGGGAACCAGGAAAAGGGAAATGAAATGTAAGTAAAGAATATATCTAATAAAAAATAATGTTGAAATAAATTGAAGTTTCTTAACTTGTAAAAAAAATAAAGGTGACTTTTTTCTAAGTCACATAGTTAAGGAATGACTGACATATTAAAAACCCATGCACAAGTAATAGAGATGTGACAGCATGTTCAGAGGTCACTCTAGTTGGGGCTTGCCCGCACCATGTCACTGGATTGCTCCCTTCTTGTTATTTCTAATTCTCATTTATCTGATTTCTGGGCTCTTACTCACCTCAGTGATTCCTCCTTCCTGTTGGGGATTCAATGTCTTTAAAATGGCTTTGTTCTTTTACTTTTGCTCATGCATAACAACTATTTTTAATAAAAGAACTGTAATCCTATGTGTTGGGCTAATGATCTGTTTGGAAGTTAGATGCCTGTGCAAAATCATGACCAACATCAAGAATCAAAACCTAAAATCCCCAGTTTCCCATGGGCTTTGCAGTGGTTTCTTGATGTCAAATATCTAGTATTCTGATGTCCAAGTAGTTTACTGACAGTCTTCAGACATGAGTAATTAGTGTCATCTTAGGGCACTGTTACTTTTTTCTGATTTCCTCATTATTCTGTTTGTAAGTTAACATATATGAGCTTATATAGCAATTCTTGTTGCTTATATCTATCATATATATATGATATATATATATATATATATATATATCTTGTATGAAGAAGACTATGAATTCATACATTACTTTTGAAAATTTTAGAACACATGTAGAAATTAATCACATCACTGAAAAACAGTATATTTTCATACTTGTATACCCTGTGACATTCTCAGGTTAGGGTCAGCACACTGTCCCCTCTGACACTTACCATTTCCTTATAGTAGAAATCCTTGCTCTTAACATCTTGAAATGCCCAGTATGTTGTTATTTTATGTAGTCACTCTGTCTTGTGTTTTAGGACAACACATTACTTCTCTTAATCAGCAACTTATTACATAGTCACCAAAAGCTTCCATCTTTCTCCCCTCCTTCATCACTGATCACCACAGTTCTAATAATGTTGGCACCATAGCCCAAGAGCTGCAGAGACTTGAGACAACTCATGTATTACTTATTCAGAAAGAGGGGAAGCAGAAAGGAACCAATGATGGAGACCTCAAGTTATCTACCTTAAGGAAGTGGGAGGGTAGCCCACTTCTATGAGATTTGCTTTTGAAATCCCACACATAATGTCATGTGTCATTTGTATTTTTGTGCCTAGCTTATTTCACTTAAAAATGGTCTCCAGTTCTATTTGTGTTATCATGAATGACATAATTTTTCATTAGATCTCTCTCTTTTTCTCTCCCTCTCTGTCTGTCTTTCCCCATCTCTCTCTGCTTGTGTATGTGTTTTCAAAAGCTTGAATATATATATGTATATATATATTCATATATATGCATGTACATATACATATTTATATATATTTGCTGTTGATTTTCAGATTTCCTTATATTCGTGGACAGTTTTCCTGGATATAACTCTTTAAGTTGTACCTTCATGATCTTAATTGTCCCTTTACTTTCCTGTTTGATGCCATCTGGTCTATTTCGCCTTCTGTTCCTGTGCTTTGGGTCTTATTAAAAACATCTTGCTTCCTTGGGTGTCCCAAAGAATTTACCTTAGGATCTCTACTAGGGTCTTTAGAACCTGAGATATCACATGCAATGTTTATTCCCTTCAATTGATCTTCATGACTGATGAGGCATGAAGCTTTGGCTTTTTGTTTCTACATGTAAAGGATCAGGCTTCCCAGCACCACTCCATGAAGAGGCTCTCCTTTCTCCACTCCTTGTTCCTGCATTTTAATAAAACATCCAGCTGTCTTGGGGCTTGAGAGATGGTGCAGGCCAACAGAGAGAGCTTCTAGGGGACCTGAGTTTAGTTCCCAGCACCCAGATGTAACTCCAACTCCATGGCGATTCATTAGACATGTGCATGTCCACATACTCATACACATATGCATATAAACACACACATGCACGAACACACACACACACTAAACAAAGCAAAGTAAATTCTTTAAGGCTCAGGAGGCATCAGTGCATGGGTTCATTTCTGGGAATTTACTTCCGTTTAACAGGTCTAGGTGTCTGTAGTCACACTGGTACCATAATATTTTGCATGCCATGGTTTTAATATATTTTGAAGCCAGATAATATAATGTCTAATGATTTGTTCGTTTGTTCAAGATGATTTTGGCTATTCAGAATTTTTAGTACTTGGATATTGATTTTTGTGAGCAACTGCTGAATGTGTCATTGTCAAAGAAGGTTTGGTAGACTCTGGAGTTTTCTTTATACAGCCCACATTAGCTACAGATGCTGAACTTTTTAGTTCTTCTTTTCCAGTTCAGATACATTTTCTTTCTCTTCTCTGATTTCTCTAGCGATGTCTTCCATTACAGCACTGACTAAAAGTGCTAAAAGTGGTCATGCCTGAATGATTCCAGACCTTGAAGGTGACACTTCCAGCTTTCTCAGAGTTCTCTTACATTGTGGCATACTACATATAGCTTTTGTTGTATGTAGATATATCCAGTCTGCAAACTGTGTGGTTGTGCTGGCTAGTTTCATGTTAACATGAAACAAAGTGTTGTCATCTGAGAGTAGGTAGTCCCAATTGAGAAAATACCTCCATAATATCAGGCTGAAGGCAAGCCTGTAGAACATTTTTTTAATTAGTGATTCATAGGAGAAGTCCAAATCCATGTGGGTGGTGCCACTCTTAGGCCATTGGTCCTGGGTTCTTCAAGAAAACAAACTGAGCAAGCCCTAAGGAGAAAAGCTAGTGAGCAGCATCCCTTCATGCTCTCTGCATCACTCCTACCTCTAGAGTCCTGCCCTGTTTGAGTTCCTATCCTGACTTCCTTCAGTGATGAATAATGATGAGGAATAAATAAACCTTTTCTTCCTCAACTTGCTTTGGTCATGGTGTTTTACAGCAATAGTAACGCTAATGATGACAGTGTTGCTTATAGCTTTGTGGATATTGAGCTATGCCGGTATCCCTCGGATGTGTCTCACGAGTGTGTGATAGAGAAACCTTCAATGTGGCACTTGTTCCTGTCAAGACTTCTTTTGAGATATCCCGGAGAACATTCCAATGAAATGATGAACTGATGAAAAGGGTGTGCATCGTGAGGCTGTTGGGAGGGATATTCTCTATATGGTTATATGCATCCAGTCTATGATGCTGTGTAACCCCAGTGTTTCCATGTGAGTAATGTCTCCATGGCTGTGACTGAATGAACAGTGTGCACTCTCCTCCCTGCTATTGTCTCCTATGTGTTCTATCAGTATTTACTGTGAAGTTGGCTTTATACATTTATAGAAGTATCATTCTCTTTTGTTGAACTGACACCCTTTCTCATTATGCAATTACCTTCCTTGTCTGTCTTCTTACTGCTTGAAAATGGGGCAAATTTTGTCTCATGTAAACATGCCAGCTCCTGCTTGGTTTTTGCAATCTGTGTATAGGGAGTATCTGACTGTATCCTTTGACTTTCAGTCGATGTGCTTACATTCATTTGATGGAGTTTGATCATATTCACCCTCCATTCACCTTATATCTCCCTCCTACTCTCTCTATGCCCAGTCTTTCAAAAAACTAAAAGTCCTCCTCTTAATTTCATGTCAGTTTTTAACAAGACACTGAGTTTACTTAGTGTTGCCTCCTTGGATATGGGTATATGGGGAAGATTTACTGAAGTCAAATATAGGCTTCTTCCAGTGGCTATACCCGTGCTGAAGAGCGAGTTCCCCTCCTTCAGCAGCCACTAACTATTGGTGAAGAATCTGGCTGTACACTACAATGTGCTCATTTTTTATTTATTTTCTATATTCTTTGTTTACATTCCAAATAATTTCCCCTTTTCCGGTTCCCTCCTCCCCACAAGTCCCATAAGCCCTATTCCCTCTGCCTGTTTCCCAATCACCCCCTCCCACTTCTCTGTCCTGGTAATCCCCTACATTGCTGCATCAAGCCTTTGCAGGACCAGAGCCCTCTCCTTCCTTCTTCTTGGGAATCATTTGATATGTGAATTGTGTCTTGGGTATTCAGAGCTTCTGGGCTAATATCCACTTATTAGTGAGTGCATTCCATGTGTGTTCCTTTGTGACTGGGTTACTTCACTTAGGATGATATTTTCCAGTTCCAACCATTTGCCTAAGAATTTTATGAATGCATTTTCTTGAAGAAAAGCTAATGTACAGAACATTATGATTAATATATTCAGAAAGACAACATAGAGTTAGACACAACATAGAGACAGACATTTAAGAAAAAGTGAATGTTTGTACCAGCACCACCAATATCCCAGGTGTCCCTCAATGATGCAAACAAAAATAAAACAGGGATAACATTGTTTAGTAATTACTTCTTCTTTCAAAAATTTTATACTTTCTAAACATCCTTAAAATTCCCAATACGCGCGCGCATTTAAACCCAGCACTTTGGAGGCAGAGGCAGGCAGATTTCTGAGTTCAAGGCCAGCCTGGTCTACAGAGTTTCAGGACAGCCAGAGCTACACAGAGAAACCCTGTCTAGAAAAAAAATTCACCAATACACAAACAAAAATGTTCACATACAAATGCCTTATATATACACATTTATACACATATCATGCACTCATACATTTATTAGACACAGGTACACATACATATGCACATAATACAAGCATATATACACATACATATGTACTTAAAAACACTGTAACATAATATGCATGCTCACATAAACAGACTCATATCAAATAAACATATATACAAACACTCATGCACATACAAACATATTTATACATATGAATACATGTATACACAATATAATTATGCATATATGCACACACATATATACAAGCAAATATATACATATATATTCACTGCCTCACAAAAATGCACATACACAAACATCAACAGAGATAATAAATGATCATATTGAATTGTGCTTATGGTCCTTGCTTTTCTTCCCTCTCAATTATGTCTATGGAACCTACATTTTATCATTTCTCAAATGGTTCTTTTGATCATAAAAGCTTGATAATTGCTTTCTTGGAACTTCTATATTAAAATATGAAAGTATCGTATTGCCTATTGCATATTCTTCAGGTAGTTCTAATTCATCTTTGAGGCCTTCCTCTTCAGACATCGAACCTTATGAATGAATGGGTTTTGACTTTATGAGAAGTATCCAGTGATATTCTTGGACTGTCATTTGGGGAATGCCATTTGTCTCCCTTAAATGCAACAAAACCACTGCTCATATCCAGTATTTAGTGGTATGTGGTTGGTGCTTGGGAAACAGCAAGTAAACGAAGTTGAAGATAATAAATCTAGTATGTGGCTGGACACTACAAAGACTGCCAACAAGTGTGGGCCCGTTAGCCTGAAGCCATAAGTACTGGCCATTTGGAGGACATTGGAGGTGACAAAGAATTTTACAGCCTCTCTTCCTTGTCTCTCACTCCACTGCAGTGCCCCACAGTGTGGCAGACTGTGTCAGCAAGTGTGTTCATGCACACAGAAAGGGCTTCTTGCTTCAAAGACGTGCTGCCAGTGACAAAGCAGACACAGCAGGCTAACAAGAAGAAAACAGATGGAAAAGAAAAATCAAGCCAGTATGCTGCTACCAGCCCCACCCAGGTGCCAGGCTGGCTCTTGGAGGACTCCATAGAGTCCCACTGTTCTTCTTTGGTTCAAGAAAAAAATATGAGGAATGTTTAACTCTTCTTTACAGGGATGGGTTATCTTTTCCTGAGTTCCACAAAGCAAAGAAAATGAACATTATAAAAGTATACCTTGTGGCAATTTACCCTCCTAAAATGCAGATAACTAAACCTGAAACACCCATCGTGAAGCTTGAGAGTAGTGGAAAGGCCTCCAAAGGTCTTTTAAAGATAAACATAAAGTGGGGGTCATGAAAGCAAGAAGGGTCAAGCTGGAGTTCCAAGACAACAGTGTGGTTGAAATGGAACTAGACGGACTGTGAGAGGGCCCGGGAGTATCTGGAGCCCACTAAAGGGACCAACGGCAGGAGTGCCAGCTATCTGGGATGGAACCGTGCCTGTGGTAGCCTCATGATGTCCCTAGAGGGGAAGCCAAGAATGTACTAGGCAGATGCACATTTTTCCTTCTGGTTTGCTGGCTTACAGACATCACTTTATACCCTCCATGGCCTCAGTCTTCCAGAAGCCACCAGAGATAAATCACAGACCAAGCTATCTCAGTGGGGATGAACAGGAAGCTAATGATCACATGGGCATGGGGGGAGCAGCTTGGAAAGCTCACACCTGGGAAAGCATTGCAGAAATGAAATTCTTCAGGCTAAGAGTTAAAACATTATTGTGTTAAAAATGGTCTTTCAAATATCTCTGAATATACCACAAAGTGTCTGTTTTGGGTTTCCACCCTGGACTGTCATGAATTTCTGGAGTTTAACCTCTGGGCTCAGAATTGTGTTTTCACATTCAGGTCCATAGATGCATTGGTGATGAGCAGATGTTCAAGACCTGATTGCTCGTCAACTCATCCAGGTAAGCACAAGGTCCTGCTGCAAGCCAAGCCAGGGCCCTTGACTTCTGTCAAAACGCCAGAATGGCACTTATGGATGAGTCTTATGAAATTGCCATAAAACCCAAAGAATATATAACATTCAAAATTTAATACTTTAGATCTATACATTCCAAATTAGATTTATTTCAACTGCAGACAAAATAAATCCAATTTGGACTGTATAGGACTTAAGGCAGGCAAGGTGGTGCAGACCTAGTAATCCTGGTACTTGGGAGGCACAAAGAGTATGAGTTTGGGTCTACCTTCTACATACAGTGTTTGAGGTCACTCTGGCCTGTATAGAACCCTGTTTAGACAACAGATTACATAGTCCCACCCGAGAACTCAGTAATAATGAAGGTTGTAAGAAGTCTTTCAGGCTATTAGAAAAATTGACCACTTTACCTGAAAAGTTCACATGGAATTTTTTTGCTAAGATTTCTTTTTCTCATTCTTAACATCTTGGTCTGTTGGCTGTCGAAGGATGTGGGTCCTTTTTTCCTGGAGCCAAATAGTTACAGCAATGAACAAATGTACTTATCTGCTTTAATGGAGAGAGGAGAGGAGGCAATGTGATGAACAGGGGCAGAACATGCTTGCTTAGTGCTGACCATGGTGAGCACAGAATCACACGGGATGCAGGCTTAAGGCTGGCTCAATGTTGGGACTTGGATAAAAACCAAAAAGTAGACCCAGAGGACAAGGACAGTAAATGGGTGTGGCATGGGACAAGAAAACCCTGCTTGACTCTTTCAAGCTTTCTAGCCAACCAAACACTGGAAAAGGAAAATCAGCAAGGCATTTTTAGTCTTTCTGCCCCCAAATCAACATTGAAAATAGTTATTTATACCAAGCAATTATGACAAACCAATTGCATAATATAGGAAAACCAGAATAATTTATCTTCAAATATTCTAAGACAAGTAATTGCAGAAAATCCAATAGTAAAGCAATAAAATCTAGAAACAAGAAGGAAACTTTATTTGGATTCAAGGAATCTGTGGGAAGATGTTAAATGTTGTATAAGTGTCCCCGAGGAATCTGTGCACCCCAATACAGCCCAGGGGCATTAAAGGAGCCCACAGAAGTATGAGAAATGTTGGAAAAGACAAGAGGAAATGGTATCAAAGGAAACCTATGGTTAGCAATTGCTGGGCAGAGTAGCATCACTATAACTGGGAAGGGAGACACAAAGGACATACTCTGTGGCTGGGGACACAGCACAAGGAGAGACAAATACCACATGCCAAGGGAAAGAAGTACCACTTCTTGGCTGGGGACCCACAGAGGGGAGAACAGCAAAGCCTTGTGGCTGGGCCAGAGAAGGGGTGTTGTTGTTGGATGCAGACACTGGGCTCATGGATGTGAAACCCTCTAGCAGTTGGTTCAATGAAGAGATGGGCTTCCCTGAGCTGGTGTGCTCTTCTCCCCTCTCTGGGTCCCCAGCCAAGAAGTGGTACTTCTTTGCCCTTTCTCTATGTCTCTATCCACAGTGATAGTATTTGACATTTGTCTCCCCTCCCTCTGTGTAGCTCAGGTGTTGAAAGGTACCCCCAAAACAGTCATATCTTCTGCCCACCAGTGTCTACTGCTGGAGCTGTTGAATGCAGGCTGCAAAATTCTGGGCAGAACAGGGTAAGTCTAGGAAAGAAATCTGAGGCCAGCGGAACCTGCCTTAGGCTACTACCATGTATGAACCTTGCAAAAGTCAGAAAGAGAGGCTGTGACCTTTGTACCGTGAAAAGGCACACACAGGCCAGATGATACAAACTGATACATCAATATGTGACTGACAGGTAATGAGTCACAGATCACCAACACAGTGTTCTGCTTGTCTCTACCTTCAAAATACTCTGTAGCTAACACACAGGAAGAGAGCAGCTTATTGGTTCAAAAGAACAAAATTAATGTAGCAACAGTGTAACAGTCTTGTAGAAGCTGCTTTTGCTTAAAGTATTGTTTCCCACCCTCTCCCCAGGATCACAAAGAATCGGACACCAGGAAAACCTGCCTGCTTCTTACCTGTGTATCTGTCTAACTCATCATAGCTACTCCTCCATGAAGCTGAAGACAAGATGAAAAGTCGGTCGCCAAAACATGCGGTCCACTTAGATTCCAGGAATGGCAAATCTTCAGACAGAACAAGGGGAAGATGAGGACAGAGTCTGTACCGGAGAGGCTGCAACCAGGATCAGCCAGTGTTCTAGGAACCAGATTGGTCCCCTCCCTCCATGGTGAGGTCAAAGGTGAACTGATTTACACTAATCAGTCCACTTTGTAGAACGGCAGCTGAGCCGGAGATGGGCAGTGCACACCTCGCACAGGACTGCTGAGCTACGCTGATGCACTGCCTCTGCCCCATTCTTCTCATGTTTAAGCCTAAATCGGTGTCTGTAACCTGGAGATAATCCTGGGGTCACTGGCCCCCTTGAGTGGGTTCTCTTCCCTGCACTCTGATTAAATGTCCTTTCTTGGTTTTCCATTCTTAACTACTGTGTGGGGGTCTGTGACTGAGCCTAGCTTGTTGGAGTCCTGGAGCTGAGACTTCTGTCATAAAACTCCAGTGACAACAGAGAGACTGGGGGACTCTGTCCAGCCAGGAATCCTTCAAAGCCCACAGAGGGCCAGGAAACAAGAGTGTGGATCTTTCAAGGAGCCTTTCATCTCCTTTGGCTGTTTTCTGAGACGCAAACTGGCCCTTCAGGGATAATTTTAATCACTACATGGGGTTTCTAAGGGTTGTTTCTAACAAAGAAATTCTGATTGCTAAGACTCAACTTTTCATCTCAGGTGAAAGAAATCACACAGCACAATTCCCCATTCTGAAGCAAGTGGTCCAGGGGCGTTCGCGGCATTACAATACCTCACAGCTGTTGCTTCTTCTTCCTGCCAAAGAGCTTTCACCACTCAAAGGTTACTCCATATCCTGTAAGCAGTCATCCTCACGTCCTGTAATTCAAGGAAATTCTATATAATCGCAACCATATGATGCTTAAACTTTTATGTCTCACATCTTTCTCTTAATACTTGTACGGACCACTTATACATCGTAGTGCATAGTGACTCTTTTTTGTAGCATTTCTGGGCTGTGTAATATTCCACTGTAGGGACCATTTCATTTGGCCATGCAGTCACCCAGCTCTCAATGGCCCTCTGGGTCACTGTCACCTTTTGACTCTCGTGAGCTGTGTGCATGTTACTCACATGCAGCATCTACATGAATATCTGCTTTCAATCCTTTGGAGGATACATTTAAAAGTGAAATTGGCTGATTGTATAAAGGTCAGATATTCATTTTAGGAATTCCCAAGCTTTCCCGCAGCAGAAAGGTTTGCATTTCCAGAAGCCATGTAAATAAGTTTTACATCTCCCCACTTTTTAAAACAAGGTATAATATACTTGTGTTTTCTTGATTTCTTAAAAGGCATATGGTGAGAATGAATAGCCTTTGTGCTTGTTTTCATATTCCTAATAACTAATGACATGAAACACCTTTTTATGTACATAATGTTTGTATATTGATAGTTTACAGGCTCCAATTACAGAAATATCTTTCTAAATCATTGGCCATTTTCATGCACGTTGTCTTTGTGTGGGTTCACAAATTTGTGTGCTGTATGCACTAGACTCTTATTTGAGGTGGAATGTGAAATATTTCAGTAATGCCATCTGACGCATAGTCCTTAATTTTAATAAATTCTTTCTTATTTATTTTTTGTTTTGTTGCCGTACAATTTGTGGCTTCTATAAGAATTGTTGCTAAGTCCAAGGTTGTAATGATTTAGATTGGGTTTTTTTTTTCTAGTGGTTTTGTGATTTCAGCTATTACATCTGGAGCTGTGAGCCTCTGTCAAAGGCCTTTGTCTACTGTGTGAGCTTGGGCTCCAGCTGCACTCTTCATGTGGTTATCTAATGGGCCAGCACTGTGTGTTAACCAGACTGCTCTTCCCTGCAGGGAGACTCCACTCTGCTTCTGAAAGCCAGCCACAGAGACTTCATTCCTGCGCTCCACCCACAGCCCTTCCCTCTGGGTGTGATCTTTAGACCCATGCCATGTTGTTTTAATCCCTGTAGCTTTGAGTAAGTTTTTTTTAACAAGGAAACATGAGTCTTCCCCTTTCATTTTTCTCCAGGACTATCTTGACTTTTCAGAATCCCTAGTAAGTCCATAAGAACTAAGCGTTGTTTTGGGTTACGTTTCAGGAGGAAAAAAGCCAATGGGATTTTTGCAGGTATTGCGTGGAGTCTGTGGATTCTTTGGGCTTCACTGGCATTTAAACAACAACTATGCTCACAAGCTATACAAAGGGAAGTTGTATCCAAAGTTTACACTGTCTTTCATTTTAATCTGCAGGCTTTTATCCTAATGCTAATATAGTTTTCTTGTTCTGATATTACAACTAAAATGCTCTTCATTACCTTCTGGGCTGCTTATTATCAGTGTATGGAAATACAGCCGGCTTTTGCATATCCGCACTGTATCTTTACACTTTGAAGATGTTCTAAGTCATTCTAACTGCTTGTTCAACAGATCACCTTTGAGTTCTCTGATTACACCATCATGCCATCTCGTGAACAGAGACGGTTTTACTTTTTCCGTCCAAAGGGCATGCCTTTATTTTCATTCTCATGCCTAATTTCCATCAATGAATTTTCAGAATCTTGAAAAACAATGTTAAGTGTAAATGTCCTTCTCGTGTTTTCAACTCAAAGCTTTTAGCCTCTTGTGGCTGAGTATGGGGTGGGTTTTTCATCAACATCCTTTATTAGAATTGTTCTTCCATTCCTTTAAGTGTTTTTCTTTGTCAACATGAACAGATAATAGGTTTTATTAACTGCCTTTTGGGGGAAAGTGCCTCAATCAGGATGGTCATCTCCTTCTTTTCTACCCTCTATCCCAGTGGTAGTTTACAATCAGTTGCCTTTCTTAAACTGGAGTACATTGCCTTCCTGCAGTTGATCCCAGTTGGCCATGATGTACAACTGTTTGACTATCCTGTATAATTTAAATAATGGAATCAAACCCAGCACACAATATATCTACTAGTCAGACTCCTGGAGGCAGGGCAACAATCTGCTGAGAAAGGTTTCAGTCTCTTCTGAAATCTTTAACAATAAATAAAGCCTGTCTTCTGGAAAATAATGCTCCATTTTTGTCTCCCATGCAGTAGGAAGGACCAATGTCAGGAAAGCAAATAGCAACTTCATTTTACTGCATTCAAGAAATCTCAAAAAAGAGTACTATTGAAATCCCACCAGGTGGTGACCCTTCAAACCTCCAGCTGAGTGACCTAGTTCTCACCCTCAGGATCAAGGCATCAGGAACAAAATCAGGTGCTAAAAATCACAATTAAGCCAAATAAATTGCTATGTGGGTCTGTGTTTATAATTCTCTGTATTACTGTGGTTAATCTGACTGGCAAGCTATGTAAAACCTTTGTATGCACAGCAATTAGATTATAACCTCTGGAAACTCTGTAGGGCAGCAATCTGGAAAAGACTCATTCCAGACAGACATCACCTGCAATGGCTGCAAGTGTAGTTTTGAGGATTTGTGTAGTTGAAGACTAAGTCTCTCTCTCTCTCTCTCTCTCTCTCTTCTTCTTCTTCTTCTTCTTCTTCTTCTTCTTCTTCTTCTTCTTCTTCTTTCTTTCTTTCTTTCTTTTATTCAATAGCACAGAAAACATCATGTGTTGGAAGGAATGAGTTTCTTTTCAGAAATATTTAACAGAGTCTTATAAGGGATTAAATCACTGGCTTCAACCAATTCCAAATGATCCAGAAAAAAAATAGTGTTATAAACATCATTGTTTATCAGGCAATAACCAAATGTGCTCAACATTATACATAAATGTGTTAAACATTTATGGTTGATATTCATTTCAGAAGATTGCTTTCAGTCTCTGAATTTGATGCTTTCAGCAAATGATACACCTGCATTGTTCTAGATGCAGGTCATGGAAGAGTACATAACTTAAAATTACAGCTATGCATTATCTTACATTGTAAAGGTTGATTATATGGGAAATCCAAGGTGAGTAAGATCAATTGTCACATTGTTCACTTGAAGGCAGGCTAAACAAACAGGCTGACTACTCAGTAGGATAGCAGTCTTAAGTGACCTCAAGGTCTGTTATTAACTCTGGCTGTGAGGTCCAGCAAATGTTCCAGTCTCTTGGAATAGAAGAGGTATTTTTATCATCACACTGCACTGTGCCACCAAATGTCAACACCATCAATACAAATCTATAAACCCTGTCTTCTGGAAAATAATGTTCCATTTTGTTTTTGTGAGTCTTTTGTGTGTGTGTGTGGGGGGGGTTATCAGAATCTATCATAAAATTGAAGCCCTCGATGTACCTGTGGCTGACACCTCTCATCTCTTTCACTTTTTCAGGAACCATCACTGCAATCTGCAGAGCACAGAGCAAACAGCTGCTTAGTTAGCCCTTAGATGAACACAAAGACACAAGAGTGGTGTTCCGCCTGTGCTAAGGGATGTCTCCCTGGATAAATAAAAGGTTGCTCATTTATTTATGATGCAAAAAAAAATCCATTGCTTGTTCTGCGGAGAGAATCATCCATTATTGATTCAGAACTCTGTGCTCCTAGTAAAGCTTTTTGTGTGCAGGAGGGCATGTCTGTTCTTATTACTTTAAAACCTGTAATCTTCTTTTTGATTGTTGTGGCTACTTGGTCTCAAAATGTGCAGTGTTACAGTAACCTGCACATTTGATCAAAGATTTTACTTTATTAGAGAATTTCATACAAACCCCATCACCTTGTGGATAAATGCCTAGGAGCCACGACGGATGGATATCAGGACTTCATTCAACCCCTCCTCCGATACAATTATTTCATCAAAAGCTCATTAATTATATTTTAGGAATAAATATTTTTGGTATCTCTGCCTCATCCCACTTCTAATGGGGGTGTGACTGGATTAATACCATTTCTCAAACAGTCGTTACAGCCTGGAGAGTCCGATTTTTATTCTCATCACCTCTGGCTTCATTACATCCAGCACTGGGAGATCAGATATTAGTGTGCTGGTTTCTGTGGTCCACGTGGAAAACATAAGCGGTTGCAATGGTGATGTCCATTGTGCTGGTTTTCCAGTGCTTCTTCTAGGTCCAGCACAGGCTCAGTGGGCATTTGTCACGATGCTCCAACTGTCAATAAATGAAGTAGTGCATTCCAGCCAGGAACTGCTCCATACAGCTGAGTGTTAAAGGCTTTCTTGCTAAAGAAAATGTGGAGTTCTCTCTCACTAAAGGCTGCTGTGACTCGCAAACCTAGCGCAGTAGGAGGGATTTGAACAGCCACTAAAAAGGGACAAACTCTTTGATTTCCTTCCCAGCATCCACCCTTGGCCTCCTCCCTTGACTTGGGCAAGGCCAGCTTGTGCCAGTTTGCCTTTGGGTGAACCCAGTGAAAGCAACTGTCTAGGCATTCACCCCAACATAGAGTTTACAAGAAAGCATGATCTCCTTTGACTCGATCTTTAACTTCATGTGACTATTTTCTCCTTTTCATATGGCCTCACACAGAACTACTACAGTGGCTTCACTGGGAATAAGGACTCCATAAACTGCTCCTCCATCACTTATGTGCCCATCCCCCTCTGTGAATTCCTCCTGGAACCTGGGATATTGAAGCTGCAAGCTGATAAATTCACATATAAATAAAAGTTCTCATCACACAAACTTGGTCTTATTTCTCATGTAAAATTTCTGTTAGAACATTTGTGCTAGTCCATCACCTTCATAGGTAAAGATACTTGCTATGTAAGCTCAGAGACCTGAGTTTAATCCCCCAAACCCAATTAAAGGTGGAGAGAGAGAGAACTGAGAAATGACTCAACAAAGTTGAGCACTGTATTATGCATGCACATGTATGTGAAAATGTATATACACACACACACACACACACACACACACACACTATGAAAACATTTGCTGAGCCAGGAATACTCTCCTAAATTGGGTCTGATAGCCTTGCTGCCAGAAAATTGGTTAAATTCATAAAGATGAAAAAGGAATTTCCATGGAAGTCAGAATGGTGCTTTAACTTGTTGCAAATCTTAGATAAGTAGCCCTGTGACTTCAGGATTATCTCTCATGTTGACTGGTTTGTAATAATTGAAGGTATTTTACTGAAATTAATTTATGTATCAATATTGATGTGTTTATGGTCTATGTTTTTCCGAACTGTATTTAAACAATATACTTGTTAATCGAATATTTCATTTTACCTGAGGCTTTTTACATTAAGTAGTTATGGAGATACTCTGGGAGGACCAGAAACAGTGATATTACTAGCATTAAAGTATATTATGTTCAGATGTGCATATACCCCACCACACCTATCTCAGCAGATAGCACTCTTACTTTTGTTCTAAAACAAAGTTTACATTGGGAGGACACCTCTGGACAAAGCCAGGAGCTAGGCTAGACTCTGAATCCTTTGGCTTCTCATCAAAAACTTGACAGAAGCACTCACAAGGACAAGTAGCCACACTAAGACAGGCTATGTAAGGGGTTTAACTAAGGGCAAATACTGTGTTTTTCTGTGTACCCACTTCCAAGTTGTGAGAAAAAGGCAGTCTGGCACCAACACCCGCATTTCCAATCCCTCCTCCAGGTGTGGTGTCTACCATCCATGCCATCTGGGAAGTGGGTGTTGTTTCTAAGGGTGGAGGCTGACTCCCAGTCAGCTCCACACAGCTACATACTGACAAGACCCTTGGTGTATACTCCTACAGAGAACATGCTTTTGTAGATGTTCTCCTGTCTTGAGGGAACATGGAAACGAAGAGCCGGTTTATTTCCTGTTCCAAGCTTTTGGTGGGATCCTGCTCTTTCAGGTCCTATTTTCTATCTGAGAACAACTTACACAGGTCAGGAGGCCTCCCCAGACACTCTGAAGACCTCTGTTAGAGTGATGTTCTTAGGACACTCAGCAGATGTGGAAAAATTTGTTGCCTCATCTGGTCAAAAGCACCAGGTGAGAAAAATCACATTCAGAAGGACTTTCAGGCACAAGCCAAAGATTACCCCCCCCTCACTTTTCTTTGTTCCATTTTGATGCTTCCCTTGACTCAAGCAGCCATAACATTCTACCCTCCCATCTTAGGACAGGAAACTATTTCAACAGAGAAGAACAAAAAGAAGAAGGGGGATGGGGAGGAGGGAAGAGGAGGAAAGAAGAGGAGGAAGTAGGGGGGAGGAAGAAGAGGAAGCGGAAGAGGAAGAAGAGGAAAAAAGAATTGGGTCAGCTTTGCATCAAAATTGAATTTTCTTTAAGTGAGGCTTTTCTACGCAGCCCTGATCGGCCTGGCACTCACTGTGTAGCCCAGGCTGACCTCAAATTGATGGCAGCCTTTCCTCCTCAGCTTCCTGCGTGCTGGAATTGCAATATGTTCACAGCTAAGCTCACCTTCAAAAACTGGGGTTTGAAGTCCTGGCTAAAACAAAAACTTGTGGGAATAAAATTTCAAAATCATGGAGGGTTTAAACTTACAATTTTCAGGGCCTATGAGGCTTAGAAAATATTTTCATAAACATGGGAATGACAGAAGGACTAGGAGCTGGTTTACCCTATAACACTGGATCCCAGAGTCTGGCAGGAACAACGGGATTGCAAACAGAGAGAAGCTGTAGACTCATCCTGCCCATTTCCCATTCCCCGGTTCTCAGATCAGAAGACATAACAGCAGCAGCTGGGTAGTAATGAGCAGAAGACAAGAGCCTGCTCATTGATGGTGAGCACAGTGGAGAAGGGGTAGCGGACAAATGGCTACCATTGAAATCCCAAGGCCTCGGAGTCGAGGGTTTATGAGTTACACATGATGGCTGTCTTTACTCCTTACCTTCACCCATACCAACACAAGAGGGCCAGGAGCCGCACTTGAAGAAGCCTTTGTCTGGGACATGTAAATTGAAACAATAAGCAAGATGGTCAAGGAACTGTAGAAAGAATTGAAACAGGAGTTCAGTTATTTCCAGTACTAACCAACATAATCTAGGACCAGGCATCCTGCCCTAATGCACACGCATACACAAGCTCCCAGGTGTATACATAGACCTTTCTTGGCATGTATGATTCACACACTCAATTATATACTGAATTCTTTCTATCATGGGATTGCAGCAGAGGAAGTAAGATCAGTCGTGGGAAACAGATTCCTATTTTCTGCAGAAGTGTGTAGACAGCTGAGTTTGATATTTGTTTCTGGGGAATCTGAGAGGTATGTGTGTGTGGCGAGGGTATCCAGAAACTCGGACGGAAGCTTAACCTTTAGCTCAGTTGTCCCTGACTCAGGGGCCATATCTGTCCAGCTTGACATAGAATAGGTTTCACCTCTTTTCCTGAGTGTCTACAGGGACATTTCCACTAGGTCAGCATTAGGGTCAGAGGGAAACCATATAGACCTTGAGGTAGTGAGACTCTATAATCAGTGGTTCTCAAACTGTGCGCTATGACCTCCCTGGATGTCACATTATCGGATATTCTGCATATTAGATATTTACATTAAAGTTTGTAGTAGTAGCAAAATTACAGTTATGAAGTAACATGGAAATAATTTCATGGTTGGAGGGGTCATCACAACATGAGGAACCGTATTAAAGGGTCACAGCATTAGGAAACTTGAGAGCCACTATTAAGGGTCTAAATAGAGGCAGGAGCCATCAGAAAAAGAGTGAGATTTTCTTTAGTCTCAGGTTCTTCCCTTGTCCCTCTGCCCAGTGCCCACCCTCACGCAGTTTGTGTTGGCTCTTTCAGAGGCGGCTGTGCCAGGTGAGCTACTGGCTACCCAAGTGACTAAGCCCGTAACTCTGAGGCTGATGACAAACCACCAGCTTTGTTCCAATGGAAGCCATATGTCTGTGACACGATGCCGGTGTCAGATGAGAAGAAATAGAAAAGCCTTGGCATCTCATTCCACAGTGTTTGCCTCCAGCTCGCGAAGATCAGTTGCAGGGAATAGCCAGGACTGCCTATTTCTGTACAAACATCCCTTTTGCTAAGACTCACAAACACTCGTGTTTTTTCTAGGTGACAAGAGAGAATGATCATTGCAAACCTGAAGACTTCCGTGCATCATGCTGCCCACCCAACATTATACCTACAGGGGAACAGTTCACCTACAAGGCATGAGAATAAATCCAGGCTTTGTCCATTATAGTAGAAAATAGTAGTCATGAAACCTCAAAGTCACCCCCGGTGCCTGTGGCTGATTATAAACAAAGAGGAGGGTCTTAGCTGGACAGAGTCTGGGGCTAAGACCACCATCTCAGGCCCAACTATAGGAGGGGTATAAAGACCCCCATTGTTTACATTGAGTCTCTTTGATGCCCCTGCAGGAAGCCCCCTTCACAAACAAAGTCGCCTCTGCCCGCCCTTGGGGATCTGGGGAATTGCTTTGCCCAGCCTCGGGTCTGTGTGTTTAGACTCATGCCACACTGAATTTCATCTGGGAGGAAAAGCTGTTTCAGATGACCATGAATAGCAGCTTTCATCAGCTGTCACTTCCCATTACAGCCAGCACAACGTGGAAATGAACTAGAAGCCGCCGAGCCCTGGGACAGGAGCAGCGCTATTTTCAATATCTATTGACTTCCTTTGTCCTTTAAAAAAAAAGTCAATCGGGCCATTGACTTTTCCACCTCTTTTCCAGGCTCATCTGCTTCTTAGGGCAGAAGAAAACATGGTACAGCCGTGAGTTTGAAGGGGGTGGCCTCCAGGTGACTTCTGGCATTCTGCCTGAGGTGGTCTTTCCCTAAGAGCAAGCAGCTAGGAACCTTAGCTGTTTTATATGGACTCATGGAAACAGCTACATTCTCTACTAGGGGAAACAGGGTGATGCCGTTTGTATGATGTCACCAAGAGGCTGAATTAGGATGAGCATAGGATCAAAGCTGTAGTTCTCAATTCACAACCCCTTGGAGGCCTCACATATCAGATATCCTGCATGTCGAATATTTTCATTACAGCTCATAACAGTAGCTAAATTACAGTTATGAAGTAGCAACAAAAAGAAAAAAATACCAATTCATTTCAGTGACAAATTGGTAAATGCTGTTTTTAAAAGAGAAAATTCCACACACATACACACACACACACACACACACACGAGAGAGAGAGAGAGAGAGAGAGAGAGAGAGAGAGAGAGAGAGAGAGAGAGAGAGAACCAGGCTGTGTGTACAGCGCTTGCCAATTTCCAAGATGTAATTGCTCTCACTCAGGCAGCTCTTGGGCTGTCTGGTCATCAACGAATATGACACATGCAAAGCTCAGGAGACAGGAAACTCAGGCCCTGCCTCACCATCAGAGAAACTCCACCACAGCACTGACTCACAGGCTGCGGTAGCCTCTAGAAATCTGGATGATGGCTAGTCCTAGGAATCTCTCCCCCATGGTATTCTTGAAGCTGACAAGAATGAAAGAGAGGTAGTCATGCAAATGGTAAGAGTAGGTGGGAGGGAGGGGCAGGAAAGGGCTGGTGCCTTCACAAGAGGGAATAGTACATGTTTGAGCACCAGCCTAAAACCAACCAAGTAAGAAGAGACTTTCATTAGTCACAGTGGAGTCACGGAACGGAGAAAAACAGCACTGAGGAGGGGCTGTCTGCCTCCCCCCCCCCCCGTTAAAAGTTACCAGATCTGATAGACTGGCTGGGCAAGAGAAGACATTCTGAAACGTCCTGAAATACAGCCCTCATCAGTTATTTTCCATATGGTTGCTCTCCCAGTTTGGTTTCTGTTCTTGTGATAAAATGTTTTAACAACAGCAACTTTGTGATGGAAGAGTTTATTTGGCTTGTAGGTTATAGTCTATCACAGAGGGACGCCAAAGCAGGAACACAAGGTTCAAACCTGGAGGCAGGAATGGAAGCAGAGCTCATGGAAGGACGCTGCTTACTGCCTTACTCAGCTACACATAGAGCTCAGGCCTGCCGGGCTAGGAATAGCTCTCTACCCACAATGGCTTGGGCCATCTTACATCAATTAGCAATCAATAAAATGCCCAACAGACAAGTCCGCATGCCAATCTGATGGAGGCAGCTCTTCAGTTGAGGTTCCCTCTGCCCAGGTGTGTCAAGTAACAAGCTGGGGCTAACTACGATGTTGTTGTTGTGGCTAAAGTAAATTCCTAGAAAGAAAACACACCCTCTGGCTTGCTACTGGGCAAGATTTGTATGAGGACTGTTTAATGATTGATGCTTGATTGAACTATACTTGCATAAGGCCTACAGAATGGTTCAATGGTCTTTGAGATAACCTGGGAGAAGCACTTCCCATGAGGATCGTCATATAATAAAGAACAAACAAATAAACAAACAGAACCCCAAGTGTATCATTTTTAGGAGAACCTAAGTACAAGACTGACACCAAAGTGTAGTTATTTGTCCTCTATCAGCCAGCCCTACAGTGTGAGACTCTGGTCATGAGGAACTTTCCGCACTGTGACAAGCAGGTCCTCATGTTCCTACTCTGAAGTCCTTTACCACAGAACACACGCTTGTCTCTATTTCTATGCTCTACACTCAAACAAATAACAAACAACGAATACGTAAAATGTCAAATATGTTTGTAAGAAGGACAGAGTTGGAAGTGTTGAGAGGACTCTGAGGAAGCCGTGAGAAGAAGCAGAGGTAACGTTGAATTATGACGCAATGGGGTGACTCACAATAACAGAGCCCTGGAAGTTGGCAATGACCACAGTATGACCAGTGGAAGAACAGGGCGGTGGGTGACACTGGGGAACATCCCAGGGAGCACTCAGAACATAACCAGAGTCAAGGGGGCATGGGTGTGGAGTAGGAGCGAGCAGAGGAAATCATTAAAAACAACGATTCAGACAAAGGCATAAGGAGACTTTCAAGAGAAAGACTGAGTGACTAGAACTCACCCTGCAAACAACGGCATAACTAAAGTTCTGGAAAACTGTCAAGACCTTCTGGAAGATTCCTACCCTGATACCATTCAGCCAGGAACACAAAAGTAGCAAGATCTTACCAAAGTACCCATTCTGATAAACACAGAAATGTGATCTGCTCAGGGCGCCATTCATACTAAATGATGACAACTGATACACTGCATTGATGAGGAAGACATGTGAGATCTCCAGAGTCAGCCATGCAGAGAGGCTACTTGTGGCTGGATACCCTGCCAGGGTTTGGAGATGAGCCCTAAGCAAGTACATCCAGCAGTATGAGTGAGGTTGGCTGACCAAAGGAAGCAAAGATAACATCTTCCTCCTGGAAGAAAGAATAAAGAGGTGCAATCTGAGAAACCAGCTATCTCAGATATCCTCACCAAAATGCCCTGTTTCCCCCTGCAGGTGCCCATCCCCCATAGAAATGTTACTACTTGCTTCTTCAGACACCTTCACTGTTAATAATTAGGCTATAAAGCAATGGAATGGTTTTATTGTGGTCATTGCAGAAGAGAAGAGCGAAGCCACCCTGCACTGCCTAACAAGTGCTGGCTGCTCAGAAGGGCCTTGCAAACGGAATGCACTTGGCTTTGAAAGTCTCAACTTTGATGGGCCCTGTGACCATGCACCTGTCACATATAAAAAAGGGGAGGGTGGCCACTGAAGGCTCTTGAGCCAAAATAGGCAGGTTGAGGTCAGATCTCATCCCTACCCCTTGGAAACCTTATGGCAACATAAGGCTATTTTGTATCTTGATTTTCTCTTCTATAAACTGATGTTTCTAATGAACTAAGATATCCACAAAAGATTATCAGGAACCTAGGGACAACAACATGTAAGCTTAGATTAGTATCTACCCCAGAAAAAGCAGCTGACAACTACTGGCTAGAAATGCCTACTAGTGCCTCCTTATTGAGCATTTATCTTTATCTTTATCAAATGAAAATTCAAAGTTTTTTGACATCCAAAATGGATCAGGACTTTTGAAGTTCCTGAAACCAACCTACAGAAGTGTGTCCCCTGCTGCTTACCATAAATACATTAAATTTCTAGTTTGTGAACTGATCAGAATCATTCTGCAGAGGTTTACCAGAACTCGTAAGTTCTTCTACATTTCTCCAGGCCTCCCCAACTTGCAGTTTTCTTTCCCACCTCTGCCCAGGTCAAACCATCTCCTCCAGAGTGTGATGCTGGGTTGTTGCTGCCTGTGCCCTGCACTACTCGCTGCCTGACCCTGCCTGCCCTTGGGGGTTGGCGGTGAGGTGGTGCTGAAAGCAGGTGAGAAATGTTCCTTTAATCACCTCCACCCACATTCCATTGGTCCCAAGATGGTCCCAAGAAAGCATCCCTGATAAACAGCAGTTCCAGATTGGCTGACATTGTCTGTGTCAGCAATCCTTGGTCTCTCAGGCAGTCTTCAATTGGGTCCTCCTGAAGGAGATGTCTTTGCAGCTGCACGGCCACCAGCAGTTATATAGAGGTTGCTGCCGCCTTTTCTCCTACAGGATGAGATGCCTTTGGCCAGGCACTGTTTAACAAGAGCACAGAGATCCCTCCTGGATCAGAGAGCTTTCATTCTCTTAGCTCATTGGCTGCTTAGGAAAGGAACATCAGACCTGCTTAGGTGTATTACCTCCGCACTCTGATCAGGGGATGCCCCAGAACTATCAAGGGCCCTGATGGCAGGTTAAGCCCAGGAAAATATTATGAGAAAAATCCTAAAAGTAATTCTATGCTTTCAAAGAGCCATTTGCAGTGTATGATAAAATCTTACACTCCCCTGCCCACGTTACCCTGAATGCAACTTATTTTCCTTTTCTAATGTATCCATGCAGTGTATGCTAGCTGCCCAGAGCAGTCAAGAGGGAGCAAAATCTATATTCATTTATTATATTCATTTATTATATGGTGTTCGTAAAAATTGTTCTATCTTAATTGTAGTGGTTTTTAATCTCTTGTGTCTAACTAATACATTAACTTTTGTTATAAATGTACAAGTATAGCAAGACACAAAGTATTTGCAATTGTCTGTGGTGCCAAGAATTCCCTTGGGACTTGATGTAACCCCTGAGGATAAGATGGGACTTGTACAACTGTAACTGGCTTGGACTGAGCCTGGAGCCCAGCCTGATGGGCCCACGATACTAGAGTATTTACTTTCTCCTTCCAAACACAGTTCAGAAACACCAGCTAATGCACTGAAATGTCTGGTGCTGTCTACTCTTGGTTGGCAGGCAAGTCAGAAAAAGGTAAACACAGAGCTGAAGATATTGCTTGCTTCAGAAGCCTGCCTCTGAGACCAGAGTGTCAGGAGGAGACCATAGCAGCATGGATGAGTCAGCGAGTCAGACCAGATGGTACTGCTGCCTCCTACAGAATACCAAAGGTAGACTGCTTGAAACCCAGATGTCAAGGCCAGTGAGACTGACGAATGGACTTCCAGTGGTAGCCAGCAGCTGCTGTGGAAGGACTGGATTCCCTTTCTCTTTGCCTTCAGTTTCAAGGAGGTGCTATGTGTGAGATGTGCAAGCCTGTGGCCGGGAGGCTGAATGTCCCTGGTTTCTCTTGCTGAGCGCTCCTGAGTTCTCACTATGGGAAGAGTCTATCTAGGCTTGCTTTTGATTTTCAGAGTTGATAGAATAGGAAGAGCCCAATGGCTCACCCCTCCTCTATGGAGGAAGGTAATAAGGGTGCTAACAATGGACTAAGGGAATGTTTGGGGAGTCTGGGCCTCAAGGAAGTTGGGACAGCCAAGGCCAAAAATTGCTTTGAATTCCCAGATTAGACTCAATTGAAATGAAGAAAATTAGCAAAGACATCATGCACAGTATTTGGCATTTAATTGCCAGTCCCAAGCCTTCGTGTATGCCCTTGGCTACTCACATTGAATTCTGGGATCGAGCTCAGGGGATGAGAAAGGATCAAGTTGCTTTTGCTGGCTTTAAAATGCCAAGTTGTTAGAAACTTCAAAAGTTAAAAAAATAAAAAAGAATTCATAGCTTCTTTAAAAAAAGAGAGAGATGATGTATAAGAAAGTAATCAGTATTTAGACAAGACAATTTTAGTGAGGGTATCTGAGACAACTGATTTCTCCTCAGGGTGTGCCCCTCTATCCATTCCAAACATTTTCCACAAGGAGCAAAGGGAAAAGGGAAAAGACCCAGTGATTGGCCCAATTCTTTAACTCCATCCCACTTCCTTCTTCCAGACCCATGAGAGCTATTGTAGCGGATGCCCGAAGGCATGGGAGAGAGGGACAGACAGCTGTCTGCTGAGTCCAGAGTAGGAGGCAAATGTCAGCACACAGTTCATAAATCCAAGTCTGCCCATACGACTTGTTGGCAAATCCGTTCTCTGACCCTGAAGTCAAAGTGGAATACCACCCTTCTGCTGGGACTTTCCAACCTAGAGCACAACTCACTCACGGCATGTCAGGAAGGTCCCTGAGAGATCCAGCTGTGCAGCTCCTCTTCTCTATCAGAGGCAGCTGTGTGAGCTCATCCACTCCTTCCCTTGCTAGAACATAGGCCAGAGATGCACACAGGCGAAAGGGTTGTGTCGGTGGCTAGTACTGGCTCCAAATTAGTAATGCCTTAGAAAGTCGCGATCTATGTTTGCAGGCTACAGCTCAGCCCATGGAAACAACATTTTTTTTTTTTTTTTGCCAAATTCTTGATGAAAAAGATCTCATCGTCTCCATCGCTCCTGGGTGTAATGGGGGAAGAAAGAGAAGGAGGTTCCTAGTCTCCTCAGGAGTAGCTGGATCAAGCAGTTCATCCCTGGTCAGCATTGGTGTCAGCTGGCAAGAGGTACCTGAGTTATCAGTATAGACAACTGTGATAAAGGACGATGGTGGATGCAAGCCTCCCTGGAGGTGGAGAGCTGTGTACCCACCGGGGCAGCCCAGGGCTACGGAGCAGATGTATTTTTTGCCTTGCTTATATCACTCAAGTTTTGTAACCAAAGAGGTCCCTGGTGACACATTCCTCCAACACTCTCTAAACCACATTTCCCAGGAAAGTCTTTCTGAGGTGAAGTAAATGTTAACATGAAACACAGTGAGGGGCCAGGTCAGGCTGTACTGGGGAAGGTTGTAACAATTCTACACAGCGCAGCAGACCCTGCAGACCGGTCCACTGCCTCCACATGGGAAGGGCGGGGCTAAATGAGTCTGCTAGTTTCTTTATGCAGCACATTCAGAACAGAGGCAGAGGGAAAGGCCGCACCAGTGGTCAGAGACAGCTCTCAAACCTCTCCAGGAGGCTTGTCCTAAGTGGTTAATTATTAACGATCATTAAGATGCACCATGGCTGTCGGACATCAGGCCTGATTGTGCGAACCTACCATAGGCTTTGACTGAATCTTTTCAGTTATCTGGATAGGATGTCCCTATTGTTTCCATTTTCCAGATGACAGTGAAATCAGTTAGAAGTAACATCATCTGCTTTTTAGCCTTTGGAGAATCCGGGTGGCACCTGGGTGTCTGTCTGTATATGACAGGTACCAGAAGCTGAAATACAGTAAAGATGAACTCCATGGTGAAAGGCACAGCTCTTTGGGGGGGGGGAATCTATTGTGTCCATTTTCCTCTTCCTTTCCCTCACCCCATTTTTTTCCTTTTCAGTCCCTAACCTCTGAGTATCGTCTTGGGGATGGGGGGGTGTATAGGGAAGAATGACATAGGTCTCAGGGATAGACCAGCTTCAGTAACCTAGAGCAACTTAGACTGAGGGGTAGGGAGGAACAGAGGCCTGGTCTATCAGCACACTGTGGGATGAAACATAAAGGCCAGTGAGCCTAGTGCCTTGCACCCTACAGTGGCATAATTATCTTTTGTTGGTGCTAGTCAAGTTTCCAAATGGTTCTTCTTCACCTGAGACTTGTTCTGAAGCTCAGCTCTAATAACTCAGGTACCTACACTGCTTAGTGTTGGCTGTACTGTTGGGATGTAGTGTAGGGACAGATGCGTCTGTACCAAATCTCAGTTCTGAGATAAGATAAAGACAGCAGAAAGGGAGCATGGGAAAAACCAAAGCACATACCCATGCACGTATGACGCGCACACAAGCAGGTGACATGTGCACATGTGCGAATGCACACATCACCATCTCATTAGGGTTGGAGTTGGATGCACCCTGAGCAGGGTGGAGCGGATGGAGGGAAAGGATGTAGACAAGGGAAGGAACTCTGTGGTGAGAAGAAGGTCCTACGAAGTAAAGTCTCCCAAGCAAGGCTGAAATAAAGACGGAAGCGGCACAGCCGCAGCAGCTCACTGGCTCTGTCCTTACAGAAGAGGAAGCCAGCCCTAAGACGGAGATCGAATTTGCTGGCTCAGAGGCAGAGCAAGTGATGTGAACTTCAGATGAGCAAGACCAGATGAACAAAATGTGTGCTAAGAAAAGCCTTGGAGAAGCAGGGGTTCCAGTTCCCCCACGCAGAGGGGGTGGGAGGGACTTGTGTTTTGGGTGGAATTTCCAGCCACCTTGAATTGGTTAAACAAACCTGTCTACAAGAGTCGCCAAGCTCAGCAATGGCAGCTGGCATTTTTGTTTGATAGTTTGTTCTTGATAAATGTATGGGTAGAGTTAATGAATGGCTCCAAACTTGCCTTTTAGTAAAGGGGCACTAAAGCTCTAAATGTGATTGCCCTAGACTCGGGATGTTATTAACTCAGGTGTACTTAAGGCAAATGAGCACAGACCTCAGCCTTTCATCTCCCAAGGCATAAAAGAGGAGCCACACACAAGTGATGCCATTGATCCAAACCTCTTACTTACTTTTTGTACAGGCCTCTGGGTAATTCCTTCTTCTGGCCAAGAGCTCAACCTTCTTCTAGGCCACAGACTATGGCAATAGTCACAGCACACAGCATCTGAGAGTAGTCCATGTGTTGTATGACTCTGCCTATCTGTCGGAATTTTTCTGAAGATATTGTCTTGGAACAAACAAGTGTGTTGAGGGAGTGTACTTCTTAAGGGGCCGAGGATGGGTTTCAGGGACTGCGTGAAGCCTGCGGATGCCAGGAGCAACTTCAAACAGCTGAGCTAAACCCCGAGTGACAGCAGGAACTGTGTCCTCAATGCCAAAATTCTCAGAGAGAGGAATTCCACATTTACCAGGATGAGCTCAAGAAGAGCTTCTTCCCACAGAGGAGCCTCCAGGAGAAGATGCAGCCTGGCTAACTGCAGGCTGGTAGACCCTGATCAGAAGACAGAAGGAAGCTATTCTTGGAAGACTGGCCCGTAGAGACTGTGAGGTAATAAATCTGTGGGAAGTTTATCTGCGGTAGTACGTGAGACAAACACAAGCTTCAAATGACAGCAATAAATATCTCTGGCCAGTCACTGTAGCTCAGTAAATACTCCAGTACTGCTGTGGATTGAATCACATCCCCTGCAAGATGAGTCGCAATCCAAACTCCACACATGGAAATTCCAGTTTATTTGGAAACAGGCCTTTGCGAATGAAACCAAGTTAAGATGCTGTGTTGATTAGCTGTACATCAACTTGACAGAAGCTACAACCATCTGAGAGGAGGAAACCCTCGCTTGAGAAAATGCCACCATAAGGAGGAACTGTAGGGCGTGTTTTTAAATTGGTGATTGATTTGGGAGGGCCCAGCACATTGTGGGTCTTGGAGTCTATAAGAAAACAAATTGAGCAAGCCATGAAGGGCGAGCTAGCAAGCCACATCATAGTCTGTGTGTCGTCAGCTCCTGCTTCCAAGGTTTTCCCTGCTTGAGTTCCTGCCCTAACTTACTTTGATGTTGAACACCAATGTGTGGAATTGTAAGCAAAATAAATTCTCCCCTTCCCAATATGCTTTCGGTTTTATGGTATTTCATTGCAACAGTAGAAAACCCAAGACAGATAAGGTCATCCTGGGTTAGGATGGGCATGTTCTCAATGCAGTAACTAGAATTGCTAAGGACGGTGAGACTTGGAGGCTGGAGGAGCAGAGACCCTCAGAAGGAAGATGCTCATATGAAGACAGAGGCAGTAAAAGGAGACCCACAGCCATAAGCCAATGATTTGGGTGACCGTGTGTGCCACTGGGGCTTCCTGACTTAAGTTTCCCACCTAGTTCACTCTACCTCCTGAGTTTCTGACCTATGAAAGAATAAGTTTCTGTTGATTAAAGTAACCCTATTTATAATGCACCCTTAGAACAACTTTAAGAAATATAAAGTAAGCTTATGGCCTAAATACTCAAGACTTCTAAATCTAAGTTCATTGAGGTGATGATATTTCAGTACAGAGTTTGATATATATTGTGCAGGTATGTACAAAGAAGAGCAGTGAAGAAGAAAAGAAAAAGAAAAAGAGTGTTCCTGCTAATCTGAATCACACAAACAAGAAGTACTGCCAGATATTAAATGGAAGAAAGGGTATTATTTTCATTAATGGTACAGGAGTATGGTTGTGCCCACCTTTCCTAGAACAACAGATGAGTCAGCTAGAAAGCAAGAGTCAAGATGAAACTATTCCCCTAAACTCTGTCAATGACTGTATTACATATAAATGGTCTAATACCTCAGTTCAGATTGCCAAATCATTCCAGATCTAATTATAATTGTAAGAAAACAAATGTGTTGAAGATAGGAGGTCAAAAAAAAGATTTCTCATGTTAACACCAACCAAAATAAGACTTGGATGCTTATACTTAATAGCAGAAAAAAATAGATTTTTGAACAGCTATCTTGGATAAAATTATTTTGTAATAATAAAGAGAACAATTAACCAAAGAAACACAGAAATTCTGAATGAACCAACTAAAACTTCAAAACACAAAAATTAAAATGGAATATCCCTATAAAAATAAATAAACATGAAACTTACTGAAATATTGGATATATTCATTACCTTAATTACAGTGATACTTCAGTGTGTATTTGCATATGTAATGATGTATAAAACTATAAATTAACAAAACACATACTGGCAATTTCATGAACTGTTTGTTGAATTACATGTTGTAGAGCTATTAGAATATTATAATTCTGGGCTACAAGCTGTTTCGGTTGGTAAAGTCCTGATATACATACATGAGGGCCTGCCTGAGTTCACATTCCCAGCACCCACATAAAAAGCCTGGAATCCCAGATCTAGGTGAGTGGAATGATAGATCCCTGGACGCTGAAGGCCAAACTAGTAAGCTCAGGTTCAATGAGAGATTGTGTCTCAGCAAGGAAGATGGAGAACAGCTAAAGAAATCACCTAGAATTGAACTGTAGCCTCGACAGGCATGAGAATATTCTGTCTGTCTGTCTGTCTGTCTGTCTCTCTCTCTCTCTCTCTCTCTCTCTCTCTCTCTCTCACACATGTATACACATGTACACACACATATACATGAAGCATATTAGAAACTTGGAAGGCTTAAGATAAGAAAACTGTTTAATAAATTCCAGCTAACTTTTACTTAATCAGAAAAAAGTTTCCTCTGTGATTCTTGTAGACAAAAAGAGTGTTAGTTATAATTGATTTGCATAAGAGGAAGGTCTGCATTAAGTGCAGAATTTGATAAGGCTTATTGTGTAAAGAGCACAAAGCTAATATTAGCATTGAAATCCCTGAAATTCTGCTCACACCATCAGTAATGTTGGGATCTTAAGGCACAGTGTTCCGCAAATAAGTATCAGACAAATTACACTCAGTGCCCTTGTGTAATGTGAAAGGCCTTTACTAAATAAAATATAAAACACAAGCAAAATGTATTTTTAAATTAAAAAAAAAACCACTGAAAGGGAAATGCATGACACAAAATCTATTTGAAGACATGTTTTATACTGTCAAATATTTATCATAGAAAATATATTTTATATAACATAGAAAGAGAAAGCATGGCGTGTAATGATACAGTTTAATAACTTCATTTGAAATAGGCTATTTAAAACTAGATTTATTAAAAGGATGTTTTCATTCATAATTTCCTTAGTAGTTTTCTTATGGATAGTTTCTCATGCATTAAGCAGTTCTTGCTTCAACCTTTAGGGTGGGCAAAAATGTTCTTTTTATCCATTAGTTTATTTATTCACTTGATATCCAGATACCCCTCACCCCTCACAGGCACACCCCCATGGTCCCTTTCTCCTTGTCCTCCGAGAGGTGGGAGGACCCTTTCAGGGAACCAACCCTAGCATGTGAAAATCACTTCAGGACTAGTTAAGACCACTAAGTCCAGACAGCAGCCCAGTTATGGGAACAGGATCCTCAGGCAGGCAACAGAGTCTGATGAGGGACCCACATGAACACCAAGCTGTGTGTGTATGCTACTTGGTTGGTGGTTCCATCTTGGGAAGCTCCCAAGAGTTCAGGTTAGTAGACTCTGTTGGTCTTCTTATGGAGTCGCTATCCCCTTTGGGTTCCTTAATCCTTTTCCCAGCTGTTCCACAAGACTACCAGAGCTCAGTCTAATGTTTGACTGTGGGTCTCTGCATCTGTTTCAGGCAGCTGCTGGTTGAGCCTCTCAGAGGACTCTAGGCTCTTATCTCTCTGCTTCACTCTGCCCCAGGCCCCAACTCTGCTTGCTGTCAAGCAAAGACTTGCTTAAGGAACAGAGCATGTCTTGAGTGAACACCAACACACACCCCCAATCTACTTTCATAAGAAATATTCAAGAACTGGAATGAGACAGAAGTCCCATCTTCACCAAGGAAGCAGCCAGGGTGTTCTGTGATGAGGGGGACACTTGGGAGGCTCAAGACACTTGTGTATTTGAAGTGGGTAAAGCCACATTTTTCATGACTCCATGAAAAGGCTATTTTAGGTGCCTTGAAAGGATTTTGGTAAAATATTAATGATCATCAGACAGGACCAGAGACTTGAAACTTGAGACAGAGGGCCTCTTTTCTGTAGCACACACCAAAAATATTTCTACTTCAGCAAATAGAGAATAAGTTACACCAAATGAACCACCATCCAGTGTGGTCTCTCAGGTCCTGTCCAATGCAGAAAGAAAGCTCTAAACTAAACCACACACTTGGATTGACTGAGCCAAACCATTAAGAGAATATGTTAATTTGCTTATTTTTATGTATCTTAATATGTTTACCAAAAGCCACAGGAATTTCAGATTTACTTTTACTAAGTCTCAACTTTTAACAGCAGCAAAGAGATTAGGAAGCTAAAACTGAAACAAATTGGACTGATATGCACAATGTTAATGACACGATCCATAAAGGCAGAGACCTTGTAAACTTTCATTCCACAGCATCTAAGTCTTATTTCATAGCAAGTATCTTCACAGTTGGAGCTCGGTCTGGTGCTGCCGTGTGCACAAATGCTAAATTCTGAAGCCCAAAATCTGGTTGCCTCCAAGGGGAGTGAATTTTCATGCACATCAGCCTTTGTTGTGTGAAACTTGCTTCCCAATTTAAAGCTATTGATTAAAGTGGCTACAACCAAATACTGGGGTGAATAGAAGTAAGCAGGGCTTTGGCTACTGGGCTGTGGGTTGCAGGTAGGGAGAGGGGAAAGGGGGAGAGGGGGGAGAGAGGGAAAGAGGGAAGGAGGGAGAGGGGGAGAGAGAGAGGGGGAGAGAGAAGAAGAGGAGGAGGAAGAAGAGGAGGAAGAGGAAGAGCAGGATGGAAGGAGGGAGGGAGGGAGGGAGGGAGGGAGGGGAGGAGGGAGGGAGGGAGGGATGGAGGGATGGAGGGAGGTGGCTGGCTTCCATGAAAGAAGAAGATGGATCATGAGCATGCGTTGAAGAACACTGCATCCTGAGGACAGACTGATGGAGCAAAAAAAAAAAAAATGCAGCCCAGAAGAGACTCAAACAGCAAGTAAGTTGGAGAGTACAGCTGGGAATTTACCCAGTCTAGATTATAGGAAAATAGATTAGGGATATTCACCCACTAATTGTGCTAAAGCTAATTAAATAAATTGATAGGACTCAGTCTTGATTATTGGGGGGGCTGGTCAAGTCATAGTAAGAACTAACAGAGTTATTATATATATTAAGACATTTCACTTTGTGGCAGCACCACTAAAGGTGTTCAGGGTTAGATATGGCAGCTGCAAACACCCATTGTTCCATGGCTTCAGGGCAGTCTTCCAGACAGCATCCCAGTTTGATTAACCTAGTTTTTAGAGATGTTTGGATGAGCCAGCATCCTGGTTCATCAGCTCTTCTCAGGCTTTCAATAATTATTTGTCTTTTCATGTATGTTGCGGTGTTCATGAATGTTTGCATGTGTATTCATGTATGTGCATGCACTTGTGCTCTGGGTTTGAATGCAAGGCTGAGATTGACTTTGAAAATCTTCCTCAATCACTCTCTACTTCATTCACAGGGAAGGCTCTTCTCACTGGACAGCTCACAAAAGGGGCTGCTCTGCCCAGGAGTACCCTGTCTATACCGTCACAGCACTAGAATTTCAGGCAGGCTATCATCCCCACCTCGCAGCACTGTCACCACCTAGCAACATCACCACACCCCACCTAGCAGCGTTACCACCACCCCCACCTAGCGACATCCATACAGGTTCTGGGTGTCTAAACTCAGGTCCTCACACACTTGATACTTGTGTGACAAATACTTTAACTGCCAAGCCATAACCTCAGCTATGCCTTCATCAAGCTTTACAGAACTGTATTGTGGCCATAGCCTATAAACCTGCCACTATACACGTGCGAACCATCTAAGTCCTAGAATTGGCAGGTATCATCACCAGAATTCACCCAGGGATTTTTGTTTTGATGAACTTCTCATTCAGACATACATGTAATGATGTAATGCATCATTACAATACTGTGTCAGTCGTGAACGACTCTTATCTGGAGGCTGTGATGGAAACCATTCGCACCTTTGAAGTGGGGTACTTGCTCTTGCAGGTCACTCCACCAAGGAAGCTTAGTTTGTATTGTCTGTTGGACCACTTACCAAGAGAGGCTCATGGTTTGATTCAGAAAAAAAGGGACCCAAAGCCATGAGAGCAGCTTCCGTCAGTGTCCGTTACAGACGGGGCATTTGTGCTCCGCCTTCCCTACAGTCTGTATGTGGAAATCCTATCACCCATGTAATATGGTGGGAGGCGGGGTGTTTTGATGTGTTTAGATAATGGATGAGAGATTAACGACCTCATAAATCAGACCCACAATGCCCACTTGCCCCCTTTTCCATGTGGACAAAGCAAGGATAGACCTGTTACGAACCAGGACTTGACATCACTACATAACCAATCGGCCAGTGTCTCAGAGCTGGGAGGAATAATACATTGTTATTCTTTGTAAGCCACACAATCTATATCAGTTTGTTATAGTACCACATAGGTGAAGATAATTTGTTAGTAAGCTTTAACATTTGAAAAACTGCGAGTACATACTTGAACAGTCTGCTAATTTCAAGGTAAAATAATCTTGAGGTAATGTGGTTATCTTGGATTCTATCTTCTCTCCAGAGAGATCTGGAAGCACATAAGAATAATGGGATAAACTTGTAAGGAGCTGAAGCATAGACATGAACACGTTGCATGTATTAGCCAGTATAGTAGCCCTGTGCTATGAGAACAGTCATCACCCCTTTACAGACCAGAAGGTGAGGCACAGAGAGAAAACGTGTATCCCCAGCATCCCACAGCTGCAAAGGGATAACACCGAAACTGACCTAAGAATCAAACCAAGAGCCCTTGTTCTTCACTAATACTCTGCAAGCACCATCAGTAATGAGATTTTATTTAAAATATGGAGTTGGAAGAGCCTGAAAGTATTCCAGGTGATTTTTGAGCTTTATTGATGTTTGTCAACCCCTAATCAGCAAAGGTTCAGCCCTGTGTGGATCAGTTCATCTGGTATTACCAGTTAATGAAATAAGCCATTACAGTTCCTATGGAATCTATATGAATCTATCTATAGTATAGATGGAGGCTGATAGTATCTATGCTGGACAGTTTTATGTTAATTTGCTACAAGCTAAAGTTATCTGAGAGGAAGGAACTTCAATTACAAAACTGTTTCCATAAGATCAACTCTGTAGAATGTTTTCCTAATTAGTTATTGATGGGGAGGGCCCAGCCCAGTTTGGTTCTGGGTTCTATGAGAAAACCAGCCGAGAGAGCCATGAGGAGCAAGCCAGTAAGCAGAACCGCATGCCTCTGCATCAGCTCCTGCCTCCAGGTTCTCACCCCACTTAAGTTCCTGCCCTTACTTCCTTTGATGATAAACTGTGATGTGGAAGTGCAAGCAGAATAAACCTTTTTCTTCCCAATTTGCCATGGTCATGGTGTCTCATCTTACCAATAGTAATCCTAAGATAGTGTCTCTTCACAGTGGCCCACCATTCATTTCCTCCGAAGACCTCCTAGACTTAGGTTTATCATATTCCAGTGACCAAGCAGGTGCAAATGATGAGAATGAGAGAGAGAAACTGAGAGGGGAGTCAAGGAGGAGTGAGCGTGTTGGGTTGGAGTGGAGAATGCATCTTCTTTGAGAGGGCCAATGGGAGTGGTGACCATCTCAGGGAGTCTGAAGCTTGGGCTGTCATCAGCATATTTTTGAGGTTTTGAGAGGGTGCAGCAGGTGAAAGAGGAACCCACCTCTCAAGTTTTCCTTCAACTCCTTTGGATTCTGTACCATGAATGCATGAGTGAACATGAGCATGCATACAATAGGCATGTAAGTAGGTAGGTAGCTGGGTAGGTAGATAGATAGATAGATAGATAGATAGATAGATAGATAGATAGATAGACAGAGAAGACAAAATAAATGAATGAATGAATAATAATTCCTAAAAGAGAAAAGAATCAAACACAATGTGACACCGGTATCACTCTGGACAGGACCACAGGTAAATGTTCTGGGCATGGGGCTATGTTGCCTCAGTAATGAATCCTGAACCATCCTAGACATAACCAAGGCAGGAGATCTGAAGCTGGACAAATAGAGGAAATCTTAAGATAGACCAAGACAGGGAACCTGAGGGTGGGCCAAACCTGACAGTAGATTTCATTTTTGCTTTATGTACTTAGGACTTTTGAGTAAATATTTCTAGAATTTCCCACTTAACATGTTCAGTCTGTCGTCAGTGGATACTCCAAACACCAGAGAGCAAAACTGAGAATAAGGAGGGAGAATACCCAGTGAAGATTTCTCTTTTAAATCCTACAAGCAGCACATTAAATCGGAAGAAAGACATATTTGCCCTAAAATGAATCACAGGCATTGAAACAGTTTCTTTATGACTAAGCCCTGCTTCTCTTTAGCTGGACTGGAGAGGAGCTCCCTAAGCTTCCAATGCCTAGAGAAAGGGATGCAGGAGTAATGCAAGTGTTGGTGTTTGTTCAGATCCCAGGCAACCATCTATTCTGACTTCCTGCCTTAGTAGAGAGCAGGGAGGGAAGTCTGGGGGTAGATTCAATGAACAACCGAAAGAAAGAATGAGACTGACATAGGCTCTGACCCTGGAGTGAAGGAAGAGATAGAAAGACCTAGATACAAAGGTGGCACCAGGCACCAAATAGGAGCTTGCTAACAAAAAAGCAAAATGAGCCAATTAATCATCAACAGTGTCTTTTCTGAGGTTTAGGCTGCCTGTTAAACACAGCCTTGAAATATTAACTGGAACATCCCATCAATACGGAACTCAGAAATTTTAAAGGACAAGGTGTTCTGAGAGGCATCATGAATACTCCATCCCACCAAGTGTGAAGCCTCCTTCTGTCCAGAGTGTCCAGGCTGCACCGGCTACCTGTTCACTCAGGCACCAGTGGCCCTGGGCTAGCACATCTTTGCCATGGTGTCCAAATGTGTGTGAGCAGGCCCTGCTACTTAATGATAGCCCCCAAACTGTAGAGATGCTGGCAGCTCCAATGTGCCAAAGAGAAGTTGCAAAGTGCTTTCTTTCATTAATCACCTACCGTAAGACGTTTTGAGACACAAAGTGGAGAGAGAGAGAAATTGCATTCATGTAGTTTACTGTGATATATTGCAATCACTGCTCCATCTTATTAATGAAAGTATTACTGTGTCTAATTTATAAATTGAACCTAATCACATGCCTGGCTTTATGTATAGAAAAATGCAGTGTGTGTGTGTGTGTGTGTGTGTGTGTGTGTGTGGTGTAGTGTGGTGCAATCCAGTGACAGGTGGCCACCTCGACTCCAGGAACATATCTATTATACACAGGAGACCACTGTGATCAGAATTTGTACCAAGTACAGAAGGTGGTGGGGATTCTCTGGGTAGGGTTGCCCACTTAAGGACTGGGCCTTCACAGCCCATCCTGGGAAGGTCAGTCTCTGACCATGAGGTGATCCTAAGTTAGATCTTCAGCATCCTTCTCACCTCCACAGCAGCGAGCATCTAGGGATGCCTTTGTGCCTAGGGTCACTTGTACTCTACGGACTGAAAACAATGAAGCACAGCTGTGTATGCTTCTTTTCACATGCTCATCAAGAGAGAACTATGACCGAGTAGCAAACGGGCTGCTTGCATGGGTGGCATGAGGGGATGTGGCATGGAGGAATTGGTTTTCAGAACTCATAGGGCTATGGTTGAGACACAAAAGTCTACATGGTTCATCACAGCTTTGGAGCAGGTCACAGAGCTACTAGAAAAAAATGAGAACCACCTAGTACCTCACCTCAAGGTACCTCACGTCAAGAGGAGAGCAGATGTGGTCTCTCTGAAGAGTTGGACACAGCATAGGAGTGCGGTGTGAAGGTGTTATGAGAAAGGATGAGTGAGTCAGCTTCCAGGCCATGAACAATGGGCAAAGCAGAACCCATTCGAGTGAAGCCACACTGCGCTTTAAGAATGGATGATTGGGAGCATTCCAAAGCATGGAAAGTTTGAGAGAGGGTCAAGGAAGCAGCTGGAGGAGGGGAGGGGAGGGGGGAGGGGAGGGGAGGGGAGGGGGAGGGGAGGGGAGGGGAGGAGGGGAGGGGAGGGGAGGGGGAGGGGAGGGGAGGAGGGGAGGGGAGGGGAGGGGAAGAGGGGAGGGGAGGGGGGAGGGGAGGGGAGGGGAGGGGAGGGGAGGGGAGGGGAGGGGAGGGGAGGGGAGGGGAGGGGAGGGGAGGGGAGGGGAGGGGGGGGAGGGGAGGGGAGGGGAGGGAGAGGAGAGGAGAGGAGAGGAGAGGAGAGGAGAGGAGAGGAGAGGAGAGGAGAGGAGAGGAGAGGAGAGGAGAGGAGAGGAGAGGAGAGGAGAGGAGAGGAGAGGAGAGGAGAGGAGAGGAGAGGAGAGGAGAGGAGAGGAGAGGAGAGGAGAGGAGAGGAGAGGAGAGGAGCTGGCTCTTGCTGTTGAAGCAAAGCGTGGCAGAGACACTAAGGACAAAGAAAGCCAGGAAGGCAAGAAAGGCCGAGAGAGGGAGGAGCAGGTGCTACTCTAAAGGATGCAAGAAGGTTATAACAGACAAGGCTAAAGGGTAGGAAACAAAGTGACTGTTTCGCTTCACAACCTAGTAAGACATCAGCTGGCCAGAGCAAACCCAGAAGATAATCACTGATGAGTGTGCACAAGTGGACTTTCCTGTGCTGCTGGCAGGAATGCAAAGCAGTATCATCATCACAGGAAGATACTAGGAAGTTCTTTTAAAAGTTAAACAGAGTCCTCATGTAGTTCAAAAAAATTCCATTGCTAGGCATACACTCAGGAAATCGAAGCCAGACTGTCTGGTAGGTAATTGCGTAACCTGTTCACAGCAGCCTTATTCACAACTGTGAGAATGGGAGTCCATGCACCATGCTCAGAGACCCATGAATACACAAATGTGATATGGTATCTTTCTTTCTCTCTGTGTGTTTTATGTTATGGAATATTATTCTCGTCTAAAGAAGAAAGGAATCCTGGGAAATTACACACTGTGAATAAAGCTTAAAATGGTTTTGTTAGGGAAATTAGCCAGTTATAAAACACCACCTATCACAATAGTCACATAAATGTCTAGAGTTGCTCTTCATAGAGACATAAAGTAGGATGGCCGTCACCAGAGACAGGTGGTGGAGAGAGTGGGATGTTAATGTTTAATGAGTAAGGAGACTCTGTTTGTGACATATTATATAATTATATTATATATTATATTATATATAATAAATCATATATAAACATATATGATATGTCTATTAAAACTTTTGATGGAGTCCAGAAAATAAACGGGAGTTAAGAAAATGCCCCCAGAATCACTGTGAATTCACCCAAGTCCAGGCTGATCCAGTTTCCTGCTCAGAGAGCAGCCTTTCCTGCTCTTTCCACCAACTACTCGGCAAACTACTAGATCACAGGAGTGACTCATCACTGGCAGGAAGCACAGTTCTCATTCCTAAATAGCTCCAAATACTGAGTTCTCTTTAGAAAGGCTTGCAAAGGTGGCTCCTTCCTGCCCAGTTCTTCAGTAAAACTGGGAAGGGCACAAGAGACAGAAGACTCGGGGCATGATAATTTCCAGCCCATTAGGAGAGAAGCAGCCTGTCCGGACCAAATCAAAGAGCCTCAACAGTTAACACAGGAATAAGGGAGTTTCCTTATAGTTATATTTTACTATTCAAGGTGGGAGGCAGTCTGCAAATTAAAGGGGCAAAATGAGTGAATCATGAAAGCTTCCATTTAGAAACTGTCATTAAGAGTGTCCTTGGTGGTCACGTCCTTCTTACAGAACTATTTTAGAAACAGGGAAAGAAAGATAGGACATCCTGGAATGAGGGAAGGGACACACAGAAATACAAATCAGAGGCAATGGGTGACGTATCCTCTTACACTGAAAAGCATGATTGCTTTGAGGAGGAAAGACAGACTTGCTGGCCATGTGGCATGGATAATTTGGTGCCTTTGGAGGTGAAAGCATAGATTTGTTGTTTCTCCTAAGACAGGTTCTTATTCTGTAGCCTAGGCTGGCTTTGAACTTATGTTTTGCTCCAGTATCCCAAGTTCCAAGTTTGCAGCTGCATGCTTCAATGCCTGGGATTGATATGTATGAATAATAATAAACTTGGCCATGGTTTGCAGTGCCTATCAGGAATAGAGTAATAGACTAAATGGTAATCACTTTTTAAAAATGGAATCCAAGTAGTCATGGCTCACAGCACCATTCGCCAATAGTCCCAGGGCCTGGAGAGATGACTCAGCTGTTGAAAGCACTGGCTGCTCTTGTAGAGAATTCTGGTTTGATTCCCAGCACCCCCATGGGAGTTGACAATTCTACGTAACTCTAGTTCCAGGGGACCCAATGCCCTCTTTTTGCATCCTTGGTACACTCACAATGCACATTTATGCAGGTAGGCAAAACACCCATGAGAATAAGATTTAAAAAAAATACTTAAAAACAAACATGCAATGTCTCTATACTTGTGCTGGGGATTGAAAAGGCCCCGATGGTGGGGTTGTTCACCTTGGCTGTTTTGATGCATAAATAAGAAATGGAGACTTCACAATTCTGAGTGATTCAGTTGACTTCACCATTGACAGCTAATCAAATGGACTAACAAGTTTGTTCATGAGGCTCAGAGTTTCATCATTAGGGTAGGAGGAACTGGTAGATTCTGAAGCATATCATTAAAAAGAGGAGGTGGGAGGAGCCTGGCATACATGCTCAAAATCCTAGCTACAAGGCTGAGACAGGAGAATTGCTGTGAGTTTAAGTCCATCTTTGGCTACAGAGTGAAACTACTACTCAGTGACACTTCCCTCCCCAAAGAGGTGAAATCAAAATATGATTCTCAGATAAGCAATGCTATCTAGGTAGATGAGGTCATGGAGTGACACATAAACTAAGGGACATAGTTACATGGTTTGCTGCCCTGCTGCTAAGATCCAAGTCTGACATTACCAGAAAGTCCCAAGCTTGGTGCAAAATGGTGGACTCCTTTTGTCAGCAGGGCTTCTCCTTCTCTGACCTTGTCTTGGGAGCCTGAAACCCACAAACCCTCTAGTTACAGAATACCACGTAGCCTTGGTTAGGTTACAGGTTCAGCTCCCTTTCTCCTGAAAAGAACCGGATCAGCAAGCATCTGAGATTCCTGGAAATCCTTCCCATGCCTTTTCAGTAACTGGGCCTTCGACAGTTACCTTTGCCCACCCTAGATATTCATATCTCCTTCCCCAAAATTATGTAACCCTTGATTCACCCCAATTAAAGTAGATCTGTCTCCCCGAAGCAGACCCTGGAACGACGGACATTGTTTTCATTTGTATTCATGGGCCTTCTGAAACGCTGTCCACCAAACCTGCTTACTTCGTCCTTGTGGGCGGGTTACTCCTAGGAGAAGGGAAACCACAATGGTTCCTTATTATTCTCATTGCCTAGACTCAAATAGCACATGGGAAGCCATAACTCTAAGGGAAATAATGGACTAACAGGCACACAAAGACCCAGAGCAGCTTCCCATGCGGTTCTAGAAACCATCACAGGAGCAGCAGCATGGACAAGGGACTCAACAGTAAAACTGAGGAAGATCAGGTGGAAAAACTGGGACCAGAATCTAGTAACTAAGAGAGACTGCATAGACATAGTGGGCGGGGCTGGGGGAGAGCAGGTTGATAAGGTACCATGGGGCAAACACTGAAGACATGATGAGGGAAACTGAGAGTAGGTACTGTGCCTGAGTTGGGGATATTTGCAACCCAGTGATGGGAAAACCTAGAGGCTGGTGAAAGAGACACATCTCCAATTCTCTGTGTACTCATTGCAGGTAGCTGGGCCTAATCAATAATCATCTTCTTATATTGAACTTTAAATTAATGGCCTCATCAAGTGTTGGGTACCAAGGGCTCTGAAAGAGACCAGGATTTATGAGTAGATGCAGAAGGCTTATCTCTGCTCTTAGACCCTGAAGAGTTGAAGCCAAAGCTGTTTGGTGTTCTCCTCTTTCACATTAACAGTTGGAAGAAGAAAGCTTCTTCCACATAAAAGTTTCAAACCAACACAGTCGAAAGTTGGCAGGGAGGGATTTTTTTTTTCCTTACGAGAACTTACCCTGGAATGGAGACTTACATTGTGAGAAAAGTAAGGAAGTCTAGAAAGGGCAAGATAAAAGTTGAGTAGTCTGAATACAAAATTAAGTATGATATTGGAGTGAAATCATTACCTGAAGGGGAGAATAACAATTAAAGGTCTCATTGAAAAGAAAAGAGAAATACAAGATATACTCACAAACTTTGATATAAGTTTTGACACAAGTTAAAGTATCTAAGAGAAATCGAATGAGGTCAAGATAGGAAGTTGCTGTAAGAGCTTTTGTAAGTCATTTGGTTGTGGGCAGGAGTAGGTCTGTGGGGAATGGAAAAGAGCTATGGCGGATCGTAGCATTGTTTTTAAGTCTATAATGAAAGTAAACGCATTTAAGCCATATACAGAGTGTAGTGGCGCTGCCTTATTCTATAGGATGGACCCGTATCATCATTATAGAACATACAGTTAGTCTGTTAGTAACAGAACAACTGATGCAGGATTTAGGGTAAGATCCTAGAGTCAAGGATAAGAATGAGGTTTGCATCTAGAGGTATCAATTAATGTGCTTGATAAAAGACTTTGTTCCTACAGAAAACTTACAGTGAAATTGTTAGAAAGCTTTCCTGCTTCCTACTGCTCTCTGTTTGCTCAGCTGTTAAAGGCCTGAAAAACAGAAGAAACCTCAGAGTTTTCGTGCTTTCTGGGAAAACAGGTGGGAGAGAAATACCAGCACCTGCAGCAGACAGCCTTTCGGAGTAGAAAGCCAAGCGGGTGGCTGGATCCCCCTACTGATGGAAAGAGGGGAGGTGGGGCACTGGAAGGCAGATAACTGACCTTCTAGTAAGGTCTGCATCTCCTACAGAGTGTATTCTTTGACAATGTGCCATCTTTGTCTTTGGGGACATTTTCTCACAGTGAAGGTCCACGGGGGACAAAGGCACCTGCCCCTTCCTAGGTGCTGACATTGGACACTCTCACTGCTTTTTGAGAACTGAAGCAGACAGCAGTTGCTTAGTTGCTTAAGTAGATCATAAACAAGGCTTTCCCCAATATACACACCCAGAGCCTGCCATTAGAGTCAGGAACCGAAGGTCAGTCAAGTCAGCAGCATACGGTTGGAAAAGATAATGCGAGATATTGTAGCATCCTGAATAATGTGATAACATAGTAGAGCTTAGCATAGGGAGGAAATAAAAACTAAAACTAGAAATAATATATCACCTTCTTCAGGATGCTACAATATCTCAACTTTCCCCAGATCTACCTTTCATCCCAGCTTAGAGGGAAGGCCTGCCCTCCCAGCACTCCATTATCCAATAAACAGGTCCATCATTTCCCTAGTCACGTTCTCCTCCCACAAGCCTGAGACAGAATACAGATGTGTCTGCCTGATGATGACAGTGTTTCAAGGATGCTAAAGTAAGACTGACGTTTCCCAAACGGGCCTGAGGTTCAGGATGGTGAAGTCTTTCTGTTCTTTGATGCTGCAGAATTTGAGTGAATTTTTACAGAGATGTTTGCATGGGACTAGCTATCAATCACACTAGGTTTAGAGCCATGGGTGCTTTTCCCCGGTTCTACAGTAAGAAAATCTGAGTTTCTACGCCTTGAGACAATAGGGATTCTGCTGCCCTCTTTGCTATTGTTTAGCAGCCAGAAACATTGGTAAGTGAATTACATCCATGCGACTTGGGTCATTAAAGAAAAATGGGGGCATTTATCTATCTCTGGCATTCAGTTTTGTCAAAGGACAAGAAATAGTATCATGGCATTTATGCACACACATTGAAACTACAATATTTGAACTTGACCTACAGATGTATCTGCGTGTTGCTGACCATGTTTCAAGGGTCAGGGGTACCATGGTAACACTGACCTGTCCCCAAGGGGCCTGAGGGTGCTTGGTGGGTCACTGTTTCCCACCTGAAGTTTCCTGATTCTGCTTTGTGGAAATAGGATTATCTGTTTGGCAGGCGCTATTCCTGAAACTGCTATTGGAAGGCCCCATTCTGTTCTCTGTAGTACTTCTCTTTGCAAAAGGGCGTCTCCTCACTACTAGTTCCAACAGAAATACTGGAATGGTGGCCGATAGGACATTAGCCAAGCATCAGTCGAAATGTACTGATACAAAGGGGCTTCACCATCCTGAACCCCAGACCCCCTTGGGAAACATCAGTGTTACTGAGGCATCCCTGGCCCTTGAAATATCATCATCAACAAGCAGACACATCTGTGTTCAGTCTCAGCCTTGTGGGAGGAGGACGTGAATAGGGATTTATGCCTGGTTCACAGAGACTGAACCTTGCGACTGGCCTTGTGACTGTCTTACATCATTTTATGCCACGAACTCAGCATGATTGACATCTTGGCTGACACCATTTTTTTTTTTGTCTTGAAGGTTTATCTGGGTAGTGCAGGATATTTAGTAGCATTTAAGACATCTACCCTTGAGATGTCAGTAGCTCTTATCTCTGGGGACAACAAAAATGGGATGGAAAGTAATGTTGGGTAAGGATCTGACTCTTCCATTTTAATTTCCTCATCTGTAAAGCAATGCTAACAAGAGTGGAGAGTTGCTCTTTATAGAGGAATGGTGAATTTTTTTATAAAGATTTTTTTCCAAATGTGTGTTGTGTATTATATGTTTGTGTGTGTGTGTGTGTGTGTGTGTGTGTGTGTGTATTTCCAGAGACTGGAAGAAGGCAATGGATCACCTGAACTGGACTTGCAGGTGGTTGTGATTATCCAGTGTGAGTACTAAGAAAGGTAGTAATTGCTCTCAACCACTGAAGGGGCCTCTGCTCTGTGACTACAAAGCATTACTATTTTACAGACACATTTGTGGATGACAGGTTTGGTATGGCTCAAATATGACTCTTCTAACATAACAAACAAGGATGCTAGGAGAGACTTCTCCCATTTACAGCTGTAAAATTTGGGGTTCGGTATTTACTGGTGCATCTGTGTATTCAAGCCCTATATTCGAATGCAAGATGGAGATTTGAGCCACATTATCATTGACGTTTAAGGTTGAAGATTGTACCAAGAGAGAGAGAGAGAGAGAGAGAGAGAGAGAGAGAGAGAGAGAGAAGGAGGAGGAGGAGGAGGAGGAGGAGGAGGAGGAGGAGGAGGAGGAGGAAAGAAAATTGGAATGTGATTAATTCTTGTAGAATAATAAATACCTAGGTTTCTAGAAACGTATTAATGCCCAGATGTTGGAATAAAATCAATGGACTTCAGATGGTTCAGCCTGGCTGCTGTCCTGAACAATGTTTCAGCCCAAAGAAAAGCGCAGGGGTAGTGGGCATGGCTTTATGGAAGACAGCTTTAAGGAGGGACACTGCCCCAATCCCCCCACAAACCCCCATACCCCCACCCCCGTGTTCCACCTGAGATCAAAGCCTATTGTTTGGTGTAGCTAAAGGGACAACATTCATGGGAGGCCAATTCCACTCACAGCAGGAGTGAGCTCTCACTGAAAGCAGAAATATTTTGTCCCTTGTCCTCAGCGAGAAACAGAAAGAACCCCAGTCTTGTTTATTATACATTTCCGAGATCCAAACCTTTAGACACCTTTCAGGAACTTTACAAAGTTTGAAAGTTTGCCTGGAGGGCCCTTTTCATTCTTTTCTTAAATAGGATGAACAAAAACCACCTACATGCAAGAGATCCTTTGCACTCAATTTTGTTCTTTTATTATCTCTTCCATGGGAAAAGACGGAGGTGGCTGAGTGCGGCTGTCAGACACAACTCTGGCTTTGTGTGCAAGCCGCCATCGCACATGGGCAGGCAGGGAGGGGGAATACAGACGATTCAGAAGCGCAAACAAAATAAATGATGAGCAGAGCTGAAAATGAGTCTCCGGTGGCTGCTGGTGGTGACTCGGGCGACTGAAAACAGACCGGCTCTGGACACCAAGGGCGCACAAGTATAAGAGACAATGTGGAATGGGTGACCTGAGTTCAGGGCTTAATTCGCATTAAATGGCTATCAGCAAATAAATTCGAAGATGACAAAATATGAAGAAACTTAACATGATGTTTCACTTCATTTTAACCCCATAGTAGTCTTCCTATGAGACATGTACATCCATGGTGTAGCAGCTATGACAAACCCGCGGTCATCCAACATATTGTAAGACAAACTTTAGTTTCTCTTGACTGACAGCAGAGAAAACAGTGCATTCTTTTAGTGTATTCAAGTGTCTGGCCCTTTAAATCTCAGTAGCTAAGGGAAATATTGATGGAAGAGAGAGCAAACATGTTCTTCTTGGTCTTAAACCTGTGGTAAAATGACGCTGACAGAGTAATTATGAATGTTTTATATGATCAGCACATATGTGCTCCTCGCTAAACCAATTTAATTCCCATTAATGTTAATCTCGTTAATACCCACTCAGAGAGCAGGGAGTACTCTTAATAAACTATTGATTCATTTGAGCCATTTAGACGGGGAAGGGAGGTGGAAGCAGAGGAGATGTCACCAGTCCACCCACAACCACGTCTCCTTTCTTAGAATATTTTCCAAACATTAATGAGCATTAGGTTATGATTCAGATGAGAGGGAGATGAGGGACTAAGTGATAGCTTCAATCTGTGAAAACTGGGGGAGCTGGGAAGGAGCTGTTAACTGAGGTCATACCCGAGACACTACAAAGAAAAGGGGGATTTTGTTTCTAAAAACAAGGAAAATGGAATTCGTATTTGGTAATTTCTAATTGAATTGAGTTTTTCTTTAAAAACAAATAATAAAGAAGTCAAATCAACAGCCAGTAAGTGTTGCTCTGCGACACTCCTGGTTCTATCTGTCCATCTTCCCTCAATAGAAGAGTTCAGTAATTCCTCTGGGACTCAGATGCCCACCCCTCGGCCAGGTCTCCTTGTGTTAGCACCCTTTGATCAGCCAAGAGGCAAGATGGGCTCCCCAGAGGGCTTGTGTGGCCATCTCAGCGACTTCCTTGAATGCAGCTATGTAATGAGGCTGTGTGCCATAGGCCAGCCTGGGACTCACATTGCAATAACAAGTCCTCTGGCCTTTCCTGATCACTCCGGGAGCTTCTAAAGCTCCAGGTGTCTTACACGCTCCAGCAGGGTGGGGTCAGGGGCGGTGTCATAAAATAGAGAAAAGGCGGCAGACAGGATTTTGTCCAGGATCCACCATCCAGCTTTAAGATAAGCCATTTGACCTCCCTGAGACTCAGTTTCCCTCATCTCTAAAATAGAAAATGACGATCTCTAGAAGTTCGCTACATGCTTGCAGTAGTGGTGTAAGGGTCAAAACTACAATCGGAAACGGCCCTGTGCATACAGAGTATCTTAGCTGAGAAATGACTTAGAAGAAAAGTGGCACAGGAGGAAACAAAAAAAAAAAAAAAAAAAAAAAACAAAGACAAAAACAAAAAACCTTGGAAGGCCACTTCTCAATTCTATCAGGTCTCTCTACTTAACAAAGAGAGGTTTGCCCTGGTGGAAGAGGGGGTTCTTAAAACAGTTTAGTGGGGTACTGGTGCTCATCCTTTGTGAATGAATGCTCAAAACACAAATGAACCGGAGATAAGAGATGCTTAGATACAGGAAGTCTCCTTTTCTGCTATGCGCATATTTGGTGCTGGTTATCCAAGGGGACCGGAAGGGAAGAAAAAAATACTGCGACACATACTCTTAATACACAAATATTAGACTGTCTTTTCTCTACCGCCTGGTAAAAAAATATATTATATTTTGATATTATTCTTTTTTTCTTTGTAAATTATTTCTGCTATCCATCCCAGCCGAAGTCGCGGCCGGTCATCTGGTAGAACTTGCGGTTGAAGGGCCGGTAAAAGTCACGCAGCTGCCGCAGCACCTCGCGCGCGATGGTGGGGTGCGCGCGGCCCTTAGTCTTGCCCAGGCAGTGCGGCTTGCCGCTGCCCTCCGCCTTCTTGAGGCACGGGAAGCCCTTGGTCTGGTTGAAGTAGAAGTGCTTGTCTGTGATGATGCGCTTGAGGCCCAGGAAATCCTGCACGCGGCGCAGCTCGCCGGCCGGGTCGCTGACCAGCCGCTCCCCGCTCACGAAGAGCATCTGGCCGAGCGGGAAGTGGCGCAGCCAGGGCTCCAGGTGCTTGGCGTACAGCCCGATCTGGATGGCGCTCCAGGACGTGTCTATGAGGCCCGCGCTGCGGTTGCGGAACGTCAGGCTCTCGAAGCTGGGGATGTCCGGCCGCTTGGACAGCGTCTGCGTGTAGTCCGAGATGGCCCTGGTCACCGGGTCGCGCACCACCACGATGAGCTTGGTGTCCTTGGACATGGCCGAGATGCGCGCGGGTGCCTCCCGGGTCACAAAGTAGCTGGGCGTCTTCTCCATGGTGATCTGTCCCTCAAGGGTTCTGGGCATCAGGTCCCTGCAGGAAAGCAAGAAAGCATCTTAGAATCCGGAGAGTGAGCCAAGTCCCCTTTTGGAGCCCCCCCCCCAAGAACTAGAATAAGCTATCCAGTCTGGTTTCAGACTGCCCCTGTGGGTTTGCAGGTCCAGTCCCCTGACTTCCGGAATGCCTGGTGGCAGTGATTGCTTTGAGTTCCTTGAGCGTGTCTTTTAATCGCGACACTAGTGGCCATATGTGACGATATATAAAAACAGTAATTTTGTTTTCATATAGAGGAAAATACAGTCAAATCCTGCACAAGGCACAGCTGGCCGGCCGGCTGGGTCGCTGACCAGCCGCTCCCCGCTATACTAGGAAGTTTCCACGTTCATCCGTCTTAATTTTAATTTAATACCTAGTGTCTGTTTTGTGCGAGTGAGTGAATCTGACTGTGCTTTCCACTCTGGCTTGCATTTTATACGTAAGTCTGTGTTCTATACCATTGGGACAAACATGAGACATAATGTCTCTGTCATCCGGTTTTTGTGGCAATTAGTTAATACACCCCAAGAGCTCTGAAATGCTCCCAACACAGAACAAAGGCTCTGTTAGTTATCCAACTATGTCCCTGTGTTCTAAAGGAGAATTCCCATTGTCACAAACACAATTAGAGTGCTATCGAAACACATTAAAATATCCGATACCAACCTGTGCACTGCTGTCTCAAGTCTTAGAGTAGTGTTGCCCTCCATACAAAAGCTAAGAGTCTCTCTCAACAAGGATTTCCTCATTAATAAAGGGATCTTTTAAAAAAATGTCTATTTTAGTTTTTTAATTATGAGTCTCTCTGTGAGTTTGTACACATACATACTGGTGCTTCGGGTGACCGGAAGTGATCGGTAAAGATGGCTGTGAGCCCCCTGACGACTCAAGCTGAACTCTAGTACCTCGAAAGAGCAGAAAGTGCTCCGAACCACTCAGTCATCTCTTTGGCCCCTCCTTTTCAGCATAATATCAAATCGTGCATTTGTCCTCCCCTAACAATGATTAATTTAATTCCAGCTACCCGCCTCCAACAGCAGTCCAAAAATATTACACAGAAATCCCAGGAATAAGCAATCCATAGCATTTAAATTGCAAGCCATTCCAAATAACATGGTGAAATCTCCCAGAGCCCCCTTCCGTCTATCCCGGACATGAACCGTTCCTTTGCCCTGCACATCCGTGTTGTATGTACTACTTGCCCATCAGTCACAGAGTGGCGAACTTGGCCATCAGATTAGCTGCCACATTGTCAAAGTTCCTGTGCAATGGAGGCCCCAAAGGGAAACGGCAGTAATGGGGCACCAGAGCACAGCACATAGGGGCACACTTTTATCACTGCACTGCCTGCAAAGGTACAGGTCTGTAGGGAAAGCAAAGGTAGCATGGGGGCCTGATATTAGTCTGGATTTCAGATTTGTCCCCATGGGGCTCTTGGGATGAAGGCAAGCCTCGTGGGTGCCCGAGGAAATGGCTTTTATCTAACACAAAATACTTCTCTGCACAACTCCTGAGGGCCCCATCTTGTCTGCAATGGTTGGGAAAGTCCTGATTATCATGCTCTAAGTGTCTGAGCTTCTTTTCTTCTCCTTTGTGGTTTGCTTAGAGTCACTTCCATCTAGCTCTGATAATGTACGTGTGGTGGACAGAAAGGGTAGTGTGATCTCTGGGTGCTTTCTCTTTCCCCCGGATGGTCACTTTGCTGCTTGAATACTGTTTTGTCTTGTGTTGACTTGGGGCAATTATAATTCTTCTGAAAACCATGTAGTGAGTACTCGCAGCTACATCTCCATTCTCAGCCACAGCTCCCGCATTCTGCCTTTCCTTATTCCTTCTTGGTTGCACCCCCTTTTCCAAGTCACTGATTTGCTTTTTAGCTTTTTAAAAATGCCCCTTACAGCCATGCTTTGTTGGTCCCTTACAATGGGTTTGTTAGCAATTGTTTTGACTTCCAATTTGTCTTCTCAAGTCACAAAGGCACTTCTTTTTTCAAGACTCCCCTTTTCAAGTGGGACTTGATCAACTTTCTTAAGTACTAGGATTCTAGTCATTCTTCATCAATACCTATCAGCCACACTGAAGAGTTCTGTTTTCTCTTTTGATGCAAGTATCACCCATTTTATTTTTTTTTTAACGGTTATTTTGCTTCCGTAATTTTGTAGTATCTGTTTTTGCATTCAGACTAAAAGGATGCACTTTTAGCACACATTCAGCACCCTGTGAGCACTTTTAGTGTTGGATGTTTCTCTTTGTTGGTGTCTTAACACCTGCCCCATCTTCGCTGTTTGCTAAGTGGGGAATGCCAAATATAAAAGACAAAAACATGTCAAGTCACTCTCGTGCACATCATATCCCCTGCAGGAACGCATAATGATGGCCAGTTTCATTTATGAGCCTCCCCATCTCTGCCCTGCCCCATCTACTCCCTAACTATGCCAGCGGGATTGCTTTAAAGCCAACTGGCAGACATCCGCTCAATTACTTTGCAAGTATTTCTTCTCTCGTGTGGGTTGTGTCTGGCACACATCCCTCAGCCTTGTGTGTGCAGTGCTAACAACGCTTCGGCTTACACGATGGTGCTTTCCTCCCATGTTTGTTACTTTGGAAATTTTAATCAAGTGACTTCACTCCTCTTGAGGGGGGGCAATGTCAGTTGTATATTTGATCTATGGCGCTCAACTCCTATTTTGAACTCTGAAAGAACTTTGCGATTTATTTTATAAATGATGCACCATATTAACCGTCTCTTGAATATACCTTAAGATCCAGATGTAGGTGAGCACAGCTCCAAGTGGCTGCAACATACCTGAGATACCCATTGCCCTTCCTCGCCTGTGCATGCCAAAGACTCCGAGGAATCAGCTAGACCAAGTTCTTCGGGAACTTAAGATGTCCTTGTACAACACAAGCCAGGAAACCTGGCCAGAGATGGTTGGAAACTCCCAGTAAAAGAAATGTAATCAAATTCATGGGAAAATTTTGGGCTTTAAGAAAACACCAAATACTCTGGAGGGGTAAGGGGTGTGTGTTGACTTAAAAGAGCAGGGGCGGATTCCTGTGTCCTTGTCTATAATCTCTAAGTTATTACTGGTTTACTTCACATTTTGCCTGGAATCTGAGAGAGAGAGAGAGAGAGAGAGAGAGAGAGAGAGAGAGAGAGAGAGAGAGAGCAGACTGCTCTTGGGAGTTCCTGGCTGGCTTGTCTCTGGAAGCAAATAGACCCCTAGAAGCCTTTCTCAGAGATTGAAGCTTCAGATTGTGCTTGGCCAAAACAAACGCTATTAAACCTCAGAAAAAGAATTCATATTTTAAAAGCCTATCCCAAATAAGGACTTGAAAAGAGACAACCCAAGGTGGACTTCTCATGAAAGTCATCCTTCTCGCCTCCTGTCACTCCTGGGATAGGGAAACCCGACTGGTTACGGTGGGAGGAAAGAATCTGTTACCCCATGGATGACAACCCAAGATCAAGAGTTCTGGAGACTGATTGTACAGCGTGTATGTAGTTAATACTCTTGAACCTAAGGGCACTGAGACAGTCCCCTTTATGCTGAGCACAGTTTAGAGCAAGTTTTTAAAGCACTCAAGGAGGAACAAAGGCTTTGAGGGATGGCTCTAGTTAGATTATGTCTTTTGGCTTAAAGATGACTAAGTGCTGGAGCTAAGTACTCAAGGGGGCTGTGGTTTCATTTTCATCTTGCTAGTCCAAAGGGAAATAAAACAATTTGTTTTGACCATTTGTAGGGGTTTGTGGCTTACACCTTCTAACTGCTGATAGGGAAAGGAGGAAGACAAGCTGTGACTTGATTTACCTAAGCTCGGGTTTTTATATCAACAGAAAGTCAAGGCAAATGGCTCAGGAATCTGGCCTGAAAATGACTGCCAGAGACCATGGAGGCTGTATTCCAGAACATGGACCAAGCATTGCTCTGAAGGGAGTGGTGACCAGTGACCTGATTCCCAATGGCAGGAGAACCCCCTCAGTCCAGACAACGGAAGCCCAGATAAAACCAGAGATGCCTTCTCTGCCATGACCCTGAGCTATCCAGCATTGGCCCAGTGTGTAAGACATTAAGGATGCCTGGCTTGAATGTCATGAGCTGCTCACTGTCTTTGGAGGGACAATGACTATTTTGGGAGAGGTGAACGTAGTCTTTAAGTGGATTCAGTTACCAGAAAGAAATGTTCATCAAAGTCACCATTAAGCCACCATCACATTGGAGCTGATCTGTCACTAGGGAATCTCTATGGGTCTAGGGTTTGTTCCTGTAGCTGTCTACACTACAGGAAATGTTAGAGCCAAATAGGCCAGGGCAGGCAAGCTAAGTTGTTATTCTTTTCTACCAAAGCCAATGGTCATGACAATAGTTTCTGGTGGGAGTGCTAGAATGAGCTGGAGGGCTTACTCTGCACTTGCCATTGTGTTGGGCCTCCAGGATAGTGTAAGAATCAGGATGCCCCTTTGGATTAGGTGGCCAATGCTTCACCATTGCATACAGTCACCTCTGTTACTAGGAGAATCATACAAAAAGTGCTGACCCGGCCACTCAGCGACTGCATTTGGTTTGCTTCTAATCTAAACAAGAAGGGACAAAAGGATCCATGAGTTCAGGCATTCTTACCAGCATGAGCCACTTCCCCTGGATTCCCATTGTCCTCATGTCTTCTTGATCCCTGTCTTCCCTGTGTAACTGGTACCAACCTTTCTCCAGAAGTAGCTTCAAATGAATGAATGGATGAATGGATGAGAGGATGAAAGGATGAAAGGATGAATGAACAGATGGATGGATGGGTGGATGAAGGTGAGAGGGTGGATGGGCGAATGAATACTCCTATTTGTTTTTATTAAATTGTATTTATTCAATCTTGACTGATCATCTTTTACTATACAATACATAGGAAAAAATCCTATATTGCTTGTAGATATAAGCAAGCTGAAAATTTGCAAGAGTAGAGCCTAATGATTCTGAAGGAGGAAAAATGTTTAGAATGTACTGAAGAAACAAATTAATGAAATGATAAATTGGAGTAAACAAAAGTAAAGATGTTCATCAAATGATATCGTCAAGTGGGTAAAGAGACAAACCCCAGCATGAGAGAAAATGTTTTACAATCTGCATGTCTTGTCTGTCAAGAGCCATATCTGTAATATATAAAGAACTCCTACAAGTCAATATGTAAAATAAGCAAATAAACAGAATGAAAGAAAAATGAGCAAAAGTGTGGAATAGCAATTTCATAAAAACACAGTATTCAGATGTTTAATTAATTTTTGAGAAGTTACTGGGGTTGATTATTTGTCAGTGAAGTGAAAATTAAAACCCTGTATCAAACCACAACCTGACTCATCCCTCCATATAACTAGAATAAAAGCGACTGAGGTTTTCCCAGTGCGGATGAGGATGTGCAGCTACTGGAATCTTGCTGGTGGAGCACAAGCAGACACAGTGACTCCAAAGCTGGTTGGCACCATTTATGAGAGCCAAATGCATATCCCCAGCAACTAGTGACAGTGCACTCACAGCTATCCATCCATGGTCACATAATCACGAAGGTCTCAAATTCAAGGTACCCAAATGCTCATCAAAACCAGAATACGCCCAACATATATGCCCAACACAGCACAATAAGAATGGACAGCATCGTATCCGCCAATCACACCTGCTTGTGTATGAGTCTCACAAAGAATGCTAATCAACTCAGCCAGTAGTCCTGGCACTGCGTCTGCCGTGTGACCTCTCTGGTGGTTTGAGTGAGATAGTTCCCCAGAGTCTCTGGCACTTGAATACTTGATCCTCAGTTGGTGTCCCTGTTGGTCGGGGCTTAGGAGATGTGGCCTTGGGTGGTGGAAATCCATCTCTGAGCTGGAGTTTGAGAGTTTAAAGGCCTGCTCCATTTAAGTTTGCTCTCTTGGTTTCCTGATGATTTGCGATGTGAGCTCTCGGTGTTCCTGCCGCCATGTGTGCATGGTGCTTGCAGGCCTGCCTCTTCTCTGTGATGGTGACAGACTCCTCAACATCCCTCTGGATCAGTCAGCCCAAACTAAACCTTTCTTTCTATAAATTGCCTTGGCCGTGGTGTTTTATGACAGCAATACAAAAATAACTAAAACAGCATCTTCTGTGAAAAGTTGGTTATCAGAGCTTGGAAGATGGCTTCATTAGCAAAGTGCTCTCCAGAAAAGCATGATGACCTGAGTTCAGATCCCCAGAAATACACAAAATGTCAGACACAGCACTGTGTGTCTGTAACCCTGGCACTGGAGAGGCAGAGGCAAGAGCATCCTTGGGGCCCAGTGGCCAGCATGTTCAGCCAATCAGTGAGCTCCATGTCTGGCTGAGTTCAGTGAGAGACCCTGTCTCAAAAAAGAAAAGTGAGCCTCCACGTTCTTGTGTATGACTCCCCTCACGACTGCATATGTACTTGCGCACACACACACACACACACACACACACACACAAATAAAATAAACAAAACAAATAAAACAAATAAACAAGAAACTCCTGTATCTGACTGATACATCCACACAGCTATTGCCCATGGGGAATTGGGGAAGGAAGAACAAAAGCTCCTCAAGAGATGGAGTCCGCCTGCCCCGGGGCTCCTCGCTAAGAGTATCTACTTTGTGTAAATCTGCTGTGGAGCTGTACACTCCAATTTGTACGGTTTTATGTATTTAAGTTATAGTTGAATAAATATTTTACTACACTTATAAAAAATAAATGGCCAGTTTCCCATAAGACTCCAAGAGAAGCATGTGTTTCATAAAACCCAAACGAAACAAAAATCACTTTTGCCAAACTCAGCATATCTCTGAATCATAGAAAGGTAGATGACAAAAGAAAAGTAAGATTCACCTATCTAGGATTCCTGGACCCCACCCATGACCACTTTTCTCTTACCCCAGATAAACCGTAAGAACAGGAGCTGTATAACCTTTCTCCTACACATGGATGCCCATTTCCACATCTGGGGCACAGGGATGGGCATTGCCATACAGAGGGTGCTGAAGAATCTGGCCTGTGGAGAGGGATCATCTGAAGATAGTTTTGTAAGTAGTGCTTGCAAAAGGCTTTAGAAATAACATTCTCATTTATCATTGTAAAAGAGATAAGATGGACCTATGATCTCCTCAAATGTAATTAGTTAATACTAATATGCATTATATAATAATTAATACTAATACCGAATGTATACTGATAATAATACCACCTACATGGTAATAAATGGTCCTTTTCTGATGCTTGTTTCTTCCTATTGCATCAGATAAGAATCCAACAATGAAAGGGATTTAGAGACGGAAGCCACAAACAAGGACTTAAAATAACAGCTTGGGCAACCACTGGAGAAAATGAGGTCCCAAGAGAGTGATCCAGAACATTATCAAGAATGTTTCAGAAAGGCCTGGGCTCAGGGCAAAAGACAGTGAGATGAAGGATTTCGAGGAAGTGTGAGACAGATGTAGTTCTCCTCTGTCACAAACTTGACCTACCTGAACCAGGCAGTCATGTGCCTCTAGACCAGTGGTTCTCAACCCCTTCCATGAATGACTCCCATTGGGGTCTAAGCACTCTCTCACAGGGGCCACCGGTGGCCAGTGGAAAACATATTTTAATTAAGAGTCATAAAAGCAGCAAAACTACGGTTATGAAGGAGCAACAAAAGTAATGCTATGGTTTGGGGCCACCCATGGCAACAGGAAGAATTGTATTAAAGGATCACAACATTAGGAAGGTTGAGGGCTACCGGCTTAGACTGACAAGATGAGGACATAATCAATGGCATACAAATGACTGTGCAGGTGAGGCTAGGTGAGGGAATGCTTTAGGAAACTCTTCAAATGTAATCCAAGTGTGAAGTGCTTAGTGTCAATGTGGGAAGGACAGAAGAGGGGAGAGTAAAAGCCATGCTCAGAACAAGGACATGAGGATGCTGTATATGATTTACATGGGGGTGACAGTGGTGTTTCCAAAGAGGATTACAAAGGCTTAAAGGCAGAAATAATGGAGACTTTACAAACTAGCAACTTAGGGTGTAGTAGGGGTGGTAATCCTTTCCTCACAAGAAAATAGAAATATGTATGTAAATTGCTTTTACGATGTATAGGTATGGGCCTTGAATTCCTGTTCTTTCCAAGACTTCTAGCATGAAAGGATGCTGAATTTTGTCAAATGCTTTTTCAGCATCCAATGAGATAACCATGTGTTTTTTTCTTTGAGTTTGTTTATGTAGTAGATTATGTTGATGGATTTCCATATATTGAACCATCCCTGCATCCCTGGGATGAAGCCAACTTGATCATGGTGAATGATCGTTTTGATGTGTTCTTGGATTCGGTTGGCAAGAATTTTATTGAGTATTTTTGCGTCAATGTTCATAAGGAAGATTGGTCTGAAGTTCTCTTAGTTGGATCTTTGTGTGGTTTTGGTATCACGGCAATTGTGGCTTCGTAAAATGAGTTGGGTAGTGTTCTTTCTGTTTCTATTTTGTGGAATAGTTTGAAGAGTATTGGTATTAGGTCTTCTTTGAAGGTCTGATAGAATTCTGCACTAAAACCATCCGGTAGCCAACATCAAATTAAACGGAGAGAAACTTGAAGCAATCCCACTAAAATCAGGGACTAGACAAGGCTGCCCCCTCTCACCATATCTTTTCAATATAGTACTTGAGGTACTAGCTAGAGCAACATAAGGAAATCAAAGGGATACGAATTGGAAAGGAAGATGTCAAACTATCACTATTCACAGATGATATGATAGTATATTTAAGTGACCCAAAAAACTCCTCCAGAGAACTCCTACAGCTTATAAACAACTTCAGCAAAGTGACTGGTTATAAAATCAACTCAAGCAAATCAGTAGCCTTCCTATACTCAAAGGATAAGCAGGCTGAGAAAGAAGTTAAGGAAATGACTCCCTTCACAATAGCCACAAACAATATAAAGTATCTTGGTGTGACTCTAACCAAACAAGTGAAAGATTTGTATGACAAAAACTTCAGTTCTCTGAAGAAGGAAATGGAAGAAGACCTCAGAAAATGAAAAAATCGTCCATGCTCATGGGTTGGCAGGATTAATATAGTTAAAATGGCAATCTTGCCAAAAGCAATATACAAATTCAATGCAATCCCCATCAAAATCCCAACTCAGTTCTTCATAGAGATAGAAAGAGCAATTCTCAAATTCACGAGGAATAACAAAAAAACCAGGATAGCTAAAACTATCATCAACAGTAAAAGAACTTCTTGGGGAATCAATATCCTGGACCTCAAGCAATACTACAGAGCAGTAGTGTTAAAAACTGCATGGTATTGGTACAGTGACAGAGAGGTAGATCAATGGAATAGAATTGAAGACCCAGAATTGAACCCACACATCTATGGCCAATTGATCTTTGACAAAGGAGCTGAAAACATCCAGTGGAAAAAAGATAGCCTTTTCAACAAATGGTGTTGGCCCAACTGGAGGTAAACATGCAGAAAAATGAGAATTGATCCACTCTTATCTCCTTGTACTAAGCTCAACTCTAAGTGGATCAAGGACCTCCACATTAAACCAGACACACTAAAATTAATAGAAAAGAAACTGGGGAAGACCCTTGAGGACATTGGCTCAGGGGAAAAGTTCCTGAACAGAACACCAATAGCTTATGCTCTAAGATCAAGAATAGACAAATGGGACCTTATAGAATTACAAAGTTTCTGCAAGGCAAAAGACACTGTCAAAAGGACAAATCAGCAACCAACAAATTGGGAAAAGATCTTCACCAACCCTACATCTGACAGAGGGCTAATATCCAATGTATACAAAGAACTCAAGAAGTTAGACCCCAGAAAAACAAATAACCCTATCAAAAAATGGGGTACAGAGCTAAACAAAGACTTTTCACCTGAAGAAATTTGGATGGCTTAGAAACACCTTTAAAAATGTTCAACATCATTAGTCATTAGAGAAATGCAAATCAAAACAACCCTGAGATTTCACCTCACACCAGTCAGAATGGCTAAGATTAAAAACCCAGGAAACAGCAGGTGTTGGTGAGGATGTGGAGAAAGAGGAACACTCCTCCACTGCTGGTGGGACTGCAAGCTGGTACAACCACTCTGGAAATCACTCTGGCGGTTCCTCAGAAAACTGGACATGATACTTCCAGAAAACCCAGCCATACCACTCCTGGGCATATACCCAGAAGATTTCCCAGCATGCAATAAGGCTACATGCTCCACTATGTTCATAGCAGCCCTATTTATAATAGCCAGAAGCTGGAAAGAACCCAGATGTCCCTCAATGGAGGAATGGATAAAAAAATGTGGTATATATACACAAGGGAGTACTATTCAGCCATTCAAAACAATGAATTCATGAAATTCTTAGAGAAATGGATGGAGCTGGAGGACATCATACTAAGTGAGGTAACCCAGTCTCAAAAGAATACCCATGGTATGCACTCAGTGACAAGTGGATATTAGCCTAGAATCTTGGGACACCAAAGACACAATCCACATACCAAATGATGTCCAACAAGAAGGAAGGAGTGGACCCTGGTTCTGGAAAGGTTCAAAGAATGAGTGTAAGGGAATGCCAGAACAGGGAAGTGGGAAAGGGTGGATGGGGGAACACGAGGAGGGAAAGGGGGAAAAAAGAAACATGTATGTAGTTTTCTGTTTAGTGGAGTTTGAATTACTTTCAAAAAGGGGTTATTTCTTCCCAAGAACCCAGAGGGAGACACAGAATTGGTGTTGCTATGAAATGTGGCTGTTTCACAGTCCCGGGAAGACAGTCAGTATGGCTTCATAGGAAACTCAGAAACGGAGAGAAACAATACAGATTTCAGCCACTTTCTGTCACTAATAATCTGTGTGATGTTAGACAAGTCACTGTAATTCTTTAGGTCACCATTCAGCAAAACACAATTGATTCCATGTATGGTTCAGGACACTCATTTGTCTAACTTGATGTTCTGAAGAGAGGAAACAAAAAGACCAGGGGATTGAGAGCTGAGTGGATTCTTGCATTTGATAAAAGCGAGTTTGTGACAGAGGAGACTTACATCTATCTCATGCTTCCTCAAAATCAGATGAAATTCACATATCAGACTGTGTTACATGTAACAGATCCAGGGCAGTCAGAGCTTAGGTCCTAAGAAGAACCTTACAAGAAAGAAGACAATGGACACTCATGACCTACTTACCGCAGACGGGGGTGAAAGAATCACTCTGGTCTCACAACCACTGGAGCAGCTAAGAGTGTGAATTTTTGTTTCAGAAGACAGAGAGGCAGCATGCTTTGCCCAGTGATAGTTATGACTAGGAACAGAATAAAATTCTAGGTCTTTCCCATGTTCTAACATTTGTTCTATCGACCTTTCCAAATACCCAGGCAGCATCGGTGTGACTCCTTCAATCAGTGGCACTGGCCATCTTGGACATTGTGACTAAATGTTTAATTATTTAATTTTAATTAATATTTCTTCCCCTCCATTCGTCTTGGCACGTAAATTGTTGTTCCAAAAGCTGTCTTCTACAAGGGAAGCATAGCTGCAAGGGGGAGTGCCGGATTGCAACTCAAGGGCGATTTACCTTGAGGGATCGATAAATCTGGTCAGTTCGCATGTGCGTGCTTTCAGTCTGTCTCCTATGTCTGTTTCTGCAAAGTACACCAGCCAGGGCTTTCTCTCTGGATGGCCAATGTCTGCAGGTAGTCCCTGGGGATCCCTAACTGTGTGTCTGGAAGGGAGGAAACCACATTCAATCGGGAGCTGTCAGCTTGCTGGCTCTGGGGCCAAGGCTTGCTCATGTTAATATTTCTTTTCCTGCTGCTGTGATGTGACACTCCTCTCAAACCGGGACTCGTGACTCTGGACAGGAAACTCCTTCTGCTGATGTTTGAGTTGGCTTCCGAGGGAGAGGGAGGCTGATATGATGAGCCAGCTCCCACACTGAACAAACTTGTATGGACCACTCTAATAATCATAGTGAGAGAAGTTACGTGTTAGCTTGAGAGTTTGGGATAGTTTCTGGTGCTGAGGACAGTCAGCACCTTCCAAGACTCTAAATGATCAAAGGTCACAGGGGAATGGAAATGATTCTGACTGTCCCTGGATTCATGATTCATCAGGCACCAGAGTTTATTTTAAGAACAAAACTCCAGGGGAGTACAGAAAGTCTAGGACTCTTGATTGCTCATTTGGAGAAACTTGGGAAAGGCAGAATATACATCTGTGATCATCAACAAAAAAAACCACCTTGGGAGAGGAGGACAAGGGCTATCTTGGATGCCATGCTTAAAAAGCGACCATGCCTGGGAACACCGATGATCAGGTCAGTTTCCTCCACCACAGCCAGTCTCTGATGATCTAAAACAGCAGTTCTCAGCATGTGGTTCTCAACCCACACAGAGGTCACATATCAGATATCCTTCATGTCAGATATTTACCCTATGACTCATAACAGTAGCAAGATTACAAGTATGAAGTGTCGATAAAATTATTTTACGATCGAGGGATCACCACAACATGAACTACATTAAAGGGTCACAGACATTAGGAAGGTTGAAAACCACTGACCTAAAACTAGACCAGATTCCCACGAGTTTCACTGTCTCCCCCTTTCCCCCCTACTGAACTTCACTAAAGTCTCCTTCGTGGTTACAACGTAGCTTCAGATGACATTTCCTCCTCTGTCTATGTTGTCACATATGCTACTCCAAAGTGCTATCTGACTCATGGGACTAAGTGCTCCTCTGTCTGTCTGTAAGAACATCAGTATCTAAGAAGCCACATAGAGGGGTAGGGATATGTCACGTTGCCCCTCCATACAGGGCTAAAGTCCCCTCTGAGACTGAGGTTCCTTAGACTGCTCTACCTTGCCTGCAGCTCTTACTCGGAGTCGCTGCCTCCCATGCTAGCAGGAATCCACCTGGGCAAACACTAGCAAATGTGTTAGAGTTTGGGAATAAAGGCTCTCAGAGGCATGCATGTAGAAAGGGAAGTAAAAACCAAGTCAGTCTACCACTGGGGAAGAGAGATAAGAATGCAGCTTTAGACCACATTTAGTGTAAGTACCCAATCATCATAAAAGTTTAAAAGAGGATAAAATCACTTTTATACTCAGCTAAGCTTTACTTCACCTGAAGAAGGGTCAAGATGATGTGATGCTCAGAAGTACAATGATTCAAGAAAACTTAGACCCGCCCCTGTTCTTAGAAAGGAACTTGTATGCTCATTTTAGCCAAATGACTGAACAAGTCAAGTTAAAAGTTCTTGAATGAGTCTGTGTGTTCCTTGAATGAAGTCTGTGTATTATAAAAAAAAAAAAAGTTAGGAACATCTAAAATCAGAACAGAATAAAAGTCTTACAAAACCACATGTAATGTAGTTAAAATGGCGACAAGTCCCAGAAATAAAACAGCAGTGTGTCACATGGTCACGAGAAGCAATGCTGGAAATTCTCAAGCCCTGAGGGGTTTGCATGTTTATGAGCAACTAACTGACAGAGAGACAAGACAAAGCAAGAGATTATAGATAGACAGCAGAGATCCAGATAGAGGAGAAAAAGGGCAAATCGTCCACATTCCCCACTGCTGTCTCCTGAGCAGCTCCGTGGAATTGTAGACTTGGGGCGGGGGGACCCTGAGAAATCCCCTAAGATCCCCAGTGACTTCCCATCACACTCAGTTCTACAGTTTCCATGACACAGAGCTGGCAGAGATGCCGCGTCTCTTAACCCTTCGTCCACTACTCTACCGTACTTCATGTCGTCTTAATTCTAAAAGAGACTGTGCCCAGAGCAGAGCCGCTCTGATGGTGGTTCCTGAAGGGTAAAGTCTGTCACTATGCGCCGTGAGCATATGCCAACACAAGACAGCTGTAACTAAAACACAGAGGGGGACATTCCCTAATTGGCTTAGAACCAGGAAGATTAGTGAAATGTGGGTCCTTGTTAACGTTAGAGCAGATCCAGCTCTCTTCAGCTTACTTGGAACCTTAACTACTTAAGTCAACGACTTAGAAGAAGAAAGAGGTGTTTAATGAAAGCATGGAGACCACGGGCCAAAGGCAGGTGAGTACTTGAGTCCTCAGAGACTGCCTTGGCAACTCCCTCTGAGCTTATCCTGGCTCCTGAGAGGAGATTCATAAATGAGGGGTTTGAGAACTCTATCGCTGCCGTGCTGCTGTGGGCAGGGTCTCCGGCAAGGCTGCCTCATCAGCCTAGGATTATCAGGCCCGTGCGTGTGTACGGCTGGAGATAAGGCAGACTGCTCATCCATGACTTGGCAAGCAACACCATGATGCTTGTAGTGGGGACAAACTATTAAGGCAGAAGCAATGTAAATCCAAGACCGCAGGGAGTCAGCTCTTGGCTCCACTTTGGCGGTGGTGGGCTCTGGCTTCTTACCCCTTCCTCCACCTCTCCCCACCACTTTTTCCTGCCTGTTTCTGAGTTCTAGACAGAGAGTGGCGGTGAAATCAAAGGCCTTTTAAGTTTGGGACAGGAGAAGAGCTTGAAAGCTACAATGCTCTTGGTAGCTGGTGGGCTGGACTCCCTGGATGCTCTTTCTAAAATTTATTTTCAGCACCCTGGGCAAGCCTCTCAGTTTCCTTGATTTTTAAGCAATAGGGAACAATACAAATGCATTTTGTACCACAGCACCCAAAACAATGCCAAACATTTTGTCATAGCCTCCATCTACAGCGTGACATAGTAAAGTTCCAGCATAATGAGTTTTGTCATGAGGCTGCCAACAAACTTCAGGAATGCAAGGAGGGAGTGACATCAGCATGGCGAGGCATTTGCCACTGGGAAGAGGTAAAGCCATCTATGGAAGGGAACACAGACAGAGGGCTCTGATGCTCACTCCAACAGTTCAGAAAGGCCATGAGTCTCTCATTCAAATGCATTCACTTGAAGCCATCATACCAGTAAGCGATACAGTGCAACCCATAGTCTTAAACATGGTCTCTCATCACTAATATCATTCAGGCTCCAGGGAAATGTTTCCCCAAACCTCTTTCCCTGAGTTTTTGAAACAAAATCCCTATATGCTAAGAGCATGCATGGGATGCACTGTTGCCAAGGCTGGAGATGAATGAAAGTGCTTCTGATTTGGGGAAGGGTTTGAGTAGAACAAGATGTCAGCCAAGGGAAAGGGCAAAGGAAGGACTGAGCAGAGGTCTCCTGCTGGTTAACATGAGAAAGCCAGCAACTGCTGTGTGTGTGTGTGTGTGTGTGTGTGTGTGTGTGTGTATGTGTGTGTTATATGTGTGTGTGTTGTGTGTGTATTGTGTGTGTTGTGTGTGTGTTGTGTGTGTATTGTGTGTGTGTTGTGTGTGTGTTGTGTGTATGTGTTGTGTGTGTGTTGTATGTGTGGTGTGTGTGTGGTGTGTGTGTGTCCTTTGCCACTTCTGATCCACTCCATGACTGAAGGAGTTCACACTCACAGTGAGCATACACAGCATTTACACATGAAGACAGAAGCACACTTCTCCCAGAGGCCAGAAGTGCTGCTTGTCACAGGTTGATCTGTCCCAGGGAAGTGGGTCATTCATGACATGGTCTCTACAAGCACCTAGGAGGCATGCAAAGCTGGATCTCAGAACACAATAAACAAAAAAGGGCTTGGGAAAACTAAACTACTCGCTTAAAAAATTAACGAGTCCATTTGAAATAAGTTGCATTTGAAACTTTTACACAGATTAACGCAATTTGTATTTTGGACTGTTCTGTATTGTCATCTGACACATGGCCAACTGCTGTCTTCTGGTGGCTTTCATTCTCTGACAGACAACATTTAAATTAAGGCACATGAAAATTTCTGGTAGACTTGGTTTCTTAAGTTTTACATACCACTTTAATTTACATTTTTATCAGAGTATATTATAATTTCCACATTTCAAAAATTCTTTATGTCTATGATGGCCAAACTAAACTCCATACTTCAAGCCAACATACTTTTTTTTCAACTTTCTGATTCTTATCTGTATAAAACACAAATAACAAGCATCCCACAGTGCCAGGGGCTGAGAGAGGAGGGGCAGGGCGTGACTGCCTAACAGGTGTGGGCTTTCCTTCTGCAGTCATGAAGATGTCTGGAGTCAGGTAATGGTCATAATTAGCTTTCTAAAAAAAAAACTTCTTAAACTTTTGTGGAAGTAGCTATACATATTTTCTTTTTTTCTTTTCTCTTTTTCATTTATTTTTCCCTGTCCTTTAGTTTTACCTATTTTTGAGAGGCTCCAATGTAGTATGTAGCCTTGGATGACCTCTGACCCTCCTGTCTCCATGGACCCAGTGCTAGTAGACAGCCTACCTATTTCCTTAGAGAGTTTATGTGCAGTCTTTTGAGCTGCACATAGAAAGGGGGAAGGTAGAAAACATGTGGCATGCAGCTCTAAAATATTTACTATCTGGAACTTTTCAGAAAACATCTCTCAGTCTGTGATTGAGACCATTACTGTCAATAGAATAAAATTAATCTGAGGAATATTGATTGCAACATAATTAGTATTTACTGAAGTTAAGGGTTGAAAAATAAATCTCAGTGTGTGAGTGTCACAGGTCATGATTTGTGTATATCTTTATTTTGTGGCTCATCCGAAAGCTGCTGGCCCATCCACAGCAAATCCCAAATGAGCAATAATAATTAAATTGAGTCATCTTTGGTGTTTTGCCAACTTTTAGACATACGAAAACAATAGGTTTAAGCTTATTTTTTGTTTTATTGTTACCCAGGAATATTTGCCGAAGTAAGGGAAAAGGCACATTTCGTCTAACAGTGTATTCGCTTGATTTATAACTTTTTAAATGTTTAGACATGTGGTGTGTGAGCCTTCAGTGGTACCTCTGCCCAGGGACTTGGAGATGTGAGGGGTGGGCCCGAAGAGCATGCAGAGGACCCTGGGAAGTCATTAGGAAGAAAAATGAGGCGGAGAGACAGGACCCTTGCTGCTAAACAAACCTGAAGGCTGTCAAGAACAGACCCTGCAGGCAAACGGTCCCCACGCGCTCTGTTCCTCTGCCACAGCAGAGATGTCCCAAACACCCCACATCTGTGCACTGGACCCAAAAACTCCCTTAAAAACAGGCACGAAGCCTTTTAGGCACTGTGCTGAGACTGGGGGAACAGAAATGCTTTCTAAGGGGCTCTTTAAAAATATTTTTCAATTATGTTGATTTTTAGATAATTATATACATGCATGTAATGTGTTATGAACATATTCATCGCGTTTTCTTCTTACATCCCTTTCCCACTTCTGAAGATACCTGCTTCCTCCCAACTACACCACCTTCTACTTCCATATCTTTTTTTCTTAATTTCCATCTAAAGTTGTTTTATCTTTATATATGTGAGTACTATGTGCATGCCTGGTGTCTGCAAATGCCAGAAGAGGAAATCAGATACCACTGGGACTGTAGTTACAGATAGTCGTGAGCCACCATGTAAGTACTGGGAATCAAACCTGTGTCCTCTGGAAGAGAAGCCAGTGGTCTAAAAGTCTGAGCCCATATCTCCACCTCATATGCCCCCATGTGTGAGTGTGTGTGTGTGTGTGTGTGTGTGTGTGTGTGTATGTGTGTGTGTTCTCCACATCTTCCATTCTTTCCCTCCCTCATTGCATCCTTGAGTTGGGATTCAAAGACTTCTTTTTAAATTGTAACTACACAGGCGGCTATAGCATTTCCAGTCCTGATGTCCATCACTGCTGTATACCGCATTGCTCTCTAACCCTTTCTGTTCTTCAGGCATCTTCCCATAACTGTTTACTCTATTCTCTGCAGTCTTCTTAACTGTCACATCTCCACAGTCTTAAACCTAACACGTGACCTTTTCTACCTACCTCACTTTTGCATATAATTTTTTGAGTGTGGTCTCCTCCACACAGGCTGAAGAATTAGGAAAATATTTATATAAAGTTTTGTCCCTTCTGCCTGTAAACTGAAACCAGGATTTCATAAAATACAGTGACTGGTTTAGAAAGCATTCTCTGCGCCCAATGTCTATCAGTCTAGGGAAACTAATTGGTTTTCTCCCATATTGATTTGCTTTTTTATGTTCCCAAGCAAAGTTTTATTTTATATTTAAAGTAATGTGTAAGAACACACACTTGAGGGATTCTACTCTGTCAGAGTGCTGTGACAGCTTTGCATAACTATCCATGATCAGAACATAAAACCATCTCATCAATCGGCTACGCTGAATTGCTTTGTCATCCTGATCTCCCTGCATCCTGCAGCTATCCATCTAGATCTGGTCGCTGTCACTGTAGCCTGTCCTTCTGAGAATGGAATCATAGGGTCTATGACCTTCTGTGATGGGCTCATTGCACCATGCCTCCCTGTGTTGAGATGCAGTTCAAGCTGGTGCACACATCAATAGAGCAGTCCTTTTATGGCTGAGTGTACTCTGCTGTGTGCATGTGCTGCGGTTTCTCTGTGCACCTGTCAGAGGACACTTAATTAGGGTCCGGTTTTCAGTATTTAATTTAGTTCCAGTTTTCAGCAATTGTAAAAATAGCTGCCACAAACTTGTTTTGGGGTTAATATGAGTCCTTTTTTTTTTTTTTCCCCTGTGCTGGAGAGCAAGGAGAAGGATCGCCAGCTCAATTTTATGTTTGACTTTATGGGGTAGGTGGAGTGTTGAGCAATGTGTTGGACCATCTTGCTTTCCCCAGGGCAGAGCTTGATTGCACCATTTGCCCGTCGTGTCAGCATTGGCATTTACTAGAATCTTTCCCATGTTGTGGCTGACCAGGAGCTATGGTTCGGGTCTCGTGTCCAGCATCATTGGAATGCTTTCTGAACATCTCCAGACCAGGAAGAATAGCAAAACTTCAAACTCAAAATATGTTTTTTTTTCACTGAAAAATTATTTCTTTAAAACACCATAAAGCCAAAAAACAAACAAAAAACTTAAATAGGAGCATAGTAAGTTGGGGAATGTATATGTAATCCACTGCATGAGTCTAATAAATACTGCTGAAAGTCTCAGTGGGTCAATTTGTGTTGAATTATTACAGTAGGCACAACAGTTTCATTCTCAACGAAGATTTTAATTTAGCAAACATCGTTGTGGATCTGCTTGGGCCAAATATCCTATTAGAAAATAGAGCTGCTTGGATTACAATGTTCTTGCCTTCAAGAAATGTGCCCCCTAGAGGGGGCAGACATTGTGCTAAATGCATTTCAGTAGCAGAATGGCCACACTGAGCATGGTTTTATATCCAGAGAATGTTGGTTCTGCCTCAGGGATTTAGAGGAGGATGGCCAAGAAGAGCTGTGAGAGTAGGGAGCGGGGCTGCTGATGACAGTGGCATCACAAGTGGCCTTCAAACCCTCTCCAGGGACTACAAAATGGAGGCTCTGCAGGCTCAAGCAAGGAGCTGTCTCCCCCACATTACATACAATTTATTTTATCAGAAGCTTTCCACAGTGTTTCATCAGAGTCAACTGAGAAACAGAATATTTTGAAGAAAGTGTTTGAAAACATGGAAGTGGAAGAGATGGTAGCATTCCCTGCTAGGGGAGAAATAAATCAAAGAAAAGCAAGTTCAAATACACCCATCCTCCTCATGTAGAAGACTGTCCAAAGTAGCATCGGTAATGAGTCCCCAACAAAGGAAGCATACTAATCATGATTTGCTGAGACTACAGTTATGGAATTGTTTTTTTACAAAATCAACACACTGTGATAAAAGCACATAACAAAACATTTCTAGGGATTAAAAGATTGAGCTATGCCTGTTTGTGATGACTTAGACAGACCTGCAAAATAATGTCAGGCTCCTCTTTGGTTGTTTAATTTGTGTAGTTCTTTGTACATTCTGGATATTAGCTTCCGGTCTGAAGTGAACTGACAGAGATTTCCCCTCATCCTGTTTGCTCTGCTGGTACTTTCCTTGCCTGTACAGAAAGCTTTGTGGTTTTCATATAGTCCAATTGGAGTCTCGCCCCCAAAGTCCTTGCTTATACATAAACCTTGATGTGTATCCCCTAAGGTGGCCTCTAGAGGTTTCAGTATTTTAGGATCTAAGCTAAGACCTTAGACCCACTTGGAGTTAATTTTTGATCATGGTGAGAGATAAGCATCTAATTTCATCTTTCTGTGGTTGGTACCTAGATTTACCAGTATCTATTAAATAGGCTGTCTTTTGTCCACTGCATGTTTTTGACACCTTGACTAGAAATTAGGTGGTCACAGCTGTGTGGGCTTATTTCATTTCTAAGTGTTCTGTTCTCTACTACTGATCTGTAAGCCTATGTTTATGCTTGGACCAGACTGTCTTTTTGTTACTGTAGCTCTGCTGTATAATTTGAGGTCAGCTCATGTAAAATCTCCAAGTACTGTTCTTTCTCTTTAGGATTGCTTAGACTTTAATGACCTTCTTTTTCTAGTTCTGTGAGAAATCTTATGCTGATTTGTCAAGTTTACATTACCTACAGTCTCTAGGAAGAGACACCTCACTTGATGAATTGCTTCCATAAGACTGGATGTGGGCATTTTCTTGATTGATCCTTGATGAGAGACCTCTCAGTCTACTATGAAACAGAACCACCTCTGGGCAGGAGGTTCTGGGTTGTATAAAAAGCAGGCTGAGCAAGCCAGTGAACAGAGTTCTCTGGGTATGGTCTCTGCTTTGGTTCTTGCCTCGAATTTCTGGCCATAGTGTTTTTCATATCAAGATAAAATCAAATTAGGACAAATGTATTTGAAATTATCCTAGAGAATGTCTTGAATCTGTAGATTACTTCTGGCAGCAGAGATATTTCCACAATAAACAGAACTGCCACATGGGGTAATAAAATGAAGACTCACAAATGACCAATAATCATCAGTCATCAGTGATATGGAAATTAAAATCAGAGTTGCCACCTTAACCCCCATCAAAGAGGCTATCATTGAGGAATCTGACAACAAATGTTGGAGAGGTTATGAACACAAAGGAACATTTGTTCACTGCTAGTGGGAGTATAAATTAATACAATTATGGAAATAGCTTTGAATGTTCCTCAAAAGTTAAAAACAGGATTACCTTATGACACAGCTATACCACTCCTGGGTATATGCCCAACTAGTAAGGCTGTGTATTCTACTACAAAGATAATCGCAGATACATGTTGATTTCTATTCTATTTACAAGAGTGAGGAAATACAATCAGCCTAGTTACACACAAAGGGAATAATATAATACTTTTCAGCTCTTTCCCATTTTGCAGCAAATTCCACTATTCTGACTTTACTATTAGGATGTGTGTAGATTAGCTTCTAGGGAATGAAAGATGAAGTGAAGTTGATCCACCTCTGCTGCAACAGCTAACGTTTCTTTAGGTCAGCCTTCAGCAGCTGATTCCCCAGACAGGTGAGTTTAGCCAAAATCATCAAGCCATCTAGTTGATCCACTGGTGAACACATGAGCCAGACTAGCTAAGGCAGCATACATCAGCTAAATAGCACAGATCTGCTTAGTGAGTAGCTGTGGCCTGTCAGAGGTTTTTGGTGATGTCAGGAAGCATTGTTTGAGTCATAGGTAATTGGTATACTGAGGTTTTATTACTAGAAGCTTAATAAAATACAGGCAGAAACCCCAGCCTTACTAACAATGGGTGCCTCTAGAGAACACAACTGCTGGCCAACACTTGATCTTCAAAGAATGCAAGCACAGAGAAATACAATTGCTACTGCTTCTGAGCTAATACATTTCTTTCCCTTAACTGTTTTTAAAATCCCAAACTCTATAAGATAAGATAAGAAAGTGCTAATCCCAGTGGCTACCCTGGATTTAAAAAAAGTCTGAAGGAACACAGTACTGACATTGTATGTCAAAGGCTATAAAATAGCCAGATTTTACTCATGTCGCAACACTGATGGGCTAACTGTTCATGCATGAGCTACTTAATCACTATTTTTCCCAGCTCCTTTGTGGAGATACTAGTGGCTCCAACTGGGAGTGAGGTCATTTAGCTCATGACTATGACTATTACCAATTGGAAAAGCCATGGTAATACTCATCTTGTCCAAATGTAAGTTAAAAGGGTTTCAGATACTGAGAGTGATGGTGATGGTGAGACTAGTAGTGGTGCTAAAGATGAAGACAGTGAATTTTAGTCATAGTAACAGCAGGATGTTGTATGATCTATAAACTCCTTGATGCTGGTCTTACGGCTTTTTAGATGACTCAGATAGTTGATATAGGCAATAGACAACCAAATGCCAAAATGTATAGCTATTTCATTTACTCATACCTACTTTCTGAGAGAAAATACGTCTATTGTTTAACTCTTGCCAAGAGCAGAAATATAATGGAAATTATTTGTTGACTTGATTTGGTCAATTGCCCTTCATTAAAATTTAACAAACACTTTTTTAACCATGGGGAAGGCATTCAAAATGATGGCATACATATAAAGTATCTGAGGGCCATGTCCTAGTGTACAGCACAGGATGCTTTAGGACGAGTAGGGTGTGGACACTGCATGCAAACAGGTCAATATATAACAGGCTTCACTGTGGACAGCTCCAGCATTTCCAGTCCTCTTCAATCTGTAATAAGTTTTGGGGAAAACAAATCTAGGGCTTCTAGCAGTCCTACCATATGCTGACATCTTAGAAGTTCAAAGCCAGGTAATGTAAAGTCACCAGAGGGCGGAACGTCAGTTAGGAAAATTCCTCCATAAGACTAGGTTGATGTAAGGCATTTCCTTAATTAGTGAGTGATGGGGAGGGCCCAGTTTATTGTAGTGATGCCATCCATAGCCTGGTGGTCCTGAATTCTATAAGAAAGCAAGCTGAGCAAGCCAGTAAGCAGCCTCCATGGCCTCCACATCCGCTCCTGCCTCCAGGTTCCAACCCTGCTTGAGCTCCTGTTCTGAATTCCTTCAGTGACGAACAGTGATGTGGAAGTATAAGCCAAATAAACTCTTTCCTCTGTAACTTGCAGCTCCATTCATTGCAACCTCTCTATCATTTTGGAAAGCTCTGTAGTTTTCCTCTGACCCACGCTTGACCTTTCCTCACAGCAGCAGCTACCTACCATGGCATGTCCCCAACCCCTGCCTGTCCACATTACTCAGAACCTGCCCCTTAGCTGGGCTGACCTACAGATGGCATTAGAAGCCCTTCTATTTTGTGTTCTGCTTTCAGGTTCTTTCTAATAGCTGATTTCTTTTGAGGCATACAAAAGCAGCCTGCTCTTCTCTGCCCCAGTGAGCAGGATGTCCTGTGCTTTCTGATGCCCCAGCTTTTCCCAATATAGACTTCATCTTGGGAAAAGAAGTAATTAGCCTGATGGGAACTAAACAGCCATTTCAGCAGTTTTCTCACTGCTGGGTTTTGAAGCAACAGAGGCATGGGCAGGTCGGAAAGAAGTTGAGTATGCTGCAGTCTCAATGCCCCACTAAGCTCAAATACCAGCTACTGGCACCCAAAGCTCATTAGTTCTGACCAACACAGCTAATCATCCGAGTGATGAATCAGCTTTCATGAGCACTCAGAGAAGCAGTCACTAATGTTTTAACCTCAAAGTACCCTGGATGGCCTGGAAGACCCAAGTCTTGAGCAGTGTTATAAACTTGAAAAACAGTCCTTCAAGTGTGATGATACAGAAAACTAGGTTCACTTGGTAAGGTCCTTATAAGGCCTAGCACTGCTCTTGGAAGAAACGTTGGCATGCCATTATAGGCAAGGTTCCATGCTCCTTGGCAATCAAGTCTTTTATGATGTTTCTCAACTTCAATGTAGCTGGCAGTACATATACAGATAAGTTCTTGATATCATGCTGTGGATGCATTGTGGGTAGGGAGCACATCTCTATATCTACCTTATGGGTGTAGGGTGGCTCCCTCCCTTCCCTAGTCCTCCTCCAAGGTGTGATGGAACCAGAAATGTCTCCAGACATAGCCAAAGGTTGTCCCTGTAACTCATGAGGCAGAAGCAGATGAATCTCTGTGAGTAAAACTCTGTTACACACAAAAAGTCAAAACTATAAGAAAAATACAAAATATAAAATAGACACTACCATGCAAGATAAGAGAAAACATTATTCATAATTGCTTTTTTAATATTTACTAGTTCTTTTTATATTTTCATATAAATAATGCCAACATGCACATCAGATCTCTAAAGGACTGATTATTTATCTATATTACTGTGAAGATATTGACTTTGTTTCCCACTTAGAAGTTTCTCATTGCCCTCTGTTAGTGTACTATATACTATTGTGTGTTTGATTGATTTAATTCAGTTTTCCTTCAAAAAGCTGTTTAAGTGGATTATTTATTTATCTATTCATTCATTCATTATCTCATTAAAGCAAGCCTGATATTTAACTTCTACCTTAGACAACACAAGGCTGTCAAAACAGAACACCACAGGCCATCCAGGAGATCAATGAGCCTAGACAAAAAATAAATAAATAAAAGAAAGAAGAAAGCAAAACTCCATCTCTGGTCTTAGTATCTTAGTATCTGGTCTTAGACACACTGTATTGACCAATGTCCATTTAAGTTTCACATATTTATACTATATTCACAGAGAGAGGATGCAAGGCTACTTGATGGACACCAGGTACCTCTGGTCTGTTTTTACTGTCAACTTGACACAACCTAGAGTCACCTGGAAAAGGGGCACCTTGATATAGCTGTCTTGATCAGAGCGGCCTGTGTCCATGTCTGTGAGAGATTTTTTAATGTGTTAATTGATTAATTAATTAGTTAATTATCGTGGGAAGGCCCAGACCACTGTGGGCTGGCATCAGCCCCAGGCAGGTGGGCCTGACCTGTGTAAGAAAGTTCTCTGAGAGAACCAGAGAACCAGAGAGGGATCTACTCGTGGTGTTCCTCCATGGTTCTGCCTCAGTTCTTATTTGAACTTCTGCCCTGACTTCCCTCAGTGATGGACTATAACGGCCTGGATGTAAAGCCACAGTAATACATTCCTCCCCTATGTTACTATCATTCATAGTGGTTACTAGTACAGCAACAGAAAAGGAGGTAGAACATTGTGACTGGTCCCATGAAAAATGGTTATCTGTTGTCTGTCATCTGGGGACATGTGACATAAGCACATGGACAATTTAAGCAAGTATGCATTGGTAAAATAAAGTCTGTTAAGTTAGTTAGCATTCTAGCAAGATGATAAAATGCCTGAAGCTATGAACTTATAAGAAAGAAAGCTTTATGGTTTCAGAAGTTTCAAGCTATGGTCAGTTGACCCAGTGATTTGGGGTCTGTGATGGGGCAGCATGTGACATGGGCAGTGTCTGGAAGAAATCCAATCACTTCATCATAACTGAGAAGTAAAAGAGGTGAGAAAGAAAACAAAAATGACCACGGAAAGAACCAGAGGCAGACTGCAGTCAGAAGTCTTACCAAAAAAATAGACAACAATAAAGGATGGTGAGGATGTGGAGAGAGGAGCCCTTATCCACCACCAGTGTGACTGTGAACTAGCAGTAATTATGGAAATCAGTGTAAAGGTTACTCAAGAAAAATAAAAATGATATTTCCATACAACCCGGCTATAGCACTCCTCGGCATATGTTGAAAGAACTCTGCTCTCTCACAAAGATATCTGCTCATCCATATTCATTGTAGCCAGGAAGAGGAACCAGTCTAGACATCCACCAACAGAAGTATAGGTAATGAAAATGTGCCATAGATTCACAAAGGAATTTCACTCAGCTGTAGAAATACTGAATTTACAGAGAAAAGTGATGTATTTGTAAAGCATTACATGATGTGAAGGTGACACAGAAAGACATGTATAGCTGGTTCTCATGTACATAGTCCAGCATCATGTCTAACTATATGTATATCAGTGGGCGTGATGGCAGGTGTGGGCTATGAGACTAGGAAGGAGACAGCAGAAGGAAAGGAGCTGTGCTGGGAGAGGTGGGGTTGGTGGCATCCCTACCGGGAAGGAGAAAGGAGGATGGGAGGGTGATGGAAGGGATGGTCAGGGCAAGAGGGAGATGGGAGAGGAAGAGCAGCAAAAGTAAATTTTGAGAAACATCTTAATGGAACTTAGTGTCTATATGCTAATAGAATTTTGTGGGGGTTTTTTTGGGGGGAAGGGAGGCTGAGACAGGGTTTCTCTGTGTAGCCCTGGCTGTCCTAAAACTCACTCTGTAGACCAGTCTGGCCTCAAACTTAAAGAGATCTGTCTGCCTCTGTCTCCTAAGTGCTGGGGCTAAAGGTGTGTGCCACCGCACCCAGCAAAATGCTTTTTAGGGTTAAGATGAAAGAATCTGAGGCAGGACGAATAATCAAATATAAACAGTCATACCAACTAAGATATTCATAAAATACAGAAGGAACTAGAGCCTGAGTCCAAGACTCAAGAGTCTTTTAAAGGGCCAAATGATGCTGTGTCCATTTTCTTCCTACATATTTTGTTCTAAAAATAAAATAACTTATCCATTGTCCCTGTGGTTCTGTGGACCATGAGAAAATAAATAAGGAAGACATAAAGTGATATAGTTCATGAAGTTTGTTTCTCAAGAAGGAAGCATTATCAGTTAGCTAAGATGTAACAATATAAGGACAAGGGTTTCATACTGGGACTTCCTACATATGGATTGGGCTTAAGAACAAAAAATGTGAAGAATGAGAGGGGGCACACAGATAACAAACCAAACAGGCACAGGGAATCATTGCAAAAGAGCTGTCTAGAATGGTCTGTGTCACTCAAACATCTAACTCTGCAAAGATAGAAGATGCTGAGCCATCAGAAGACATGGTTACTGGCATGCAAAAAGCAAGTTTCCAGATTCCATGTCCATCCCCAAAAGATGAGGCTTCCCCTTTATTGGAATGCCTTAACTCTCTTCACCATGATCGTTTGAGATACCACACATGTTTATGCTCGCTCGCGTGGAAGCCAGATGTCCATGTTGGGTGTCTTCCTCTACTGCTGTGCTTTCCGCCTTATATTTTGAGATAGAATCTCTCACTGAACCTGAAGTTCCCATATTTGTCTAGACTGCCAGCAACCACAAGAATGCTTCTTTTTCCCTGTTACTTGGTGCTGGAGTTACAGGAGTGTACCACCATGCCTGGCTTTTACGTGAGTGAGTGGGGAGATGGGGACACAGGTCCTCGTGCTTGCTGCAGCAAACACTTCACCCACTGAGCTGTCTCTACAGAGCTGGTGATGATGGTTCAAAAAAATCCCTAAGTCACAAGCATGTTTTTCTTCAGACTATACACTGAGGCCAGTGCTTTTTCAAGTATTATTTGGGTTAAGACGTGTAATGCCAACTTCCTGTTTCTTCTTTGAGGCAACCTGTTTGCTCTTTAGTTCCCTGTGAGGGTTGGTTTTTATTTTTTTGTTAGGTTGTTTTTGTTTGTTTGTTTGCCTATTTGTTTTCTCTATGCCTTTTGATTAAATATTTTCTTTTAGAATCAGGAGACTTGCAGGTCATTTTCATTATTCCTGATGTCCAGTACATCTTTTAAATCGATGGTTGAACTCTAGAGAAAACAAATTGGATATTTTCTCACTCATTTTATGCTTTCTTTGTGCATCGTAGAAGGATACAAAAGAAGAACACTCTCGCTCTGTTTCCTCCAATTGAGCCTGTCCTTTTAATGACACAGCCTTATGTCTGATCAGGTTTCTCCCTCCTGACCTCTAAGGCCATCAGAGGTGAATCTATAGTTGCCTGTATTTAGACCTAAAAACAGATTCTTTTTTTCCCTACCCCCACCTTAAGTTCTTGTGAAATCTGTCCAGGGTTGAAGAGAAAAGAAATATTACTTTCTTTTCCATGATTTTCTTTGTCAAGCTGAAAGTTAAATAAATATCCCATGGGGAGGAAGAAGGGAGTGGGTGCAGGAAATAGTATGCCAAGAAGGAAGTTAGAGCATCATGGGGAGGTTGGCTGTCCCTTGTGTGACCTCTGGGAAGGGTCTGAGGTCAGCCTCTTGGACCCTGTGGACCCAGAGATTGTCATCTGCAGGCCTGAAAGCCACTGACTTGCCCTGGCCCTTCTGTCTCCACTGAGTAGTCTTAGACCTGGTCACTGCACTGCAGCCAGCTGTGCCTTGGGCCCTGGTATGGAAGCACTTGGCTGCCTCTCACCATCTTTCCTAAGAGAGGTGTTCCATTCTTGGCTCCTGGGTTGATTGTAGTTCCTCAGTACAGCCTTCCCTGAATGCTAACTGAGAGAAGTCTTGGATGTGTAGACAATGACAGACTTTGCTTCATGACAAACAGTACATTTTCTTTGTTGATAACCACTGGTTTTGTTTTTATCCTAGGATCTCAGAGAAGAGCAGAGACACAAACTATAAAATTTAAATCACCACACTGAGCTTGGAGGCATCACCAAATCTCACTGTTTTCATATGTGGGGTTGGGTCAAGCTATGGATTAGAAGTGTTTATCCCCAGGGATTCACAACTGGCAGCTTGATCCCCAGTGTGGTGACTTCTTTAGCAGGTGGGGGACCCCATGAGTGGTTAAGGAGCCCCAACTTCACAACTGCATCAGTGTTGACCCAATGGAGTCTTATAGGGGTGAGAGCTCTTCATAAAGGAATTGTTGTGAAGCCAGGTCACCAGCATGATTGGCTCCTTCTGCACATGGCAATTTTCTCTACCATGTTGTGAAACAACTATAAAGTCAGGATGCCAGCCTTGCTGATTGGACCCGGAGCCACCAGAACCCACTCTTTCTTTATAAACTTTCTTTATAACCCCAGACTCTGCTTATTTTGTGATGCCAACAAAAACCAGCCTACGACAGCCATTTTTCTAAAATATAAATAAATTTTTAAAAAATGGACTCTCTCCAGCACAGGGTACAGATAAATTCAAAGAAGTAAGTAGCAGGGCCTCACATCTTTGATCTATGGTCTCCCATCAAGAAGTCATACATTGCATCTGGTACCATTCTAGGGACAGGGGACCCTATGCCAGGGACTCCTCGACCAAGAGAAGATGGCAGCTCCGTGTTCACCCTGCATCTCCCCTTCTGTACCCCATGAACCAAGGCTGTTTGTCTGTATGTCAGGAACAGTGTGTCAAGAACAGAAAACAGATGGTCCATGTCTGCCCCTACCTTCTATCCCTCACCTTTGTGCTTGTAAATGGATTTCCCCCTGTCCCACTGGGGTTTAAAGATTCAGAACAGAGGCCAGCTAGATTCCCAAAATGATGCTTTAAAGAAAGGCGAGGGAGGGCCTGAAACATGAGGAAGAAAAGAGAGGGGATGCTCCAGGGACACGGAGTTGATTCTGCCTAATTATACTTTTTAAATTGCTCTAATTGTTCTGCTTAATTATTGATGTGGAAAGTGTATCCTTGTAGAGGGGGAGTTGAGTAATCAGGAGCCCTGAGGACCGCAGCCAGACATCACCTGCTCTGGGGTTGGTAATTAAGGCATTACCAGTCACCACTCAAGTGGCCCAGGCCCTGTGAGGCAGCTCCCTCCCCCAAGAGCAGGAAGATGCTTCCAGCACAAGGCACACACAGGGACTTTGGAAATGCCCTGAAGTTTCTTCACTGAGAGCAGAGAGGGAGACAAACGCTTTGTTTTACTCCTAATCAGACCAATGATTTTCTTTCTTTTACTAAAACACCTTCACATACCACCTCGAGTCCACCCCTTGCTGCAGATGCGCAGGTTTGTGGGTTCCAGTTCCCTTTCATTGTCTGTAACTGTGTGGATTTCAACTAACAAAGGTCAACTATTTCATGGCAATAAATAGTTTTTTTGTTTGTTTGTTTGTTTTTTTTTTTTTTTTTTTGTATCTAATAGGAGCTCAACGACCTAGTTCAGGCTTTAACGGGTTTTCTCATTTTCATATCCAGTATCTATGCCCCTTGGTGACCAGGGAAGAAGCAGCAACTTTGTTTGGGTGGTTAGAAAAGTGGACACTGATACAGGCTATTGGTAACAGAGGAAGGTTGGGGAAGGTTGATTTGGCTGCTGGGATGTGATGTGAGCTTCAGTGCAGTGTGGATCAGATCCTACAAAGGAAGGAGCTTGAGTCCCAGCACGAAGCCTCTGTTTCCACATCTTCAAAACAACAGTGTAGCTAAATCCTTTCATAATCTAACATTCTAAACCTATGGACCACAAAATAAACAAGGTAAATCTAGTGATGAATCCCTCCAGCTCATCTTTTGAGAAAGGACTTGCTATATTCCTGGATGAAATATGGTCAGCTGACAGGCACCTGCCATTGCAGCCCTTGGGATCATCTCAGCATATGCTTGACTCCAGGTGGGTGTCCATCAGTGACAGAATAAGGTAGCAGGAGCCAAGATTAGCACAATGCCAGATTATCTGTGAAGGGGCATCTTTTCTGCAAAGCATAGCCCATGGGGCTGGCAGGAACTGTCTGACAGTCTGAGCAGTCATTCTTACCATCCTTCTCCTTTATAGACCCATCTCTCTGAGTCACAGTGTGTACTTGCAGGATTTGTTTCTCAGAGAAACCACATAGTAACAGATGATGAGCTGAGGGTTGGGACTGAATCCAATTACTGAGCAAGCAGAAATCAGGATCATGATGGAAGTGGTCTTGGAGTTTAGCTTTGAAGGATGGCTGAGAGTTTGAGGGTAGAAAACAGGAAAACAGATGTTTCAAGCACAAAACTTCACACACTGAAGAATGGAAAAGGGAAGAATAGGATGTGGGTCACGGTAGAGGGTTGACACTGGACTTCAAAGTGGGGTTAGCCTGGGGAGGAAAGCTAAAATGTTCAGGATCCAGTATAAACAGCCACAGCCATTGTAGGTGCCCCACCTGCACATGCCTACTGGTTTGTAAACTCCAATAAAGGAAACTGGCAATCCTAAGAGAATAATGAGCTACCCAGAGCAATAAAGTATCCAGAATTCCAGAAAACAGAACTTTTGACAGCCCCTCTAAAAGATATTTCACTTCTATGTAGGTGGTTTCCTTGTGCAAGTAGCACCTGCTATTTGTTAGGCAGAGAATGAATTGCTTGTCCCATGGTAGAGCAAAATCAATCATATCATAATGTCAATCTATCATGTAAAATCCACTCTCTCTGCTCTCCTTTTTAGGAGAGTAATTGGCAGCCTACTCATTCAGGATAGAAAAGGGCTTTCTCATGGGGTCTTACAATAATTTTCTTAAGACCACATTTTAACAATGAGGACCACCCATCCTAAAGAAGATCTCTTTTATAGACATTGATTTTTATTCATTAAACAAACAATAACAAAAATTTATCTCTACCTAGATTTCAAGCCTATGGATACTGTTCTGTGACTTTTCTTGATAAATGCTCTCCAGTTAATACAGTGTAGGAAATGTTGTAGGTCACAAAGCCAGCTCAGCTTTGAATGATGATTTCTAGAAACACAGCCCTTAAAAGACCACTACAAAAATTCTGTTTGCATTACTTGAATTCATTTCCAGTTTATATTTGATCACACAAAAATACTTGTTTTCCCACTCCTATGAACACTGTGGAAAAAACACTCCAGGAAATATATTTTGTGGGCCAAATTTTAGCAGGTTAGAAGCCTTTCACACCAATCTTTGATGGTAAGAAAGTTAAGATTTACCTTCTAGTTTCATCTCTTGCTTTTGAACGTGATGTGTCTATCCTCCAGCATGAAGTTAAAGATGGGATTTGATCCCAATCCAGCACACAAACAATCTTAGCAGAATTATTATAAGATGGAGATTCCTGATAACAGTGGGAGCTGAGAGCACTCAGTCTGCTGTGTGGGAGGGGGAAACTCACAGTAGGAAGCACACTTTTTACCATATAAATAGTATGATCAAGGTTTATGGTTTGCCAGATTGCCAAACAATCTCATGTAGAAGAGGGAAGTTGAAGGAAATTGTGTAACACATTCTTAACGTGTAGGGCCAGGATTCAATATTCTATTCTCCACTTATGATATTAATGTGGTATTCTTTGGTGAAGTTTTCTGGAGAAGACTAATATTGTTTGTAAGAAAACAGGAACTCAAACTTACCCTATATAGCTAGAAAAAAAATGTAATCCAATGACATCTGCATTCAAATGAGGGTGAACTAAGCTATAGTGGTCCCTTAGAACTATTTGAGGAACTTCCCATCATATGAAAATTTAAACTGTAGTCCTGAATCATAGACTTTCTATGCTTAGTACCCCCTCTCCCAGCCAGAGTCAGTAAAATATGCAGTCAGAAAAAGTGTGAGCCACCCAGTCCTTGTACTGTATGTGCATGACTTTCATTTCCTGAGTGACCATCAATACAAGGCAAGCATTTTAACTCTACCAGTTGGTGATTTTATAGCATCAACCCAGCTCCCCCGACTTGAGCCCAGAGACTTTATTTGGGTTGGCAACTAAGAGTCCTGATTGTTCTTCTCTTTCTGTGAATGAACACAGTGGATTTCATATTCTGATTAGCAGAGTCATGATGCTACTGAGTTTCCAACTGGCCAGCTGAGAAGACCATCCTCAAGGCCATCTTAAAATCATCCAGAATACAAGGGAATGTGTCTCAGACAAGAGCCTGACTTCTTGATTAATTCAGTCCAATGCTTAAAGAATAAAACACAAAGTGGCTTCAGTGTCAGCCATGGATTGAGTTTGTTCCAACGGTTGCTGATTCTTTAGACAAACTTGTGGGTAAAGAGATCACTTGTCAACATCCAGAACTTGGAGTGAGACTGTGCACACTTTTCTTGCAGAGCCGTCCCTGAGTGACCATCCATCCATCCTGGCATATCATATCCCCTCTCATCAAAATGGGCTTTAAAAATGGCTAATTGTATTTGTGGGCGGTGTGAGGGATGGTGATTCTAGCTACATCCCAAAATCTGGGAAAAAGAAAACTGAATTTGTTTATCCCCTTTAAAAGCTCTGCAGTCAGGACAGACCTCCTTGAATGTTAGAAACTTGAATAGAGGAAAATGTCCACTGCACTTCCCCACCCCCACGACCTGTTCCCAGCATCTTTGTTTGAACCGAGTCTCAAAAAACATGTAAATCTTGGGCCAGACTAAGCAAATCACCTTAAAAAGGAAGGTTAGAGAACTGTTTATTATTTGAAATGTCTCTCCCCAGACCTTGTTTTTGATGAATTGGCTTCGGCTTCATTACTTCATGATATATCTCCCTTGACATTTAATTATACTTACTCTAAACACATTAAGCGAATCAGTCCGAACAGCTTCTTATTAATATGCAAATTTCTCCTTTGAAAACCCATGAATCTGTGAAAAATCTCTTTAGGCTTCCATTAAACCCACTCAGGAAGTTGTATACCTCACACAGACACTTGCCCCATTCACTGACTCAATGATTCTGTATTTACTAATTGTCCAAGTTAACTATTCTGGCCACATCAAGGGGAGGAGGTAAGGAAGCGAAGGAGGACAGGGAACCAAATGGGACTCAGAAGCTGAGCACTTAAAAGATGAATGATCAGAAGACCGGGCTTGAATTAGAGGCTGGTAATTAGAGTCGAAAATCAAGCCACATTGGAAGCCCTGTCAGCCAGATGAGCTGAAGCAGCCTGCTAGCAGGGTGAGAGCTGACGCCTCTCACCACTGACTTCTCTGGCGGTTGGTGTTAAAACTGCAGAGGAGGTAACATAAAAGGATGCGGGGGTCCCCTGCACACGGAAAGGGGACCTGTGCTCTACAGAGTGCCGGCTGCACACATGCTTATTTCTGTTGCACTTACAAATGATCTGATTGTTATCTGCAGCACGTGGGGACATAGATAGAGGCTTTCTAGCTAGCACAGGCACAGGGAGATAACCGGGAAAGCGCTTGGAGTTCAGATTGGTAAAAAGGGTCCTGAGGCTGACAAGGGTCAGAGGCTCTTTTTAAAGAAGAAAGCAGAGTTCCAGAAAATGGAAAATGGAGCTCAGCACTTCGGGCGGGGCCGAGCCGGGTGCTTGGCAACAAGGCCATCAAAGCAATGGGGTGAGAAAACTGATTTTCCAAGAGAATCCAGGGGCTCAAAGAGGAACATGGAGAACAGCAACATAGAAAAGGAATCTGGGCATTAAGGGTTTGAGAGAAAAGCAGTCCTTCAATCTCGTGGACAGGACACTGAAAGTGGGGGTGGGGGACATCATTCCCCACAGGCCAGCAGAGGGAAGGTTGAGATTTGGGACTTCTGGGCAATAGGAGAGGTGTATCCAAGAGCAACATACAGAAGTCAGAACATGCTGAGGTTTTAGTATGTCTATTGGATAATTCCAGTAAGTACATGAAACCAGTGGTCAGTATGATACTTTGTAAATACTTACATACATATAAATATACATATACATATACACTAAAGTATAAACATATAAATATCACTGTGCCACTGAAAATTATCCAATATATTCCTGCAAGTTTCTTTGCTCAAAGCACATATGTTTTTCTTTATATGCCACACATTTAAAACTGGTATGCCTCATATTGTAGCAAATATATTCTTTACATATAGCATGCCACTTTATATTACATCATATCTTTGTAAACACCACACACACACACACACACACCTAAGATTCAAGAGAATCCACCCAAGGCACGTAACAGATGATTTATTTGTGTGTTTTGTTGTTGTAGTTCTGAGGCTGAAATCCAGAGCCTTACATATGCTAGGCAAACCTTGCACTAAGCTTGTTCCTGGCCCCAAAGTTCAGCCCCAGCTGACCTCAAATTCACAATCCTCCTGCTTTTTTCCTGGATGTCCAGTGTGTACCACCATAGCCTGCTTGATTTCTTGAGTAATTACTGAGTGATTGTGCCTTCTCTAGACCCATTCTCCTCATTTCACCTAAAAACGGTTAATAGCATGTGCTTAGTACTTTTCCATAGGGCTAAAGCTGAACATAACATGTGACATTAAAGTAGGGGCTCTGTAAACAATGAGCATTCCACACAGGTGTGACACCTGAGCAAGCATGTTGTTGTTGTTGTTGTTGTTGTTCACTCACCAATTCACAGCTGCCCTCGAGCACCACAAAGAGATTAAGCTCCTAAGTGATGCTCTTATCAATGACTTGCTCCAGTCCAGATATCGTGCAAGGTGATTTCATATTATCTCATTCTCACACCACCCGGAAGGAACAGAGGACAAGATATCATTGCCTCTGCCCTGTCTGGAAGAAAAATGTCTGGGACACAGATCCTGCCTTAGAAATATCTCCAGACTTTTAGAGGGAAGATGAGAACATCAGCGTGCACAAAGTGTTGTCATGGTGTGGTTTTATTTACATTAACCTTGTGTGTACCTGTCATTTAAGAGAGGAAGCATCCTTGGCCACGAGTTCAGATGAGAACAATGAAAGCTTAGAGGAATCTGAATGAGCCAGGACAGGAGATGTGACTTCTATGTTTGTCCCTTTGGCTACCACCTTCTCGAGCTTTGGGGCAGGGTCTGCAGGTTGATCAAATGGGCTAGCAAGAGCCAAAGGGGAGAAGACAAAACAACATAGAACCAAAGTGCCATTTACTGAGGCTCAGGATTGTAGCCTCCAGTTCATTTAAGGTCTGCCCCCTCCATATCACATCCTCAGAGCAAGAACAGCCATTTTCTTTGTGATCTATTAACAGATACAAGTTGCCACTGTAGACCAAAAAGCACAACAGGACCATGGTGATGTAGATAATGGTTCAAATTCTGACTATACCATTCAGCATCTGGGCTGACCCAATTCTTTGTTTCTACAGGTGGATTTCATAACAAACTTCAGTGTCTGTTGGGAGAATTAGAGAAGACGCAGTAAGAAGGCGCTCAAAGAAACTGCAAGAGCAGTTACTGCTGTTAAACATAGTCCCTGCAGACAGGTTGCATGCATCAGGTCTTGGCTCTTCAGTGCATGCAACCTGCAGAGCCACAGAGCACACAGTCAGGGTCACAGAGCACATAGTGAGTACTTCCTGTTACAAAAGACTCATTCTGCAAAGCCACTGGAAAAAAAATCCAGTTACTGAATACAGATCCATTGCTCCTAGGGCAAATACAGGGATTTTCTGGGCTCAATATTAGGCCTGTCCATTTCCCAACCTTATTGATTCATCAACATTGAACTGTAGCCAGTGGCACTGTAACAGACCTGCAGGATGCTTAGACAGTATGTGCATTTCCCCTGTAGACACTACACACTGCAGAGTACTTCAGCAGCATGTCGTTTTTAACAATGAGATCACCAAGAAAGAGTGTGACAATGTGAGAAGGAAACCCCGAAAAGATTTCCTACAGTAATCTGCCACATGCAGCCTGAAGCAGGAGGCCAAGGTCACTTTGTTCACCCACAGTGTTTAGGGACTCAAAGTATGTGCACGGGTGTGTGTGTGTGTGTGTGTGTGTGTGTGTGTGTGTGTGTGTACATAGAATACAGTTCACCTTTAATCCCAGAGTTGCGGGCATATTTTATCAAGTGATGCAAATCTGTGAAAGAATAGAGTGAAAAGTTGAGATTTCAAACCTGTAAAACTGGGTAGCTAAACTGTGGTGTGCTCCCCGCCCCCCCCAACTGCTGTGTGTGTGTGTGTGTGTATGTGTGTGTGTGTGTGTGTGTGTGTGTGTTCAAAGCTTGCTCAGTTCTGTAAGAACAAAAAATTGCTATCAAATTTCTCCTACTATTCTGAGCTATAACTTCTAGGTTTTCCTGACCAGGAAAAGGGAACCCACAGAATTATTCCAGATTTTCTTATGGGTATCAGATCAGCATATTTTTTCTGGTGACTTCAAGGTCTTTTCAAAATGACTCAAAAGCTCCTCAACACAGGAAGGCTGTTTCTCAGCATTCTTGAGCCTGAGTCGTGGGCTTGGGTTCAGGGATACTGGCATCACTCAAAGGGAACTCGCTCTTAGGCTCATTCCAACTCATTCTCCCAGGAGTTCAGCTTTGGACCCAAACCTGAAAGGTGCTTAGGTGTCAAATAAATGCTTTCTGTTTGTTTGTTTTGTTTTGTTTGTTTTTTGAGACAAGGTTTCTCTGTATAATCCTGGTTGTCCTGGAACTCAATCTGTAGACCAGGCTGACCTCGAACTCAGAAATCCACCTGCCTCTGCCTTCCAAGTGCTGAGATTAAAGGCGTGCGCCACCACCACCCGGATAAATGCTTAGGTTTAAAATTAAGTATGAACCATCACTCCCATCGAAGACTAACTTTTAATTCACTAGATAGACTTGATTTTCTTTTACAAAAAGGATGGAATACATTCTTGTTAAAAGAAATATTTCTTTAAAAAAAAAAAACCTTTCTTAAAATCTTAAAATAAACCACGACTATCTCTCTCATTACTATTTGGATACCAAAGAAGGTACCAAGCTTTTTCATATCTCAGATAAATGGCGAGATAACATATAAAGGGAGTTCTTTGGAATTAAGACTTACAATCTGTAAACTAAAATCTAACTTTACCAATAGCATTGCTATCTGGACCCACTCTCCTCCTCAGGGTGGGCTCACATCCAAGAAGCTAACTTTAACATGGGGAAGATCTTGTCATACAGTCATGCAGTCAGGATGTGCTAAAAGGATTTTCACCTTCATCATCTGAAGCCCACACAGACAAGGGCCTATGCTGAGGGAAGGCTTTGTTGTGGCTGGAGTGCTCTAGGGCTGCAGTCTTATGTCTCCCAATCATTGTTAGTGTACCTCTGTGTGTATGTATGTATATGTCTGTGTGTTTCATATATGCGCATATGTGCGTGCCTATGGAAACCAGGCAACAACCATGGGTATCAATCTTCTGGCATCACTAACTATGTTTTTGTTTGTTTGTTTGTGTGTTTGTTTGTCTTCTTTTGAGGCAGAGTCTCTCCCTGCCTTGGAACTCACCAAGTAGGCCAGGCTGGCTGGCCAGCTTTCCCCAGGAATCTGCTTGTCTCCCGCTGTCTACTGGTGGAATGACAAACATGCAGCACCATGACTAGTCTTCTTATGTGAGTTCTGAGGATCAGACTCAGTTCTTCCTGTTTGTGAGGCAAGTAGTTTACCATCTGAGCCATCTCCCAGCTCTCTGTACAGTCATATCTACCTCCCAGCCTTCCCAATCATTTGACCCAGGACTCTTCTATTCCCCCCTTGTCCTGGCCTCACAATGGGCCTCCTAACTCTATGAGAGGACTATATACAGATGTGTGGCCCACAGCCCTTTCCATCTGTCACTCATTGGTTCAGCCGGTGATCTGCAAGGGACAGGAGCTTCTCTAGAACTAGGACTGTTCACGTATGCAGATCTCCACAGGGCCTCTTTGTCCTGCCTCTGCACGTTGCTGTCTACCTAGGTGGGCCATGAGCCAATCTCTCTCTCATTACCAGAACCTACGCACCGGGACCTCAGCAGCCATGCTGCACGGGCTCAGTTAACCTTTATTGATAGAATGAGCACTGGGCTAAAATGCAGGTGATGAATGTGGCCCTTTCCTGCATGTCCTGGGGCGCTTCACTCACCCTGGCTGCAAAGTGTCACATGTTTTATGCATGTGCATCTCTATACAGCAGCGAGAGACACAGAAACATCTTATATCACCTAAGGCCAACCGTCTGGCTGGAGTCTGGCTGGCTGCCCTGCAATCCATCCCTCCACAGCTGCTTCATCTTTCTCCCACTCCCCACTCTTGGGCCAGTCTTCCGCTCGCCCCCATTACATAGCACAAAGGTGAATAAATCAACATGAATCTCTTATTATCTTATTTTGTCTCTGTTCCCTCCTACTTTGTCCTCCCAATCCTGAATGGGTTGAGAGAAATTAATGTCTGTGTCTCCGGGCAAATGTATTACACCTATAATTCAGTTTTAAAACAAGCCGACTAGCTGTGGCTAAACCTTGGGTGGAAGGTTCATTTTTCACGTGTGTAATTGAATCCCTCCATTCAATTTTCTCCCAGGTATTAAAGACAACTGATGCCTCACTGAGAACTCTTATAAACTATCTCCCAGACACTGGTCAGTGGAGAGCAGTGCTGTCTCTGGAAGCCAATGGAGACAGGGCAGGGAGTGAGAGGGCCACGGCCTAGTGTTTGCCTATAAGCCACAGGTCAAAGGTCACCATGAGGTTCTGAAAGTTGTTAGAATTCTGTATTTTCTCAGTGCCCATTTGATGCAATCAACATGTTTGCAATTTGAAATCTCAGCTGAGGTATCTTTACATGGAAATTTAACTGACTTTTGGAACTAATGCATATTAGTTCACACTTAATATTTGAAATGACATATCATCTACATACTGTGTTTCAATCCAACAGTAGTGGGTTTAATCCAGAGACTGCCCAGGGATGATCCTCACAGTGGTCATGGGTGGATAAGATACTTCTGGTGTTTACAAATAATCATTGTTTTCCCGATAAGTTTATTTTGTGTTTTGCTTAACTCATTCCATTCTTATCTGGCTTTCAGCCACTTGAATCTGACACATCACTAGTAAGCCACTAAAATCACTTTCTGATGGTTTTCTCTAGTGGTCCTTTCTCTCCCAAAGTTCACTCAGTTTACTCTGTTTTTGTTTTTTTCATCACTGTCTCATTCCTGATTTCTGGTCTTCATCTCTATTCCTCCTGTGTTTGGAAATTATTTTTTTGTAAACATTTATTCATATTAAATATTAAATGTGTGTGTGTGTGTGTGTGTGTGTGTGTGTGTGTTGGCACATAGGTGAAAGTCTAGAAGGACACTTCTAGAAAACATTTCATCCCTATGGGACCCAAGGAAAGAACTGAGGATGTCAAGATTGATAATGATTCCCTTTACCCACTGAGACAACTCTTTGGTCATTGAAATGTTCTAAATAGTAATTCTGTGTCAGTCATTCCCTTACAATGGGATTTCAGAACCAGGTGTCAGTAAAACAATGTGCAATGTGAGTCAGGGATGATGTTGGATACCTTTAATACCAGCACTGGGGAAGTAGACAAAGGTGAACCTCAATGAGGTTGAGGACAACCTGATCTATATAGAAAATTTCAGGCCAGCTAGGGATACATAGTGAGACCCCCCATCTCAATGATGTGTGTGTGTGTGTGTGTGTGTGTGTGTGTGTGTGTGTGTGTGTGTTGAGGGGGGAATATGTGTGCGTATGTGGTGGTATGTGTATATATGAGTGGGTATGTGTGTTTAAAATACTTGGCACTGTGATCTGCATTGGTGACCTCTGCTACAAAGCCAAGAGCCACGTAAAGGGACTCTGGACAGTACCTTCCAAACCAAACATCTGTCTAAGCAAGTCAGAAACACATGCAGGGTCTACCTTTTGGAAAGTCCTTGGGGTTTTATTTGGGAGTTTGACTTGTCTTTTCACTAAGTGTCTCTGTACCATCAGGGCATGGGAAAACCGGAACATGCAGAAAGGAAAATGGCCCAGAGAGGGGGCACAGAAGAAATGTATCAAGCTTTTCTTGATAGATATTTTTTATACCTCACTGTACAAGAAAGCACCACAGAAGGTAGGGTTCAAAATAATTCAGAATTGGTCAGCTACTTGATTCTGACTCTGAAGTGTTGGGAAGATGTGGCTGAGTTCAACCAATCATTCGCTTTAATTTGGCTGAGAGCTGAGCTGGAACAAGCATGGTGGACATGACTTCCTGCCACACCTGGGTTCTTCGCTGTGATGGCTGAAAAGCTGAGGACAGGTGAGGTCTCTCTCTGTGGCAGAACTGTGTTCATATTTGGTGGTTTGTGGCTCCAAGTGACACAGAAGTTTCCTGGTCCCTGAATGGCAGTACTTCCGCCAAATCCTAATACACTCATGAGGCTACTTCAGTTCAACAGAAGATGAAATTGCTAGACTCCAGGTCCTGCTGGGAGAGCTGGAATGCACACATATGGCAGGGAGGAACTGTTGGGAGATCTTGGAGACAGTCTACCAAACTAGCCCTTGATGGTCTTTTTCACTCAGAGTCTAGGAAAAATAAGGACATTTAAGGTGCTAAAGACCCTGGCAGTCAGCATCCTCTCCCAAATGTTTACCTCACAGGTTGGGCACTGCAAAGAACACCCTTTGTTTTTAATGTCGCCTAATGGTTGTTCCTCTATCCTCATTTCCAATTTGTTGGAGTCTGAAGCCCACTATCCATGGGGTGACTGACACAGTAAACTTGTATAGGAGTTGGAGCCCGTGCAATTTCTTAACAAAGCCAACCACTCAAAGTCAGAGTATAGAAGCCCTGTTATTTATGCTGCTTCCTCAAATCAGAAGAGACCTTGGATTCTAGTATCTCAGGAAAACAAACATGCCAGCCACATTTTCATTGCTAGACAATGGAGTAACTTCTTATTGAGCTTCTAGGAGTCTGAAAAACTCTTAGGAATTCTGATGTACAAACTTTACAGTCCATTTGAATTTAAAGTCACCATCAACTGTGTAGGATTAGATTACTTTACAAGGTTTCAAATTTGACATTGTGGGACTATAAGGAGATCATGGCTACTGTTCTCCAGTTTGAACTAAGTAAATGAATCTAAATCCTTTCCATTCAATATGGTTGGAACTTAGAGACTCAGAGTGATAGCATTTGGGTCAAGGAAAGCTAGTTTCTCAGGATGTACCTTAGGTATAAATTAAATATTCATAAGAAAAAGTAAGGTCTATCTTTTTATTTTTTTTTTTTTTTTTTGGTTTTTTGAGACAGGGTTTCTCTGTGTAGTCCTGGCTGTCCTGGAACTCACTCTGTAGACCAGGCTGGTCTCGAACTCAGAAATCCGCCTGCCTCTGCCTCCCAAGTGCTGGGATTATAGGCATGCGCCACCATGCCCGGCCTATCTTTTTATTTTTAATTGACTTTACTGTCATGACTTAACACAATGTCCTTGGGTAGCAATCTTTAATGTTCTAGTGCTTTGAATCCCTATGTGTTTAATACTGAGTAGAATAACTTCCCCTTTCTGAGCTCCCATTGGGAATTCAAAGTTGAACAGGAAGAGAGAATTAAATAGAGTCTAGTTGACAGAGGGGCTTGGTTATCAAGAGTAGTTATCCTTGCAAAATGGTTGCCATCAGATAATCCAATTACCTCTTTGGGGTTCAGTTCCCAAAAACTTGGCATTTTTAAAAATATCATACATAACATGAAAAATGCATGCCTAATTGATAAGATTTATTTATTTCTTCAGCAACTCTCTTTCAACAGTAAGTTTCAAATTTTCCTGTAGCAAGGGAAACCCGCCTCCCCCATCTCTGTTTTTTTTTCTGGAAAACCATGTATCATTTTAAAAATATTTTTCGAACTTCAGGAGAGACATGACTTCCTACTTAAGGGCTAATTTCATTCATGATTTCTGTGGCTCACCAACTAAGTTTCCCTGTAAAAGGACAAACTCCCATAGAAAAAGGCTTCACTCTATCCTCTCAGACAATCTTGGTGGTCATTGCCCAAAAACTGCTGAGAAGACAGAAATGGGAAGAAAATGTCCCAGGCAATACACAGGTATTGAGACAGAGAAATCTACTTTTATCAGTTTTGTTCATTTTCATTTTGGTTTAAAATCCCACTTGAGGTCATCAACAGTTTGAAAGCAACTGAATAAGGGAATACATGTGGTTTGTAAATCCTGATAAATCCATTTATACATTGTGATACAATTCTCCCTACTGCTGCTATGAAAGACTTTTTTAAAAACTGAAAGCTATGATGTAAGTGCTTCAGACTGACCTGTCTATCCCCAAAGGCCTCCTTGCAGGTTCTGCCCCATGCTTTGAATGAGTTTTGAGTGCATGCCAAAGAGTTCCAATCTCCTCAGCTCAAGGGGCTAAGAAGCCAGGCCAGGGGGGGAAATCCCAGCTGTAAACTTTGAAAAAAAACTCAGATGTTAATTCTGACCCGTGTGCCAACATGCTTCCCTGGCCAGTAAAGCCAAGCAGTCTTGCTCTAGACCTCTTAATCTGTGTTCTACTAATGGATTTTTATCCATAGCTCCAAAGGTTACAAATTAAAGACCCCATTTCCACCTCTTTCATTAAATTATTCTAACCTCACCCTGGGTAATTCATCACTGTCTCTCTGGCTCTTGGTAGAACATGTTGGGAATGGAAGGACCAGTTTTCATGGTCCTCCACCTTCCACACACTTTCCAGAAACAAAGGCTTTGAGTTCAGCCTCTCAGATGGGAATGGGGTTTCCCTTGTTCATTCTGTGCTGCAGTAGTCAATTCCAAGCTTCCTGTGACCCATGAGAATGCTCGTTTTAATGGCAGTGTACCCCTTGTTTCTTTTTCTTGACCATTTCCCATGTCATTTGAGGTCGCACCTTTGAACATCTTGGCTAGAGGATCATGTGTTGGCTGTTTACATAGCGTTCATTCTGTGCACACAAATCCTGACTGGCCACTTGGAGAAAGGAAATGAGGGTCAGGAAGTTCACATGGCCCTAAGCTCTCTGCACCTGTGAATAGTATTGACTTCAGAGGTTTCTGTACATTTAATAAAGTCTGTTTATGAAATTGGGGCCTTGACTTCCCTGCTACTTGCCATGGTCTCAGTTGTGTCAAAAAAAAAGAAAAAAGAAAAAAGAAAAACATAGAAACCCTAACCCCCAATGCAACTGCAAATGAGAGTTAGAAGATCAAATGAAAACCTAGGAGCAAGGCCCAGATCCAGAAGAATTCATGTCCTTGTGTAGGGAGGGGCACGAGGAGCATGGTCGCACAGGGTAAAGGAATACAAAGCCATATGTACACATACTATGTGGAGGACTCAGGAGAGACCGACCCCACCAGTACCTTGATCTAAACTTCCTGCCTTTAGAACTGTAACAGAATAAAATGATATTGTGTAGACCAAGAAAGGGTCTCAACAGTAAAAATATTGCTCCTCAAGCTCAAGCCCAATGACACAAATTCCTTTGACTTCCATAACCTGTGGTAAAAGGAGGAAAGAGTCCGAAAATTTGTCCTCTGACCTCCACATGCAAACTGCGGCAACACACACACACACACACACACACACACACACACACCAATACCAACAACAATACTAATAATAACAACAATACTAGCCACTCAGCCTATAATAATTTGTTACTGAAATACATTTTACCTTCCTCTTGAAATATTCACAAGATGGGTGATGGCGTACTCTTAAGACAGGAACTGGCTACCAGAACAATGAGTCCTGTGACCCTACAATTAGAATTCTCATCCTCCTCCCTGCACATGACCCACTAGCTTCATCATCCTCACCAACATCACTGTCCCCAGCACCATCATCATCAACATCATCATCATAATGGCTTTTTGCAGAATAATGGAATACCTTAAAAGAGACTATATATATGTATATGTATATATGTATATATATACACACACATATGTATATATATATTCAAAATATGAGGTATTACATACATATATAATGAAAATACATAAAAATATTTTAATTTTGATTTACTTAAAAGCATAAATGTAAATGTGTGTGTTCATGGAGAAGACAACTAACTAGAGCCATTTACAAATCTCAACACTAAAATGTGTTACATCAAAAGAACAACAAGAGAGTAAACTGAAGATGGGCACGGCATTCACCATTCCAAAACAGATAAGACACATGAGAACAAGCTGTGGGAATAGGGAAGCACCAACTAAACCCATCTTCAATGGTCAGCGTCTGAGGTGACCCTTCTAATTAAAGCAAAACTGCCTTTCTTCAAGTCACCAGTTGAAAGCCCTCTATGTGGAGCAATGGCTGAAGCCCCCTCTTCTTTAGACCAGACCAGCCTGCTTGTGTGCCCATGGCCAGCACTGCTATGGAGTAGTGTTGTCAGGAGGCTGTGGCTCAGGTGAACAATAAGGACCAGATGGTAACAACACAACACAGCAACTCCCACACCCTGGTCCTTACAACAAGCATAATTATTATAAATGGGACAATGATGGCATGAGCCCGGGATCTAAGGTTTCCAGGGGGACCTGCACAGTAGCAGCCTCTACGCAGGGATGCAGCCAAGACTCAGATAGCACAAAAGCACGCAGATTGATTATTGTTTATGAACACGGCACTCACTCGATGGGTCATTGTCCCAGTCTGATTGATGAAATGATGATGCTCACATGGGTGTTCAGCTTGCCGCATGCTGTGGCCGACTCACATTGTACAAAGTACCCCCTGGTCCATCAATTCTCAGTGCCCTTGTCAGATAATTGTTTATGAAAAGACGGATGCGTGTGGCAATCTTGAGTGAAGGGGGCTGATGTATGTGTTGTTAAGGATTGAAATAATCAGCCTGGCAATAAATGGCCTGTGTGTTTGTCAAATGACAAGCTGGGAAGCATTAGCATTCCTCAGGCACTGTGCCTTCCTCTCCAAGCTGGTGTCTAATGACTACCAAAGATCGCCCATGAATAAACGCCAGGCCTTACCCAGACGTAATTACTCAGCCAATGCAGACATATCCCAAACAAAATTGATATCTTAATGATACCAGTTTGTGTAGAGTAATAAAAGCCTGGTGAGAGAGACCTGGGGAGTGAATGAAACCATCGACATTGTTCTGCAAGGACAGACTTCCCTGCAATATGTGGCAGCATTTGCTTATGATCATGGGAAAGCTTGCATCTCCCCCCCCCCTTTTTTCTTCTGTTCAGTTCCCCCGAGCACCTGGAAGTCCCAGCCCCTCTCTGGTTTTACCTGGCAGCTAAACATCTCTATGCATAGAAAAGGATTTGGATTTGCTGTTATGTTTTCTCACACTCTACAAACGTGTTGTAGTCACACGATCTCTGAAGTAAAGCAGCTGAGACGGGGTCTGAGTAGCGATAGCCTTTGGAAGTGAGACGGAATCATCTCTTCCAAAGAAGCCATGGAAGAAACCTCTGTTGCCCGTGCCCACATACGCAGAGCATCGTGCGCAGTGCTCAGAAACTCACATGGAAATCTGTATGTCCAGCTCCTCGCTAGCTGTGGGTGTTGCTTGAATACGGGAGCACATGTGTACATTTTTCTGCTGTTTCCAGCACACATCCTACCCCAGCATCATACAATCCTTGGCAGTCCCTCTGCTTCCCACTAGTATACATGCAGGTTCTACTTGTCCTTTATAGATAGGCTCCCAGAAAAAAAAAATAGCGCCACCTCATCATCTCTCTTACTACCACCTCCAACTCAATCCTCTAGTCTCTTCATCCTCTGGTGGCTCGAAGCCCTGGCCGCCCAGTGGACCCCACACCCCCTTTTGAGTCTCTTTTCAACTTCCTTTCTTCACTGAAGCTCGGTGATTCATAACCTTAATCTCCTCACCTCGTTAGGGAAGAGGGGTGACATCATCTTCAAAACTTGCCCTCCACCGCACTAACCTTTCCTTTCCTCCTACAGTTCTATATATTAGGTGTCCAATAAATATTTGTTGAATGAATGAAATATCTGGAGCATGAAAGATGGATTCTGAAGACAGATAAGTTTGGGGAGAGCTGAGATTAAGAATGTTTAGTCTTTAGTCTAAGATCCCTCAGATCTCTTAATGCGCTAAGAAGCTGGGTGAAGCTTCAAGATCATATGGAATGTGACATTGAGCAGACTTATTTCACATGGAATTCGTGTTTTTCAGGTTGCCTAGGAACCTCTCACAGAATTACATTAGACTTAATGATTACCAAATTTCCTTCTGGTTATTCAGTTTGATGCCAAGTCTCTCTCACAAAGACCTGCCCCTTACTCCTATCCATCAGGAAGAAAAGAGGAGTCTTCAACTTTATCTGCCCAGACAGTCAACACTGTATCTTCCCTATAAAACTCCAATCATCTCACACACACACACACACACACACACACACACACACACACAATTGGACTTTGTCACTCTGCGGTAGCCTTGAGATCCCTAGAGAGATAGATTCACATCTTTTTCAGGAAAACAGAATGACCAGTCACTGGGCACCTTGCAGCTTGAGAGTGGAGACTCTTGCCAGAAAGTCCAAGACAGGCTTTGAGGGCTGAAACCTGCGGTTCCAACCTCTCAACTTCTGAGGAGGGCAAATCAGCTAGAGATTAAGTTAAACATCAAGGACCAATGATACATCTAATCTCACTTATACAGTAAGTGTCCATAGAAACCTCCAGCCAGAGTCAGAGCGATTCTGGGCTGGCCCGCACAGGAAGGGTTCTGGGAATGTGGTAGCCAAGGAAGCAAGGATGCTATGTCCATGGGCCCTGCCTCATCCTAAACATTTCTCTCATCTCACCCAGTTCCAGGAAATAAAATGTTTGCCAGACTCTGCGAGCTGCTTTTGCCCATTACCTAATCTGAGCAGGGTGTCACAGGAACCCTAGTCTATACTCCAGGAGAACAGGAGGCCAGAATGCATGAAGCAGGAAAGTATCTGAAATGGTAACATTCTCATGAGACTGAGCCCATAGCCTACTTCTAACCTGGGGCAACAATTTAGAGGTTTCGAAGATCAAATTGGTGAGTCACTAACAAACACACATGTGCCTGATGTGATGTTTGTATGTATAAATACTTAAGTGTTCATGTTTAAACAACAGAATCCAAATCGACACTGCCCTAACTCCACTCTTTATCTTAGCCACACCACTAAGTTACTTTTTTCATATCTTATTATTATATAGTTGGGTTTAGATTTCTGTAGCAAAATACCGTAGATGGTGAGAGTTAAACAACATTGTGTTCTTTGTAATTATAGAGTCTGGAAGGTCCAGGGTCAAGATGTGGCCAAATGTGTTGTCATTTGGTTTGCAAATGTCCGAGTGCTTGTAGTATTCTCCTGTGGCAGAGGTAGAGAGGACACTGGCATGCTTCTGAGTTAATGAAAACACTAATCTCACCAGGAGAGCTCCAGCCTGATGCCCTCACCTAATCCTGATGTCTTTCCAAAGGTCACACCTCTGTTCATGATCACAATGGAGACTAGGGTGCCAACATAGGAATTTTGTAAAGACAGATTTATTCTATAATATACATCTGTATATTCATTTATTTATTCTCTTTCCCTTCCTCTCTTCCTTCCTTCCTTCTTTGTCTTCCTTCTGCTCTTCTTCCTCCTCCCCCTACTCTACTCTGCTCCAGCTAAAACAAGAGTTCATGTAGCCTAGGCTAGCCACGAATTTGCTATATAGCCAACGATGACCTTGGATTCTTGTTCTTCCTGTTTTTCAACAACTAGGATTATAGTCATGCAAGCCCCTGCTAGCTTCCACTGTGTTTCTTTAAATGTTGATAATATTCAGATATACCAACTACTTGTAATGTGATACCAAGTCTATCATATTCCTGGTTTCATTTACAGCCTACACCCAACGATTGAATTGAGCTACTCATGTCACTCCCAGCGCACGCTCCTCATTTCTTATTTTTTTCCTACTATTTTATTGGATATATTCTATATTTACATTTCATTTCCCTTTTTCTGGTTCCCTGCCCCCCAAAGGTCCCACATGACATTTTCCCTCCCCGTGTTCCCCCATTCACCCTTTCCCACTTCCCTGTTCTGGTATTCCCTTACACTGATGCTTTGAGCCTTTCCAGAACTAGGGTCAACTCCTTCCTTCTTGTTGGACATCATTTGGTATGTGGATTGTGTCTTTGGTGTCCCAAGATTCTAGGCTAATATCCACTTATCAGTGACTGCATACCATGGTTATTCTTTTGAGACTGGGTTACCTCACTTAGTATGATGTTCTCCAGCTCCATCCATTTCTCTAAGAATTTCATGAATTCATTGTTTCTAATGGCTGAATAGTACTCCATTGTGTATATATACAACATTTTTTGTATCCATTCTTCTGTTGAGGGACATCTGGGTTCTTTCCAGGTTCTGGCTATTATAAATAGGGCTGCTATGAACATAGTGGAGCATGTATCTTTATTGCATCCTGAAGAATCTTCTGGGTATATGCCCAGGAGTGGTATGGCTGGGTCCTCTGGAAATATTGTGTCCAGTTTTCTGAGGAACCACCAGACTGATTTCCAGTGTGGTTGTACCAGCTTGCAGTCCCACCAGCAGTGGAAGTGTGTTCCTCTTTCTCCACATCCTCACCAACACCTGCTGTTTCCTGAGTTTTTAATCTTAGCCATTCTGACTGGTGTGAGGTGAAATCTCAGGGTTATTTTGATTTGCATTCCTCTAATGACTAATGATGTTGAACATTTTTAAGGTGTTTCTCAGCCATCCTAATTTCTTCAGGTGAAAAGTCTTTGTTTAGCTCTGTACCCCATTTTTGGATAGGGTTATTTGGTTTTCCTGGGTCTAACTTCTTGAGTTCTTTGTATACATTGGATATTAGCCCTCTGTCAGATGTGGGGCTGGTGAAGATCTTTTCCCAATTTGTTGGTTGCTGATTTGTCCTTTTGACAGTGTCTTTTGCCTTGCAGAAACTTTGTAATTTTATAAGGTCCCATTTGTCTATTCTTGATCTTAGAGCATAAGCTATTGGTGTTCTGTTCAGGAACTTTCCCCCTGAGCCAATGTCCTCAAGGGTCTTCTACAGTTTCTTTTCTATTAATTTTAGTGTATCTGGTTTAATGTGGAGATCTTTGATCCACTTGGAGTTGAGCTTAGTGCAAGGAGATAAGAGTGGATCAATTCTCATTCTTCTGCATGTTGACCTCCAGTTGAGCCAGCACCAGTTGTTGAAAAGGCTATCTTTTTTCCACTGGATGTTTTCAGCTCCTTTGTCAAAGATCAATTGACCATACATATGTGAGTTCAATTCTGGGTTTTCAATCCTATTCCATTGATCCACCTCTCTGTCACTATACCAATACCATGCAGTTTTTAACACTACTGCTCTGTAGTATTGCTTGAGGTCCGGGATATTGATTCCCCCAGAAGTTCTTTTACTGTTGATGATAGTTTTAGCCCTAGCGCTCGCGCGCGCGCACAGACACACACACACACACACACACACACACACACACACACACAAAGAGAGAGAGGGAGAGAGAGAGAATTACATCTGGGGTTTTTTATTATTATTAGTTTGTTTAGTTTGTTTCTGGAGAAAACATCTAAACATCTATATAAAATCATCATTTCCAACCTCTCTTTTACTGTGGTTAAGCCACAGTAAGTAAAATGAGAATCAGGAAGATGTGCATCACCTCCCAGGCTGGGCTCTGGAAATGGTCCTTCTATCATTCCTCTCTGCCTACTGGCACACAGAGAATCCCAGAGCAACCTTGTCACACTAACATAGTGTTATCCACAGTCCAGGACCCAAAGCACCACTCGAGGCTTTGTGACGGAGTAGGAATCTAGATCAGTTTCACCTTCAAACAGTGAGCACTATGTGTGGTAAGCTCACACAGTGGAAGACACCCTGACATCTGGACAGATGCTGCACTGGTGATAGCCAAGGAGACCACCCAACACACTATCAGAGGGACTTATTGCAAACTAGGACAGATCTCAGCAACACATTATGGTCCCCATGCTCTATAGCATGTCTGATCCCACCAGTGGCTCCTAAAGGAGCTAGAAGATGCTTTTGGTGGCAATAGCATGCAGTATCTCTTAGTTGAAAGAAAACAAACAGAAATATTTTCTACTCAAGAATCCTCTACTCTTGCATTCCTTGTGAAGAATTTTACAATTTTAAACATATATCCTAAAATATGTCTCATTTTTTAAAATTAATTATATTATTAATTTATATCCCAAATGTTGCCCCCTCTCTAAGTACCCACCTCCCAGAATTCTTCACCCCATTCCCTTCCTCTTTGACTGAGAAGGTGCCCAGTCCCCAGGCATACCCCCTTCTTTCTCCGGTGCACTACAGGATTAGTGCATCCTCTCCCATTGAGAACAGCTCAGGTTTGTTGTGATATGTTTTATAGGTCTGCACAACACATGACTGCAGTGCCAAAAGATGCCAGAGAGGGCGCCAGATCCGTGGAACTAGAATTATACCTGGCTATGAGCAAACACAGGGGTGCTAAGGATGCCTGAGCCATTTCTCCAGCCTCCCACCTTTCCAGCATCGTTAAAGTGACTCTTTACCACTTGCCTGTGCACATCACTCCTTGTTTAAACCGCTATTTTCCTGAGATGCCCCCAGGCCCCAGAATGGGCTCCTGCCTTGTCATTCCTAGAATTCCTTCTGCATGCATAGAATAATGCTAGTTAGATATTCATTGTTCATGTACCTATTGGATTTTTTTAACTCTTGTTTTTCTTTTCTTTTGCTAGTCCCTCTCCATGATTGTTTACTTCTATTTACTTATCTATTTTTCACTCGCTGTGCATGCATGCATGCATGTACCTCCAAGGATCTTGAGTCTTAGTTCATTCTCCACACTCATTCTCCTCTCATGTAGTTTCTTCTAAAACTGCAAATGAACTCTTGATACAAATATGCATGTTTTCACCACACTTTTCCAAAGTATTATCCAGAAGGAATTCTGTCCCTTTGACATCCTTCAAGGCATGAGCGTCAGAATATACCCAATGGACTGTCTGGGCATATTCCTATTAACACCTAAGAAGGATGTACAAAACAAGAAAGGTGCTAATATAAGTGACAAAGCCACTGATACCATCACCAGGGTACACAGAACCCCAATGTTATATCACAGAGTCAAAGGGGAGAAGAAATCCTGGGGCTTCCTGATTCATCCACACATCCCCATAGCCATTTGACTACAGGATTCCCACACACACACACTAAAGCTGCATGACTAGGCTGTGTAGCTGAAGGGGAAGAGTTTCTGCAATTCTACCAAGCCCAAGGCAAAGTTCAGGGTCAGAGTCTAGTTGCATGAACAGTCCAGAGCCTTGCACACATTCCAGAGAAGCAGTAGGGAAATTCACAGCACTTGGAAGGTAATTGCTAGTTACTACTCTACTGGTCTCAATTTTAGTAGCAAATGAGCAATGTGTAATGTATCAAGCTTATTAAAAATGAAAGCCAAAAATGCGCACAGGGAGGAAGGAAAAAGTCACAGAGATGACCAAGATCCAGTCATCACCAAAGCTGATGTCTGATGGCCCCAAGTCCTGCACAATGTCAGCGGGTGCTGGCATCTCTGTGATATTGTTGGAAGCTCACAGGCTCTGAACTCCATGCTATTCCCACAATGATGATCAGAAGGTTACCCTCCACCATCCAGGAGGGCAGCCTAGTCCCTGCCTTGGCAGATGCTTAAATTTTCTTCTTGAAGACACATAGGCAAGGGGTTGATTTTTCAAGCAGGAAAGTTTTCCAAACCTGCTTGGGATCAATGAGCTTCTAACAAAGATCATCTCCATCACCTCCCCAGCCCACTCTACCATCCCCTCTACCAGCAACCCTCTACACCTTATTATCTGAGACTAGCAAGGGTCTCACACACCATTCCCCACTGGAGTCCACCCTATCTCCTGATGTGCTCAGTCCAACTCCAGACACGCAAGCATGGCATTCCTGAAATTTTATTCAGAGGCATCCAGCTGACTGGCAAAGAATTCACCAGCATTTACACCTGAAAAACTCTGTTGCCCCCCACCCAGGGACCATTCACACAGCCTTCTTCTGCCCCCTCTCTCTGGACTTTTCTGGGGCATCCGAGTTTATAAGCTACATATCTGCTGATTCAAAGCATATGTGTCTCCCTGTGGACATACTGAATCCATGTCTCTCATGTAGGCAGCTACTTGCCTGATACAGCCTCCATCTCATTCCAGAAAGTCTTTTCCAAAATGTTTGCTACAGGGTTCACACAGTGGGAACAAGAGAGGAGGAAGGGAAGCTGAAACCAGCTTTGTTTTAATAGGTTGCGTCAACGTTAACCGTTTCACGCACACTAATTCTGTTTGGCAACTGAGAGGAACAGCACTATGGAGTAGTGTCAACTAACTAACCAGAAGTTCACTCTCCAAAGTGTCAGCAGGGTTATAAAATTAAGGAAAACTCACAGAACTCAGGGAAGTCATACTGCAGCAGCTGAGGCAATCGCCACAGACCACTCTGGACAGTAAAAGTCTCCCTGAAAGAGCAGGTCACAGCATAGTGAGCAAGGCAGGAAACCCAAACCCCCAAAGAGAAGTCATAGCTATTCCAAAAGGGAAGCACACGCAAGGAGCCTCCAGTCAGACAGGAGCACACCTGGAGGAAGCCTTGGGCAGACCTGCGGCTGTGGACTGAAGGTCCTGGAATGCCACCCGGGTTCCCTCGCCCGTGTGTGAATGTGCTGGGAGCTTCCTGGCAGCTTGGAATCATTTAATTAGAATGTTTTTTTTATTAGCTGGATCTCCCGTTGTGTGAGGCAAATCTTGTACTCTTCCTTCGGGAGTGAATCAGAAGCCAGAATATACCCTTGAGCAGGGGTTTACCAGATAAAGCCTCACAATAGTCAGAGGAAGAGTGGCCACAGGACTGAGGGGAGGGTCGGGGCCGAAATTAGAAAGAGAAATGTAGCAGACAGAACCTGAGGAGAGGCCTCAGTGAAGCTGCCCAAGCTTTCACTGAAACAAATGTGCTCCTTCCAGAAGCAGAGAGGAGCTGGGCTGAGCAAAGATGGATGGGAAAGTAGTAATTTGAGAGGAAGGAAAAATGGAATGGGAACGGATGCCTTCAGGAACAAAAACTGAGACAGAAAAGTAAAAAACAACAACAACAACAACAACAAAAAACACTTAAATATTAAATATCACAGAAAAAAAGAGAGGCAGATAGAGGCAGATGGACCAGAGGATGCTGCAGGCAGCCCCATGAGACAAGTAGCTATGTCAAGATCTCAAGGCCAGAGACTGAAAACCAAGCACAGCGTTATATGAGAAGGGACAAGTACATGTTCAACATTTGGTGTTGGTGTTTTAGTAAGAGAGACTCCTACTACAACTTGGAAAGAAAGAAAGAAAGAAAGAAAGAAAGAAAGAAAGAAAGAAAGAAAGAAAGAAAGAAAGAAAGGAAGGAAGGAAGGAAGGAAGGAAGGAAGGGAAAGAAAGAAAGCAAAAAAAATACAGAAAAAAGAACCAAAACTCATAAATGACTGAAGTCCACACCACAAAACACTGTACGTGCAGGTGTGAGAGAAAAATAATATTCACAAATGGTATGTTCTCTGGAAATTTTATTTGTTAAAACAATATTTGGAAATGCAATCGGACATGCAAATCTTAATTAAATGTTAAAAATATACCTTGTGGTTTAAACTACAAAGAATACAAACAAATCAAAATTAAAACTTCAAATACAGCACATAAAAACCAAAACCAATAGTTAATAAAAGTCAAATATAAAAACTAATGACTGACAGCTTTATGCAGTTAGGTCAGTGATCATGACCAAGAACTTCCAGTTTATTCCTGTAAACACCATGTCTGCAGCTTCCCAAAGACAATAAATTCCACCTCAAGTAGTGAGAAGTTGCCTATAAAGTTCCTATATTCTATACATTCTTTTAAGAACTGGAGAATGCAGAGATCTGAGAATAAAAGATTTGACCATTCAAAACCTAAATATGTGCCTAAATAATTGCCATAAAAAAGCTTATAAAATGGCAGTGTCAAAAAATAGCCCTTGGGAAAAAAGCATGTATTGTTGAAAAGTTAATAATGAAGTACCCATTGATACAATACAGTAGCTTAAGACTTGACCTTGGTGTGGTAGTTTGAATGAAGATGATCCCCATAGGCTCAAAGAGATCAGGATAATTAGGAGGTGTGGCCTTGTTAGAGTGGGTGTGGTCTTGTTGGAGTGGGTGTGACTTTGTTGGAATTAGTGTGACTTTGTTGGAGGAAGTGTGTCACTGGGGGGTGGGCTTTGAGATTTCAGATGCTCAAGACAGGTCCAGTCTCTCTCTCTCTCTCTCTCTCTCTCTCTCTCTCTCTCTCTCTCTCCCTCCCTCCCTCCCTCCTCCCCTCCCTCCCCTCTTCTCGCTCTCTCTCTTCCTACTTCCTGCCAATCCAGAGGTAGAATTCTTGCCTTCTTCTCCAGCACCATGTCTGCCTATATGTTACCATGCTTCCCACTGTGATGGTAATAGGACTAAAACCTGAACCTGTAAGCTAGCTCCAAAGTTTTTCTTTATAAGAATTGCCATAGTCTTTCTTCACAGCAATAGAAACTTTGAGTAAAACGCTTGATGACAATACTGGCCTAGCCCAGATCCAACAGTAGATTTCGGGGTTGTTTGAACATATTAAGTGTTACAATGACTCTTGTAGTCACTTTACTCTTTCTGTACAAAAGTTCATAATGGCACTTATCATATGGGGTAAATGATAACAACTAGATAAGTCAATGAATAAAAATCACCCCAGAGCCCTGCACACTTGTTTATCTAATTAATATTAAATATGGATGTTAAGTTTGCAACAGAAAAAAAAAATGAGATCGGATGGACTAAGTGTCAAGAATAACAAAGCTGAACAACTGATGTATTTTACAGTGGGTGAATAGATACATTCTCTCCATACATTACACATGAAAGGATTATATTTTTAACTTTTAAAAATGAAATTAGAGAAATTCAGATTATAAAAATCACTATTCAGAATTCATGAAAATCATAGTCCTTTTAGAAAAGAAAAAGGTTAACAGTAAATAAGAACAACAGAGTCAGGAAATGTTGCCTGGGTAACCATGCTCCTGGACAACTGGGCGCAGATGAAAGAAGGTGGTGGAGCCCAGCAGATCACATGTGTGTGTCAAGCAATCAAGCAGCGCTGTAGAGAAGGAACAGGCTGCAGCAGGGTTAGGTCTTTAAAGGAGAAATGGCAGTCGAAAGATAGAGGAGCAGCACTCAAGAGGAGCACCAACCAGGAGCCAGCTAAGCAAATTCAGGTCAAATGAGCATCAGCACCTCCTAGTCCTGCTGGGACTGTGGCTCCTCTTGGAGAGCATCTATCCAAAGTACAGAAGGAGTCCATTCCCAGCACTGGACGCTAGGTCTGCTTTAGTTCCTATGCCCTTGCTTGAACACAGTCTCTCAAAGCAAAGCTGAGCCAGGGCACTTCTTATCACAGAATGGTATTTCCCCTAAGTCACCAAGGAAGTCTCACATGTAAGTGTCCAAACATCACATTATATGTATACAAACTATATATGTGTATGTGTGTGTGTGTGTATGTGGTACTATAAATGACATTCAAAATATCACATTAAGTTTATTATATAGTTTTGTATATGCATATTATATATAGAATTCATAATCTATTATTTTATGTTTTATAAACACATGTTTATGGTTTTATCAACATATAACCATTTTATTATATATTTATTTTTTTAGCTCATCAGCAACATTATTGTTTTTAAACTACTCTTCACCTTGGAAATTCAATCAGTGAACTCACTATCCTCGGGTTAGTGTTGCTGATAGCTGTAAGCATTCTCCTCCCATTTTTTGGTGGAAGGACATATTAGTTTAAGTCACTGAGGAGGCTGAAAGGCAATAAGCAACTATAAGCTTTGATGGTTTTTTGTTTTAAATTTCGGCTACATAACTACTAATAATAGTTTTATTTTTTCAAACAATACATTTGATTTAGGGTTCTTTGTGTTTAGATTTATTTTCATTTTTAGTTTTATATATGTCTGCCTGTCTGTCAGAATGGACATGGTGCATACCTTAAGAGTCTAAAAGAGGGCATTGGTTCCCCTGGAGGAGTTATAGGCAGCTAGGAACTGCCTGGCTGGATGCTGGGAACAGAACCCACGTCCTCTTACCTGGGGCTCTTAACTGCCAAGCCATTTCTCCATCTCCTCTTGCCTGGTTTTCATATGTTGGCCATCAACATTTTTGTTAATAATTCTTTTCATGCATATATTTTGTCTTTTGAAGATTTCCAAATTGTAGAAAAGCCATGCTAGTAGAAGCACGCTGTTCACAGTCTTATCGCCCGAGGGTGAGGATGAACATGTCCTCTTGCTGACCCATAACACAGGCACATTTTGAAAGGTCACCCCTGAACATTTCTAAGATCAATATTCCCCTAAGTGTCACAATGCCATCCCCACTCTGGGCAAAGGGAGCACAGACACCAAGTGTGTCGGTCAGAGCATGCATCCAGACTTAGGTTCACAATGCGCTCCTTCCTTTCATCCAAATAGCTCACTGGTTATGGCCTGATGAGGTGAGCTGATTTCCTTCCAGATAAAGCAATGCCAAGAAACTTCATGGATAAGAGCCATCTATATTACTCCTAATTACTACATATTACAGTGTTATTTTACTTGACATACAAATGCAATGGGTACCTAACTAAAAATCTACCTTTATTTTAGCCTTTCGTGGAAACCTTTCAAAATCTTTTCCTTTAAAGGGAAACCAAAATGTGAGAAATTGAAGGGAATTTTTTTCTCAAGTTTCCACACATGAAGGTTAGTGGAATTCAGACTTCAGATGGTACACATCTGTAATCCCGGAAGAGGCAGAAGACAGGGGCAGAGGGCTTACCTTAAGTTTGAGGTCACCTAGAGCTACATAGGCAGATCTTGTCTTTAAAAAATAAGTCCAAAAGGAAAAAAATTCACACTTCAGTTCCAGTACAGTAAAGTGCACACAGAACTTTGAAGTGCCGAATGCCCGGGGGATGTGTGTATGAGAGACCACAGTGAGAGACCAGAGAGGAAATGTTCCACCTCCCACTCTGCTCCCCACACATCGAGGGCAAAAGGCCCCATTCTCCCAAGCACCACAGAATCAGAGCTTTTAAATCTGCACTAGGGTCCACCCAAGGTCAATAAGATACAAGTTTCTAGGGCTAAAACTGAGCCCAGAGTGTTTATAAGCTTCCAGGTGATTCCAATAAATAACCAGCTCGGGGACGCACTGTTCTAGGACAAGGGATGTTCACGTTCACTGTGGCTCTGTGCTTCTGCTGATCATCTCTACCTCTCTCATCTTGGGAAGGAATGCTAGACTCTATTTTTTTTCTGCCCTTTGCTACTTGATTTCCAGCTGTGGGAGATCTTTCTCTCTGCTAATCCATCCCTCTGAGATGTAGGAAGACCTGGACCATTCCTCAATGCTTTAGCTATGTGTCATTGGACATCCCACAAGGCTGGGAACACAGGGAATGCCAGTGGGAGATTTTTAAAGAGAGAGAGAGAAAGAGGAGGGGGAGATTGTGCATTTTGCCAGTGCCAACATTCCAGACATGGATTTTGGAGAGGACAGGCGCATGGCAGTATGAGGTTATGGTTTGTCTGGACTGGGTGGCACTGAAGGAAGATGTGCCTGTTAGGCCACAGAACTTGGCCCCTGACTGGGGACACGGTCATGCTGCAAATGCCTTTTCCAGACAGCAAAGCCCCAAGCAAGGATCGATGTTCAGACCCTTTCAAATCCCCCAAACTGAAGAAATAACAGATTGGATTCCACCATTTCTTTCTCCCATCCCATCAAGATTTCCACCCTGTGTTTGGAGGAATGTTTGGGCAGTAACTTCAGCTCTGTCTCTAGTCAAAAGCAGCTTAGGCAGTCCAGGAGAAGTTCTTAAGCTAATCTCTCGTGCCAAGAGATGAGTCAGACACAGACACAGCCGTGACAAGGACAAGCCAAGAGGGGCAGGGGCAAACGTGTCTCCTGCGGGCAGACACCCCAATCCATTCTGCAAACATTTCACATCCTGTCACCAACATGGCTGCCAGGGCACACAGGAGGGACAGAGAGCAGAGGGGATGTAATGCTAGCCAATTCCTGACACTGCAGCCCCCTCCCTCCTGGCTCTGATCACCATTACATCCTGGGTTTTGAATGACCCTATAAAAATGTCCAGACTGAAAGACAGATTCAAAAACTGAGGAAACATTATCCTGATGGAGGTCCTTTAACATCCTCCACGCTCTGTCTTTGGCCCTTCCCCCAGGCCCTACCACCCCCATCCCATCCCCAATCCCCAGGTCTGGCCAGGCAGAGAATTTATGAGCTGTAAGTTCTGTTTTTCTACATTGATGGAAATCACTGGCAAGCATTTCCACTGGGCAAAACCCCATCCAAAGAGTCAAATATCTAGGCACCCAGCTGAGCTCCAGAGGTCTGCATTTATGAAGCTGATCAATGTGCCCGGCACCCATAAACCATCCTCTATTTACCTATGACAGCACAGCATTTGAGTTCATAAAAGGATGATTTCCCCCCTAACTTCCTAAGCCTAGAAGGCCCCAGCTTCTCTTTACTAGGGGATCATGTATCAGGTGCGCACAGTGTCTAAATGAATAAAGCCAGTTGCAAGCTTCTCTCACTGTTTAGGTGAAGGAATTCAACGGGACCTAACGGGATCCTGATCAAGATTCCACAGATTCCCAGGGGTGCAGTGAATAGTGACAAAATATATATTTACTGACCTGCCTAATACAGATGGTACCTGAAGCCCCTACTGGTTTCTTCATGGATTCACAGACACCTCTCTCCCCATGAGACAAGAGGAAGTGAGTTTCATTGTTATCACCAAAATCCCAGGAAAGGGTGGACAATTATCTTTCAGGTTGGCCATGGTGCTGAAGGACACTGAGGTTGGAGTGTAAGGGGAGGAGAGGGATTAGAACAGGAACTGGAGCCTTCAAGGGGAGGTTAGGTCTTTGCCCTTTCAGGAAGGGTAGTTGTGTGGGTTGGTACCAATTTTATCCCACTGAAACCATCAGACACACAGATCTTCATTTGCTGGGATTAAAGGAAGCAGAGTTAGGTCTCTGTGGATAAACTGGGGTTAGGAATACAGGCAACCTGAGAAAATATCAGCAGTATCCAGACTCCGTGCACGGCTGTGAAGTGATGACCCAGGCGAACATCTAGCTGCTTTCTTCTCCACTAGGTTCGGTGGAAATCTGGCTGGTTCTTCCATTTTGACACTCACTGGTTCTAAGAATCACTAAATAGACAGAATCCAGAGGACAGAAAAACTCAGCAAAGCACTACAGCCTGCCCTAGGGTCACAGAGCCCCAGGACTGAACTGAAGGCTATCCCCTCCTCCTTCCTACTAATGGATATGTGCCCTATAGAACATGGCAGTTCTTTTTCTTATTCATCCTGCTCTGTCTCTCGCTCTTTGCCTCTCTGTCTCTCTTTCCCCGTCTCTCTTTCTTCCCTCCCTCTTTCCCTCCCCCTCTAACTCTCCCACTATGTTACTGTGTTGACCTCCAGAGACCCTCCTGGCACAGCCTCCTACACACTACATTTATAAGATATTATCAAGCAGCAATAAGCATGTATCTTGAATATCACAGAACAGCACCTCTGAGTACTGGTGCCAGATACATCATTTTTATTATTGATTATGGTTCAATGCATGGACCAAATTAGTATTATACAATAAAGCACATGGATGCATGCCCTACACAGAAAATCTGAAGAGCTTTTCCTGTAGAAGAGTCTGCATGGCTTTTAGCACCTTGTTGTTCCCACATTTGATTCATCCTCCAGAGCCGAGCTGAACCTCACGCTGTGGCTAATGTCAGCTTTATATATGTATCTCCCTTCTGCCTCTTTACAGTTACATACAATTCACAAGCACCTTAAATTGTGGGTCTCAGCCTCATATGGGGTCTCATAAGTGACAACGGGGGTTCACAAAACATTTGTTACAGTAATGTTAGACACACAAGGGTCAAACATTGATTCACAAGCAATGGATTCAAGGTGTTAGGGGGAGCACTGGCCTGTAATGATCCCCACAACCTCACCAAAGCCTTGGTTTGGATCACACAACATGCTCCCAAACTGCACATGTCCCACACCATACTACCCCATTGAACAGTTCCTAAAACACCAAGGATACTCAAGACTACTGTTCACTTTGAATTGTGGTGTATTCGCTACACCAGAAAGTCTCTGACATTACAGAAACATTACGAATTAATCATAGAAAGCAGGCTTTTCATAGCTTCCTACCATTAAGCCTTAGCATGTAGGTATCAAATTAGTACACCATGGGGATGTTCCATGTCAGAGTGTTTGCTTATGAAAACTACAGTCTGAATTTGTTATCTCGAGCTTCATAAAATAAAATTGTTAAGTGAATTTTGGCTTACAGTGAACAGAATTTCAACCATTTCTGATATGGCAGTAGGCATAGCTCTGGAGCTTTTTATATGCATTTATATGAAGCAGCTTTCTCTCAGCACTGACTGTCATAATGAAAGAATATCGATTGTCTATGACAAGTGGTAAAGACACTTCACACCTCACAGCACCCAGCATTCAGTCATGATGCGACTCTATCTAAAATGGGCACACACACCCACCTGGTCAAAAGTTAACTTTGCTTTCATCTTTAATAAATGGTAAAAATATATTTTCATCAAAGAAGACTTGTTTAAAACTCAGTCCTTTACCATTATTACCAGTAACCATTTCATCTGCATGCTGATTTAATAGATATAGGATTGCATAATAATTGCTCAGGCAAAATGGGTCAGCAGCAGCACAGTTTAAGAAGGGGCTAGAGCAAAGGGCCCAGAGGTTACAAACACTGGAAGACTCCAGTCTGGTCCCCAGAACCTACGTGGTGCCTCACAACCTGCTGTGGCTCCAGTCCTGAGTCCTCTTTGGGCACGTGCATGGATGTGAGAGATATACTCATACATATACATAAGTAAAAACATTCATTAAAAAATAGTATAAGAAGCCTGTTATAGAAGACACCAGAATTGAAATATCTATAAGATGTTGGAAGGCAGGTTCTCAAAATCTTCAGGATCGTTTGGACAAGAGCTTAGCTTTCAGAGATGGTTATCTACGCTGAGGACTCTTTACCATTTGATCTGAGTGTCTTTATTGTTTTGATTATATACAACATGAAGCATGGGTTATTAATATTTTGTTTAATGGTTTCTACTCATAGTATTTGCCTCTTTGCTAGCCCTACTAGAGTGATCAACATTTCCAGCTTGTGTTCTCTCCTCCCATTTAGAAGATTTTGTTTTCTTTTTGGTCCTTATATAAAACCTCTTTTGCATAGTAATAAACTTAAGATCTCATGTTTACGTTGCAGTCTCCTGGCCAGTGAAGATTTAAGATCTCAACGCTGAACACTACTTTGCCTTTCCTTGCTTTTATTTTACCACTAATAAAAATAGTTGTTGATTGACGAATGTTTTACTTTTTTATGAGTCTTGGAGTCTCTGCCTGTTTACAACCTCCAGTCTCCTTGTTCATTGTCTCAGCTTTTCCAAATCCACTCTTCCTTCAGCATGGCAAGGCTTAACTGCTTACAGAGGTCTGTTTACCAAATGCTCTTCACATTCCATCCACTGGAGACTTATTAGATATACCTTGGACCTAGGTGTGTGTATGCATGTGTGTGCACACGTATGATCCAGGTGCTCACGAGGTAGAGAGCCTGACGGATCCCCTGAAGCTGGGGATATGAGTTGTTGTGAGACGCCCTGTGTAGCTGCTAGGAAACAATTACAGGCCTTTTATAGGACCAGTATGTGAACTAACCTCTGAGGGGTCTTCCCATCCCTGATATCTTCCAACTTTTATTTCATATTTGATTTGGTTCTTTTCCAAATCTGATTTATGTTCTCCTCTTATTTTTGCATTATGATCAGGCATTTTATTTGTCCAACAGTGTGAAGCAGGCATGAGTGTATCTTTTTTGCAAGTTTTCTGTAGTTTCTGGGGTCTGCTCAGACCTGCTGGGTCCAAGGGTTACCTTCATGATGAGTTTCTTTCCTTACATGACTGAACTTTGTTTTGTACTGTACAGTAATCTTCTTCGTCCTAGACCATAGTTGGCCAGCACTTGAAGTGTCCTGAGAATCAAGTTGTGAAAATCACCCATAACAGGTTGGGTTTTTCTTCTACCAAAGACACAGGCAGTATCGGTGGTCCTGAGATGAGTAAATTCCTAGGCTGCTCTCTTAATTCCTGAGTATCACACGCCCAGGCTGCATGGAAACACAGCCTAACCCTACAGATTCAACTCCCTAGACTTCATTTGTTCTGTTTTGTCTAAAAGTTTAGAGAAAACGCAAACTTTCTTGAAACTTTCTTCTCAGCCCAGGAAGTCTGGTCTTTTCTAATCTATGAAGTTAGGCATGGAGCTTGTCAGAGCATTTGGTTTTTAAAGGAGCCACAGTTCATTCTCCTATGACTCCACCCCTATCCCCAGAAACGCAGGCTCCTGTGAATTTGAGAACCCCAGGTCCCTCCCTGAAACCCTTCTGTGGCTCACCCTCCCTCATCTTCCACAGCATCACACCAGCTACTCTCCGGAGAGAATTTCCTTCTAGAACTTTGGCTGCAGGCATTTGTTTTGTTTGGGGCAGCTGTGCTATTTTACACAACATTTTCATGTTTATCATAGCGGGAGCAGGGTGTAGGATCGCACTTCACGCCAATTCAGTCCACCTCATGATGGAAACATCGTGAAGGTAAACACGGTGCTTCTTAAGTAAATGTCAAGGCTATGTATGTCCTCTTCTAGATCTGGGGTATCAAAACAGGCTGCCACCTCACTGTGGCCACATTCTGCATTCATCTCCATCTCAAACGGGTCTCTGATCATTCCTGCCTCCGCCCACCTTCCTGTTCCCAGGAGCTGTGTCCTAGCTGTGTAGGCTGGAAGCTCTATTCTGAGCTTCTTAATCCTTCCTGGAGAACAGCACCACATAGAAGATGGGAGTTAGCAGGTCATCGACCAGTCATTCCACCCTCCTGAGATCCCCTGTGGCTCTAAACTGACAGCATCTTCAAGAACCACCAACATTCAGATATTCTCACTACCCTTGAGAAATCCGGCCGTAGCCAGGGATGCACAGTAATGGAACAAGTGTGGGCTCTAGCAGGAGTACAGCCAGCAGGGCTTGGTAACTTGACATCTTCCCACCATGGTACTCCAGTGTCTGGTCTGAGCTGAGTGGCTGGCTGTGTTCTTCCTGCTCAGGCCATTAACTCCAAAACTCAGTTCTTGCTTTTTTGTGTGCTAAAATGAAAGAATGTCAAAACTGTTGCTTCTGACACATCTAGGTATCACTTAGGGACATTTCTTTAACTATGCCTAAGGTTTAAGTCAGGTGCCTTTTTGAGAGGCTAAAACAAAGTCTATGACAGAAGGTTACTTGTTCCAACTGAGACAACAAATGAAAGGTTAGGTGGCAGAAGCCCTGAAACCCACAGCAGAGTCTAAGCATTCTCTTTCTCCCTCTCTCTCTCCCTCTCTTTCTTCCTCCACCTCCTCCACCCTCCCCAATTCCCTTTCCCTCTCCCTCTACCACCCTTCCTCTCTCTGTCCCTCTCTCCCTCTCCCTCTCTTTCCCTCCCTCCCCCTCCTCCTTTCCCTCCTTCTCCATCTCCCTCTCCTTCTCCCCTGCCTCTTCCCCTCTCCTTTCCCGCCCCTTCTTTCTGTGTGAGAGATTGGAAAACTTAGGATGCTGGCAACATCCGATGGTGATTAGCAGAAGACTGTGAGAAATGCTACAGGGATTCAAACCTGAGGTTGAAGTAGAGTTCATGATACAGTTGGTTATTGAGCATTCTGGCTTCTGTTCATAGAAATGGGCTTCTTGGAGAAAGGATCCTGGATGTGTTCAATCTGCTAAGGTCATTTTGTCTGTCCAACCTTCAGACCCAGGTTCTTACTGCACAGCATTAAAGAGATAGAAATTAAACAACTAACTTTTAGGTTTCTCCCAGGTAAGTATGCTGGGCCCAAACCACATACAGTTTGTTTTTTAATGAACAAAACACCGACTCAAGGAGTTAAGCATCCTATTAGGGATGTAGGAAGTATGAAAAGGGTTAGTTAGCAGTCGCCTATGTTGGAGAAAACATTCAATCTTCAAGTACCATGTGGTCATGAGTTTAACAGACTAACCCCAAAGGGCAGATAGGGAATTTTCTCTTATGCATAACCTTGGAGTTCAAGGAGATGTAGAAAAGTATTACAGTCAGATCCAGTCAAGTTTAATGTTCAAATACTGATCATCCAAGAGATTTGTTATCCTGCCATGCCAGCTGCCAAAACCATTTATTTGTGTTCTTGGTTCCTGGCAGCCTCTTTATTACCCAGAGCCCTCTGCCTGGAGGAATGTTCCCTCTAATACTTCCATGCAACATGGACCCAAGATTTAATGTCTTACTTCCTCTAAAATTCTTGAGTGAAAACTCTAATCTCAAGTGTGATGGGGTTGGCCTTCCTGGAGTATCAGATGTAAATGAGGTCATGGTGCACTATGGAGTCAATAGCTTCTAAAGACTATGAGTGCTTGGTTCATTTTCTCTGTCCTCTCTATTATGGAAAAATTCATCAAGAACATAAGAGTCTACAAACAAGGAGGGTGTCTCTTTTAGATACCGTATCTAGTGGTATGTTGACCTGGGGCTTCCCAGCACAGACAGCAGGAAAGAGCAACAGTTTGTTCTTTAAGTCATTTAATTTATAGTGATTTTGTTCTGGCAATTCAAATGGACTGGTAGACCTGCTGCTGGAGTTTGACCCCCCTCCAGTGTTTTCCACACTCTTACCCCGTATCCTCTGCATTCATTTAGTCCACACCTATCCAACACCCACTTCCCCTCTGTGCCTTGACCCTGCTCAAAACTGTTGCTATTTCTATAGGAAAAAATTGCATACATTTTTTAAAAAAACGAGGTTCTATTGTTTCATTTTGGTTTTAACTTGAAATTTTCCTCATAGACAAAATAACCACTCCAGTCACATCAATCCTCCCTAGGCCTGCTCCTCCATCTGCTTTTATCTCAACTGGAGTTTCTTTGTGATGTCTCACTGGTGATGTAATTTTTACCACTTTTTAAAAGTACTAGCTCATTCTGAAAACTCTCCCCCAATACTGTCACATTAAGGAGACTTCCCCCCAATACTGTCTCATTAAAGAGGCTCATCAGGTGCTTTCTCATTCAACAGGTTACTCTCTCATCTGGAAACTTTTACTGATACAGATCAATACAATTTGCCTCTCATTACACATGCTATCTTTTAGGGTCTTCGTGATTCCTTTCTAAACTACACTCCATATTGAGGAAGAATAAAACTTGCCTCTAAAAAGCCTTTTTTTTAAGTTTCAAATGGATGAAAGGTAGTAAAGGAAAGAAAGAAAGAAAAAAGGAAAGACAGAAAGCAATGATTTTTTCTAAGCCTCTATTTTGATTCCTAATTTTCCAGATTGATACGGCTTTTGTTGGTGAGATTCATCAGCCAGATAAGAGCGGGGTCATTTCAAAGGAAGAAGAAAGGGTCCCTGGGCCCATGAGTTTACATCTTTTCCATTCCTTATTCCAACTAGGAAAATCTTGTTTTTTCCATCCCATACAATTGTGACTTATGTCCAAGGGGTGACAGGGAACAGAATGGAGCAACCACGTTGGCGTATAGCTCTTACATGATACAGCATTCTAAAAGTTTAGCTTCTTTGACAGTCTAAGAAATTCCCAAACAGCATGAACCCAAGCAGAGAGTTGGCAATACATGGTAAGAGGAGAAGAAAATGGTACTGGAAAGGAATGAATGGAAAGTAGGCGGGACTTGACTAGAGAACAGGAACCCTGCGGTTTTGAAGCCTGGGGAGTATTCCCTGTCCATGTTACACCTCATCCCATTCAGTGAAGGGAGAAAGCAGAGGCTCCCAGTGCAGTGGGATAGTCCCCCCAGCCCCCCATGGGTGGCACACACACACCAAGGTTCTGTAGCAGATAAGAGTCTTAGCATACATGGGATGGTCCCCAGGTATAGTGTCAGCACCACCGGAGATCATATTAGGGACGTCAATTCTCAGGCTTTTCCTTAGGCCTCCTCACTCACCAGAGTCATCCCTGGGCCGCAGATCCAGAACCTTGTATTCTAAGGAGCTCCTGAGAACCTGCCAGGATTGAGATACTCCGCCTCATCAGATGGTGGGGTTGGATATATAGACTCTGGACATTAATTATCTTAAAATCACAAGCATTGAGTATGTCCCATGTGGAGAGTCTAGAACCTTGGAGCAGCATGAATGGGTGGTTCTGGCTTGGCATACCTCCTGAAAGTCCCGCCACTCACAGCCACATGGGAGCTTGGCTTGACCAATAGATCCATGGGTAGCCCATGTACATGGCCTTTTGGGAGAGGCTTCACCTCCTTACAGTGCAGGCTCCTCCATAGAGCTGTTTACAAAACCAGACAGCTAATTTCTGCAGTTTCTGACAGCTAAGCCACTAATAGACTCACAGTCCAGTCTTTGAAAGCCATCCCTAAGAGGAAGTCAGCTGTCACCTCTATTGTTTGTTGTCAGTGAGTCAGTGGGAACAGCCCACAGTTGAGAAAAGGATTCTACTCCAGCTTCTGAAGGAAGGAGTATCAAAGACATTTAAGACCTGCACACCAGTGCTGGAAATGACCCTGCAAAACCTTTAAAATTACATGGAATCTGGGGCATTCCATTTTAATTTGTACCGCTCTCACAGAAGATCAAGAGATAACTTAAGACTTAGTTCATCCATCCAAAAGAAAATAGTCTTCTCCTAAATGCTTTTGTTTTATTTTGTTTTGTTGGTTTTGCCAATAAATTGCGTGGTATAATTTGTTACAGTTTTCACATTTGGTGCTGACAGCTGGCCAAGCATGTATTTGTTTGATAAGATGCCCTAACTAATGTGCTATTGATGGATGGAGCTGAAGTTTCCATCAGTACTCATTCTGAATGTCCTGACCTACATTCCCAGTCCTCTAACGTGCTCCACTTCCTGGTGCCCAGTGTGCCCATGACTTCCTTCCTAACAGCCTCCCTTAAGTGCCTCCTTCCCAGTTGTTCCTGTTCCACACAGACTTTAGGTCTAGAGAGAAAATAAAACCCGACAAGGCTAAAGACCCAGGCCTGAGTTTTCTTCTGTCACTGTGATGACAGAAGTCAGTCCATGACAGTTCTGTTTAGAAGTGAAATGCTGGAATCATGTTAAACACTGAACAGCGGTATGGCTGGCTCAGATGACTCACAGTAACCCAGAGAGCAGAATCTATGAAACGTTTAATTTCATTTTAATAAGCCTTTAAAGTCCATTTACAAGCCAGGACTTCCACGGTAGACTTTGATGTACTTTTTCAACTCTTTCTGAAGCTTGGGGCCCCTTTGCTCTGTTCCCAACTGTATGTATCACAGGACTCAGGGAAGAAAAGGGATTTGGTCCTAGCTAATGAGAGACGGTGAAAGACTGTCATGCACCCTCGCAGTGTGACTCTGGATGGGACCTCTTTCTCTAATGTTTTTTCTATTGCATGTGTTCAGATGATTTTTTTCCTTGCATGTGTTTCTGTGCTTCACAGGTGTGTGGTTTTAGAGGAAATAAAAATGCCCTGGAACTGGAGTTTCAGAAAGTTGTTAGCTACCACATGTGTGCCGGGAATCAAATCTGGGTCATCCAGAAGAGCAGTCAGTAGTCTTAAATGCTGAGTCATATTTTCAGCCTGAGATAAACCCACTTACCTAAGTGAGAGCAAAGCCAACACCATGTCAATAGAAAAGAGTGGCAGTTGCTTGAAATTGAATTTTTTCATGAATCAAAAATAGATGTTGATCGTCCATTATCAGTGATAGTCAAGCAGCCTGTAATAATTCACCATCTAAACACCAAGGGAAACATCCCGCTGTCAGACAAGCTGCCACTTTTGACCTATTGCACAATTACAGGATCTCAACGACCCAAGAGTCTAGCACACTGTATCATTTTTTTAACAAAATCAAACATTCATGCAATTAGATATCTTTTTCCATTAACATGAAAATTCTCATCTTCCTTACTCTGCATCATATGGGCTTGAGAACTCTGCCACATTTCCATCTGCAGGAGCCTGCTCTGGGTGTGAATTCACACAGCTACTTAGAAATTACTTTAGCCCTGTTTCTAATGTGCTTCAGTTTTGATATCTCTCTCTCTCTCTATCTCTCTCTCTCTCTCTCTCTCTGGAACTAGAGCTCCTACTGGACACTGGAAACAGCATGACAAATGACAGATCCCACCAAGTGGGCTATTTCTAAGAACTTTAAGCTTGAAAGTTCCCTGGAGGCAAAGCTAGTAAGAAAGTCATGATGTACTCTTAAAAGGGGACTTCAGTGTCACAGCAACTTTTATAAAATACTTAACAATATAGTTAGAAAATATGTACGTGTGCTCACATATGATAGCAGCAGCTTGTGAAACACCTACACGCACACCGGTGACACACAGGCAATGCTGACAAAGACAGACATCAGCTTGCACGGGCTGTCCTGGCTTGCCTGCTTGTTTGTTTCTAGGTCTTCTGTATGGAGGAGCAAAGGCCGTCAAGTCTGCAGTTGTGAGAAAATGTCAATCTCAGAAAATTGCACCTATTAAGAAGAAGATCAGCCACAATGGCAGCAATGATTTCTGAGTGATAAATGATCAGTTCTGAAATACCACAACTAGCCCAGAGTCTCTCTCTACGCTTCTCTCCAGGAAGCAAGCACTGGAAGGCTTGCAGCTTGTGTGCTGCTGTGGAGTGCTGAGATGAGATTGTTCTAAATGGGCTCGCCATGCAGCCGACGTGGGCAGCTGTGTTTGAAACAGTCGCTGTGGGAGCATGGTCCCTGTAGGCTACATTTGGTGGGGGACAATTTTCTGTATTCTTCTATGGATGGATTCATGCATAAGAAAATATAAAATTCCCATGATGCTCCAATAGATTATAAACTGTATTAAGTTCATTGGAAAGAAGTCAAATGTTATAGAATGAATGACACTGTGCTGCTAATAAATAAATGCATGTGAATATGAGCTAACAAAATAACTCTTAAAATTGTTCACAGGCACTACTAGGCTGTATCAAAACCACCAGTCACATGGACAACAATCTGTTCCAGGAAGAGGTGAAGCGAACTATGCAATAATAAGGAAGTTTACTGTCCAACAAGTTCTACTATGTCAGTGTCTGAGGATGTATCTTAGAATATTCTCTGGAGGTAAGAGTGCTTACTGTTCTTCAGAGCACCTAGGTTTAGTTCTCTGCACCCACATGGCGGCTCATAGCTCTGGGCCCAGGAGGTCCAACACCCTCTTCTGGCTTCTGTGGATGGTGCACACCTGTGATGAACAGACAGATGTGCAAGCAAAATGCTCATGCACATGAAATAAGTAAATAAAAATTTAAAATGTGTTGTCCAGAGACTAATAGCTCCAGAAATGGTTTTTTTGTAAAACGCTAATCAGTTAAGAACTGGGCTAAACAACCCTGAGGTCATTTCTAATCCCAATAATGGGGTTTAACAATAGTGTGCTTTTCTTCCTTAATAATAAGGCTTTTTAAATATGAATTAATAAGTTCCATTCCCAGAGGGCTGAGCTTTAGTGCAAACTCCATCATTTTCCAATAGGAACCAAGTATTATAAAAATACATTCAGTCACACATTCCAAGTGGATGTGTTTCTAATTTATAGCAAAAAATTTTAATGCACTTTACATTTCACTGTAGATGTAGCTCAAAAATCTGTATGGACATGAAATGTCCCCCTTTTCTAGCCTATCCTTCTTTCTTTCTTCCTTTCTTTCCTTCCTTCCTTCCTTCCTTCCTTCCTTCCTTCCTTCCTTCCTTCCTCCTTCCTTTCCCATAGCATATACTGCTAAACAATTTAAATTCCTTGCTTTGGGTTAGGCACACCTATTTTCTTGAACTGACATCTCCGCATTCCTCTGTCAATAAAACACAACACACAGACTCATCCATTTTCTCCCTGTTACCTGAGAACAGTGGAAAACCTTCCTCTCATTTGAAAACTACCTTGACTTAAACAAACAAATATAAAAGGCCTTCCCGGGGAAAGAGTTTGTCGGGCTAACTACTTCCTTTTCTCCCTGGTGGAGATTAGAGAAGAGAAACTACCCTGGAAAGGCATGGCACCTCATCATTCACATCCGGGTTCAACAGTTCAGGCTTCTGGAGGCCTTGAAGAGAGAGAATGGCACTTCCCGCGGGCTGAGAAAATGTCTTTCCCTGAGTTTCCAGCACAGAGCCAGTTTGTCCCCTGGAATTCTGATAGTTCTACAGAAAAGTCAGGGGTTCACATCAGTGCACTGAAGTTGCTTAAATATCCAACTGCTGATTTATGTTTTTGAATTTCCTACTTTAAAGGGCGATGATTTGTCCAGTCCTTTGAAACCTGGTTCATGTATCATGGAAGTAAATTCATAGTGATAAGAGTCTAAAAAAACTTGGGAAAGTGCTTCAGTGAACTCACGTTTCTTTGCTATTTATACATTTTTTAAATTGCATTGTGCATGCGGTGGAGAGAGGCAAACCATGGTGCACATATCAAAGTCAGAGGACAATCAGTGGGACTCGGTTCTCCCCTTCCAACATGTGGAACCTGAGGACTGAACTTGGGCCAGCCTCGTCAGCAAGCACTTTCACTGCCCACAGACTGACCTCTTTGCTGCTGTATAACTGTGCTTATAATATTAGAGCCAAAACACAACCTATCCACTGATGCAGTTTGATAAACAATTAAACCATATATGTAGAAAAAGCTTTTGTCATCCAGTGCTGTCTAAGTGTGACACAGTGTAGCCACTTCACAGCGGCAGGGCACTGTACTTTCCTTCTTCAAAGTATTTTATTAATGATACCCATACTGTATTTCCTCTAATGGATGAATCAGTCACGGGGAAAGCATATTTACAGTACTACCACATCTAAAGTACAGCTTTCCAACACTGTCACAGAGTGTGACCCTCAGAAAGCACACACACAGAGAGAGACTCTGATTGGCCGTAAGTAGTGTGTAAGGTGCTGCACAGTCCATGAAGTCCAGCCAGGTGCTTGTGGTGGAAGATGAATTGAATTTCTGGGAAAACCACATTGCTATCCATCCCTTAAAAGGCTTCTTCATGAAGGAAAGCCAAGGGAACAAAATTATGTATAAGCTGAAAAGGTGGCCAATGGAGGATCCGAGGAATCACTAAAACCCTCAGGCACAAAGAGGAATGAGGTTAGAAGCCGTGGAGAGCAGGTGCATGCATTCTCCATCTGGGAACTTCAAGACTCATCCGTCTCTTGGGGAAGATCCAGGAAATGCCAAGGTTGACAACCAAAAGAACCTGAAATTGCTGTGTGTGGGGAGGAGGGGTGTGGGTGTGTTGTATGCACATGTATGCTCTTACAGTATGAATTTGCATGTGTGCAGGGTGTGCTTCCATGTGTGTGCATGCTGGCCTGAGGTTGACATCAGGAGTCTTCCTTGATTTGTTCAGTGAGGCAGAGACTCTCAGTTCAATGCTGAGCTCACGATACAGCTGGTCTACCTCGCCAACTTGTTGTGGGAGTCCTTTCTCTCTACCTCCAAAGGCTGTAATTAAAGGTGGAACAACACAATCTCTTGATAGTTATATAGGATCTGGGGATCCAATCTCCAGTCCTTTACCTTTTGCTCCCCACAGGAGATACCTCAATGGCTGCACTGTCTCTCCAGTCCCTCAAAATGGCTTTCAAATCACAACTTTCTTCCTGCTGGCCATATTGCACTAACAGAGCAAATGCAACGCTGGCCCTGATTGCACCCCACCTGCAGTGCCCTCTCCCCTCTGCTATCTGCCTTCTCCTTACCAGAGTTCTGTGGCTGTGGTGTTTGTGCTCACACCGTGAGACAATCACAATACTGTCACTGCCAACCTGCAGAGAGAGTTACACAAAGGCTGACTGAGGGCAGGGATGACTTGGGGAGCCCCTTTCAGTTTGAACTAAGAGGACTCTGCTACTTCCTTCCTGACTCTCTAGATCTTTCAGACATGCCCCTTAGCACACTTTCCTCTCACCCTCTAAAAACTTGCCTTCATGAGTCACTGGCTATACTGTTCCCCAGCGGATCTGTGGGAAGACCAGAAAGACAGTCATAGTAAAAAAAAAATGAATTATTTGTGATACTCTAATGTTGAACATAAATAGACATCACAGGAATAATTGCTACCCACATCTATGCTTGTTGTAAATCAGGATCATCTGGAAATATCCCCCAGGTTCCTTTCTGTGAATGTCTATGAGTTAGAGCTATAAAATCATTATCAATTAAATGAGCAATCAAACACTGTAACAGTGTATTTTGGGGCCACAAGCAGCAAATTTGTGACTCAGATGACTGGGAATGAGCTGGCTTGATCTTCTCATGTTTGAACATTTTACTTTATTTCATTTTTAGTGCTTGCTCATCAACACCAAATGTCTAGAGAAGAGAATAAAGTACCAGGATCATGTCTGAGTGTGTGAATGTTGCCTGTGCTTTGGTGTTGACGGTGAAGAATTGAGAACCCACAAGAATACATCTAACCAATGGCTGAAACCTTTTAAATGTCCAATAAGTTTCTTCTTTGGTTCCTGGGACTTTCACGCAAGTGATCAAGGTCAGTTCTGCTTTTCACACACATGGAATTTAGAACAGGCTGACATGACCTTTGTGACCACGCTGGCTAGTCACCCACAGAAACGAATCTTCCTGATTTGTCTCTCAGGGGCATCCACCACCCTGTGACCAAAATGCTCAAGAAAACAGAATGAACACATGGAATGCCATGCATGTTCTACAATTAACACTGAAAGCCATTTCCATCCTTACAAAGAACACAAACACTGAGGACTCCACAGTGAAGAGTCCTGGCTGCTCCACCAGAAGACCCATGTCTCAGTCAGGGTTTCTACTCCTGCACAAACATGACCAAGAAGCAAGTTGGGGAGGAAAGGGTTTGTTGAGCTTACACTTCCATACTGTTGTTCATCACCAAAGGAAGTCAGGACTGGAACTCAAGCAGGTCAGGAAGCAGGAGCTGATACAGAAGCCGTGGAGGGATGTTACTTACTGGTTTGCTTCCCCTAGCTTGCTTTCTTATAGAACCCAAGAATACCAGCCCAGGGATGGCACTGGCCACAATGGGTCCTCCTCCTTGATCATTATTTGAAAAAATGTCTCATAACTGGATCTTATGGAGGCATCTCCTCACCTAAAGCTCCTTTCTCTGTGATCTCTCCAGCTTGTGTCAAGTTGACACACAAAACCAGCCAGTACAACTCATATTCAGCTCCCAGTACCTATGGATTATAGCTATTCTAGTCCTAGGGGATCCAAAAACCTTTTCTGGCCTTCACATGCACACACACACACACACACACACACACACACACACATTGAAATTGGTAAAAATCAAACCTAGCTGGAATTCTTTGATAAAGAAACTATTAATGAAATCACCACCATAAATAAGCACATAAATGTGCAAACCAGATTAAAAACAAAACAACAACAACAACCCCTCCTCCCCAGAAAACACCCAACAATACAATTGATACCCCTCTTCATTTCAGAAAGATTTATTTCTGCTTATGAGTAGCCAGAGCACTGGCAAAGCAATCATGAAGACTTATTGGTCAATTCAAGTCCGGGACTGTTCGGGAGGTATGGAAGGTCAGATGCACACCTGATACAGTCCCAGGAATCCTCCCTCCCTGATGAATTCCCATTTGCCCATCAACTCATTGCTGGCTTCTGGCTTCTGTGCACCACTCAGCCCACAGAGTCTCAAAGTCATGACAGACTTCTTAATTGACAAGACAAATGTTCTCAGCCTCCTATACAAACTTTCCACTGCACTGGACTTTGCTCCATACCAACACTTTAGGTAAATTCTAAAGACAGCAGGATCAAGAGAATTTTACAATAAACACCTATCTACCAAGAGACTCGGTTCTAAATATCCATTCTGATATTTTATTGACATATTTAACTATTCTTCTATCTAATTTTTAAAGAAATTCATCTATCAACTGTTTAAATATTATTTAAAATTAAAATCATAGACACCTATAGAGTTTCTTCTGAGTATGTTTGTGTACTCAACATGTACTGAAGAATCTATTTCCATGAGATCAAGCTGTGAATTCTTGCTATCCACTGCTGAGTTCTGCTCCATACTCAATGGGCTTGTGATTAGCATGACCTACTTAGACTTGTAATTAGCATGATCACACATAGGTTCCCAGCCTATGTGTGGTGATCCCTTTGGGGTCAAATGACCATTTCATGCACACGGGTCAAATACCAAATATCCTCCATATCAGATATTTACATTATGATTCATAAAAGTACCAAAATTGCAGTTATATAGTAACAATGAAATTAATATCATGGCTGGAGGCCATCACAGCATGAGAAACTGCAGTGAAGGGTCACAGCATTAGGGAGGGTTATTATAGCCACGCCCAGTGAATGCTAGCCTGCTCTGACATACTCATTCACTCTGGCAGGCAGTGGCACTTTCAGTTCCCATGTGTAAACACAGTTCACTCTTTCGGGTGTGTGTCCTTCCTCGTCCTGCATTCACTGTCACCACTGTCATTACTACTAGCTACAATATACTCAAGATAAAATGCTCAAATAGTCTCCAGTTTCTGCCCATCTGCTCATCACTGATAGCATGCCCCACAGGTTTATAATCCCACAGACAAGCATCTTCACGATCCTCTAGTTCCCTCGGCATCAAACCAAATGACTAGCAAGGCAAATGCCATATAGGAGGACAGAGGTTCCAAAGTCACACAGAGGCAGCATGCAAAGCCGGACCTCCATCAGCCTGTCAGTTCCCTCTCACAGGGCCCTACTCCTGGAGCTGCATGGAAACATGATGGCAGCCACGGCCCTGGGGTCATGGACCTTTTAAAAGAGGGCCAAGAAGAACTGAGATCCGTGTCGGTGAGAAAGGCATGCACGCTAGCTGATTAGTCAGTGTTACTACGATTACATACAGTGTTATCTTGTACACATGTCATTTTTAATTATAATATTGTTAAAATTCTTTTCACCTTGTTACCCATGCCATTTAAATGTGTGCAGAGATAGTTTCCATTACATTGCTTTAAAAATTATTTTAACGATGTAGCAATTGTGCCTATTTATAAAATAGAATGTGATGATCCAAACATCATACAACTTATGCTAACCAAATAGTGTAATTAGCATTTCCATCTCCCCAAGGGTTCCCATTCTTTTGTGTTACGGATGTTTGGATTATGTGTCTACTTTCCTGTTAGATAAGGGTGGCCCGAAATAAAGCCCTCTTTAAATAAATTACCTACTGAACCTGACCCTAAAAACATCTTTACGCAGCCCTCATGTTCAACTTGACACCTCTTCACCTCCACAGACAGAATGGCAAACTCATCCACACCAGGAGGCTGCTGTTCCAACTGGAGGTCCGGTGGCAGGGAGCCAGACTTCCTGCATTGTGTTCTCTTTACTGATGCTCAAGTATCCAAAAGAGCAAAAAAAGGAAGAAGGGGGCGTGGCCAGCGAAGAGCTGTAAACCAAATACACTCAAGTTCAAAGTCTAGGAAACATCAAAATGGATAATCGAGCTTTAAAAATAAAGAAAGCAGCGACAGCTACTTTGGTGTTTGTGTGTCCCTTCCAAGACAGACTGTTTGTAGCTGAGCCAATAACTGCATTTCTACAAAATGGCCTCATCTGGAGCCATTCTGCGTGTTTCAAGTCCCCCTGGGCTACTGCCATGCGCTTCCAAGTCAGAGGATGCCAAACCAACGGTCACCGTAGCAGGCATGCTGTGGACTTCTGAGTGGGATTGGGATGGAACTGACTGGACTACACTGCTCTCGCATGTCTCCCAAGTGTCCCTGGCCGGTGTTCGGCTGAGGGAGACAAGAGGTAACGGAAAAGGAAGCGCCATGGCTATGTGAAAACTTTACCTGAAGTCTGCAGTCGGCAACAGGCAGTGTCCCCTTGTCTGTGGCCGCAGAAGCGCTAACGGCAGGGCTGGGCGTCCAGGAGCCACACCGCAAGGCCCATAGGCCTGAAATGTGAGTTGTCTGGCCCTTCCCAGTTTAAAAAAATCATTTATTATTATTATTATTATTATTATTATTATTATCATTATTATTATTATTATTATTATTAATGTAACAAACATATTTTGCATCCAAAGCTTTTAGCAGGTGACAAAAATGAGGTTTGTCTAATCGATAAGGTTCTTCCTGACACGCGGGAAGAGTATAATGTACACTTCTATACTCCGCCATAGCTCCATAGCATCTCCACGTTTTAAAGGGTCGATTTTATTACACACTAGTGTCCTAAGAGACACGTGTCATGTCACCTACCACCTTTCCTTTATCTAACTCCTGGCCTCAGCAAAGATCTGTTCTTTAGGAAGTTAGGCATCAGCCTCTCAAACTGGGTGTCTGCGCATGCGCAGCCTCGTTTCCGTTTGCCCAGGGATTTCCAGCAGGCACATGCTTGCCTAGCATACTCTGGCATGAGTATTCCTATGTTCTTCTGACATGTCAGAGGACATGGTAAAATAACGAGCCTTCTTTTCTACACGTCAAAGTCAGCAGAAACAGAGAAATACTTTCTCCCACGCTTGCTCTCTCATTGCTCCTCTTTGCCACGGGGCAAACACACCTGAAAATCCCAAGAATTTTCATCACAGGCATTAGGTCCCCATGACCTTCCCCCCCATACAAATATAAAACAGATCCAATTTGTTTTCTTTCCATCATTAAACCCTCGCAGGGCATACTAACCAACCCTCTGGCTTCAGGAAAAGCCTTTTAAACAGATACTGTTGCAATCCCAAGGCCTCCTACACCAAGAAGAAAGAGCAAGGCCCCATTAGGAAGAAAAACAAACCAATTTTATTTCTTAAAGGAAAAAAAAAGAAAGAAAGAAGAAGAAAAAGAAAAGCAAACCCACATTGGATGATGAAAGAAACTATAAAAATAATTAGAGTCCGTCATGACATTTTTTTGAAAAGAAAAAATAAGCATGAGTTTATGTTTACTTAAAATCATTGTTTGTGGTGTAAAATCACTACATTCTGGGACCAATTCCCTCCCTTCCCTTGTCCAGAACTTTTCAACATAGAGTCAGGGCAAACATGGCTTCAGTTAAGCAAAGTAGAGCTGGAGGCCGTCTCGCTGCGAACTAGTAGCACTTTTATCCAATTTCTTCCTTAAATACCTGAATTTAACTGAGATTCTAAAAGGACTCATGACAATAACAAACACATCACTTTTGTCTTGCCGTTCAACCCACCCTGGCAACTTTGTTATTTCCTAGTGAGAAAATAAATCTAATCCACATAAGAACGCAAAACAATGGCAAAGGAATTTTATTTCCATAATTTGATTGATTGCTTCCTATTCTGAACACTCAAGGAAAACAGAAGAAGAAAGAAGTAAAGCAAGCAAGCAAGCAAGAAATGAAGTCTTTCCGGTCTGGACTCTGGTTTCTCCTGCTAATCTTTTACAAGAAGGCAACACCATAAAATACAAATTAGTTACAAGGATCTAAGGGGCAGGCAGGCTAGAGGGGTCCCCAAACCAACATGCATCAAGATGCTGAAGCCAAGCTAAAGCCAAGAGGATGAGGAGAGACCAGATTCAACTGGAGTCGAGGCTTTAATTACATTGCTGCCCTTAAACCCAAACTAGATAAAGGTAATTTAGGGAGCATGCCTGTCAATGGCGAGGCGTACGTGGGTGTGGCCTGGGCACTGTAGGCAGGCTCTGTGTTCACAATGAGCAGGAGACAGGACTATAATAATGAATTAGAATGATGCTGGCTTAACAGTGGGCTGTGTTCCGACTTGGGATACTAACATGCCTTAATAAGAAAAACATAAGACGTCAGTGCAAAGGTGAGTGCGACAGACACTTTGACAGAGACTTCAGCATACAGGAAGAAGGCCTGCTGGGAATCCTTACACACAAAGGAGCCCTCAGGACCATCCTGAGACTCTAGACATCGGGCACAGCTACCACCCCACCTTGGCCCTAGTCAGAGTGAGAACTCCCTCTGGTCACAGTCCCAGCAGTGCCTCGGCTTCTAGTGACTACTGCTTTTCTTTAGTGGATATGGAGAGTGCCCATTGACTGGTACAGTATCACATTATTAATTATATCCTATTAATATACACAATAGGATTAGTGCGATGCCTGGCCTGAGATGGCTTCAGTTACTTCAATAAGCTAACAACCATATTAATTCAAACTTGCTTTTTCAGCTGGAGTCTGATGCGCTGCCCGATTTTATAATTAATGGTCCCTGATCAGAATCAAATAGTTCCAAGTCACTCTTACTGCATGGGCTGCTTTCAGTTGCCATCATCTTGGGGACTAAGACTGGATAGCTGGGCAGGGACAACATATGGACATTTCTGTCCGAGACTATCCAAGAACACCCAGGAGGGGAAGCGCACCGAGGGCAGATGTGGGTCAAGCTGGGGTCACCCCACTCTATCACTGTGGGTAAGTTACTTTCCTCTCCAAACCTATGTTTTCCTTCATGTAGCATGCAGGAAATATTAAGACCTCCTTAAGATATTGACGCTCCTGAGGTCATTCAGACTAGCTACCTCTCATCTCATTCAACACACAGTGAGGGTTCAATGCAATTGGTTTCACTTTACACTAAAGTGGCGGGCTTTGTCAAATACCTGTTACAAGGTTCATATATTTGGTTAGCTGTTTTGACAAAAAAAATAACTTTTAGACACATTTTTACCCATTAAAATGGGAAAGAATGCCAAAAGTAGAGAATGATATTGGTTCATGACAGAATTAATATTATTTGCACAAATATTCACATGCATCCCTTGCACAAAGATGCCTAAATCAGATTCACCAAAGACTGGCCAATCAACCTTTTAAAGGGAAAAGCTACTGGCTTCCTGGGGGCTCTGGAAGGAGCTGCTGTTGCTTTGCTTTAAGCCAAAAAAAATGTAATGTGGCTAAAGCTATTTTTACAGTTGTTATAAATATCAGAGGGGAGATGTTTGAAGGAAGATTTGTCATCACTCCGTTAAACGAGAAGCCCAGATAACGCAACTGTGTGGTTAAAAACGGAAGCACAAAAATGACAGCATGCCACCGAGGCAGGGGTTTGGAGTCTGATAACACTGGCAGTGCAGACAGTGGCTCCAGCAAAGGAGCCGCTCGGCTAGAGGATGCTCCATCGTGGCTCTGCTGTACTCTGCAATGGGTCTCTCCATCTCTTCCAACCTGGAGGGTAGCAATAGCTTCAGGTTGTTCTGGCAGTGTCTACACCATAGCAGAGACACTGAGCCCAGCTAGTGGGTGATTTACGTAGGCTGGCCAGGATAGTCCAAGCTATGCTGTCACCCCTGATAATGTCTATACCCCATAACAAGCTCCCCCCAGCTCTGAGACCCACTCCTCCTATGTTTGTATTTTAAAATTAAAAGAGGGGGGCCTCTGGAGAGATTGTTCAGCAGTTAAGAGCACTTGTTGCTCTTGCAGAGAAGTTGGGTTTGGTTCCTACGCACATACATGGTAACCTGCAACCATCTATAACTACAGTTCCAGGGGATCTAGCACCGTCTTCTGACTTCTGCAGACTATGCACATGATGCACATACATACAAGCAGGCAAAAGACATGCACATAAAAATAGATAGATGTGTGATAGATAGATAGATAGATAGATAGATACATACATACATACATACATACATAGATTTTTTAATTTTTTTTTAAAAAGCCATATGTCTCATTTGTCTGACTCCTATTTTGGCTTTTTCTCTTCCTCGTCATCTGCACCATGACTCCCTGTCCCCAGAAACCAGCTGAGGGGAGGCTCATCCAGACTGGAAGCAACAGGTACTGTAAGAAGGGAGGCGGCCAGCCCACACCAGCCTCTTCAGTAAAGGAGCCTGAGACACACAGAACTGCGTGTAGAATACCTAGGCACAAGTTGCCTTTCCTGTTCCTTAAACTCTTCTTGGCTTCTTTGATGTCTTCATTTGGGGGTTTAGGATAATTTTAGCTATTTAGATTATACAAAATAGCACAAAGAAATTCTCAGTATATAAACTATCCCCCTCCCCCCCAGGGAGGCATCATTATACGGGCACAGGTCAAGTACGACACACTGGTGTAAACCAAGGTATCCATCTAAGTTAACTAGACATTAACTAGTGCAGTAGTTCATGCCTATAATCCCAGCACTCGGGAGGCTGAGACGGTCAGTCTGGGCTACATGCAAAGATGCCATCTCCAAACAAGAAACAACAAATACAACATGAAGACGAACCTCTCCCTCTTTTCATCCTGGAGTTCGTCCAAGAACCCCAGAGAATGCCTGACATAGCGTAGCACTAAGTGCAAACCACTTATATGCACTCACACATAAATGTAATGGCTTTTACCTCGCCACTAAGCACTTCCACGCTGTGGCCACAGTTTCTGTACTTTAAGGCATACTAGAAAACCTTGCACGGGTTTCTTTTTTTTTCCTTCAGAATTCCACAGACAGAATACTCATCTGGCAACAAACAAACCTCATCAACCCAGCACTGGACAGACATCTTCACCTTCACTTGGATTTGAACTTTTCACTTAAGGGAAGCACTTTGCACTACTACTACTACTGCTGCTACTACTGCTGCTACTACTACTACTAGTACTAGTACTACTAGTACTACTACTACTACTAGTAGTAGTAGTTCTTCTTCTTCTTCTTCTTCTTCTTCTTCTTCTTCTTCTTCTTCTTCTTCTTCTTCTTGTTCTTCTTCTTCTTCTCCAGCTTGCCAGCATACTAACTTCTGGGCTTTGTCTCGTATTAAGTAAAATAACGATTGGTTCCCCAGAAGCACCAGGAATACCAGCACAGTGCAGTTGAGAGGGAGATGGCTGCCTAGACACGGGGTGACTCATGTTCTGTAGAACACCATGCCCCTCCCTGCTATCCAAAAAGGGCTCCAAATTGAAGAGTCGTGAATTGTTCGTTTCTGGAATGCCCCATTGATGTATTTTTAAACTGTGATTGAGTATGGGTAAGTGGGACCTCAGATATACGGAGCTGCCACATAATGCCACACATTCAACTATCTGCACCTCACCTGTGCCTAATTTGTCCCCACAAACACTTGTTTTTCTGTCCTAGGATCCAATTAAGAGAACACCTTCCTAAATTTATGTGCTTCGTAGAAATGAGTCACTGCTCTCTTCTCCCATGTGGAGGAGATTATGCGTCTTACCAGGTTTTAGGCCACCTTGACGTTTTTCAAAAGTCACACTGCACCAGTGTGTTGCAAAGCTCAATTTGGGATCTTGGGACTGTCTTATTTATGTGGGTTCTCGACCCAGTGGGGAAAATACCCACAGATGAAAGAATGTTATGGTCAATGAATAATATCATGACAACCCAGAAGACCTCAGCAAAGAGGGTGCTGACCTCAGCCCCTGGGTTACCTGATTAAGGCCACTTCTGCCAGGCTTCCAGTCATGTTCCTACTCCTCCTCTTCCTGCTATTTTAACTTGACCCCACCTATCCCCAGGCCCAGAAATGCATCTCTAACTGATGTCCTCACTGTCCCAAGAGTTGTCCTGCATCGGGTAGACATGGGACAAGTGCTGTGAGGGTTAAGCTGGCTTCTGTATGCCTCCTGTTCTGTTAAGACCCTCCTCCAGAGCTGCACCACACAGGGCAAGAAATAAGCCTGCAATAAAGTCATCTGGAAGCGTTTTCATCCGAAGCCAGCTTTCAGAAACAGAGGCAAAACGCACCAACAAAAGTAATCTGGGGCATATGGCATTCCTTTCTCATGCACATTTCTAATATAAATCCTCTAATCATTTGTATCTT